>CM076256.1:642235-1842235 GCA_038380765.1 Odontothrips loti | reverse complement strand
TATTTCATTTCCTCCAGCTTAACAGCCAGGGTGGCAACCTCAGAGGTACTGAACTGGAGAAAATTAAAAAAGGTTGGATAGTAGCGAACAAGAAAAAACAATGCTAACAAAATTACCTCAACAACAACACTGCTAGTTCTCGGCTTGTAGGTGCATTGCTCAATGAAGTGCACATCTTCCAATTCCTTGTAGGTTTCCCTCATTTTCCTTTTTAACAAAGCTTTGAAATTTTCCTGGCCACAGACAGAAACAAACACATTACAGCAATGTCAAGTTTGCAATAAATTAATTTGTAAAGGATTCAGCATTTCACCTTGTTATAATCAACAGGAATGTTACAGAACAGTACATGGCAGCTGTCCTTCACAGCTCTGTGATTAAGGTACTCCTCACTGTTTAACTCATCTGAGATGTTCATAATTTCCAAATTATGAATGTACCCAGATGACAACTCTTTGCTTGAATTAGTGGGAACAAGAACTTCAGTCACTTGATCAATTTTCAGAGCTCTGCGCTTGTACTGAACAACACATGCAAAACTTAACTCAGTGGCTGCCTCCACAGAGATTAGCTGAAAAGACCGAAATATTGCCATTATACTCTACATTTATTCAATAATAATAATAATAAGATGAGAGCACAACTTACCTCAACTGTTGCATTAGACCCCTCTCTATCAATGACTTCCGATGCCGGTTCAATATCTTCACCGCAAAATTTACTCTCTTGAAGGGCTTGGTTGAGCTCATACAGAAGCACTTCCTGCAATGCAAGGTTGACATAAACAGCGACGTCTATGGATGCATGTGTCACATAGCATGAAGGAGTAACATATGCATTACACTTACATCTGAAAATTTATCTGGTAGGTTGGAAACCTTCACTTTGTTGGTACCTACTTCCTGAGGTGGTGTGGGGGTACTTTTTAATTTTCCCTGAAGGTGCTCAAATTCGAGAACATGGCGCTTGAGCCTCACCACACAAGTACAGATCTCTGCTGCAGCTTCAATAGACATGAACTGGAACACAAATGAGATACAGTCTAGCGGACATGACTTCCCTGTCGGATACAACTACAATTAGCTCACTTACCTCAACTGTTGCATTAGACCCCTCTCTTTCAATCGCTTCCAATGCCGGTTCAGTATCTTCACCGCAAAATTTACTCTCTTGAAGGGCTTGGTTGAGCTCATACAGAAGCACTTCCTGCAATGCAAGGTTGACATAAACAGCGACGTCTATGGATGCATGTGTCACATAGTATGAAGGAGTAACATATGCATTACACTTACATCTGAAAATTTATCTGGTAGGTTGGAAACCTTCACTTTGTTGGTACCTACTTCCAGAGGTGGTGTAGGGGTACTTTTTGTTTTTCCCTGAAGGTGCTCAAATTTGAGAACATGGCGCTTGAGCCTCACCACACAAGTACAGATCTCTGTTGCAGCTTCAATAGACATGAACTGGAACACAAATGAGATACAGTCTAGCGGACATGACTTCCCTGTCAGATACAACTACAATTAGCTCACTTACCTCAACTGTTGCATTAGACCCCTCTCTTTCAATCACTTCCAATGCCGGTTCAGTATCTTCACCGCAAAATTTACTCTCTTGAAGGGCTTGGTTGAGCTCATACAGAAGCACTTCCTGCAATGCAAGGTTGACATAAACAGCGACGTCTATGGATGCATGTGTCACATAGTATGAAGGAGTAACATATGCATTACACTTACATCTGAAAATTTATCTGGTAGGTTGGAAACCTTCACTTTGTTGGTACCTACTTCCTGAGGTGGTGTGGGGCTACTTTTTGTTTTTCCCTGAAGGTGCTCAAATTCAAGAATGTGGTTCTTGAACCAAACCAAACAGGTGCATATCTCTGCTGCAGCTTCAACAGACATGAACTGGAACACAAACATGATACAGTCTTTCAGACATGACTTTCCTGTCAGATGAAATTAAAATATGCTGACTTACCTCAACTGTTGCACTTGACCCCTCTCTGTCAATCACTGCTAATGCTGGCACGATTTCAACACTGCAAAATTCACCCTCATGAAGGGCTTTATTTAGCTCGTTCAGAAGCACATCCTGCAACACAAGGTGCACATAAACATCAAAGTAGTGTATGAATGCGTGTATCACATAGCACGAAGAAGTTACATCTGCATTACACCTACATTTGAAAATTTATCAGGTAGGTTCGAAACCCTTACCACCAGACTACCTGAGGAGGTACCTTTTGAGGTACCTTGTTCTGGGGAACAAAATGGCTGAACAGCAGATATGTTGTTAAAATCTGGGCTGAGTACACGCCTACAGAGGTCAGTTGTTCTCTTCGGTGTCGAACGAGAGTCCAATCTTTTTTTGGGTGGGGAGTTGAACTGTTGACCTGAAATCAAACACATGATGAAGTGGAAGAACAAAGACATCAACCATTCCAGACAATATTCGAGTCAGTTAACTGTCAGTAAGACTGACCACCAGGACTGAATTGAACTAAACTGGGATCTACTGGTACTGCATTAGGATCATTTGCCATTTCTCCACTTATTGTGGATTCAGGTAGAGGCTGTTCCACGGCATTATCTACACCTGAACAAAACAACAACATTATGCTCTCCATTCAGTCATTGCTGTCAGAGGGTACACATGCACATCTGATACACACTGTTAACTGCAACTACACAACCCACTTCTACGGTTAATTGCCATTCGTTAATTGTTGCCTCAGGAAAGGCTTCAAGTAACTGGCGGCTCACTTCAGACAGGAATGCGGGATCTGCAGACAAGAAACCACAATGTAAACGATCATAAACAAAAACATTTAACATCAAGCACAGCGCATACAACCTGATGTGTCCACAGAGTCAAAAAAATAAATACTGTGGGAAGCGCCCGAGGGGTGCGTCCCCTGAACAATTACAGCTTCTACTTCCATTTGAAAGCCTTTCAAACTGAAACAAGTCATGATTACAATAGAAAAGGACTAACTCTCGTAATAACAGAAATAGCGAACTTGGCAAAGGTTGGTTTAGAGTTCACGCAAGCGTAAGCGTCAACTCTAAACCAACCTTTAATAAACCAATACATCAAAGCTTACGGAGGTTAAGAGCTTCAAATTACAGCGAACAGGAAGGAAAACAAACCGGCAGCGACCGCAGCGCCATCTGCACCGCCACTGCGAAAATCACCGAAAAGTACCCGTCGGCGCGAACAACTGACGTACGAAACGACTGACGTAAGGACTGACGTAAGGACGTACGTGACTGACGAGCCTTAATTTGACAGCCCCCCGAGCCGAAGGGTGCGCGCGAAACCCGAACCGAGCCGAGGAGTCCTTCCCTGCCCCTGTGGCCGCCGCCACCGGGCGCTGCGGGCGACGGGGTGAGAGTGGAGGGGTGGAAGGGGGATCCTGTTTACGCCAAGGGTAGCGTGGGACCGTGGGACCGAAGCCGGCCGGCTTGAGTCAGTGGCGCATCAACGGTCGGAGAGTAGGGTCGACAATGGAAGACAAGATGGAAGACACGATAGACCTTTTCGGCAGCTTTTCATTCGACTCGAGCACCGAAGCCGCAGCAGCGGCCCTCGAAGCAGCCATGGTAAGTACATTTGTAAAATCCGTGTGAAAATCCTGTTGCGTCATTGCGTCGTCCTCCTGCCTGTGGTGTCGCGTCCCATGGCGTGCCCCTGCCTTCGTGTGCCTATGGCTCACATGGAAACTTGTTCTGTGACCATGCTGAGTTAAGCCCCTCATCGTTTTTAACGCGTCTCTTGTGTGGACATGTCTTGCGTCGTAACGATGCTGACCGCATGGTTCAGTTACGGTGTTCTGTGCTTAGCAGTACCGGCACGGGATTCCCTGTCGGTGTGTGTGTGCGTCCATGTGCTTCGTCCCTTTGTTTTAACGCGTGCGTCTACGCCGTGTGCCTAGGGTATTCCCCCGGGTAAGGCATTCCCTGTGTTCAATCGTTTTAACGCGTCTCTTCTGTGGGCATGTCCTTGCGTCGTAACGATGCTGACCGCATGGTTCAGTTACGGTGTTCTGTGCTTAGCCGTACCGGCACGGCACGGCATTCCCTGTCGGTGTGTGTGTGCGTCCATGTGCTTCGTCCCTTTGTTTTAACGCGTGCGTCTACGCCGTGTGCCCAGGGTATTCCCCTGGGTAAGGCATTCCCTGTGTTCAATCGTTTTAACGCGTCTCTTGTGTGGGCATGTCCTTGCGTCGTAACGTTGCCGACCGCGAGTGTCAGTTACGTTGTTCTATGCTCAGATGTGCCCTGTCGGTAGGGGATTCCGTGTCGACGTTGAGTCCGTTCAAGTATGTGGCCATGTGCTTCGTCCCTTTGTTTTTTACGCGGGTTTTTCCCTGCGTCTACGCCGTGTGCCTAGGGTGTTCCGTGTGTGTGTGTGTGTGTGTGTCGGTGTGGTTTCTGTGAGTGCCACAGAGGACCCGGCGCGACGCGCCGTGTCCTGCCGCGCACCGACGAACGACGCCGTCGGTCTCTCTCACTCTCTTGGCATGGCCCGCGCCAGTCGTGGGAACGGCTGTGCAGGCACGGCACGCCACGCCGCCGTGTCCCCTCCACATCGGCCAGAGGCAGCCAAGCGAAACCTGGCGACCCGGTCCCTGTGCGCGTCGGTGTGTGTGTGTGTGTGTGTGTGTGCGTCGGTGTGTGTGTGTGTGCGTCGGTGTGTGTGTGTGTGCGTTTGGGTGCTAATACGTCTTTTCTCACTTTCAGATCCCCCTACCGCCAGGGCCGCCCGCCCCGCAGGCCAGTGCAGTTGTCGAAGAGCACGAGAGTACTGACGAGCAGACGTGGTCGTCGTTGGATTTCGGTGGAGAGCCAACAACCGAAGACGACGAAGACGACGACAGAGTTGAAGATGAAAACCCTCGGCGCTCTGACCCTGTAAGTAATTGTAGTATTGCCCACGAATCATTTTAGGGGTCGTAATGTAAATATGGATCTTATTGCTGATGTTCTTCTGTTGTTAAAGGCAAAGGACATGCCTGATTTATGGCAGCTCATGGTGGAGGCTGAGGCTGAGGCCGAGGCGAAGGCGGCCACTGGGGAGGTTGTAGCTGCGAAGGCTAACGAGGACATGCCTGATCCATGGCAGCTCATGGAGACTGCCATGTCGACGGAGGCTGCGAAGGCAACACGCCCTACTTCGCCTGGAGCCCCCCTGGCATCCAGCACTCCAGTCAAAGTGTGTAACTCTTCATACATGCATTCATATGTTCATTCTGTAGTTCGATTTTGACGACTCCCTTCATATTTCTGCTTTCAGGCCTCGGTGTTCAGCTGCTTTCAGGCTTCGGTTTTTAGGCGCCTAGGCCCTGCAGTGCCTACTAGCCGTGGTGCGCTGTCCCACAACGCCGCCGCCCTACCATGCAGCAGCAGCGCCGCCGCCGCGAAGAAGGCCCTTCAGGCTCCACCGCGCAGCAGCACCGCCGCCCTGCCATGCAGCAGCGCAGCCTTGGCATGCAGCTGTGGCGCCTCCACCAAGCAGGCCCTTCAGGCTCCGCCGCGCAGCAGCACCGCCGCGAAGAAGGCCCCTCAGGCTTCGAAGCGCAGCAGCACCGCCGCCCTGCCGTGCAGCAGCGCCGCCGCCGCGAAGAAGGCCCCTCAGGCTCCGCCGCGCAGCAGACCGCCGCAGATGGATATGCACCAACTGAGCGAAATCGCACCCAGCCTCGGAAGGTCGTGACGGCAGCTGCTCGAGGTCCGGCTTTTGAGTTGGTGAGTTCTATTTTTCAATAATGTTTCTATTGTTCATACACATGTATCTTCTACTTTCATTTCTTTCTCTATCAGTCTGTTGCAGCCGTGGAGGAGGTGATGAAGAGGCGCAGGGCGGCACAGCAAAAGGACTAATGTTTTTTTGTGTTCTCTTTCCTGTAATTAATTTTATTTTCCGAGTTTTTTTACTTCTAATAGGAAAATAAACAAGTGATTGTATTCATTCTGTCGTTTTATTTATAGTTTCCTTTTAAAAAATATTATCACCATTCACGTTCCACGACATGAGATGTGCCTGATAAATTCTTTTTTCTATTTCGTTTAAAGCAGAATTTTAAAAAAAATCTTATTCATATTAGAATTCAAATAGGCGGGGGTTGAATCTCTAATCAAGCTGTTTTTTTAACTTTGAATGTGAATCTTAACATTTCACGAGACTTTTTTCAAAAACCAACTTTGACTCTGGCATGGAACGTGAATGTTCACTCTTGACATTTCACGAGACTAATGCTTTAACTAAATAAGGAACACAGTAATATAATTTTCTATTTTATTTTGTTAATTTTATTTCTTTTTATTGGCTGAGCGATAGCGAAGCCCTTACCCCACTGGCCCAAAAATGTTTTGTCTGTTTGTCTGCGTGTCTGTCTGTCTGTCTGTCTGTCTGTCTGTCTGTCCGCGCGATTTCTCGAGAACGGTTCATCGTAGAGGGCTCAAATTTGGACCACAATCTCCTTGCATCATACCGGAGTCAACCTCACCTCGGGGGCATCCTACCTCAGGTGCTGCTGCAGGTGCCGGTTGACAAACCAGGGCCTTCTTGTGCAAGAACTGGAACAGGGGGGCTAACTTAATCGTGCCGATTTTCAAACATGAACATGGCGACCTACCCCTTCTAAAATCACCCAAAGACCCAAGTCAAGATGGCGAAATCGACCCCAGGTGCTGCTGCAGGTGCTAGTGGTCAAAACGAGGCCTTCTTGGGCAGGAGCAGGAACAAATAGTAAAACTGCTAAACAAGCTGTATTTTGAGCTTAAAGATCGGAACCGACCCCGCTCGCAATACACTCAGAACTTCAATTACAATGCCAAAAACGACCCCAGGTGCTGCTGCAGGTGCGGGTTGGCAAAACTGGGCCTTCTTGTGCAGGAACTGGAACAGGAGGGCAAACTTCTGAACAAACCGTATATCAAACGTGAACATGGCGACTGACCTCTTCTAAAATCACCCAAAGACCCGAGTAAAGATGGCGAAGTCGACCCCAGGTGCTGCTGCCGGTGCTAGTGGTCAAAACAAGGCCTTCTTGTGCAGGAACTGGAACGGGAGGGCTAACTTCTAAATCGTGCCGATTTTCAAACTTGGACATGGCGAGCGACCCCTCCTAAAATCACCCAAAGACCCGAGTAAAGATGGCGAAGTCGACCCCAGGTGCTGCTGCCGGTGCTAGTGGTCAAAACAAGGCCTTCTTGTGCAGGAACTGGAACAGGAGGGCAAACTTCTAAACAAACCGTATATCAAACTTGAACATGGCGACTGACCTCTTCTAAAATCACCCAAAGACCCGAGTAAAGATGGCGAAGTCGACCCCAGGTGCTGCTGCCGGTGCTAGTGGTCAAAACAAGGCCTTCTTGGGCAGGAGCAGGAACAAATAGAAAAACTGCTAAACAAGCTGTAATTTGAGCTTAAAGATCGGAACCGACCCCGCTCGCAATACACTCAGAACTTCAATTACAATGCCGAAAACGACCCCAGGTGCTGCTGCAGGTGCCGGTTGGCAAAACAGGGCCTTCTTGAGCACAAACTAGAAGATGTGGGCAAACTTTTAAATCGTGCAGAATTTTAAACTTCAACATGGCCACCACCTCCATCTAAAGTCACCCCAAGACTCCATTCAACATGCCGAAATTAACCCCAGGTGATGCTGCAGGTGCTAGGGGTCAAAACAGGACCTTCTTGGGCAGGAACTGGAACGGGGGCCAAATTCTAAATCGTGCAGAATATCAAACTTAAACATGGCGAATGACCCCCTCTAAAATCACCCCAAGACTCCATTCAACATGCCGAAATCTACCCCAGGTGATGCTGCAGGTGCTAGGGGTCAAAACAGGGCCTTCTTGGGCAGGAACTGGAACGGGGTGCCAAATTCTAAATCGTGCAGAATATAAAACTTTAACATGGCGACCGACCCCCTCTTAAATCACCCTAAGACCCAATTCAAAATGCCAAATTTGACCTTTAGGTACTGCTGCAGGTGCTGGGGGCCAAACCAGGGCATTCTTGAGCAGAAGCAGGAACAAAAGGAAAAACTGCTAAAAAAAGCAGTATTTTGAACTTAAAGATGGGAACCGATAACGCTTAAAATACACTCAGGACCTCAATCACAATCCTGAAGAAAACCTCAGGTGCTGCTGATGGTGCCAGTTGTCCAAGCCGGGCCTCCCTGGACCGGAACCGGTTAGGCTAGAGTAGGTTAGGTTTGAGCAGCATTGAGTACGGTAGAGAAGTCCACAATGAGTAGCTGAAGTTGGAGTAGGCTAGGTCAGAGTAGGGTAGGTTAGTTTAGAGTAGGGTAGGCTAGGTTAGAGTAGGAAAGGGTAGGTTAGGAAGTCCACAATGAGTAGGGGAAGTTGGAGTAGGCTAGGTCAGAGTAGGGTAGGTTAGTTTAGAGTAGGGTAGGCTAGATTAGAGGAGGGAAGGGTAGGTAAGGTTAGAGTAGGCCAGGGTAAGTTAAGTTAGAGTTGAGCACGATTAAGTACGGTAGAGAAGTTCACAATACTGTGGGAGTAGGTACGCCCAGGGGTTAGGTTAGAAGCGTAGCGTCTCTCGCGCCTCAAGACCGGCGCCCGCAGGGCGCCGTACTGGCTAATTAGCCCCGCAGGGTCCCACACGCCCGGTGACAGCCGCCGGCAGGCCAAGGTAGGTGTACGCCAGGCGTGGAGGGGCGAAACAGTGGTTCGCGGTGAGCGAAGCCTGTTACGCCACGACGCGGTCTGGCGTACGCCTACCTTGTTTATTTTTCTTGTTTTTTTAATTACTCAAAATTTGTTGAATCTTTGCAAGTGCTGTTTCTGTGAAGCAAAGTGTTCGTCTAGCCACAGTCCCAACCGTGTAGCATTACGTGAAGCACATGCTAGTTGTTTATTTTGATTATGCACTGGCACTGGGCATGTGAAATAATCATCATACTTTTTTATGTCAGCCAAGTTAGGACAACCATGATCCTGTGCATTCATGACTGTAACATGTGGCACATGCTTTTGAATGGAACTAGCCACGTCATCTCCCCACACAAACAAATCAATCACACCCACTGTGTCAAGCATTTCGCATAGTGTGTCAGCAAATCGATCAAAGTGCACCACCCCTCTCATTTTCCATTCCATCCCATGGATGCTGTCTCGCATATTATTGTTGATTCCCTGGTACATAACTGGAATCTCTTCTTCTGGGTATGGAGAGGTAAAAGTGGTTGTAGCAAAACTGACTGGATTTCCTCCTATGATATGAATTATTGCTATTTCTTTAATGACGAATTCGCCATCTTTTCCTCTGAGGAAATTAACATCACAAGCTCCGTATGGTTTAAACATGCGCTCGAAGGCAAGGTAGGGCAACGACTCCATGATTGCAACTGATGCAATGGAGCGCCGCTGGTGGCCTTTTATCCCTGGCGCCAGCCAGCGCCACGCGACATGAGCGCCGCCTATCGGATAATTCGGAACTCATTAATTCAAGTCTGTACATGCACCGAGTGCAATGGAAGCGTGGGAGGGGGAGAGGGGGGAGACTGCAGGCTGGGGGGCGGGGGAGAGGGGTGAGCGCCAGCGCCGCGCGCCGCCTACCGGCGGCAGAGACAACTGCTCGCACCGCAGCGCTCCAGCGCGTGGCGCCGCCTAGCGGCGGCCGGGAGAACTACCGCGCCGGGGATAAAAGGCGCGCCGCGGCGCCGAGAGAGCACAAGTTATTTCGTTGTCGTTCAGTGCAGTTCTCTCACTAACGCATCGTTCTCCCCAAGTGTCTTAGCGCTCTCGCTTGCGTCCCCGTGCTTTGCCACATTAAACTGTCTTTTTCAAGACAAAGTACTTCTATCTTGAAGTGTCTCTTTATTCCCCCGTCTTTTTCAAGACAATCTCACTTCTATCTTGAAGTGTCTCTCTGTCTTTCTCAAGACATTCATTATTTCTCTTCAACATGTCCACTGTGTTGACTGAGATTTTGGATGAATGGGAGAGCGGGTGTTTTTACACCAACGAGGACTTGTCGGAGGCCTACGTAGAGTTTATTACGGCTCTCTTGGACTCGCCGGTGTCAGCGTGTATATGTACCCCCTTACCGGGGGTACATGTTTCCTAGGAGTCCTTTACCCCCGGTAAGTAAACACTAGGAACCTATTACCCCCCGGTAATCCTCCACTGACGGCCAGTGGAGGATTACCGGGGGGTAAAAAAACACTAGGAATTTTATACCCCCCTCCGGAAGACGCCGGGGGGTACAGTACTCCTAGGAACCTATTACCCCCCGGTAATCCTCCACTGACGGCCAGTGGAGGATTACCGGGGGGGTAAAAAAACACTAGGAATTTTTTACCCCCCTCCGGGAGACGCCAGGGGGGTACAGTACTTCTAGGAACCTATTACCCCTTCCCCCCTCCCCTCCCGGTAATTCACCACTGCCGGTCTTTAGAGGATTACCGGGGGGTAAAAAACCACTAGGAATTTATTACCCCCCTCCGGGAGAGGGGGTACAGTACAGTACTCCTAGGAATCGTTTACCCTCTGGTTTAAAACAACGCTGCAGCGTTCTAGGATAGACTCGTTCTTTAAGATTAGAGGGTAAAAAAATGTTTTTGAGCTTTCCATACTTCACGTTTGGTTCTCATGTTTGGAAACAAATTTTGCAACCAGTATTTGTGATTTTGAGTCACATTCTAATTGGATTTAGCCACTGGTCTATTCCTCCAAGTCCTGAAGGGTATGCGAGAAGTGAGCGTTGACTGCGGGCAACGGATGATCCCAAGGCAAACTGCGGTGTCTATAAACTGGTTTTGGTTTTTCGGAAATATGTTGTCACTTTCGAAACAACACCAGTTCCCAACTAAAATGCCACCAAAACAGAATCCTTTCGTTACGTACTTTTCGAAATGAATAGGGGTCTTAACTGAAAGGGCGAGTGCAATACTCGTTCTTATTTGCTTCTATGCCATAGTAGTAGTAGAGGAAGCAAAGAACGAGTGTAAACGGTCGCCGTCACTGGTGTGAATGCTATCAGGAAAAGCTATCAGAGTTTTGCTATCTGACCTGAGCTATCAGAATATCTCTGATTTCTGATAAATTTTCGCGCACCTCTGATAGCGAATTTCTTATGAAAGCAGTATGCTGCTGATAGCATTGTGATAGTTCAAAACATTCTCAGAGCATCATTGACACGTTCACTTAGGGGTCGTGCTAAAATCATCACAGGAACTGAAAACCGAGTCTCATCCAAATTTGCAGTCAGATTTGAGCTAGTGCGCACCCCTCGAGATGCAAGAAAAATTTGTCGGTTTTAGATAAAATTAAAATGTCTCCAGTAAATTGGCACACTGATGTCGCATACCAAATTTCAACCAGAAATTCAAAAATGTTTCGGTTTCGTTGCCCTTTCAAAGTCAAAGTTTTCAGAAAATCCTGATAGCGTTGTCTCTGAAAGCAGACTTCTGATAGCTTACGCTGAAAGCAAACTGCTCTCAGGCTATCAGGAGAGCTATCAGCATAAGCTATCAGAGATCAGAATAGCTTTCAAAAAATGCTTTCTGAAACTCAGAAAAGCTATCAGACTATCAGGAAAGCAATCATGTAATCAAACAAGCTGGCCCGTCCCTCCGTCAAACCTCGGTGCCAGTTCCGCTGCGCTCCACCGGCACCTCGGTTCGACAGGGGGACCTGGCCAGCTTGGCCTGCCGGCGGCGTTTGCGGGGGCCTTCGGCCCCCGCCTCAAGTCTCCCTGTAAGATCCCGACAGCAGATGTATTCGCGTTACGATTAAAATCGTTAACCTGAGCCCGTCCCGTGTGACTGTGCGGCCTCTCCCTCTGCGGCGGCGGCCAACCCTAACCTCACAAAACAGCAACAGAAATATTTTCATTACTCAAAAATGCGATACAAATCGAAAATTGTTGCCACCGCACGTGATTCCACGTTAAAAAATTCCAGCGCTTACAGCACTGAGTCGCCCTCGTTAACGGAACGATGGGTGTTGAGCTATATTCAGTTAAGAACGCGCCTCCTCCACGCCGCGCGCAGCGTACGCTCACGCTGGCGTGAGCGTGACTCTGAGCGGAGTAGGGATGGAGAAGGGGTGGGAGAGGGGCGGGGGACGACGCGATGAGCGACCGCGCGCGCCATCTAGCGGAGACGGCGGAGACAAGTGCATTTTTGATTGTATTGTGGCCGGCCGGCGCCAAAGAAATAGTGCTTGGTGGTTCGCGAACAAGGTCGCGAATTTCTTGGCTCCGCGACAACGGTCATCATGGATGATTTAGTAGATTATAGTGTGTATGATATTGACGGCACCGTTTTTACTGCCAAAATCGCAAAGAAGGATTTTGCAGCCTACGAACTTGGTAAGGTCGGTGATTTCTAGCCTATCTCGTAGTCCAGTATATGCACGAGTATTTAACTTTGCACCGTCTTTTTCAGATCATGTTAAAAGGTTTCGGCTTTTGAAGTCGCTAAAGGCCGCCGTTCTTCCAACTGGTCGATGGGAAAACTTTTCTGATGGTAAGTAGCGAAATTTTCCCATTCCTTCTCAAAGTGATTTTGTGTGGTCTTGCGCAAATAATGACAAACCATTAATGGTATATTTTAGCTGGTGTAAGTGGCAGTTGTCGAACAGCTTCACCAAGTTCACAACGCGCTAAAGGTAAGACAGGAGCGTGCTGGAAAGAAAACACAACATCTTTCCTGCACAACTGCCTGCCTTATCGAGAAGAGCTTAGGGAGAAGACCGTTGCCATGATGATCTGGCAGGAAATTTCTGACAGTATGTTTGCATCAAATCTTGACTACAGCTGGGAACAGCTGAAGGAAAAGATGAGAAACATGCGACGAACATTTAGAGAAGCCAAAGAGGGCAAACATGGAGGAGAGCACTGGGCCCACTTTGGGCTTATGAGCTGTATTTTTGATGACAGTATAACGCCTGGAGTCACTCTTGCACCAGAAGGTGAGTGCTTACAGGAAATGTTAATTTCCTTGTTGATGTCTGTTCGCAAGTACTTAAAGTGTTAATGCGTTGTTGCAGGATTTGAAACTTTGACGTCAAACACACCTCCTCCTGAACCTATCTTACCACAGGACAGTGGCAGTTCCACACAAATGGCCTCCATTGTAGGCAGTCCTTTATTAAGCAACCCATGCTCGTCAAACACACCTCCTCCTGAACCTATCTTACCACAGGACAGTGGCAGTTCCACACAAATGGCCTCCATTGTAGGCAGTCCTTTATTAAGCAACCCATGCTCGTCAAACACACCTCCTCCTGAACCTATCTTACCACAGGACAGTGGCAGTTCCACACAAATGGCCTCCATTGTAGGCAGTCCTTTATTAAGCAACCCATGCTCGTCAAACACACCTCCTCCTGAACCTATCTTACCACAGGACAGTGGCAGTTCCACACCAATGGCATTTATTGTAGGCAGCCCTTTCTTATGCAGCACCCGCATTGCCTCAAGCGCTGAGAGTGTTCTAGGTATGTTGTTTGTTCCCTAATTAAAGATTGAAGTCATACCTCCAGATTACTTGAGACTGATCGACATTTATCAATTCTGTTTTAGCTGGTGACACTGCCAACTCACCTTCTCATGCAGCAGCAAGCAATTCTAAAGCAGTTCGAAAACATCGTGTCATCTCATCCCCAGTTAAGAAGAGGTGGAAAAACTGCAATTCCAGTCCTGTTGGTAAATAATCTATGCAATTTGGTTTAAAGCTGTTTTTTTTTTCTGCTGTCAACACACTAATTTTGTGATGACTGAATCTTTTTTGTAGATCAAGGGAGGAACTCTCCTCGAGGCACGCCAACCCGCAAGTGTTCCAAGTCAAGCTTGCAGTTTACTCCTGACGAGACCTCAGCTTTCGTCAGACAGTGTCTACTGCAGCGAGAGCAGGTGCAGTTAGACCACGTTCCTTTGAAGGTCTGGAAGGACATAAACGCTGCCCTAGATTCCAGGAAAATAACTTGACAGATGTGCAGAGACAAATTCACTCAGATGAAATCTTTTTTCGTTACCACCCTGCTCCCTGCCCAAGGCTACATGGGAATGTTGAAATGGCCTTACTACTCCCAATTCTGCCAGATTTTTGGAATCCCTGAAGACTATGCCTCAGTTGTAAGTGATGCTCATGAGATGGAACCTGATGAGGATGAAGATGATGAGACGGGTGAAACAGGTTAGCGCATTTCTTTTTGTATTTAATTAATACATTCTCTAACCGAAGCTTTTGAATTTCATTAATTTAAAAATTTAAAAATGTTTTAAGTGTGTTGGCTTCTTTATGATATTTTGCTGCATTATTGATCACATTTCTTAAAACTACATTTATTGACTGTACTTGCAAAAGATGAAATTTATTTTCTTCGTATTGTTGAGATTTCATTTTCTAGACACTTGTACTCACATCGTGGCCCCTTTAAATTTTCAGGCAACAAACTGTGGTCAACGGAAGCAGTCCTCCTCCTGCTTTCCCTGTTTCACGAAAGGCAGGATCAAGTGAGCAAGTGCCATCTCAGGCAAAATTATGTTTTTGCCAAAATAGCAGAGGGGATGGAGGCATTTGAATACACGTTCACATGGAAACAATGCAAAGGAAAGTTAGACAGACTGAAATGCATATTTACGGATGAATATCTGAAAGCTAATAAGACGGGAGCACAACCAAGCACTTGGCCGCTATATGAGAGAATGCTTGAAATTTTTGGTAACAGTGCTTCATTAAGAGCACCTTACTGTGTGTCGGTTGGTAGGGGCTTGGTGTACTCTGAAGATGGTAAAGTGCAAAATGATGGACATTCAAGATCTGGCACCAGAACCCGACCCCCAGCCAAACCTGAAAGTGAGTGTACTACGAAAAAGTCTGTGAGTAACCCCAAGAAGCAAATTTATAAGTCTGCTGCCCTTGAACTACAAGAACGTCAAATGAAGCAACGTGAGGAAATGGTCACGGAATTAAGACTTATGAGAGAAGGTTTTGAGAAACGTAGTGAAGCACGCATGAATGTCCTATCCAGTATTATGGCCAGACTCGGGCAAAAGTGATTTGATGAGTGCACCTGTTGCCTCTGTCACAATACTTAAAGGTATTGTGAAGTGATCTCTAATGGCAGTAATTGGTTGTTTTGTATTGTGTAAGTTTTCACAGTCTTCATTGCATACTATTCATTTTTAAATAGCAGTCAAAGTAAGACTTGAATGCAACTTGTTTCTATCATTTTTACTGTTGCAATTGGAAAGCTGTCCTATATTTTATTTAAACAGTTTGACTGACTTACTCATCATTAGTAAGAAATGTTTTTACTCAGAAGTAAGTAAAATGTAGAGCACCTGTTCTTGAGTACATTGGCTGATGTTTGTGATGTGTCAAGTCACCAGAGTGTTTGATTTTGTTTTTCTATTTTTGTTAATGTTTGGACATTCTTATGACACCCATTAGCAAGGTGTTGTGCCTTCACTTCTTAGATGTAGTATTTGCACAAACTTGCTGTGGGAGATTTTATTTACTCTTACTTAATTTAGTAACATTTCAGTTTTTGCATGACTGCATATCTGTGATTTGCTGTTGGTAATTCTAAGGAATAAATGTGACTTGGAGAATAATAATTTAATGAGGGCAATAATTTCACATTACAATAATTTCAATAATTACAATAATTTCATATTTTGTAAAGTTATCTCCAAGGGTAGTTATTGGCTGTTATGTTGTTTAAGTTTTCACAGTCCTCATTGCATACTGTTTTTTAATTTTTAAATAGCAGTCCAAGTAAGACTTGAATACAGCTCGTTTCTATTATTTTTACTGTGGGCTATTGGACAGCTGCCCTATCTTTCATTTAAATAGGTTGTCTGACTTAACTTATCATAAGTGATTAATGTTCCTAGTCAGTAGTGAACTAAAATTTAGAACACCTGTTCTTTAGAGTTCAGAGACTGAGGGTTGTGATCTGTCAAGTCACCAGTGTGTTTGGTTTTTCTTTTTCCTTTTTGTTTATTTCTGGAAGTCCTGTGACACCCATCAGTAAGGTGTTGTACTCTTACTACTAACAGGTAGTATTTACACAAACTTGCTATGGGATAGTCCATTTCCAATAACTTAATTTAGTGACATTCCAGTTGAATGTATATTTTTGATTCGTTACCAGTAATTCTAAGGAATAAATGTGATGTCTGAATGAATTTCTTCTATTTCTTTCATACTTGATTGAACGTGGACATATCACAGGTGGGAGATACGCTTAAACATAGAAAAACAATTAAATGCAGAACATCAATAAACAATCAATCCTGAAGCAGGGCCTCGTTCAGATTTTCAGGATCAAGAAACAAATTATGCATAATTAACATCCTCTTCTCTTCTCCTCTTCCCTCAGCAGCCTCCATCAGTGGTCGCTCATTTTCAATTCTTTGGAGTTCTTCCTCATCATAGTTTTCATCATCTTCATAGACTTCTCGGCCCAATACTTCATTACGGTGAATCGGATGTGCTAGCTCTTCTTCCTGCATGACAACAAAAAATTAATTACTTCTTCTGCATTCAACAACACTACAAACATTTTTAGTACATGACATTTGCACACATACACCTCTTAAAAAAAAACAAAAAACTTACATCTATCATAGGTTCGCCATTAAGAATCACAAAATTGTGCAAAACAAAACTAGCTGTGATATGGTCAACAACAGCTCTTTGATTCCGGGCATGTAGAAACTTTAGCCTGCGCCATTTTCCTTTTGCTCGAGCAAAAGCATTCTCTACTCGTACTCGGCACTGGGAGAGGCGTTTGTTGAAATTCAACTGCTCTTGGGTAAGGTTCCCATTGTTTCTAAACGGAATCATCATCTGTAATATAATGCACTGAACTGTCAACTCTGAAGATCAAATGACAAACAAACCAATTCATTCCATTTACAAAAGACACATATACTTACAAAGTCAGTCAGAGTGTAGGCCCCATCACCAACTAAATGCTCATCTTGGTTCACAACATACTTTGCAGCAGGCCCTTGGTGAAGCAGGTCATCGTGAACTGGACTCTTCCTGAAGACTCTGTTGTCGTTGTTGGAGCCAGCCTCCCCAACAGTGACCTGACGCACTAGAAGGTTGTTATCTACAATTGCTTGAACATTGATGCTGTATTGGTGATGACGATTTGTGTACTGGGCTGCATTTTGAAGTGGTTTTGTTATGGTTACGTGAGTCCCGTCTCCGTCAATGCAACCGATTACTCCAGGGAACCCAGTAGCCCTCTGAAATGCTTCCTTCATGGTTTGTCTCTGTTCAGCATCCGGCCATGATATATAGTTCACTGATGATTCTGTTAGGGCCTCAATAATATAATTGTAGAAATAATACAATGTTCCTGGCACTACACCAAATCTGAGAGCAACACTCCGAAATGTGTCTGGAGTTGCCAGCAGCCACACCACCATTAAAACAATATCCTGCAAAGGAGTTCTTTCTCTTTGAAGGCGATTTTTCACCACCGTCAGATGATACCGCAAAAGGCCAACAAGAGACTGCAATGCAAACAAGTAAATAAATTAAATAAAAACATGACTATCGGGAACCAAACAAAAAAGCCTAGAGCGGTCAGGAGAGTTACTAAATTACCTCAAAAACTCCTCTTGACATTCGAAAATGCAATTTGAAGCAGTCACCTAGAAGATGGTATTCATTGATATTAACGTTTACCTTCACCCACTGACCACCTGAAATGAAAATTATAGTGAGGCTTGTAGCATCGTTGGTTGGAAAGTCAATGGCAGAAGATGAAATTGTTTACATTGTGCAAGCATTATAGTACGTACCTAACCCTACTATTCCCTCTTCTAGCTCCATTAGTTCGTCAGCAGCTAAGCGAGCAGCCGCCATTACGAGCTCTTCATATTCATCCTGTTCCTCCTCTTCAATGGCCATCGCAAGAAGCAGGGCCTCGTTCAGATTTTCAGGATTTTCCATTATTAACCGGCGTTTCGCTGATTCTGTACTCCTGCTGTGTTTACGTTTCGCCTGGAGGGAGTCTTGGCGCACTGGTCGCTAGATGGCGCGCGCGGTCGCTCGTCGCGTCGTCCCCCGCCCCTCTCCCACCCCTTCTCCATCCCCACTCCGCTCAGAGTCACGCCAGCGTGAGCGTACGCTGCGCGCGGCGTGGAGGAGGCGCGTTCTTAACTGAATATAACTTTGATAATAAATTGTTTCTCACAGCTTGGAAATTTAAGTTTAGAAAAACATAGAAGAAAAGCGTAAAGGTGTATCATTCGAACCGGTGACCCGCCGCACGCTGAACCGGCCCATTAGACCGCGCGGCCAAGCTGACATTGTTTACGAGGTTTCGTGTAGCGGACCATCACAAGCTGATCACAAGCCACTGCCGGGGTGCGGTGCGCCAACCAAAGCGCAGAGCGATGCGAATATGCAGCCAAGTTGGCGACAATAGGCCTCCTCATTGAACTAGGGACGATTCTAAAATCAATCGGAAATGATATGATCACACACCCAATTCTGGACTGTAGGAGATTGGTTAAGTCTGCTTCTGTTATATAAACTGGAATTCTTTTTAAAAGTATATTGGTACAATTGTTTTAGATTCTCCGCCCCATACGTGCGATGCCAATGTGTCATTTTGAAACAAGAAGCAGCAATGTTGAGATGTTGTACGTTGAGTTAATCTGCAGTATTACCACGGGTTCAATTATATTCTATGATAAGTAAGATGTAAAATATAATGTGGGAACAACGATGTTTGATATTTTTTAAATGAAAATAAATTTTGAAAGTTGGCACAACCGCAGCATAGCTCCGCCCATTCTTGTGGTGCCATCTAGCGCTCTGGCAGGGAACTCCAACGGGGGCAACAAGAGTTACCTTTAGCAACGACACTTGCTGTGAAGGAGAGGAATAAAAAGTAGAATAGTCGATGCAGAGAGCACCTCGCTACGCTCGGGCTCAAAAAGGAGTTGATCCTCAAAATTTGAAGTTTTTCTATGAACGATAAGTCGGCGTACACACGTCCGAACGAACGAACGAACAGGACGCATCAGACTATAAGCCCGGCTCCTGCCGTTTCTAAAGAAACGTTTCGGGACGGGCTAAAAAGCTATCAGGTAATCAGAAGTCCCATCAGAAATCTCTGATAGCATTTCTGATTTCTTTATAGAATTTACACCAGTGTGGGGCTGAGGAAGTACACCTGATCAAACATTCCTACAAGTATTTAAGAACTCCCTACCCTCAGTAACATGTTCTCAGGGCTCCTTACCTACGCTAGTACTTCTTTGTCGCAGTGGAACTCAACACCTCCGTATGACTGCAACTCACGAAATGCAAACGCAGCGACCGCATCTTTTGAGACATTAAAATATTGAGTTTAGTGAAACCTCAGTAACCAGGCCATTTTATTTAGTTTTACTTTTATTATTCCAACACAATTATTACAATGACAATTATTGTGAAAAAACTACAAGATGGCACCGTACGTCAGTGTTCGGAGGGACCACCGGCACGTCCACTGAGAGATCATCGTAACAATGCCACTGATTTTGGCGTCTAGCGTAGGCCACATAGTGACCTACAGCCTGAGCCCTCCTAGACCCACGGAAAGCCACGACACCACGCAAATGGTAAGTGATATGACTGAAAATGAATGAAAGGGGAAGGTCACACAGCCTTAGCTGACACTCCATTAGTTTGTCAGGGTTCTCCTGTCCAATTTCAACCAAAATGTGGGCACAAGTAACCCTTCTGTTCATTACTACATCTCCAGGGCAAATCCGGACACCGCGCTGGTTGCACTGACTTCTCACTGCTAACTGGAGCTCCTTTACGACCGCCTCTGACAGCTCGCCGAGTCCATTCTTAGGGAAAGCAACGTAGAGTATGTTCAGCGCGGACTCTCGTAAGGGATTTGGACAGACAGGAGAATTGCATCGTCGCACTTCTGTTGCCGACGGACAGGCGGACAGAAGCAGATCTACTACTTTAGAAATGTTGCTCACACAGTCAACAAATTCCACTGTTTTCCCCCGACGGCGAGCCCTCTTTGTCGTACAGGGGAACAAATCTTTCAGAATGTCTGTCCTCGCTCTACAGATCTGATCTCCAGCAGTAGTGGTGTTAACAAGCAATCCGAGGAGCTCGTTCAGCGGGGAATTGTTTTCAGACCACTGACGGTACCCGGGGCTGTCCACGTAGGCAACTGCAAGCACCTGCGTCAAGGCGTCAAAAGCACACGTGTTAAGAAGGCGAAACACGCGTCCGTCGTCCATAGTGACATCGTTGGATTTCAACCCGTTCTGCATAAGAACGACGGGTTGGGTGATCTCGTCAACACGGCAAGAGCAAGCAAGGCAAACTCTCTCCTGCCCGGCGCAGGAACCTGGGGCAGGAACGGAGCAGCGTGGTACGGGATGCACGGCCTTGCAGCATCGAGTACACTGAGCTGGAGCGTGTCCTTCCCCGCAAGCGACGCAGCTGCTTGCAACCGGCGGCTTCGAAGCGTCGGGTTTTGGTGACTGGGACCCCGCGAAAAATTGAATTACTGCTGATTACATCACCACCTATGCTAAACAATATTAGTGTGCTACGCCACAGAAAAGAGCGGCTTCGAAGCGAATTAATTTCCGCCTGCGAAACTTCAAGGCACCGCGTATTGATTCGCACTTCAAAACATGTGATTCACACGATATGTTGTGTATAAATATATTAAGCGCCTAAATTAGGGAGTGCGCCTGCACTCGAATGCAATGCAATACGGATCATTTAAGGGCGGGTACAAATGTTTTCTCATCTGTACCATATCGTTAAAAACGTTTGTAGCAGTAGTGAAAAAGCATCTGCATTATAAACTGAACCACCCGTACAAACGTCCGTACTGCGACTGCACAAAATCAACCGTAAATGTCTATTTCTTTAATCACGTCGATATGCTTACCAGCATCTCCAGTAGGAGAGCAGCAAGCAAGGCACACTCTCTCCTGCCCGTGGCCTTCTACCGAATCTGGTGCGGGAACGGAACAGCCAGGAAGGGCATGCACCACATTGTTGCAATGACTGCACTTATGAACATCGTCTGTTGCGACCTCAAGTGAGCAAGAACCGCACTCCATTTTATTGCCTGGAACACAATGTGCAGACCTGTCAATATTTTAAAGGGCACGCAGAAAAATGATTAGTTGTCACAACGAATTAGTTCGTAGATTTTGACCCAAGCACCATATTTAGTTGTGAGAACTAAGATTTCGTTGGGACAACTGAAAGTCAGTTGGATCAGAAAAATGTGAAAAAAAAAATGCTTTTCGCTGACGCCACTGACACTAGTTGTCCCAACGAAATCTTAGTTCTCACAACTAAATATGGTGCTTGGGTCAAAATCTACGAACTAATTAGTTGTGACAACTAATCATTTTTCTGCGTGTGGAACAACACGCACTGTAACAACGTAAATAACACGTCCTACCTTTTCCTGGATCAGTTTTAAAAGGATAGAGCCGTTTGATGGGCATCACAGTTCTCAAAACAAGCCCTTTCATGTTTTGAAGCACTGCTCCATTATTCGGCTTTAGTTCAACAATCGTGTATGGACCACTCCTCGGTAGTTCGGACATCTTACCGCCCTTTCTTTCAGCGCGTCGGGTATTAATAAGCAGAACCAGTTGTCCGACGTAAAAATCATTCCCTGTGAAGTGCTTCTTATTGTACTGAGCTTTCTGGTCCCCTTGGGCCTTAGAGATATTGTCCATTACTGCATCTTCAACTACAGATTTTAGCTTCAAACACCCTTTTAGCACCTCGTTGAAGTTTTCCATGTCAAATAAATCTTCATCACTTGCCAGCTCATCTACTTCTAAACGTTTTCCATCCATATCTTCAGTATCCTCCGACTCGTCAACCTTGACATCGGTAGGTAGTAGGGGAAGTCTTTGGTACATAATATAAAAAGGGGAGAACTTCGTAGACCTCTGAACAACAACTCTGTATGCAAAGAGAACTCCAGCAATTACGAGAGGCCAACTATCAGTGTCCTCACCAATTGCCTTGAGGATAGCATTCTTGAGTGTGGCATTTAACCTTTCGACCATTCCGTTTGCCTGAGGGTGGTATGGGCGACACAGTCGGTGCTTCGTTCCAGTTAGACGAAACAACTCATTTACGACTTCATTATTAAATTCTTTACCTTGATCAGAAATAATGGTTTCGACACACCCATGTCGACATATGATATCCTCGAACAGGAACTTTGCCACTTCGGCAGCAGATTTGTCGGGGATAGCTCTCGCTTCAGCCCACTTGGAAAAGTAATCTACAGCAACAACTAAATATTTCTTTCCGTCTGCTGCAGGTAACTGACATAAGTCGATTCCAATCTGAGCCATCGGTCTCTTTGGAACTCCGACTGGGTGAAGCATGTCGCGCACTTTTAAAACAGCTGGATTGACCTTTTGACAGACTTCACAAAATTGGCAGTAATTGTAGACCTCATCGTACATATCGGGCCAGAAATACCTTTCCCTCAGCAACTGATAACAGCGATCTCTACCTCTGTGAGCAGAGAGAGACGCAGCTTCTTTGCTACAATCTGACCCTTCATGTATCTGTTTGATCAATTCAGCTCTTGCCTTCATACTGATTACCACATTTCGCCTTGTCGGTAAATCTTTCTGGGCATGTATTTCTCGATTTTCCTGCTTGGACCCAACATAATAGAGATTGCCTTGCTCAAGAATGAATGGTTTGCACTGCCGTCTAAAGTTTGCTTTCTTATTTTTAGTATTCACGGCAGGTGGATAACCATGACCACATAAATAGCGTTTCACATCCGTCATGAATATTCGTCTGTTTGATTTATCTGTAATGCGAAAGCAAGCTAAATTAACACTCGTTACCAAACGTCAAGAGAAGACTGGAGGAGCGGAGGACCCCCCCCCCCCCCCCCCCCCCCCCCAAGAGTGTTTAAAATAAATTAAATTCTACTGACTCGACCAAATTCGGACACTTGCTAGTCTGCAATGACCGTATGCAAAATTTGAGTGCGATCGGACAACGTTTGCACGGTGCTCAAGACGATTGAAGAATTTGGTCGCCTGACAGATGTGCCCATCGGGGCTGCCTTGGCGGCATTCTCGTGCCTTTGAATGTGATCACAGAAGAGTTAATCTGCACGCGAGCGTCCATCAGGTTATTCTGCGCCTACTGATGTGGAGATACCAGTGACCCCGCTGCCCACCCCCGCTCTACTGCCACAAATGTTAGTAATTTGTAATTCTCGCGTTTTCGGATACTTTGAATTTCGGTCACTCATTGTAACTGTGCGGATTATGTAGGCTATTCGACGAAGAGCTGGCCGAGCCACTCCAAGCACTAAGCACACTCGCCTTAGATAGTGAAAATCGGAAAAATTATCTCGAGACTGCTTGTACGCCTGGAGGGTAGGCAGGATCTCGACACACACGTCAGACTGCTGTCTGCCCTCCAGGCGCTAGACAGCGTTTTTTCCCTTTTTCAGATAAAACTAAGTGTGCTTAATGCAGGCAGAGCTCAAACGGCATCCTAATGGGCTCTCCCAGATTAGCAACAAAGCAAAACATTCAAAGCAATGTTTCAAATACTGAAAACTTTAAAATAAGAAATCTCGAACAATTTTGGGCTGTAAACGGTGGATGAGTCGACAGGTTGCCTTCTTTTCCATCTAAACGCGTAATACAGGATACCCCTAAGAACTCACACACCGGGTATCATTGATCTGCGACCAGGTGCGGTCACAAAGAAGAACCGTTAAGTAGCGTCAAAGTGCTCACATTAAACATATGGCACAGAAACATCGAGCGACTTGAGCACCGGCTAAACGTCGTCCGACCACGCTCAAATTGTACACACGTTCATTCTAGACTAAGGCACACCTCAATGCGGTCGCACAATATTGCGCGTAGCTCATGGAAATTTTTAGACATGCGTAGCTACGCATAGACACATAGTACCTAAGTAACGGACAAAATTGTCCATAGCTACGCACTATTAAGTACGTCACTTAATACGTCAAGAACTTTGTTGTTTGTGCGTAACTGCGTATGTTTAAAAACTTCCATAGGCTACGCAGAGAGCGTAACTTCACATAATATCGACCAAAAGAGAAATTTGTACCGAATTACGCACAAAATTGTGCGTAAGTGCATAAAACCTTGTGCGTTAGGCTTGCGCACAAACGGATTGTTACGTACAGATAAAAAGTCCATCAGCATTTTGTGTGAACACGTCGAAATCCATTCTTGCTATTTGAAATACGTCAACAACATGTACGCACATCCTAGCGCTACACAACATCCCAAACGCACACACCCAAGGAATTCTGTTCTTGATCCCGGTAGGCAAGAGCATTTGCATTGAATATAGTAAAAAGTGCTTGGTCCAAGTGCATTTCACCAGACTCAATGCAAATGGTCTTGCCTTTATACGGGATCAAGAACACAATTTTCTGGGTGCATTCCATTACGCAGGGTAACTTTAGTTGCGCATCTGTCTCAGAGCGGTCGCGAAATCAGTTTTTTCGATTTTTTCCCCACTTAGAAGGGCGGACGCGCAACAAGAAATGAAAGTGAGGCACGCGGGCCATAATTTAGAGGGGGGGGGGGAGAAATGGTGGACTGGAATTTATAAGGTGATCCAATAAGAGATTAAACGTACTGAGGGCTCGAGTTGTCGGAAATCTTTGACATAAAAACTGCAAACATTTAACGATCGTGTTTTCAAAAAGCCAACAAACACAGATTTGCGCATTTATCACTGAAAGCAACGTCAGTGCTGTCTAACAATTAAAAGAGGAGTGCCTTACCTTCATTCCGAGTTTCAGAGGACTTATCCTCATCTCCCGAAGTTTGCTTGTCATCTGCTTCCCCTTGGAATCCATTCTGGTGTTTAAACTTTCCTGTGAGCTCAGTGGTTGAACTCGCTAATGGCTGTGGCTGTGTTTCCCTCGGTCGAAACATCTTGAGCTGAGCACATGAAAAAAGTTCGCGTTTAGTGGTGTAGAAATGATTTATTTATGGCTATGTTGGAAAAGTAAACGGAATAGGGTACTCCAATCACGCCATAAAGGAAGCTACAATAAAACTAGTAATAAAAAACATCCTAAGCAGGTAGTCAAAGAGTTTTTAACCACCGGTCCGCTCCCACTGACCGGAATTTTTTTAAAGTCATTCGCGCTATTAGGGGTTTCCAATGAGACTTGGAAATGGAAGCTAATAAACAAACGCACTTCCAGGCCGGAAACTCTCGAGGACAGGTATGAGAAACGTGAATGGTATTTTGAGTGAGTCTTCTTTTTTTATCATTTCCGTTTGAGATCACTCCGAAATATGGAGGAACTTCGGTCAGCTACCGCACTATGGTGGATTTGCATGTTAACAGATCGTTATTAACAAGACTGGCAAAGAGCGCAAGCAGTGGTGCGTGCTAGCACCCACATTCATACACCAGGAAAGGACATAAAATGCATCGTGACGATTTATCCCGTATATCTATCTTAGGGAGCGTTCAATACTTACGCAAGGGAAATTTTCGGAACATTGGACCCTTCCCTTCCCCCATGTAAGGGTCCTAACCTAACCCTCTTATGTAACGAATGCACGCACATAAGATATCTCAGACCCCCTCCCCTAAATGCCCTTACGTAATTAATGAACACCCCCTTAAGGATAATCGATGACTGAACAGGGTATTCCGGCGAATTCTGCAACGGAAGAACCCGGCTTCCGGCTGCTTGCCTGCGGAGAGGGTGGGAAGGTCGGCACTCTCCCCCTCCATAGGAGAGCGTCTGGATGCGCTTCAGTAGCCCAGTAACACAGAAATCAAACATGGCGGACGGGAGCCGGGCTACAAGTGTTTCGCAGACTCAATTTAACATAAAAGATACGGTAATCAACGGCAAGGTGTTCTTTAAATCAGGTTCAAGAAACACCCCACTAAAGGACTCGACCCACGCCACATATGTACCGGAAATGAATTGCACGGATACAAAAACAGTATCGCAATAGACGATACCGTTGCGACTGCTGACGTCACCGGAAACGACAAGTACGTGAAAGGAATAACGATCGCTGACCTCTACAGCGCATGCACAGCGCATTTACATCATAAGAAACGCCATGAGCGCATGCGCAGTGGTGGGCAGCGAAGACCAAGATCTTGTTGGAGGTCGAGCACATACCACGTGACCTAAAATAGGCGACTTTTGCCCCCCCCCCCCCAAAAAAAAAAAAAATCGGTCACGTGGTATGTGCACGACCCCTATTCCTTCCATCTCCTTGCCGCCAGACACCCCGCCCGACTCGAAATCACGTGAATCATTTTCCTATCATAGCTTCCTACCACCAATCTTAACACCGCGATATAATGCGGAAGGAAGACGCCTTGTGGCAGTATGTGCGTGATTTTTCATTGATCCCAGCTATTTCCTTCTTCCTTGTGATTCCTACATTTTGAGCTTCTCCGGAGTACCCTATTCTGTTTCGCCTGCCGACGTCACCGGAAGCCACAAGAAGATGAAAAGAATAATGCGCACGGACCTTTAGTGCGCATGCGTGGCGGAACGTCGGAAATGGGGCCCGTGCCTGCGCAGTGATAGGGTATTTCTGAGAAGGTCCAAGCCGGAAATGAAAAAGTCAAGAATAAAATCAATGGAACATGAATGGAATCATGAATGGTACTGCAACAGAGAGTATTTTCGCCACGGCGTCAGCCACGGGGCAACGTCAAAATTTGGAGGCTTAGCTCTCGCTGACGATATGCCACGACAACGCAGAACTTCACTGCGCGGCCGGAAGTGTATCTTCAGGCCGCGCGGAGGTCTGTGCTAAACGGTCGTGACATCGCCAGCGAGAGCCAAACCCCCAAATTTTAACGTTTACTCGCGGTTGACGATGCGGTTCCATTCATGATACCCGCGTATTGTGATCGTTGAGTTTATTCTTGACTTCATTTCCGATTTGGACCTTTTTAGAAATACCCTTTAACTGTGTTGGGCCGACAATTTTAATTCTCATGTTCTCACTGGTTCCGGAGTTCATTAGATATTACCAATAAGGCCCAAAATTGAATGTTGAAGAACATGAATACAGTCAGACCGAAAACTACTGCAAGCTAGAAACGATGCAGAATAGGGTATTCCAACGAATCCTGGGCCGGAAGAAAGAGGAACAAGAGTAAGAACAAAAATGGCTTCAGCGCACGCGCGAGCGGGCGCGGCCGTCCGTCGGTATGAGCAATCGGGTAAGCGGTTGAGGGGCCTTCGCGCCGCTCGCGCATGCGCAGAAGCCATTTTTGTTCTTACTCTTGTTCCTCTTTCTTCCGGCCCAGGATTCGTTGGAATACCCTATTCATCCCAAAATACGTAAGAACCTCGAACTCGACGTTTTTGTACTTTCTGATAGTTTGTGTTCGTTTACTTACGCTCTGGGGCCTCGTTGTGATGTCTTGGAGTAAATGTCAGCATACTGGATTCCGATGCGCCCGCTGACGTCAGCGGAAAAGGATGTGGTGACGTCAGCAGGTATATCGTAATCCACTATGCTGACGGATCGCATTTCCCTGACAACACTCACCTACGAAAGCAGAACGTCAGCGGAGCGATGCTGCTGGACGGCGGTCAGGGAGTCCAATCCTGTCCAGTGACACCGAGCGAGCAGGGGGTGCGGCGGGGCAGTGCTGCTGCTTCGCGCACTTTCAAGAGCTTGCGACGAAAGAAACGTTAGCCAACAGTAGTCGGCGTCTGCGTGGTCTTGCTCGGCGGCGGAGCGAGTCCAATCCTGTCCAGTGACACCGAGCGAGCAGGGGGTGCGGTGGGGCGGGGCAGTGCTTGCCTGCTTCGCGCACTTTCAAGAGCTTGCGACGAAAGAAACGTTAGCCAACAGTCGTCAGCGTGGTGTCGCGGACCCTCGTCAAAGTCGACACGCACATGGAAGAACCGCTTATTGCGACGCTCCGATGCACGACCGCCTATGTTTTCCGACCCGATAGAGGACCGCTTATTTGAACGGATCCGCAGAGAACCGCTTAAGTTCAAGCGAGTATAGTATTCCGTTGCGCTAGCTGACGTGACCGGAAAGGGCAAGAAGATAAGTTGCCCATCACTGCGCAGGCGCAGACGGTACTTCCGGCGAAACAAACCCGATTCACCGTTCTGGCTTACCTTATATGTTATTCGTTTTATCTTCCTGTCGTTTCCGGTAACGTCAGGAACCTAGGATCATGTGGTTTTCCCCAATGGGACAGGTTACTCGACCGCAGTGTAAAAAGTTTCGAGACCCAATGCCCCAGTCTCGTGCGCAAACTTCAAAATAGTTCATACGAGGTCTTGGGCAATGGACCCCACATTGGATTAAGGTCCAAAGTGAAGTGCTCAATAGCCGTCCTTGACCCTTTGAAATGACACGGGCGTCAAGTTGGCCAACTCAGTTGGGCCAACTGAGAATCAGCCGAGGCCGAGACCGACCGCGCTCCGTGACCGACCCCGCTTCATACAGCTACGCATTGAGGCCCGATCGGCCGAGGCCGTTGTCCGGCGGGTGTGCCTACCTCCCAGGGGCAATTTCAAGAAAATCGATTATACGTGGCCCCATGGGCCCCCAATGGGACACGATAGATGCAGGCCGTTGTCCGACGGGTCTGCCTACCTTCCAGGGGCAATTTCAACAAAATCGATTATACGTGGCCCCATGGGCCCCAAATGGGACACGATCGATGCAGGCCGTTGTCCGACGGGTCTGCCTACCTTCCAGGGGCAATTTTAACAAAATCGATTGTACGTGGCCCCATAGACCCATAGTTGGGCCCCATCGACCCAAGTCGCTGTCCGGCGGGTCTGCCTACCTTCCAGGGGCAATTTCAACAAAATCGATTATACGTGGCCCCATGGACCCCTAGTGGGGCCGCATCGACACAAGTCGCTGTCCGGCGGGTCTGCCTACCTCCTAGGGGCAATTTCAAGAAAATCGTTTATACGTGGCCCCATGGGCCCCCAATGGGACACGATAGCCGTTGTCCGACGGGTCTGCCTACATTCCAGGGGCAATTTCAACAAAATCGATTATACGTGGCCCCATGGGCCCCAATTGGGACACGATCGATGCAGGCCGTTGTCCGACGGGTCTGCCTACCTTCTAGGGGCAATTTAAACAAAATCGATTGTACGTGGCCCCATGGACCCATAGTTGGGCCCCATCGACCCAAGTCGCTGTCCGGCGGGTCTGCCTACCTTCCAGGGGCAATTTCAACAAAATCGATTATACGTGGCCCCATGGACCCATAGTTGGGCCCCATCGACCCAAGTCGCTGTCCGACGGGTCTGCCTACCTTCCAGGAGCAGTTTCAACAAAATCGATTATACGTGGCCCCATGGACCCCTAGTGGGGCCGCATCGACACAAGTCGCTGTCCGGCGGGTCTGCCTACCTCCCAGGGGCAATTTCAAGAAAATCGTTTATACGTAACCACATGGGCCCCCAATGGGACACGATCGATGCAGGCCATTGTCCAACGGGTCTGCCTACCTTCCAGGGGCAATTTCAACAAAATCGATTATACGTGGCTCCATGGGCCTCTAATGGGACACGATCGATGCAGGCCGTTGTCCGACGGGTCTGCCTACCTTCCAGGGGCAATTTCAACAAAATCGATTATACGTGGCCCCATGGACCCATAGTTGGGCCCCATCGACCCAAGTCGCTGTCCGACGGGTCTGCCTACCTTTCAGGGGCAATTTCAACAAAATCGTTTACACTTTGCCCCGTTGGCCCCCACTTTTCTCTGCATTTTCCAGCTGTTCCATGCTTCGTCTGTCAGCTGAAAGAGTGGCGTTGCTAAAATCGACCGGGAACATTTTTGTCACGTACCCCTGAACTTTGGACTTTGGCTGCCAGAGAATGCATTTTGGCCAGGGGAGGCACTTTCAAGTCGTGTGACAAAAATCTTTCTAGGTGAAAATTCTAGTTTTCTCTGCATTTTCCTGCGGTTCTGCGCTCTGTCTGTCTCCTGAAGAAGTGGCGTAGCTGAAATCGACCGGGAACATTTTTGTCACGTACCCCTGAACTTTGGACTTTGGCTGCCACAGATAGCATCTTGGCCGGGGAAAGGACTTTCAAGTCGTGTGACAAAAATCTTCCTAGGTGAAATTTCTAGTTTTCTCTGCATTTTCAAGCGGTTTTATGCTTCGTCTGTCTCCTGAAGAAGTGGCGTAGCTGAAATTGAGAGTTCAGATTTTTGTCATTCCTCTGAACCTTGAACTTCGACCCCCAGCCAACTAAGGCGCTTATTCAAAATTTCTAGTTTTCTTTGCATTTTCTAGCGGTTCCATGCTCCGTCTGTCTGCTGAAAGAGTGGCGTAGCTAAAATCGACCGGGAACATTTTTGTCACGTACCCCTGAACATTGTACTTTGGCTGCCACAGATGGCATCTTGGCCAGGGAAAGGACTTTCAAGTCGTGTGACAAAAATCTTCCCAGGTGAAAATTCTAGTTTTCTCTGCATTTTCTAGCAGTTTTATGCTTCGTTTGTCTCCTGAAGAAGTGGCGTAGCTGAAATTGAGAGTTCAGATTTTTGTCATTCTTCTGAACCTTGATCTTTGACCCCCAGCCAACTAAGACGCCAAATCAAAATTTTTAGTTTTCTCTCCATTTTCTAGCGGTTCCATGCTTCGTCTGTCAGCTGAAAGAGTGGGGTAGCTAAAATCGACCGGGAACATTTTTGTCACGTACCCCGAACTTTGGACTTTGGCTGCCGGAGAATGCATTTTGGCCAGGAGAGGCACTTTTAAGTCGTGTGACAAAAATCTTCCCAGTTGAATATTCTAGTTTTCTCTGCATTTTCTAGCGGTTTTATGCTTCGTCTGTAAGCTGAAAGAGTGGCGTAGCTAAAATCGACCGGGAACATTTTTGTCACGTACCCCTGAACTTTTGACTTTGGCTGCAACAGATTGCATCTTGGCCAGGGAAAGGACTTTCAAGTCGTGTGACAAAAATATTCCCAGGTGAAATTTCTAGTTTTCTTTGCAATTTTTAGCGGTTCCATGCTTTGTCTGTCGGCTGAAAGAGTAGCGAAGCTAAAATCGACCGGGAACATTTTTGTCACGTACCCCTGAACTTTGGACTTTGGCTGCAAGCGAATGCATTTTGGCCAGGGGAGGCACTTTCAAGTCGTGTGACAAAAATCTTCCCAGGTGAAAATTTTAGTTTTCTCTGCATTTTCCAGCGGTTCCACGCCCTGTCTGTCTGCTGAAAGAGTAGCGTGGCTAAAATCGACCGGGAACATTTTTGTCACGTACACCTGAACTTATGACTTTGGCTGCCACAGATTGCATCTTGGCCAGGGAAAGGACTTTCAAGTCGTGTGACAAAAATCTTCCCAGGTGAAATTTCTAGTTTTTCTGCATTTTCTAGCGGTTTTATGCTTCGTCTGTATCCTGAAGAAGTGGCGTAGCTGAAATTGAGAGTTCAGATTTTTGTCATTCCTCTGAACCATGAACATCGACCCCCAGCCAACTAAGGCGCTAATTCAAAATTTCTAGTTTTCTTTGCATTTTCTAGCGGTTTCATGCTCCGTCTGTCTGCTAAAAGAGTGGCGTAGCTAAAATCGACCGGGCACATTTTTGTCACGTACCCCTGAACATTGTACTTTGGCTGCCACAGATGGCATCTTGGCCAGGGGAGGCACTTTCAAGTCGGGTGACGAAAATCTTTCTAGGTAAAAATTCTAGTTTTCTCTGCATTTTCCTGCGGTTCCGCGCTCTGTCTGTCTGCTGAAAGAGTGGCGTAGCTAAAATCGACCGGGAACATTTTTGTCACGTACCCCTGAACTTTGGACTTTGGCTGCCAGAGAATGCATTTTGGCCAGGGGAGGCACTTTCAAGTCGTGTAACAAAAATCTTCCCAGGTGAAATTTCTAGTTTTCTCTGCATTTTCTAGCGGTCTTATGCTTCGTCTGTCTCCTGAAGAAGTGGCGTAGCTAAAATCGACCGGGAACATTTTTGTCACGTACCCCTGAACTTTGGACTTTGGCTGCCAGAGAATGCATTTTGGCCAGGGGAGGCACTTTCAAGTCGTGTGACAAAAATCTTCCCAGGTGAAAATTTTAGTTTTCTCTGCATTTTCCAGCGGTTCCACGCTCTGTCTGTCTGCTGAAAGAGTGGCGTAGCTAAAATCGACCGGGAACATTTTTGTTTCGTACACCTGAACTTATGACTTTGGCTGCCACAGATTGCATCTTGGCCAGGGAAAGGACTTTCAAGTCGTGTGACAAAAATCTTCCCAGGTAAAATTTCTAGTTTTTCTGCATTTTCTAGCGGTTTTATGCTTCGTCTGTATCCTGAAGAAGTGGCGTAGCTGAAATTGAGAGTTCAGATTTTTGTCATTCCTCTGAACCATGAACTTCGACCCCCAGCCAACTAAGGCGCTAATTCAAAATTTCTAGTTTTCTCTGCATTTTCTTGCGGTTTCATGCTCCGTCTGTTTGCTGAAAGAGTGGCGTAGCTAAAATCGACCGGGAACATTTTTGTCACGTACCCCTGAACTTTGGACTTTGGCTGCCAGAGAATGCATTTTGGCCAGGGGAGGCACTTTCAAGTCGTGTGACAAAAATCTTCCCAGGTGAAATTTCTAGTTTTCTCTGCATTTTCTAGCGGTTTTATGCTTCGTCTGTCTCCTGAAGAAGTGGCGTAGCTAAAATCGACCGGGAACATTTTTGTCACGTACCCCTGAACTTTGGACTTTGGCTGCCAGAGAATGCATTTTGGCCAGGGGAGGCACTTTCAAGTCGTGTGACAAAAATCTTCCCAGGTGAAATTTCTAGTTTTCTCTGCATTTTCTAGCGGTTTTATGCTTCGTCTGTATCCTGAAGAAGTGGCGTAGCTGAAATTGAGAGTTCAGATTTTTGTCATTCCTCTGAACCATGAACTTCGACCCCCAGCCAACTAAGGCGCTAATTCAAAATTTCTAGTTTTCTCTGCATTTTCTAGCGGTTTCATGCTCCGTCTGTCTGCTGAAAGAGTGGCGTAGCTAAAATCGACCGGGAACATTTTTGTCACGTACCCCTGAACTTTGGACTTTGGCTGCCAGAGAATGCATTTTGGCCAGGGGAGGCACTTTCATGTCGTGTGACAAAAATCTTTCCAGGTGAAATTTCTAGTTTTCTCTGCATTTTCTAGCGGTTTTATGCTTCGTCTGTCTCCTGAAGAAGTGGCGTAGCTAAAATCGACCGGGAACATTTTTGTCACGTACCCCTGAACATTGTACTTTGGCTGCCACAGATGGCATCTTGGCCAGGGGAGGCACTTTCAAGTCGTGTGACAAAAATCTTTCTAGGTGAAAATTCTAGTTTTCTCTCCATTTTCCTGCGGTTCCGCGCTCTGTCTGTCTGCTGAAAGAGTGGCGTAGCTAAAATCGACCGGGAACATTTTTGTCACGTACCCCTGAACTTTGGACTTTGGCTGCCAGAGAATGCATTTTGGCCAGGGGAGGCACTTTCAAGTCGTGTGACAAAAATCTTCCCAGGTGAAAATTTTAGTTTTCTCTGCATTTTCCAGCGGTTCCACGCTCTGTCTGTCTGCTGAAAGAGTGGCGTAGCTAAAATCGACCGGGAACATTTTTGTCACGTACACCTGATTTTATGACTTTGGCTGCCGCAGATTGCATCTTGGCCAGGGAAAGGACTTTCAAGTCGTGTGACAAAAATCTTCCCAGGTGAAATTTCTAGTTTTTCTGCATTTTCTAGCGGTTTTATGCTTCGTCTGTATACTGAAGAAGTGGCGTAGCTGAAATTGAGAGGTCAGATTTTTGTCATTCCTCTGAACCATGAACTTCGACCCCCAGCCAACTAAGGCGCTAATTCAAAATTTCTAGTTTTCTCTGCATTTTCTAGCGGTTTCATGCTCCGTCTGTCTGCTAAAAGAGTGGCGTAGCTAAAATCGACCGGGAACATTTTTGTCACGTACCCCTGAACATTGTACTTTGGCTGCCACAGATGGCATCTTGGCCAGGGGAGGCACTTTCAAGTCGTGTGACAAAAATCTTTCTAGGTGAAAATTCTAGTTTTCTCTGCATTTTCCTGCGGTTCCGCGCTCTGTCTGTCTGCTGAAAGAGTGGCGTAGCTAAAATCGACCGGGAACATTTTTGTCACGTACCCCTGAACTTTGGACTTTGGCTGCCAGAGAATGCATTTTGGCCAGGGGAGGCACTTTCAAGTCGTGTGACAAAAATCTTCCCAGGTGAAATTTCTAGTTTTCTCTGCATTTTCTAGCGGTTTTATGCTTCGTCTGTCTCCTGAAGAAGTGGCGTAGCTGAAATTGGGAGTTAAGATTTTGTCATTCTGCTGAACCTTGAACTTTGACCCCCAGCCAACTAAGACGCCAAATCAAAATTTTTAGTTTTCTCTGCATTTTCTAGCGGTTCCATGCTTCGTCTGTCAGCTAAAAGAGTAGCGTAGCTAAAATCGACCGGGAACATTTTTGTCACGTACCCCTGAACATTGTACTTTGGCTGCCACAGATGGCATCTTGGCCAGGGAGGCACTTTCAAGTCGGGTGACGAAAATCTTTCTAGGTAAAAATTCTAGTTTTCTCTGCATTTTCCTGCGGTTCCGCGCTCTGTCTGTCTGCTGAAGGAGTGGCGTAGCTAAAATCGACCGGGAACATTTTTGTCACGTACCCCTGAACTTTGGACTTTGGCTGCCAGAGAATGCATTTTGGCCAGGGGAGGCACTTTCAAGTCGTGTGACAAAAATCTTCCCAGGTAAAATTTCTAGTTTTCTCTGCATTTTCTAGCGGTTTTATGCTTCGTCTGTCTCCTGAAGAAGTGGCGTAGCTAAAATCGACCGGGAACATTTTTGTCACGTACCCCTGAACTTTGGACTTTGGCTGCCAGAGAATGCATTTTGGCCAGGGGAGGCACTTTCAAGTCGTGTGACAAAAATCTTCCCAGGTGAAAATTTTAGTTTTCTCTGCATTTTCCAGCGGTTCCACGCTCTGTCTGTCTGCTGAAAGAGTGGCGTAGCTAAAATCGACCGGGAACATTTTTGTTTCGTACACCTGAACTTATGACTTTGGCTGCCACAGATTGCATCTTGGCCAGGGAAAGGACTTTCAAGTCGTGTGACAAAAATCTTCCCAGGTAAAATTTCTAGTTTTTCTGCATTTTCTAGCGGTTTTATGCTTCGTATGTATCCTGAAGAAGAGGCGTAGCTGAAATTGAGAGTTCAGATTTTTGTCATTCCTCTGAACCATGAACTTCGACCCCCAGCCAACTAAGGCGCTAATTCAAAATTTCTAGTTTTCTCTGCATTTTCTAGCGGTTTCATGCTCCGTCTGTCTGCTGAAAGAGTGGCGTAGCTAAAATCGACCGGGAACATTTTTGTCACGTACCCCTGAACTTTGGACTTTGGCTGCCAGAGAATGCATTTTGGCCAGGGGAGGCACTTTCAAGTCGTGTGACAAAAATCTTCCCAGGTGAAATTTCTAGTTTTCTCTGCATTTTCTAGCGGTTTTATGCTTCGTCTGTCTCCTGAAGAAGTGGCGTAGCTAAAATCGACCGGGAACATTTTTGTCACGTACCCCTGAACTTTGGACTTTGGCTGCCAGAGAATGCATTTTGGCCAGGGGAGGCACTTTCAAGTCGTGTGACAAAAATCTTCCCAGTTGAATATTCTAGTTTTCTCTGCATTTTCTAGCGGTTTTATGCTTCGTCTGTCTCCTGAAGAAGTGGCGTAGCTGAAATTGAGAGTTCAGATTTTTGTCATTCCTCTGAACCTTGAACTTCGACCCCCAGCCAACTAAGGCGCTAATTCAAAATTTCTAGTTTTCTTTGCATTTTCTAGCGGGTCCATGCTCCGTCTGTCTGCTGAAAGAGTGGCGTAGCTAAAATCGACCGGGAACATTTTTGTCACGTACCCCTGAACATTGTACTTTGGCTGCCACAGATGGCATCTTGGCCAGGGGAGGCACTTTCAAGTCGTGTGACAAAAATCTTTCTAGGTGAAAATTCTAGTTTTCTCTGCATTTTCCTGCGGTTCCGCGCTCTGTCTGTCTGCTGAAAGAGTGGCGTAGCTAAAATCGACCGGGAACATTTTTGTCACGTACCCCTGAACTTTGGACTTTGGCTGCCAGAGAATGCATTTTGGCCAGGGGAGGCACTTTCAAGTCGTGTGACAAAAATCTTCCCAGGTGAAAATTTTAGTTTTCTCTGCATTTTCCAGCGGTTCCACGCTCTGTCTGTCTGCTGAAAGAGTGGCGTAGCTAAAATCGACCGGGAACATTTTTGTCACGTACACCTGAACTTATGACTTTGGCTGCCGCAGATTGCATCTTGGCCAGGGAAAGGACTTTCAAGTCGTGTGACAAAAATCTTCCCAGGTGAAATTTCTAGTTTTTCTGCATTTTCTAGCGGTTTTATGCTTCGTCTGTATCCTGAAGAAGTGGCGTAGCTGAAATTGAGAGTTCAGATTTTTGTCATTCCTCTGAACCATGAACTTCGACCCCCAGCCAACTAAGGCGCTAATTCAAAATTTCTAGTTTTCTCTGCATTTTCTAGCGGTTTCATGCTCCGTCTGTCTGCTAAAAGAGTGGCGTAGCTAAAATCGACCGGGAACATTTTTGTCACGTACCCCTGAACATTGTACTTTGGCTGCCACAGATGGCATCTTGGCCAGGGGAGGCACTTTCAAGTCGTGTGACAAAAATCTTTCTAGGTGAAAATTCTAGTTTTCTCTCCATTTTCCTGCGGTTCCGCGCTCTGTCTGTCTGCTGAAAGAGTGGCGTAGCTAAAATCGACCGGGAACATTTTTGTCACGTACCCCTGAACTTTGGACTTTGGCTGCCAGAGAATGCATTTTGGCCAGGGGAGGCACTTTCATGTCGTGTGACAAAAATCTTCCCAGGTGAAATTTCTAGTTTTCTCTGCATTTTCTAGCGGTTTTATGCTTCGTCTGTCTCCTGAAGAAGTGGCGTAGCTAAAATCGACCGGGAACATTTTTGTCACGTACCCCTGAACTTTGGACTTTGGCTGCCAGAGAATGCATTTTGGCCAGGGGAGGCTCTTTCAAGTCGTGTGACAAAAATCTTCCCAGTTGAATATTCTAGTTTTCTTTGCATTTTCTTGCGGTTTTATGCTTCGTCTGTCTCTTGAAGAAGTGGCGTAGCTGAAATTGAGAGTTAAGATTTTTGTCATTCTTCTGAACCTTGAACTTTGACCCCCAGCCATTTAAGGCGCTAATTCAAAATTTCTAGTTTTCTCTGCATTTTCTAGCGGTTCCATGCTCCGTCTGTCTGCTGAAAGAGTGGCGTAGCTAAAATCGACCGGGAACATTTTTGTCACGTACCCCTGAACATTGTACTTTGGCTGCCAGAGAATGCATTTTGGCCAGGGGAGGCACTTTCAAGTCGTGTGACAAAAATCTTCCCAGTTGAATATTCTAGTTTTCTCTGCATTTTCTAGCGGTTCCATGCTTTGTCAGTCCGCTGAAAGAGTGGCGTAGCTGAAATCGACCGGAAACATTTTTGTCACGTACCCCTGAACATATGACTTTGGCTGCCACAGATTGCATCTTGGCCAGGGAAAGGACTTTCAAGTCGTGTGACAAAAATCTTCCCAGGTGAAAATTCTAGTTTTCTCTGCATTTTCCAGCGGTTCTGCGCTCTGTCTGTCTGCTGAAAGAGTTGCGTAGCTAAAATCGACCGGAAACATTTTTGTCACGTACCCCTGAACTTTGGACTTTGGCTGCCAGAGAATGCATTTTGGCCAGGGGAGGCACTTTCAAGTCGTGTGACAAAAATCTTCCCAGGTGAAATTTTTAGTTTTCTCTGCATTTTCCAGCGGTTCCATGCTCTGTCTGTCGGCTGAAAGAGTGGCGAAGCTAAAATCGACCGGGAACATTTTTGTCAAGTACCCCTGAACTTTGGACTTCGGCTGCAAGCGAATGCATTTTGGCCAGGGGAGGCACTTTCAAGTCGTGTGACAAAAATCTTCCCAGGTGAAAATTCTAGTTTTCTCTGCATTTTCTAGCAGTTTTATGCTTTGTCTCCTGAAGAAGTGGCGTAGCTGAAATTGAGAGTTCAGATTTTTGTCATTCTTCTGAACCTTGATCTTTGACCCCCAGCTAACTAAGACGCCAAATCAAAATTTTTAGTTTTCTCTGCATTTTCTAGCGGTTCCATGCTTCGTCTGTCAGCTGAAAGAGTGGCGTAGCTAAAATCGACCGGGAACATTTTTGTCACGTACCCCTGAACTTTGGACTTTGGCTGCAAGCGAATGCATTTTGGCCAGGGGAGGCACTTTCAAGTCGTGTGACAAAAATCTTCCCAGGTGAAAATTCTAGTTTTCTCTGCATTTTCCAGCGGTTCCATGCTCTGTCTGTCGGCTGAAAGAGTGGCGAAGCGAAAATCGACCGGGAACATTTTTGTCACGTACACCTGAACTTTGGACTTTGGCTGCCACAGATTGCATCTTGGCCGGGGAAAGGACTTTCAAGTCGTGTGACAAAAATCCTTCCAGGTGAAAATTCTAGTTTTCTCTGCATTTTCTAGCGGGTTTATGCTTCGTCTGTCTCCTGAAGAAGTGGCGTAGCTGGAATTGAGAGTTCAGATTTTTGTCATTCCTCTGAACCTTGAACTTCGACCCCCAGCCATTTAAGGCGCTAATTCAAAATTTCTAGTTTTCTCTGCATTTTCTAGCGGTTCCATGCTTCGTATAACAGTATAACAGCGACATGGAACCACCTTACTGGGCGAATAACGTAGTTAAATTATAGGTGTTCAAAAGTGTTCAATATCTCGACTCGCACTGAAGATTTCAAAAAAGTCGTCGAGCCATTTTACTCTATTGGGTTTCAGGAACATCTCCACAAAATTTAATGCTTCTATCATAATATGCAGTTTTTTTTATGCGTACCGCAGGGACTACAAGGGCAACTTCTGCAATGCTGGATAACGTAGAGCTTTGGAGATCCCGCGTTGCTGTCAGGGTCGTTAAAGTTACGGTTTCACGGCGTTACGTTAAATAAATTTGTTCACGCATTGGCGCCGTTCATGTTTACCGAAGCGTCATTTGCACACCAATAAGTTGTAGGTGTAAGCTAGTTCTATGACTGACATCTTGAAAAAAATCTTCATTTGGGAATTCTTCCAGAAACGCTCTCATTACCACTAATGCTTTTTTCGCGGCTCACCTTTACTTATGTCTGCATGGAATGCACACTGAAATGCCCCTAATATGTTAAAAAATGTTAACGTTAACGGCGTTAATGCGGTAATGAAACTTAAGCGCGTTAAGTTTTCAAAACTGCAATACCTTTAGCGAGTACCATTAACATCCCAAACGTAACTGGTTAACGTTGGCGCGTTAAATTTATAAAATAGCCTTAACAACGTGGGGTGCGGTCCGGCAAGGGATGGCAGAGTTGTGATGACTGGTAAAGCGTAGCTGGCCGCACCCTTTCTTTTCTATTTTTGCGAATCAGTGCATTTCTTCTCCATTTCTTTGTAAAATCTACAGGCTTGGCCCATTTAGGATGTAGTGTAACACATAGCATCTTATAAATTTGTCAGCGTAGAACGTTCTGCCTTTCTGTTCGAAACTTACCGAATTGTCTCCTAAATAAAGTGCAAAATTAACGAAATCGCAAACTTAACCCCCATTCTTTTAGTTCGTATGTATATTTCGCGGCGTCGACAAGTCGCCTAGTACACCACATAAGTACTACAGTTAAAAAAAAAAGCACTGCAACTGTGCACCGTCTGGTTTGGGCATGCTAAGGAAAGGCGATGGACACATTACGGCCCATATGGAAGTGGCCAGCATCGCTTCAGGCAATTTTTACTGTGTTGCCATCCCCTGGGTCCAGGATCCAGCATTAAATTACGACACACCCGCGTCGCTTTCCGCGATATCGCGAGAGTCTCCCAGAACCATCGAGGTCCGGAATCCCACAAGGTCTCGCGGAATTCGCGATTCGTAAGATCTACTTGGAATTGCAGTCCTAGAAGAAAGCGGAACGTTAGCCAGTTCATCTGAAGCATGCACTAAAGAGTATGTTGACAGCCATGCACCACCTCTAAAACAATGTTTTGTCCACTCTTTTTTACAGCTCCTACATAACGATGGGTGATTTAAAGACCCCATGGGGCCACAGAAGAATTTAGGGAGAAGGGGAGCCGTGCCCCCCGCTACCCATTCATTGCATTGATCAATAACCATGCATTAATATATTCCTCTACATTTCAAGTTTATCACAAATATGTGAATTTTAATTTATCCGATTCAATTTTAATTTTCACCACGGATATGTGTTTATTATTTCAACAAATAAATAAATATATATATATATATATATATATATATATATATATATATATATATATATATATATATATATATATATATATATATATATATATATATATATATATATTGTGTATTTCGAATAAAAATTGTCTCAAAAAAACTTCGAGGTTTTTGAAGCCGTTCCGCCTGCAAATCATTGTGAATAAACCTTTCATCCCCCTCGAAATTTCACCTCGGAAGATTTTTGTCACACGACTTGAAAGTCCTTTCCCTGGCCAAGATGCAATCTGTGGCAGCCAAAGTCCAAAGTTCAGGGGTACGTGACAAAAATGTTCCCGGTCGATTTTAGCTTCGCCACTCTTTCAGCCGACGGACAGAGCATGGAACCGCTGGAAAATGCAGAGAAAACTAGAAATTCCACCTGGGAAGATTTTTGTCACACGACTTGAAAGTGCCTCCACTGGCCAAAATGCATTCGTTGGCAGCCAAAGTTCAAAGTTCAGGGGTACGTGACAAAAATGTTCCCGGTCGATTTTAGCTACGCCACTCTTTCAGCAGACAGACGAAGCATGGAACCGCTAGAAAATGCAGAGAAAACTAGAAATTTTGAATTAGCGCCTTAGTTGGCTGGGGGTCGAAGTTCAAGGTTCAGAGGAATGACAAAAATCTGAACTCTCAATTTCAGCTACGCCACTTCTTCAGGAGATAGACGAAGCATAAAACCGCTAGAAAATGCAGAGAAAACTAGAAATTTCACCTAGGAAGATTTTTGTCACACGACTTGAAAGTCCTTTCCCCGGCCAAGATGCTATCTGTGGCAGCCAAAGTCCAAAGTTCAGGGGTACGTGACAAAAATGTTCCCGGTCGATTTTAGCTACGCCACTCTTTCAGCAGACAGACAGAGCGCAGAACCGCAGGAAAATGCAGAGAAAACTAGAATTTTCACCTAGAAAGATTTTTGTCACAAGACTTGAAAGTGCCTCCCCTGGCCAAGATGCCATCTGTGGCAGCCAAAGTACAATGTTCAGGGGTACGTGACAAAAATGTTCCCGGTCGATTTTAGCTACGCCACTCTTTCAGCTGACAGACGAAGCATGAAACCGCTAGAAAATGCCGAGAAAACTAGAAATTTCACCTGGGAAGATTTTTGTCACACGACTTAAAAGTGCCTCCCCTGGCCAAAATGCATTCTCTGGCAGCCAAAGTCCAAAGTTCAGGGGTACGTGACAAAAATGTTCCTGGTCGATTTTAGCTACGCCACTCTTTCAGCTGACAGACGAAGCATGGAACCGCTGGAAAATGCAGAGAAAACTAAAAATTTCACCTGGGAAGATTTTTGTCACACGCCTTGAAAGTGCCTCCCCTGGCCAAAATGCATTCGCTGGCAGCCAAAGTCCAAAGTTCAGGGGTACGTGACAAAAATGTTCCCTGTCGATTTTAGCTACGCTACTCTTTAAGCTGACAGACGAAGCATGGAACCGCTAGAAAATGCAGAGAAAACTAAAAATTTTGATTTGGCGTCTTAGTTGGCTGGGGGTCAAAGTTCAAGGTTCAGCAGAATGACAAAAATCTTAACTCTCAATTTCAGCTACGCCACTTCTTCAGGAGACAGACGAAGCATAAAACCGCTAGAAAATTCAGAGAAAACTAGAATATTCAACTGGAAAGATTTTTGTTACACGACTTGAAAGTGCCTCCCCTGGCCAAAATGCACTCTCTGGCAGCCAAAGTCCAAAGTTCAGGGGTACGTGACAAAAATGTTCCCGGTCGATTTTAGCTACGCCACTTCTTCAGGAGACAGACGAAGCATAAGACCGCTAGAAAATGCAGAGAAAACTAGAAATTTCACCTGGGAAGATTTTTGTCACACGACTTGAAAGTGCCTCCCCTGGCCAAAATGCATTCTCCGGCAGCCAAAGTCCAAAGTTCAGGGGTACGTGACAAAAATGTTCCCGGTCGATTTTAGCTACGCGTCTCTTTGAGCAGACAGACAGAGCGCGGAACCGCAGGAAAATGCAGAGAAAACTAGAACTTTCACCTGGGAAGATTTTTGTCACACGACTTGAAAGTGCCTCCCCTGGCCAAGATGCCATCTGTGGCAGCCAAAGTACAATGTTCAGGGGTACGTGACAAAAATGTTCCCGGTCGATTTTAGCTACGCTACTCTTTCAGCAGACAGACGGAGCATGGAACCGCTAGAAAATGCAGAGAAAACTAGAAATTTTGAATTAGCGCCTTAGTTGGCTGGGGGTCGAAGTTCATGGTTCAGAGGAATGACAAAAATCTGAACTCTCAATTTCAGCTACGCCACTTCTTCAGGATACAGACAAAGCATAAAACCGCTAGAAAATGCAGAAAAACTAGAAATTTCACCTGGGAAGATTTTTGTCACACGACTTGAAAGTCCTTTCCCTGGCCAAGATGCAATCTGTGGCAGCCAAAGTCATAAGTTCAGGTGTACGTGACAAAAATGTTCCCGGTCGATTTTAGCTACGCCACTCTTTTAGCAGACAGACAGAGCGTGGAACCGCTGGAAAATGCAGAGAAAACTAAAATTTTCACCTGGGAAGATTTTTGTCACACGACTTGAAAGTGCCTCCCCTGGCCAAAATGCATTCTCTGGCAGCCAAAGTCCAAAGTTCAGGGGTACGTGACAAAAATGTTCCCGGTCGATTTTAGCTTCGCTACTCTTTCAGCCGACAGACAAAGCATGGAACCGCTAAAAATTGCAAAGAAAACTAGAAATTTCACCTGGGAAGATTTTTGTCACACGACTTGAAAGTCCTTTCCCTGGCCAAGATGCAATCTGTTGCAGCCAAAGTCAAAAGTTCAGGGGTAAGTGACAAAAATGTTCCCGGTCGATTTTAGCTACGCCACTCTTTCAGCTGACAGACGAAGCATGGAACCGCTGGAAAATGCAGAGAAAACTAGAAATTTCACCTGGGAAGATTTTTGTCACACGACTTAAAAGTGCCTCTCCTGGCCAAAATGCATTTTCTGGCAGCCAAAGTCCAAAGTTCAGGGGTACGTGACAAAAATGTTCCCGGTCGATTTTAGCTACCCCACTCTTTCAGCTGACAGACGAAGCATGGAACCGCTAGAAAATGCAGAGAAAACTAAAAATTTTGATTTGGCGTCTTAGTTGGCTGGGGGTCAAAGATCAAGGTTCAGAAGAATGACAAAAATCTGAACTCTCAATTTCAGCTACGCCACTTCTTCAGGAGACAAACGAAGCATAAAACTGCTAGAAAATGCAGAGAAAACTAGAATTTTCACCTGGGAAGATTTTTGTCACACGACTTGAAAGTCCTTTCCCTGGCCAAGATGCCATCTGTGGCAGCCAAAGTACAATGTTCAGGGGTACGTGACAAAAATGTTCCCGGTCGATTTTAGCTACGCCACTCTTTCAGCAGACAGACGGAGCATGGAACCGCTAGAAAATGCAAAGAAAACTAGAAATTTTGAATTAGCGCCTTAGTTGGCTGGGGGTCAAAGTTCAAGGTTCAGAGGAATGACAAAAATCTGAACTCTCAATTTCAGCTACGCCACTTCTTCAGGAGACAGACGAAGCATAAAACCGCTAGAAAATGCAGAGAAAACTAGAAATTTCACCTAGGAAGATTTTTGTCACACGACTTGAAAGTCCTTTCCCCGGCCAAGATGCTATCTGTGGCAGCCAAAGTCCAAAGTTCAGGGGTACGTGACAAAAATGTTCCCGGTCGATTTCAGCTACGCCACTTCTTCAGGAGACAGACGAAGCATAAAACTGCTAGACTAGGGGTACGCTCCGTTTTTCTGCGCGTAATGTGGCGAGCGTAGCGTAGCATTTTTTTAAAAATCTATTGAGCTTCTCTGAGGCGCCTGCAAGTGCGAGGGTAGGCCGACCCGCTATGCACTAGGGTGCGTCGATATGGACGACTTTTTGATTTCGACCTTTGGATAGCACTCAAAAGTTTCGTTTTTTTATGCTGATTTCAGAAATGACCTCGATTTTCCGATGGGACGACTCCTTCATGACCCTACCGGACGTTTTATGTGAAAAAGCGGAGTTTTCGTACTTTTTAGTGTTTTTGGGCCCCGCGTTCCATTTTGAGATGTCGGGGCGGGTGTTGCTCGGTCGGATGGTCATCACTAACACTAAATACAATGTTTTCAGTATGGCCAGACTAACAGACGCCCCATATGTGCGCCGTAGACCGCAATTTTTCTGTTATTTTGGTTAAAATTTTACGAGTTTTTGTGTTTTTTTCAGCTTTTTGCGTGGTTTTCGACAGCCTAGGTGGTCTGGTTAGTGACCAAAGGTTGTGAAAAGTAGTGTAAAGGTGGGTAGTACGCGCCCCGGCCCCCGGCCCGGGGCTGGGTCGCGCAGGGGAGGGGCGGTAGGGGTGCGCGTCAATCTCTCAAAAACCGGCAAAATTGTAAAAGTCTCGTATAAGCCCCCTAAAAGCTGTATTAGTGTGCAGGTCTTAGCTCACCCGGATGAAATGGATCATATATGAGATTTTATATTAATATATATAATTATATATGGTCATATCTGGGCGTCCATATATGACAATATATAATTAGATATTATCATATTTGAGCAGATGTATGGTTATGTATAACTGCAAACATGCTCATAAATGATTTCATATATGATCTTATATGAACTCATATATACACATATATGAATTTTTATATGACTATATATCTATGTATGGGGGCATATCTGACTACTAGTCATATATATATGTGGTCATATATGCCTCCATACATAGATATATAAAGTCATATAAAAATTCATATATGTGTATATATGAGTTCGTATAAGATCATATATGAAATCATTTATGAGCATGTTTGCAGTTATACATAACCATACATCTGCTCAAATATGATAATATCTAATTATATATTGTCATATATGGACGCCCAGATATGACCATATATAATTATATATATTAATATAAAATCTCATATATGATCCATTTCATCCGGGTGAGCTAAGACCTGCACACTAATACAGCTTTTAGGGGGCTTATACGAGACTTTTACAATTTTGCCGGTTTTTGAGAGATTGACGCGCACCCCTACCGCCCCTCCCCTGCGCGACCCAGCCCCGGGCCGGGGGCCGGGGCGCGTACTACCCACCTTTACACTACTTTTCACAACCTTTGGTCACTAACCAGACCACCTAGGCTGTCGAAAACCACGCAAAAAGCTGAAAAAAACACAAAAACTCGTAAAATTTTAACCAAAATAACAGAAAAATTGCGGTCTACGGCGCACATATGGGGCGTCTGTTAGTCTGGCCATACTGAAAACATTGTATTTAGTGTTAGTGATGACCATCCGACCGAGCAACACCCGCCCCGACATCTCAAAATGGAACGCGGGGCCCAAAAACACTAAAAAGTACGAAAACTCCGCTTTTTCACATAAAACGTCCGGTAGGGTCATGAAGGAGTCGTCCCATCGGAAAATCGAGGTCATTTCTGAAATCAGCATAAAAAAACGAAACTTTTGAGTGCTATCCAAAGGTCGAAATCAAAAAGTCGTCCATATCGACGCACCCTACTATGCACGCGCCCATGCAGGAGTCCTAGTTGCCTACCTTGCGGGCGCCGTGAGGCAGGACGCACAAGTGCATGAAAAACGTGTGGGCCTGTAGTGCCTGTGAGAGTTCAGGGTAGGCCAGCCTGCAAGGCACAGGCGCAAGGGTGGATTTAGGAGGGGGGGGGGGGGGGGGGGGGGCAACAGGCCCTTATGCCCCCCCCCCCCCCCTTGGCGCTCGAAATGTAGAAAACCGGCATAACTTTTCCGCCTGTAAGTAGGCAAAAAGCGGGACATTGCCCCCCCCCCTCCTCCTTAAGCCGATCCTAGATCCGCCCCCAGCACAGGCGTATGATGGTGTCAGTGGTTTGGTCTTCCTACTTGCCCTGCCCACCTCACTGATATCCCCATCCCCCGCAAATATTACCTACCACACCGGATATTTGAACCCGACCTCTGATAACCTAACCTTACGGGGTGAAGGTCCGCTATTTGCTGCTCTGCTGGTAACACAGGCGGTCATTTAACTCACGTAAACGTTCGTATCTCGCACTTTTAGCCCCATTCCAGTACCGGTTCAAGAATGGCCTGTTCTGCTATACGACACCTGCAGCAGCACCTGGTCTCGCACTCCGTACATTTCCGGGTTCAGAGGGCGTCGGTTCCCAAGTTGAAGTTTGTATCACTCACCGCTCCACCCATTCGAGCAGGTGCGGATTAGAGGGGGGGACTGCCCTTTTGCCCCCCCCCCCCCCCACTCAAGCCGCTCCCAGATCCGCCACTGCATTCGAGTCCCCGCCCAAGAAGGCCCTGTTCTGCCCAACGTCACCTGCGGCATGCACCTGAGCCCCCGGGTTTGGCAACAGGCAGTCGGCAGTCCAGGCGTAGAATATTCGTAATATCTAACTGGATATTCATTCTGATTCCTGGTCTGATTCTGCTCAAAGTTAAAGAATTGGCATCTAGCATGATCTAAAACTAAAACCGGTCTCTATTTGAAAGGTTGAGTGGAAGTGTGAATTGTATTTTTAACTTTGATCTCCAAATAGTAACATTTTTTGGTGCCTTTATGGTATTTTCACATTTGCTTTTAGTGCTCCTTAGCTACAGCTCAAGTGTGCATAGCTTACCACACTTATTATTTGATTCAAATGGGCACCACTGGTTTTTCTAGACCACTGTCTAAGCCCGACCCGAACGGATCTGTGCGCCAAGCGTTAGGCAAAGGCTCGCCAAGACGAATGCATGGCGATCTGTTTGCAAGGTTCCGAGCAGTGCGCTGTTTGTGCGCTCCGTGTTCGCTGGGTATAGTCGCCCCGAGTTTGCCCGTTGCGCAGAAGTGACAAACCGCGCACCTTGCCGTACTGATGGCGAACCTAGCGCTGCGCTAGTTCGGTGCGCTTTCTGTTCGCTCCGCTGCGACTTTCCAGTTCGCTTTGAGTTCGCTGTGCCTGTGCAGCGGTAGGAATGCTGGGGCGAGGGGAGGAGGGGGTGGGGGAGCAGCAACGCGCGTGGGGGGGGGGGGGGGGGGGTAGACGTGTGCAGTATGGGTAGCCTACCTTCCCGGCGGTCTGACTAGTGTAGTAGGGGTTGTCTACCCTCCGGGCGGTCGACACGCGGTGTGCTACAGCTAGACGTCAGTGTCTCGATACATAGAAGGTGGGAAATGCACCAATAACAACAAAGTGTTGAAGGATTCTAAGAGTATAATAAACGAGAAATGTGTCACAACAGTAAAAAAAATATTCATACAGAAATGATGAAATGGTAAACGAAACACTTGAAACAATCAAAGAACAGTGTGACAACCAAAACAAATAATATCATTAATAATATTATTTTAAAGAATAATATTATTAATACTATACAGAAACAACAACAATTACAATGCCAGAAGGGTATTCGTGTCAAGCAACATATCTTCCGAAGGTTGGCAATCAGTTGTCGGTGGTGGAGCCTTGTAGTAAGGCTGCTGATAGCTGGGCTGCTGATATGAAGAATAAGGATAGCTGTATCCTTGCCACCCCCAATTGTAGAAGTCTGCTGGGGCAGAAGACGGGCCAGACTGTGCCGGTCCTGGGGGGCCCCAATGTGCAGTAGGTCCTGCTGGGCCAGACTGGGGAGCTGCAGATGGTGCAACAGACTGGGCAGGTCCCGGTGGGCCCCAATGTGCAGGCGGTCCTACTGGGCCAGACTGGGCAGATGGTGCAACAGACTGTGCAGGTGCGGATGGTGGGCCCCAATTCGCAGAAGCTGCAGCTGAATCATGGACTTCCCATGATTTGACGGGTGTGCCAGCACAGGTCACAGCAGCTGAAATAAAAATAGAATGAATGAAACTCAAAGAAGTATAGTCCAGCATGAGAAGAAGGAAGGCTTTCTCAATTATTATAACCAGGGGCAGTTTTATGGAGAAGGCACCCTTACTAGGATAGATTAGGGATCTCAACTGAAGTCAATAACTGTGCGATAAAATTGTTTGTAAAAAACTACCAAGGAACAGTACTTGTCAAATACAGCGGTGAATAGATGGAATTAAAAGAAAAGGCAGAGAAAAAGTCCATATTGGATATTGCAGAGATTATTTACCTGGTGCACTCTGAGGAGAAATGCCGCTTGCTCTAGCTTCTGAAAAAGAAAAAAGAAAATACAAGCTGTCACAAACCAGTAACTTTAAAAATTATCTTAGCCTGACATACAAAAGGGGAGATAAATGGTTAATGAAATCATTCCCCTTGTCATTCAGTTGTCAATGAAGACCAATATGCTCTCACAATACAGTTACAGTTACATATTTTATAGGACATCTAAGAATGGAAGTTAAGAAAATGGAAACTACTTTGACAAATTAATTTGGTGGGATTAAATCGGCCTATCTATTTCGTTTCCTTTTCTGCTTTCCTGCCTGCCTGACTTACAGTCTAAATAGCATTAAGTCACGCAGACTGAAACTTCCAGAGAAAACTGCGTTTCAACATTAGGTCACGGACCCAGAAAACCCGCAAAGTAATCATTTCAAAATAAACAATTTTGTAAAATTAAATAATTCTTAAGGTATTCACCCTACAGGAAAGCAAATTAGAAGTCATAGCAAGCTAGGAAAGGCAAAAAAAGCTGTTCTCTAAATTGATTTCTGATATAGGATAAAAATCTAACTGAGGCTGAAATATGACAGTACCTGCAGACTTAACTCGGCAAATGTCTGACTCCTTCGTGGAATCTTTTTGACTCAGCTTAGCTCCTGCAAACAAACACACAGTTTAGGATGGAATCTATCAGGCAATATCTACTAATAATATGCAAGTAAAATTAAGAACAAGATAATACCTGGAGACTTTGCTGGACTTTTAAGTGGAGAAGCCACTGCATCATTCTTTGAGGAATCTTTTAGAATCTTTGATGATTTTACCCCTGGAAGTAACATGCAATCATATTAGAGTAAGGAGAAACAAATCATCATTGCAAATGTGTGAAGAATAACAGAAATTGAAAGATTTCTTACCTTTGGGTGTAACAGTTCTATCCCTTGAGGTGGACTTTAACTTCTTATTCACTTCTTTCACAAACTCAGTGAATGTGAAGGCCGGCTTTGGCTTTGGACCATTCACACAAGGTGGTGCTTTGGTATTGGAATTACGGCAAACAAATGCTACAACAGAAAACACAATTTTGAAATATCCATTACATGAAATATCCACTATTAAGTAAAAATAAAGTATTAACTGCTTACAGAAGATGCTCTGCAAATCCTCCTCCTTTATGCCCAATTTCTCCCGCCCCTTGGCTTTGGCTGAAATTCCCTTCTGTTTCAGCTGTGTCCCATACAGTGCTGTGAGAGTATCCCTCGTCAATTTATATGGGTCATTATTTGCACTCACAACTATTTTACTTTTAGTAGTCTTTTTGAGAAAAATGCCTGAGCCAGCAGTCAGTTCCACCTGAAACAAAACCAATATGTAACATAGCATGCAGAGGCAGAATGAAAATGAACAAAGCCTTGATGGGATGATGGGACATATACGGTTCTGACATGACACAAAATCTAACATATACCTAATACATGTCTAATTTGATTCAATAAATCAGACACAATTGGACAGAGGAGACAGTTCCCACATTTGATGCCCATTTTTCACTTGTCTCCATTTTTGCCCTTTCTGAGACATTTACCAATGCAGTCTGCTGCTAATCCCAGAGTGCGCAACAGGAAATAAAATTGATATTAACAACCAGCAGTGTATTGTGAAGTCATTAGGCACAGTTTTAGAGGACCCTTATCCTATACTTCAAATTTAAATGGACACATATGGAACTATATTTGAAGTAATTGTAAAATGTTGATATCAAAAGCACACTGGATCAAAAGTGAGTTCAAGGTCTTCTCTAAAGCTGCACCTGAGGAGTTCCCTAAACATTACTGGATGTGGACATTCACTTACATGTCCCATTGTGCCCCAAGATTAGCAGCTCAGTGCATTGGCAAATGCAGCCAAGAAACTGCTTGGATAAAAAAATCCGAGCATGTGTGCTAGTATTCATCAAAACTAAAGTTACTATCTATATCACACACAACCACCTCTTAAAATGAAATCATTATTTTAGAAAACCAAAAGATACTGCATTTTGTCCCTTGTCAGATTCTTATCTAAACATCCCACCAGGAAAGCCACATAAGTTGCTTACCGATTTGTGACCAGAAGGTACTGGGAGTGGCCTGAGGTATCTGACAAGATGCTATAAAGAAAAACAAACCTGTAGCAAATTCAGACAAAATATAACTGCAAAGTATGAGAGGAGAAGGCAAGTAAATTCACCTCATCGTCTTCAGAAAATTCCATTACTAGCTCCGGCTTTTCAGGTGGTGGAAGATTGCAGAAATCCATCAGCTTCCGAAGAAACTCTGGAATGTTATTAGAATTGACTGAAACAAAAAAAAAATCTTTTAACAGTCTGTGACGAAAGCCACAGAAAAACACAGAAAACAAACACTCACCAGCAGTGGCAAGAGAGCAACAGCGATCACAGGTATCGGCATCACCGGACTCTGATTCACCCTCAGCATCACTTCCATCTGGTGGAGGGTTGTTTAAGGGAGATTTGGAGCACAAATCTGAATCGTCATCAACGAGGATGATTCTAGCAGGAGGACCATCTGAATCAAAAGCCAGAGTGCGTTTCACTGATACTGATGAAGAGCTCTGATGAGAAGAGTTGTCAGTCACGATGCCTTCCATTTGGAGGAACTGAGTATCAAGCGAATTCTCGGTCTTCCCAGCATTGGCCTTGGCCTCTCTCGATTTCTGGAGTTCCGCTTGCTTTTCAGCAGCCATCTTTGGGTCAAGCTTGACCTTCTCTCCCAAAGCCTTTGCAACTTGTGTGTCAGTAGCAGTGGTCTTCCTCTTCCCCTTGGTTGCAACAGCCTTTGGTCTGAGTCTTGGACCAGATAATTCTGCAGCCTGATCCTCCACTTCCTTTACTTTCTTTTCCTTCAAGTCATTCATTTTCTTCATGAATACAGTATCTGCCTTTTCCAGAGTTAATATGCATGCTGAATGGGAAAAAGCGAGGATATTAATAATTGGCAGGCTAAACATGATGGGAAAGGTCAGGTAAAACTTAACACTGAAGGCCGTAATAGCTGAGCATTCTGAACTAATCGGTACGCGAAAAAGATTTAACTGTGTGCGCTCGTCATTGGGACGACTGCATCACGATTTCCATCAAAATAAAACGAACATCCCGAGCGATGAGGTGGTTCAAAGCAGGGCCAATAACCTCTACCACAAGCTGCAGGGCTGGCCAGCGAGGGTAGGCAAGATGAGACATAGAAAACTTAATACAGAACAGATCTCAAGGAACAAATACTTACGTGATATCTTGACTATTTGGGCTGGGTGGCGTTTTCCGTTCGCCCACTGAATTTGAGTCACCTGCCCGGCTCTCCTACTCTCCTCTGGCACTTTCTCGATAGGCTCTATGCTTGTTTTGCTTTCCTTAATCCAATATACTAATGCCATTTCAGGCATCTTGACGGTTGTTGAATAACTTACTAACAGCAAAATTCCTTCTCGACTGGTTCAAATCCGCCCGTGGTCTTCGCAGGCTTTGAAGGGAGAACCGACGCTCAGTGTAATGGCGGTTGGCGGTTGAGCCGGAGGCGCCTGGGAGTCAGTTCGATGTACCAACATAGAAAATATTAAACTTGTTTCCTTCCGCAATTTCGTTGTAAAGACACGTAGAAATAATTACTTAACTATGAAAATATTTTATAAATTTATTTTTTCATTCAAATTATTTAAACTGAATGTGACTGGACTTTTCTGAATGTATTTTGACTTGACATTGGCTTCACAATGTTGGTGTCCTGGCGATACAACGGATCTGGTCACCCAAGACATTCCCTCCTAACCTATCACGCAGTTTCGTCTTGGGAGGGCACTTCTCGTTTAAATTTTCATTTCACATCACTAATGCAGTTTCGTTTGTGACCTGTGCACTAGCGACAATGTCGAGCAAAAGAACATTATACAGGTTCAAAAATAAAGCCGATGCCGTTGTTCTCGGTGACGTCGGTGGCGAAAGCAGTGACAGTGATTCTAATCCAAGTGAAGAAGAACTAGACCTACCGACAAAGAGACGGAAGGATTCTGATCATGACGGTAAAGGTGATTTACACATATACATATCTTGCTATTTGTAAATAGTGAAGAAATTCACTTTGCTTTGAATCCTTGATGGTGATGCATTGTAATGTATCACTTGTGTTTCGATCCGGAAATAAAGATTTTGTCTTTGTGTCGCAGCTCTAGCTTTAATAGTGTGTATGCTTTCAGGAGAAACACGTTCCTCTGATGATGCTTCTTCAAATGAACATCAGCACCCCGCTGAAGGTACGTTGGTGAAGTATAGTGTTAACTCTGATTCATCGTATTTGTCTACATTCAAGGTGAAACTTTGGTTAGTTTTCTGCGATTCTTGCCCTTCGTTTAATTTTGTGCTCTTATTTACAGGAGCTGTAAGATTCCACTTAAATGATGCAGATGAAAGGCAGTTAGAGGGAGAGATGGAACCCACAGCTTCTCCAGATGAGCAGCAACCCCTTGATGAAGGTACTTGGCAAAGAAAAATATGAACAATTTTTCCTGGTCTTTAGATTGTAAATAGCCAATACACGGTCATGCATGTTAAGTAGAGATTTGTATTTGTAACAACAGATATACTGATGGAATAGGAACAAAAGTATATTAGGAGTTTTGTTAACACTTTTTGCTTCCTTCCATCTTTGTGGAAGTCTATCAAATTATATCCCTCTGTTCTGCAGCAGTGCATTTAATTGTCCTCTCCTTGCAGATGGCTTTGCTGATAATGAGCATGCTGACAACCTACTGCATGCTCCAGATGTGAATATTGTGGAAGGCCAGGAACTAAGTATGTTTGAATTAATGCTGTGTGTCTTATATCTTGGATGATACAATCCTAATTGTAATAAATTTTCACCCTTTGTTCCAGATGTCAATGTTGACCGTGATGAAGCAGTGGACAACAATAGTGATGGAGAAGACACCATTCTGAATGACCCATTTTTGGCACAAGGCATTGCACCGGATGAGAACTTGAATGATTCAGATGTTTCAGAAGTGAGCGACGAACAAGATTCTAGCTCTGAGGAAGAGACTGAAGAGGAAGAAAGTGAAGAGGAAGAAAGTGAACAGGAGGATAGTGAAGAGGAAGCTAGAGAGGATGAAGAAGACGGAAGTGGAAATGAAGAGAATGAAGAGGGATTTGGCGAAGGCCAAGATGCTGTAGGATTTGCTGATGCTGATCAACCTCTGTACAATGGTGCACCACTAACTCTTGGTGAAAGCTTAGTTGCAATAATGACATTTGTTCTTACTCACGCTCTTACTGGTAATTGCCTCATTGATCTCCTCCAATTAATAGTTCTGCACTGTCCAGTGAACAGTTTGTGTGTACGTACACTTCATATGTTTAAAAAGAAATTTAAAGGAGTAGGCCGAAGTATTTTAAAATTTCACTATTATTGTAGTGGTTGTTTTCTGCCATTGGACAGTAAAGGAGCTCAATGTACACACTGTAGGGAGAATCATGGTGTTTCCTTTCTTATAGAAGTTCCTTTGCTGCGTCAGCTTCAGATTCTGTTTAAAAGACCAGGATTTTTGAATGATTTACAGTTCAGATTTCAAAGAAGGAAGAAATCTGATGATAACATTGAGGACATCTATGATGGCTGTATTTACAAAGAGCAGATGAGAAATGGTTTTCTCAGCAACCCCCATAATATTTCATTCATGTGGTACAGTGATGGAGTATCAATTTTTAATTTTTGTAAGAAGTTTAGCATCTGGCCTCTATATTTAGTAATCAATGAGTTGCCATATAAATTGAGGGTAAAGAAGGAAAATATCATCTTAGCAGGTATTTGGTTTGGTAAACAGAAGCCTAAGGTTAATACATTTTTGGCCCCACTCCATTCTGAGTTTCAAACATTTCATAGAGATGGTTATGTAATGCAAGTTCCTGGCAGCCCACCAATCCGTGTAAGAGGAGTTGTGTTGTGTGGGACATGTGACATGCCAGCAAAAGCCTCATTCTTACGCCTCATGCAATTCAATGGAAATTTCGGTTGCCCTTGTTGCATGCAGAAAGGGGAGAGCTATGGTGGGAATAATTTAATTCATGTGTATCCTTATGAGCCTAATGTTAAGTTGAGGTCCAATACAGATATTTTATTATTTGCTAGAGCTGCAGTTGCCTCTGGGCATCCATGCTATGGTGTGAAGGGGCTTTCCGCATTGTACCGCATTGTCCCCAATATGATCCAGTCAACTGGTATAGATTTTATGCATGGTGTTTTTTCAGGTGTTGGCAAGACATTAATTGAACTGTGGTTTGGTAAAGATTTACAGTTAGATGATTTTAACTTTTTTTATCTTATTGAACTGGTTGACAAACGTATTGCATCAATCAGGGTTCCAACTTTCCTCAATAAGTTTACTTTATCAGTTGCTGATATTACCCCCTGGAAATCCCAGGATTTCAAAGTTTGGCTGCTTTACTATTCTGTTCCTGTTCTTCTTGGATTGATATCTGATGTATACATGGAACATCACATGTTGCTGGTATCTGGGATATACCTTCTTAGTCAGCGGAGCATTTCCCCCGATCAAATAGATCGTGCAGAAGCTTTACTCAATCAGTATGTATTTGAATTTCAGAATTTGTATGATGTACGTTATATGAGCATAAACATCCATCAGCTGTTACATTTAGGAGAATGTGTGCGTCAGTTAGGACCGAGCTGGGTTTATTCGTGTTACTTTCTGGAAGATCTCAATGGTAAGATATGCCGCTACATTCATGGGACCAGTCATGTTGGAAAACAGATAGCATCCACCACAACTATCATGCAGCAGCTATCATCGTTAATCAACATTATGGATGCACAATCTCCAGTTCGGCTTTACTGTGAGAAGCTTAATAAAGTTGGTCGAAAATTTAAGGTTGCTGAAGAAGTTGGTCCAGGTGTTCTCGCTGTTGGCACATATAATGAGTTGCCCAATCCTCCAAGAGAATTATTGCTTGCGCAGCTGGATATTGTAGATGGCCACTGTCAGATTTTTTGCAGGCTGTGGTCGAAGGGAGTGCTGTATTTGTCAGAGAGTTACACTAGAGCAGTTAAACGAGATTCCTCTTTTGTAATTTTCACCTTTGAAGATCAATTATGTATAGGATCTATTAAGTATTTTATTCGGTGGTCTGATTGTGACTGTGTTAGGGGTTGTTTGTGTCAGCCTGCTCAACACATTTGTGTTATTCAAAAATATGATATCATTCCCTGGGAAGTTCATCAACATCCTGACAGTGTCTCTTTAGCATACCTCAATGCAGTTCGCCCTTCAGAAGATACAGTTGTTGTACCAGTATCTCATGTTAACCATCTCTGTTTCCATGTAGTCATAGGTCAACAGCATTATGTTATTCAAAGGGTAAATGATCTTGAAGCTGAATAAGTCTTGTGTATTATAAGTCTTGTGTATTATAAGTCTTGTTTATTATAAGTCTTGTGTATTATAAGTCTTGTGTATTATAAGTCTTGTTTATTATAAGTCTTGTTTATTATAAGTCTCTTGTGTATTATAAGTCTTGTGTATTATAAGTCTTGTCTATTACTCATTTATGTTGATGTCTGCTTGTCTCTGATTAAAGTGTACCTTGGGCAATTCAAATCTCTCTCTTCATTTTCCCTTGGTTTCTGACTGAACTAACTTTAAGACCAGTTTCATCAAAGAGATTAAAAGAGGCCTGGGCCTGCAAAATTTCAATACCAGATGGATACAAAATAAGCTCTGTTGACAGTTCAGATTGGAATTTACTTTTATTTGTCTTGGACCTGCTTCCTCCATATCCTAAATTTAAAGACACATCCAATAGTAAGACAAATCTAGCATATAGAAGCAGAGATCACACCACAAAAATGCAATGTATTAAGAATTAAGTTCTACAATGGTTAATTACGGGTTTCAGCATGCCTAAACATATACAAGTGAGTTCACAACCAAGTTGAAAATGTCTATGCGCACTGTTTATAGATACATTGCTATAATAATATTGATTTTCAGATTTTAGACCCATAGATCGATATAAATTAGTATGCAAGGAAAAATAAGCAAGCAGGCCAACTAGGCCCTCCTTTTATGAATCACAGCCTCGACCAACACAAAAGAACGGATAAATCAAGTCATAGCAAGTTGGTCATCACAATTTAAAGGGTTAAGTTAAAACTGTTTGAAAAATAAAGGGAAGAGAAAAAGAATCACAAAATATTTACTCATAGGGAAGTTAGGTTTGGCTAGGGAGCCCCCTTACATTTTCTCCAAAAAAAAAAAAAAGGGAATTTGAACTGCACAAGTTATGATCACAATTACTTGTCAGCAAGCTCACATAAAATGCAAGGCAAATAAGGAAGGAACTGTTGTAATCATAATTTTTAATAGTAAGTATTGATGTAAAGCATGTCAACTATTCAAATCTCCCTCCTTGCTATGCAGTCAGAATGTCCCAAATTTATCTGGATTAATCTGCCACAAATCAAGTATTTTCCAAGAGGAACAGAACCCTCTCACTAAAATACATGCAATCTCATAATACTCACATTAATCAAATCAAATGTGGTAACAAGGAAATCTAAACTCCATAAAAGCAAGTAGTGTCTGCAAGGTGGAGAAATGTATTTTTAATACAAGTAGGCACAGAAGTAATTAAGAATCCTTGACAGACATCAAGTTTGGAAGCATCTGTAATGAATTGCACACTGGACAACACTTAGCATTCCCAAGGAATGCAAGTCAATGAACAACACACCAACAACTTTTTAGAATACCCTTCTGTTTTCTTTGTATGCCTGCTTCTGTGATTCTGGTTAATCGTCCTCCCCCAGGTCGGGTTGAAACCAGAACACTTTTCATGACATGATCTGCAATAAAATACCATGCTGAATTAAGAGTTGTGTCCATACCCTTAACACTTTTAGATTCAAACAGGAACAGAAATATTGAATTTAAGGAAATATACTTTTGACATTCACTTAAGAAAAACAAGAAAGCGACAATTTTTTAATTATTATATCCACTTACGTCTTGATCTTTGCACCTCGATTGGCACCTAGCTGAGGTTTGCTTCCATACTCTGGAAGGTTCCTTGTGGTGGCTGCAAGGTCATGAGAGAAACCATGAAGAATGAGATATAGAACTTGTATTGATGTGCATATCATAATATAAAAAACTAAAATTCCTCTGTGGAATTTAGTTAATGTTCTTCAGGTCAACTAATGTTTTGTCTCCAAAAATAATGTGACCATCAGGCACCTGCAGATGAAAAAGCAAAGAGATAATTAATTGCTGTTCACACAGTAAAAAAAATTAAAGCATAAAGAAGTATTAGTTATTCTTACAATGAGCTGTGTAGCACAGGACTCAGTAATGGAGCAGCAGGTTCTTGCATGTGTGGAGCCACCTCCTTGAGTAAAGAAACAAAATTAAGTTTCACCTGAATACAAATATTATTAATAACACACTAGAAAAATGCAGCAAAGAATTATGGGATATGCTTACACTTTCTTGTTGCTCGCCTGGTTCTACATCTTTGGCCTCGCATCCTGTTGGGGGAGCACAGCAGGTACTGGGCTAGCATACGTCTGTGGCCTTGTCTGCGGCTGACCAACAATTCTGACTCTGCAGTAAATGGTCATCTATGTCATGGCTTGCAGACTGTAAATAGCAACAAAGGCAAGGAGCAGACATAAATAATACAAGGAGATTTGAAAGATGCCAATCTTTGCAACAGTCATCATTTAGGTATCTTCAAAGAAAAACCGCCACACTATCTGTCTAGTATTTTATTGCTGTGTGCCAAAGAATATGTTTGGTTACGGTTCGTATCTTCCTAACACTTCTTGGCTTATAATTTAATACTGAATGATTAAAAAAGCACGGGTAAAACTGCTGCTTTCAAAGAAGACAATGTTTTACTTTCAGATTTACTGGTGTTGAAGCTACCAAATAAAAATACAACCAAACACAATAGGACATTAAACTTCTTACGTATGGGTAAAATCAATGATGTAGTCGCTCATTGCAATATAAGAATATGCAGACTTTGTATGGAAGTTTGGAAAAGCTATGAAAACAAACTATCCCTTACTCACACAGATTTCTAGCTTTCACTGCCCGCAACAAGCTGAAGATGATCACAAATTTCTTTTAGGAAAACTGCAACTGTAGTGGTTGTAAGAGTCCTGGGAAGGATGAATTGCCTGGGAAAAAAAGACCAACATAAGTTAACCTACATGATGCAATGTTCACAGGCAATGTAGGGATCAATGAAAAAGATAACCACGAGTTTTCAAACTCAATAAACGACGGAAAGAATTGGAAAGTAATGGGGCAGTGCCCCATTGGGGCATCGATTGAATGCATATCTCACAAGAATATTTTCGATTTTTCCTCAGTTGCCAAGTCACAATAAAAAATAACTTTTGTACAACGGATACACAGGAAGATAATAAGCAAGGTGTCGCGAGGCTATGTCGCAAGGTCATGAGAAATTCAACGCAACGTAGTTGATGTATGAGGAATCCAACACCCGCGCATATTTAACAAGTGGCGCGTTACATGCAATAATTGATTTACATCCAATTAAATAGGATTTCCCGTTTGACTCACAATTTTGAGATGGTGCACTCGAACATCGCCGAAAAGCGAATACACTGCAAATCTTCGGCGACGAGCGACGATGAGCGGCGATCTGACGCACTGAATGTAAACATGAGCGAACCCGGCGCATCGGAAGCGAACCATGGTAGACTTAGGCGAACTACTGAAGACCAAACGTGAGCGAACCCGGCGCATCGGAAGCGAACCATGGTAGACTTAAGGCGAACTACTGATGACCACAGCGAGAGCCTTCTAAAGAGGGCAGCAAACCATGGAGTACCCCTCGCCTACTAGTGGCGTACCTCCGCAAATGGAAATCAACGCTACCGCACACCAAGGGCCAACATATCTTTTTGAGTCGGGTTTACAAAAACAAACAACAGAAGAGTGTTTCAAACGAACTAAACAGATACTGTCTGCTATTACATGTCAACTAAACATTTACCAAGTCAGTAGTTGGTAGCAAGACTTCAGCGTCGTGAAGTGTCCAGCATGCACAGCGTGTTTAAAACTTGTCATCATCTGAAATAAGAATGAATTTTTAATTAAACAGATAAAGATCTACACACAGAATACAAATAAAATCTCTTCTTGAGAGCTTACCTTGTGCACTTACGAAAGTTGAGGTCGCTCCTTGTCTAGTCTTTTACAACCAAGCATAAGACACAGCGAAGCGGCTTGAGAATCCCAAAGAGTCCCAAAAAGATACCCCCGCGTGCGAGATGAGTGATTGAGTGACTGACTGACTGACTGATCGATTGTTTCACCCACTTCCCGACGTCCTAGCGACTTCCGGTTTGCGGCGTCGGCTTCGTCGCACCGACAATTGGGAAGGTCAAAATCCTCAGAATTTCATTTTTCCTCCGGGGACAGTGCTTAAATCGGCTCCAAACCCCTCCAAGGGGGACGAAGGGAAAACAGGTTGGCGCGCCACCCCGGCGCGCCCGATCCGAATGCTTTCTCTCTCCGATCCTCGCACGTTCTCTCTCGCGCTCCGCGCGAGCGGCTGGCGGCCCGGTCCGCCACAGGCCCTCTCCGCGCGCGCAGCGCGCGAGGCTGGGTGGGGCGGGTCCCGGCCGGCCGGCCGGCGCGGAGGGGCATAAGTGCAGATTCTGCTCTAGCTCGTGAACCGTACGTCCGATTTCGATGCGGTCTTCACTAAACGGACCCTCTTCTCGACCGCTCTCGCTCGGAAGGCGGCCCGGCCCCAAACCGGGCGGGCGGAGCCCGCCAACCCATTGGGGCCGAAGGCCCCAAACGAGCTTTGCGAACGCGCGCGGCAGCGCGCGTGAGCAAAGCGAGTCCAGAAACCCTCCCCGCGAACCACTGACTGACTGACTGACTGACGGGTCATCTTAAAGTTCGGCCCCTTCCCGGGGTCGGATCGGGATGCGGTTTGCGGCGTTGGACGCGGCGTCCCCGACTTTTATCAGAAAAAAAGTCTCGGATTGCAGAAAAGTCCACTCCTTCCCGGTGAAATCGGCAGATTTCGTTGTTCTATAACGACGGCCAGAAGACAGGATGGCGCGCCGCCGATCCGAATGCTTTCTCTCTCCGATCCTCGCACGTTCTCTCTCGCGCTCCGCTTGCGGGGCGGCTAGCGGCCCGGCCCGCCACAGGCGCTCTCCGCGCGCGCAGCGCGCGGGGCCGGGCGGGGCGGGTCCCGGCCGGCCGGCCGGCGCGGAGGGGCTTAAGTGCACAGTCGGCTCTAGCTCGTGAACCGTACGTCCGATTTCGATGCGGTTTTCACTAAACGGACCCTCTTCTCGACCGCTCTCGCTCGGAAGGCGGCCCGGCCCCAAACCGGGCGGGCGGAGCCCGCCACCCATTGGGGCCGAAGGCCCCAACGAGCCCTGCGAAAGCGCGCGAAGCGCGCTTGAGCCGGGCGAGTCCAGAAACCCTCCCCCGCGAACCACTGACTGACTGACTCACGGGTCATCTTAAAGTTCGGCCCCTTCCCGGGCTCGGATCGGGATGCGGTTTGCGGCGTTGGACGCGGCGTCCCCGACTTTTATGAGAAAAAAAGTCTCGGATTGCAGAAAAGTCCACTCCTTCCCGGTGAAATCGGCAGATTTTGTTGTTCTATAACGACGGCCAGAAGACAGGATGGCGCGCCGCCGATCCGAATGCTTTCTCTCTCCGATCCTCGCACGTTCTCTCTCGCGCTCCGCGCAGGCGGGTGGCGGCCCGGCGCGCCACAGGCGCTCTCCGCGCGCGCAGCGCGCGGGGCCGGGCGGGGCGGGTCCCGGCCGGCCGGCCGGCGCGGAGGGGCATAAGTGCAGATTCGGCTCTAGCTCGTGAACCGTACGTCCGATTTCGATGCGGTCTTCACTAAACGGACCCTCTTCTCGACCGCTCTCGCTCGGAAGGCGGCCCGGCCCCAAACCGGGCGGGCGGAGCCCGCCACCCATTGGGGCCGAAGGCCCCAACGAGCCCTGCGAAAGCGCGCGAAGCGCGCTTGAGCCGGGCGAGTCCAGAAACCCTCCCCCGCGAACCACTGACTCACTGACTGACTGACTCACGGGTCATCTTAAAGTTCGGCCCCTTCCCGGGGTCGGATCGGGATGCGGTTTGCGGCGTTGGACGCGGCGTCCCCGACTTTTATAAGAAAAAAAGTCTCGGATTGCAGAAAAGTCCACTCCTTCCCGGTGAAATCGGCAGATTTCGTTGTTCTATAACGACGGCCAGAAGACAGGATGGCGCGCCGCCGATCCGAATGCTTTCTCTCTCCGATCCTCGCACGTTCTCTCTCGCGCTCCGCACGGGCGGCTGGCGGCCCGGCTCGCCACAGGCGCTCTCCGCGCGCGCAGCGCGCGGGGCCGGGCGGGGCGGGTCCCGGCCGGCCGGCCGGCGCGGAGGGGCATAAGTGCAGATTCGGCTCTAGCTCGTGAACCGTACGTCCGATTTCGATGCGGTCTTCACTAAACGGACCCTCTTCTCGACCGCTCTCGCTCGGAAAGCGGCCCGGCCCCAAACCGGGCGGGCGGAGCCCGCCACCCATTGGGGCCGAAGGCCCCAACGAGCCCTGCGAAAGCGCGCGAAGCGCGCGCAGAGCCGGGCGAGTCCAGAAACCCTCCCCCGCGAACCACTGACTCACTGACTCACTCACGGGTCATCTTAAAGTTCGGCCCCTTCCCGGGGTCGGATCAGGATGCGGTTTGCGGCGTTGGACGCGGCGTCCCCGACTTTTATAAGAAAAAAGTCTCGGATTGCAGAAAAGTCCACTCCTTCCCGGTGAAATCGGCAGATTTCCTTGTTCTATAACGACGGCCAGAAGACAGGATGGCGCGCCGCCGATCTAGTGTTGGACGGTTAAAATTTTTGATCGATTAATCGACTTTCGGTCAAGGGTTGGTCGGCATCGATTAATTAGTCGATTAATCGATCAAATTAATCGATTAATCGGTCAATTAACTGAAACACCGAAAACGCTTCTAGAAAGGAATAAATCAAATAAATGAAGGTTTTTGGTGGTCGCGGATGGGTAAAATCATGTGTTTCAATAACCCTGTTTTGTATGGAGCCACAGGGATACGAAAACGCGTCCGCGGGAACGCAAAAAGGGTTGTAAAAACCCAAAACTAAGCAGAGTTTATAGTGCACCAAGTGCGTTACTCTTCGGAGGCCAATAATATAGGGTACGAAATGAGGGTTGTAAGATCAACAAGTATTTATTTAAGATGCAGTTCACGAGTTTCACTTTTAAAAATTAGCAGGAACTATCCAGACTAGATAGAGTTGTCAGTCAAGTACAAGTTATGCTTGATTTGTACCTTGTATAATACAACTTACATGAAATATTTTAAAAGTAAATTTGTTAACAAAAACAAATGAAAATTGCTAAAATCAACTGTTCATTCATAAAATTAGGCTACAGAACCTCAAGCCACCATTCCTTTGGCAATTGCTAAAATCAACAGCTTCTTCATAAAACTAGGCTACAGGACCTCAAACCACCATTCCTTTGGCAGAGAACGCAAAAATACAAGTCTATCCAAGTTAGCAGGGGACAGCCGACACCGTTTCTTCGTAGCGATTTCCCCAGCATGTGAAAACAGTCTCTCTGCGGCTGTCGACGATGCCATGATCACCATGTACTCCATGGCCACTGCATGGAGCTCTTCCAAGCCTGGACGCAAGCGCTCCCACACAGCCAGCACATTAGGATTGGACCGGCGGTCCACAGGAGGTGAAGCAAGGTAGGCAGACAACTGGGATGGAATCGGTCTGCTTAAATCCTCGTCCACGGAGTTGCCGGACACCCTGCGGATCGCGTTGTCAACAGCTGACCACAAGTCATCCGTAGGCTGGTCAGCGTCGGGGGCGTGAGCTGCAACCTCCTGCTCGTGATCGTGGACGCGCTCCTGAAGCTTCTCACTGATTCTGCTGCCTGGAAAATAGAGAAGGGAGCGGTGGTCGAGGGGTTAGCACCGTTCTTGTACACTATAAATCCTTATGTCTATTTTCACACACAGTTTTGTCGATTTTTATACAAAGTTACCCAGTGAGAAATGCAATGCTTAATCGACGTCAGAATTCGATATTACGTCGATTTTGGCGACAAAATCCGGTCGATTCAATGTCAATTCGGCGTGCGCCTGGTCTATTTCTCACTGGGATACGTGTAAACTTGAGCAAACATAAGCTTATGTACAAATTTTGCACGCAAACGCGTATGAGTTTGTCCATGATTATGTGCAAATGTTTGTACATTAGCTTTGTGTTTGCTCAAATTTCTACATACGGATTTACTGTGTAAAGGGTAAGACCAGCGACGTACCTATGTGAGAGACAATGTTGGCCACTGCGCGCGGGCTCTCGAACACGCACTTCTTGTAGCGCGGATCAAGCAGGGCACCAGCCGCAAAAGGTCTGAGCAACTCGACTCCCGTGAACCTTTTCTCGATTTCAGCAAGCAGCTTTTGCTGGAAATTGAAGCCAAGTGGAGTGGGTGGAAGAAAATTGCGAGTGCGCTGAAAATGAAAAAAAAAAAAAAAAAAAAGTGAAGTATTACAAGAAACCAGCATAGAGTACAAACGCGTGTTTACAGGAAACTCACCTCTTTCAGAGCGTACACCAACGGAATACAGCAACTGATAGTGGCGAACTTAGCCTTGCTGACCTCTCTGGTTGCCTCTTCGAGGGGTTTGAGCAAATCACGTATGTCAGTAAGAGCGTCAAGCTCTTCGCCCGTCATAATTGGAGGAGGCTTACTTTTTGTGCTCTTATCCCTTTGACACTTCAGGATGACACGATTTACAAACTCGCTGAGCTCCAAATATCTGACAAGCATATAGTAAGTGGAGTTCCAGCGAGTTCTGACTTCTTGGATAAGCAGCAATGCCTGGACGCGAGTCTTCCCTGCTTCAATCTGCAGCTGTATCAGCTCCTCCTTGGCCACCTCGGACTGGCGAGTAAAGCGCACTGTGCGCTTGACTTTGAGCAGCAATACCCGGACGGAACCAGGATCACCATCGCCTGTCTCCTCAGGATCGTCCAGGAAATCTACAGCATCATCCTCGTCGTCTGGAATGTCAGGGAGTGCCTGTTGCAGCTGCTGCGGTCCTTCTACTTCAGACAACCTCGGAGACTCCTGGAGACCGATCACAGCTTGGCCGATGTTGTTCAGTTTGTGGGCGAAACAATCTACATGCTTGTCAACACGGAACATTGAACGAACGGCCGCTTTTATGTTGGCTCCTCCGTCGATAGTAACTCCTTTCACCTTAGATTCTTCAATATTCCAATCTTCACAGACTTTCTTCAGCACTTGCTCTAAATTCTCTTTCGTCTTACGCTCCGACATAGGCCTGCATGTTAACTCGACGGTAAGCAGCTTCTTGCCTGTAACAGTCAATTTACAAACATTAATATAAAATCTCTCAGGGCCACAGGGAATTCCACTTAAGTCCGAAATCGAAGCGTAAACAGGAAGGAGTAGGAAAAATGTGTGCAAAACTTCCGTCCCCTCCAGTGCCGAGGGCAAGGAGCAAACACAGCCAAGACGTTTTCAACCCCTCCGCAGTCAAGAGACCGGACGTTTTGCTCACGTTTTTCCCCTTTAACCTGCTACTTGACAAATGAAGACGCCCCTTATCTTACCTTCACGCCAAGTTGCTGTTACACCAACGTAGCCTTGCATTGTGCTGAAATGCGTGTAGATGTCGATTGTCAACCCCAGCGAGTCCGCAGCAGCAATTTTCTTCCCAACAAAGTCCCTCAAGTCAGTGTGTAACTGGATCATCCGCTTCGTCGTCGTCTGCTCACAGGGTACTTTGTACAGCGGCTGTACCTTGCTGAGAAAATGCCTAAAGGCCTCGTGCTCTGGCGTCGACAGTGGCAGATTCATCTTACACATCATGTATATGAGAGCACGCGTGACTTCCTGTTCCCTCGAGCCACCAGCTAAAGAAGCAATCGATAAACCAAGTTTTTGACATAAAAAGTACACTGGAAAACTTCGAACATAAACGGCACGCTTGTTTGAACGTTGTCACATTGGCAAGGACCTTTAAATGAAACTTACCCGAGAAAGACACCGCGTTGCTAATGCACTTGTCAATAGGGCCTTCACTACTGAGACTTCGCCTAACGTTGCTCGAGGTGGAGGGCGATTGATTAGCGACAGCGGCATTCGGCTCCTGCAACGATAACAGTGTTAGGATACTTCAGAGGACGCTGAAGCTTAACGAAAGAAAATGTCAGGAACGGGAAAACATCCAACGAGGGAATGGATGTTTTCCGGTTCCTGACATTTTCTGTGAAAAAGCTAACTTAACTGATGCCTCACACCCATAACAGCGTGAGGTGCTATCAGTGTGAAAAGTTTTGGCTACGTCGATACCCCACGGCCATGAGACAGCCCGTGCACTTGGCACCAAAAACGGCCCTCTTGCATGGGGTACCGCCGGGTCAAAACTTTTCAGACTGGTAGAACTTGGCATGTACTGAATTACACATACGTCTGTACAAAAGAGTAGAAGAGCATGCGAAATTTTCAACAAAACTTCTGTATGCACTGCAAAATCCTTACGCAGAATTCGTAGGCATTGTAAGGTACGAAGAATTAGCTTTGCAAAGTACACTGTCACCGAATTATTCGAATTAAAAAGAAACATTCTTTGTAAGGATTTTAGTGTGTGCACAAACACGTTCACCATCATTCAGCATGTAACGTATTCCGTCGAATTCCAGCGAGAACTGCAACGTCAACCTTTGTTTCTTTACGACCTAACCTGATCTTATCTCCGTCAAGATTACGCTAAGTTTGAGTACTTGGCCTAACCTATTAACCGAATAGCGAAGATCGAGAATTATGACGATTTGTGACTTACCTCGACGTCATCCACGTTTTCCTCCTCGGCTACTTCGGCGGCAGCATCTGATGTCTTCTTGGTCCGAGCAGGGTTCTTGTTCAAGAAGATTCCATGAGCCTTCTCAAGATGATAAAACAGAGTGGTGTTGGCTGTGTTCTTGCCGAACGATTTCTTGCACTTATTGCACTGAGGCTTTCCCCCGTCCTTTTTAACAAAATACGTCCACACGGCTGAGGGCGCCATGTTGACAACAGGTTCATACGAGTTCTCTTCGCGCGCGTCCGTGTCTACCCCCACTACACTCCTGCAGTCGCGCAGAGGACGAACCACTGCCGTGTGCGCTCGCCGCTCTGCTGCTGCTCGGCAGAGAGTCTCAGTCACACTTCGACCAGCGTTGTGTGCGCGCTCACAGCACGGCAGCCCTTGAGCCGCTACATATTTACGACGCGGTATTTTCTCCATTTAATTCGTACTTAAATTTATCGGTTAACCGATGGAATTGATCGATTAAATCAATTAACCGACAATCCCTAGCCGACTAAAATTAGTCGATCAATTCCAACAGTTAGTCGATTAATCGGTTAATCGTTGACCGAACCGTCCAACACTACGCCGATCCGAATGCTTTCTCTCTCCGATCCTCGCACGTTCTCTCTCGCGCTCCGCACAGGCGGCTGGCGGCCCGGCTCGCCACAGGCGCTCTCCGCGCGCGCAGCGCGCGGGGCGGGCGGGGCGGGTCCCGGCCGGCCGGCCGGCGCGGAGGGGCATAAGTGCAGATTCGGCTCTAGCTCGTGAACCGTACGTCCGATTTCGATGCGGTTCTCACTAAACGGATCCTCTTCTCGCCTGCTCTCGCTCGGAAGGCGGCCCGGCCCCAAACCGGGCGGGCGGAGCCCGCCACCCATTGGGGCCGAAGGCCCCAACGAGCCCTGCGAAAGCGCGCGAAGCGCGCTTGAGCCGGGCGAGTCCACCCAAAATTCCCCCCTACGCAAGACTGACTGACTGACTGACTGACTGAGGGATAGAAAAGATTTCGGCCTTCCCGAAGGCCCATCGACTCGGGGTTTGTTGCATTCGATTCCTCTCGTCGACAATTGGGAAGCAAATGAATCGAAAAAGTGGGAAAATGTTTCATCTTGACCGAGAAAAGTGGGAAAACGTCCTTTTTCACCCGGGACTCTGCCGAATTCGGCCTCACCGGGTCGCTCATCCAAAAGCCTATTTCTCGGGAACGGCGAGGGCTAGCGACTCGGGGTTTGCGGCATCGGCTTCTCCTCCCCGATGATTGGGAAGGTCAAAAGTCCCAAAACTGGAAAAATGTTTCGATTTAACCGGGAAAAGTTGGGTTTTCACTTGCGCCCTTCAAGTAAAGTGGTCGAAATCGATAAGTGAGGGCAAAATGTCTCGATGTCAACCCCAGGTAAAACGATGCTCCGATCCATCGTGGCCAGGTCCGATGTCGCTGGGAAATCGTTAAAGGCCAAAAACTTGGAATTTTGGAAATACGGCCTCGAGGTCAGGCCGACGTTTCGGACGCGGCCTTTTGAACGGGGCGTCCGCCGGGGATCGGACCGGGTTCATTTTCTGGCGTTTCGAGAGGCCATTCCGAGGATGTCCTTCTTTTTGAATTTCAAATTTTCGGCACTCGACGAGGACGAGTGGAAACTTTTGGCCAAGCGTGGGCTGCGTTCGCAGGCAGTCGGTTCCGCGCGGCGGCGGCGGCGGCGGCGGCTGGGCGAGCGAACGAGCCGGCCGGCCGGCCACGGGTGGCCAATGAGAAGCGGCCACAGCCAGCAGCAGCAGCAGCGGCCTCGTCTCGGTTCGGCCCGGCTTGCGGTTGTGTTGCGTCGCTCCCCGGGGCCAGGTCGCCGTCAAAGCCACTGCTGCCGCTGCTGCTGCTGGTGCGCTGGTGCGCTGGTGGTGCTGAACATGGATCTGGCCGAGGCCGCCGCCGCCGACGTCCGCGTCGTCCGCCTGCCTCCCTACCCCCTGCCCCCTCGCCAGAGGGCCTAACTGCAGGTCGCATCGGAAGGGGGGCGTGTGGGGTATCTGCGTCGACGCGCTGCTGCCCCCCCCCCCCCCCACCCCCTTCCTTCCTCCTGTGTGCAAGCAGCTTCATTGAGAGCGCCATGACGTGGTCTAGGTAGGCGTCGTTGGGCGGCCAAAGTTTTTGGGTCGTCCTCGTCGTCCACCTGCCTCCCCCCCCCCCTTCCCCCTCGCCGGAGGGCCTAAGTGCAGTTCACATCGGAAGGGGGGCGTGTGGGGTATCTGCGGATGCAGGACGAAATGTTGATCCCTAGAGATTTGCAACCCTCAGAATTTGCGTATCTGCCCCGGTTTTCGAGATATTTGCATTTGACGGGGCCCGCAGGGGCGTAAGTGCAGTTTCGGGTCTAGCTCAGGAATGGGGCGTGCCAAGACCATGTGGTTTTCGCCTATGGGCATCGGTTCACCTCAGGGTTAGGTTATAGGTACTAAAGGACCCCACCAAAGACTATACCACTTCAGGTTAGGTTAGGCCAGGGATAAGGTGGACGCGGGAGCGCGCGCGGCGACAAAGCCACTGCTGCCGCTGCTGCTGCTACTGGTGCGCTGGTGGTGCCGAACATGGATCTGGCCGTGGCCGCCGCCGACGTCCGCGTCGTCCGCCCGCTTCCCCCCCCCCCCCCACCCCCTTATCACTGCTCTGCGGCCCAGGTAGCCGTCGTTGCAACGTTTTGCGCACATGTGGCCACAAGGCCGTGTTGCTGGACGACTGTGTCTGCGGTAGTATGCCGCATCGGCTACATGGGGGACACCATGACGTTGTCCAGGTAAGCGTCGACGCGCTGCCCCCCCCCCCCCCTCCACCCCCTTCCTCCCCCTCTGTGCGATCAGCTTCATTGGGAACGCGATGACATGGTCCGGGTAGGCGTCGTCGGGCGGCCCAAGTTTTTGGGTCATCTCCGTCGTCCACCTGCCTTCCCCCCCCTTCCCCCCCTTCCCCCTCGCTAGAGGGCCTAAGTGCAGTTCACATCGGAGGGGGGCGTGTGCGGTATCTGCGGATGCAGGACGAAATGTTGATCCCTAGAGATTTGCAACCCTCAGAATTTGCGTATCTGCCCCGGTTTTCGAGATATTTGAATTAGACTGCGCCCGCAGGGGCGTAAGTGCAGTTTCGGGTATAGCTCATGAATAGAGCGTGCTAAGACCATGTGGTTTTCGCCAATGGGCATCGGTTCACCTCAGGGTTAGGTGTTAAGTACTAAAGGACCCCACCAAAGACTATACCACTTTAGGTTAGGTTAGGCCAGGGATGAGTCGGACGCGGGACTGCGCACACTGAAGAAAAAGGACTCTGGCTGCCGGACGGGGCCAGGTTGCCGTCGGCGACACAAACCATTGCTGCTGCTGCACGCATGCCGGGGGACCGTCCGTAAATGACGACGCTATAAACGACATGCATGCCGGGGGACCGTCCGTAAATGACGACGCCATAAACGCCATGCATGCCGGGGGACCGTCCGTAAGGGACGGCGCAATAAACACAAAGCATCCCGGGGGACCGTCCGTAAATGACGACGTTAGTTTAGATTGGGGCGTGGCTAGATTAGGTTAGGTTAGGAGAGGGTGGGATAGCCAAGGTAATAAATAAAATAAACTGAGAATAAAAAAAAAAAAAGATACGCGGCGAGCGTGCGTTGGCAGAGCAGACAGCCAGCTACTAGCCGGCCGGTCGGCTCGCCACGGGCGACCAATATGAGAAGCAGGCTGCAGCCATCGGGCCGCAGCAGCCGCCCTGCAGCGGCCTCGCGACTCGGCTTGGCTATCGGCTCGGCTTGGCCCCGTCAATGGTGTCGCGGCGTCACGCTCTGCGCACAAAGCAGGGGGGGGGGGGGAGGGCGTGTGGTGATGGGTCGGGGGCAGATGGGGGCCGGTCGGCCGGCGCCGAGGCGCCGCACAAGGGGCGTATATAAATGCAGTTTGTACTGCAACTCATGAACGTCTCTGGTCCTATTTTTTTGAATATAGAGGGAGGGAGGGAGGGTTTTCACACACACAAGTGAATATTTGTCCCCTCACACACACACACACGCACACACACACACACACACACACACAGAGAGAGACACAGCGACACACAGACTGGGCGGCCGTAGGCCGGGCAAACGGGCGGGCGTAGCCCGCCGAACGGGGGGTGAGGGCCGAAGGCCCTCACCCCCGGGGGGGTCCGGGGGGCGTAGCCCCCCCGGCGAGCGAAGCGAGTCCAGAAACCCTCCCCGCGAACCACTGACTGACTCACTCACTGACTCACGGGTCATCTTAAAGTTCGACCGCTTCCCGGGGTCGGATCGGGATGCGGTTTGCGGCGTTGGACGCGGCGTCCCCGACTTTTATCAGAAAAAAAGTCTCGGATTGCAGAAAAGTCCACTCCTTCCCGGTGAAATCGGCAGATTTCGTTGTTCTATAACGACGGCCAGAAGACAGGATGGCGCGCCGCCCGATCCGAATGCTTTCTCTCTCCGATCCTCGCACGTTCTCTCTCGCGCTCCGCGTGCGGGGCGGCTGGCGGCCCGGCTCGCCACAGGCGCTCTCCGCGCGCGCAGCGCGCGGGGCCGGGCGGGGCGGGTCCCGGCCGGCCGGCCGGCGCAGAGGGGCGCAAGTGCACACTGGGCTCTAGCTCATGAACCGTACGTCCGATTTCGATGCGGTTTTCACTAAACGGATCCTCTTCTCGACCGCTCTCGCTCGGAAGGCGGCCCGGCCCCAAAACGGGCGGGCGGAGCCCTGCCACCCATTGGGGCCGAAGGCCCCAACGAGCCCTGCGAAAGCGCGCGAAGCGCGCTTGAGCCGGGCGAGTCCCAAAAAGATACCCCCGCGTGCGAGATGAGTGATTGAGTGCTGATATCCTAAATGTTCGACCACTTCCCGACGTCGCACGGACCTGCGGTTTGCGGCGTCGGCTTCCTCTCCCTTTCGATTCAGGACCCAAAAATCCACGGTTCGTCCATTTTCTCACTCCTTCACCCTGAAATCGGACCATTTCTCTCGCCAGGGGGGACGAAGGGAAAACAGGTTGGCGCGCCACCCCGGCGCGCCCGATCCGAATGCTTTCTCTCTCCGATCCTCGCACGTTCTCTCTCGCGCTCCGCGCGAGCGGCTGGCGGCACAGTCCGCCACAGGCGCTCTTCGCGCGCGCAGCGCGCGGGGCCGGGCGGGGCGGGTCCCGGCCGGCCGGCCGGCGCGGAGGGGCATAAGTGCAGATTCTGCTCTAGCTCGTGAACCGTACGTCCGATTTCGATGCGGTTTTCACTAAACGGACCCTCTTCTCGACCGCTCTCGCTCGGAAGGCGGCCCGGCCCCAAACCGGGCGGGCGGAGCCCGCCAACCCATTGGGGCCGAAGGCCCCAAACGAGCTTTGCGAACGCGCGCGGCAGCGCGCGTGAGCAAAGCGAGTCCACATATATACATGCACATGAGACTGTAACACATCAAACAGACTGTCATTAGCAACAAATTTGTAATCAACGACACTGGTTTTCACATATTCTTTGGTGACATACAGTAGTATCCAATCCATGTTTAACTCGCTATGTTGTTTTGACCCAATGTTCACTTGGCAATAGTAGAGCACGGTTTAAGGTTAGGGCACACAGCAGGGCAGGAATTAACTTGATTTAAAAGGAGACATGATCAAATGAAGCGAACACCCAATGTCAAATCTGTTTCAGTGCTACATGCTGCACTATCTTCATAAACCTTGCGGACCACTTAACCTCTCAACCATAGAAAGTAAACAAATGTTGTTTTTCCCTATGTAAGAAGGACACGGTACTGACACCTTTCAGAAGTTACAAATTAGCTTTGGCCTATATTTATTGCCTTATATTATAGGTAGTCAACGAATATTTTCTTTAAAATTACATTCCGGCAATCCCAAACGAAACCATGAGCAAACATCAACAAACTGGAAGGGGGCGGGGCCGCGGGGCGAAAGAAGGCAGACGTCGTCACAGAATGAGCACAGTTGATAAATTACTACCTCGCAACTCACCTTTGATCGAAGTGGACTCCATCGGAGATAGGAAAATTCCTTAAAAATAACTTCTTCAAGATAACGCGGGTTGACAAGCAAAAGCTCGTGTTGCTGCGACACAACCGAGACGATACGCCTGGCCTGGCCGTGCCGAGCCGTGCCGAACGGAGCCCAGCTGAGCCGCACAGTGGTACCAGCTGCGCGGCTTTGAAATTGAATCATTACAAAAATATTTCAAATTCCATTGATCGAAAAAATGGCTCGTAGTGTTCTCCACCAATAAATATCGATTTGCAATCTGGAAGGTGAACCTAATCTGTTGCGTGGTGTTTCTGAAAAAACCGTGAGTGACGGACAGACAGACAGACTCACGACGAGTGTCGTCGCGTGGTCCGTTTGGGGAATTGGGCTCGCTACGCTCGCCAAAAATGCAGAGAAAACTAAAATTTTCACCTGGGAAGATTTTTGTCACACGATTTGAAAGTGCCTCCCCTGGCCAAAATGCATTCTCTGGCAGCCAAAGTCCAAAGTTCAGGGGTACGTGACAAAAATGTTCCCGGTCGATTTTAGCTTCGCTACTCTTTCAGCCGACAGACAAAGCATGGAACCGCTAAAAATTGCAAAGAAAACTAGAAATTTCACCTGGGAAGATTTTTGTCACACGACTTGAAAGTCCTTTCCCTGGCCAAGATGCAATCTGTTGCAGCCAAAGTCAAAAGTTCAGGGGTAAGTGACAAAAATGTTCCCGGTCGATTTTAGCTACGCCACTCTTTCAGCTGACAGACGAAGCATGGAACCGCTGGAAAATGCAGAGAAAACTAGAAATTTCACCTGGGAAGATTTTTGTCACACGACTTAAAAGTGCCTCTCCTGGCCAAAATGCATTTTCTGGCAGCCAAAGTCCAAAGTTCAGGGGTACGTGACAAAAATGTTCCCAGTCGATTTTAGCTACCCCACTCTTTCAGCTGACAGACGAAGCATGGAACCGCTAGAAAATGCAAAGAAAACTAGAAATTTTGAATTAGCGCCTTAGTTGGCTGGGGGTCGAAGTTCAAGTTTCAGAGGAATGACAAAAATCTGAACTCTCAATTTCAGCTACGCCACTTCTTCAGGAGACAGACGAAGCATAAAACCGCTAGAAAATGCAGAGAAAACTAGAAATTTCACCTAGGAAGATTTTTGTCACACGACTTGAAAGTCCTTTCCCCGGCCAAGATGCTATCTGTGGCAGCCAAAGTCCAAAGTTCAGGGGTACGTGACAAAAATGTTCCCGGTCGATTTCAGCTACGCCACTTCTTCAGGAGACAGACGAAGCATAAAACTGCTAGAAAATGCAGAGAAAACAAAAATTTCACCTGAAAAGATTTTTGTCACACGACTTGAAAGTGCCTCCCCTGGCCAAAATGCATTCGCTTGCAGCCAAAGTCCAAAGTTCAGGGGTACGTGACAAAAATGTTCCCGGTCGATTTTAGCTTCGCTACTCTTTCAGCCGACAGACAAAGCATGGAACCGCTAAAAATTGCAAAGAAAACTAGAAATTTCACCTGGGAAGATTTTTGTCACACGACTTGAAAGTCCTTTCCCTGGCCAAGATGCAATCTGTTGCAGCCAAAGTCAAAAGTTCAGGGGTACGTGACAAAAATGTTCCCGGTCGATTTTAGCTTCGCCACTCTTTTAGCAGACAGACGAAGCATGGAACCGCTGGAAAATGCAGAGGAAACTAGAAATTTTGAATTAGAGCCTTAGTTGGCTGGGGGTCGAAGTTAAAGGTTTAGAGGAATGACAAAAATCTGACCTCTCAATTTCAGCTACGCCACTTCTTCAGGAGACAGACAAAGCATAAAACCGCTAGAAAATGCAGAGAAAACTAGAAATTTCACCTGGGAAGATTTTTGCCACACGACTTGAAAGTCCTTTCCCCGGCCAAGATGCTATCTGTGGCAGCCAAAGTCCAAAGTTCAGGGGTACGTGACAAAAATGTTCCCAGTCGATTTTAGCTTCGCCACTCTTTCAGCCGACAGACCGAGCATGGAACCGCTGGAAAATGCAGAGGAAACTAAAAATTTCACCTGGGAAGATTTTTGTCACACGCCTTGAAAGTGCCTCCCCTGGCCAAAATGCATTCTCTGGCAGCCAAAGTCCAAAGTTCAGGGGTACGTGACAAAAATGTTCCCGGTCGATTTTAGCTACGCCACTCTTTCAGCAGACAGACAGAGCGCGGAACCGCTGGAAAATGCAGAGAAAACTAGAAATTTCACCTGGGAAGATTTTTGCCACACGACTTGAAAGTCCTTTCCCCGGCCAAAATGCTATCTGTGGCAGCCAAAGTCCAAAGTTCAGGGGTACGTGACAAAAATGTTCCTGGTCGATTTTAGCTTCGCCACTCTTTCAGCAGACAGACAGAGCGCGGAACCGCTGGAAAATGCAGAGAAAACTAGAAATTTCACCTGGGAAGATTTTTGCCACACGACTTGAAAGTCCTTTCCCCGGCCAAAATGCATTCTCTGGCAGCCAAAGTCCAAAGTTCAGGGGTACGTGACAAAAATGTTCCCGGTCGATTTTAGCAACGCCACTCTTTCAGCTGACAGACGAAGCATGGAACCGCTGGAAAATGCAGAGAAAACTGGGGGCCAATGGGGCCAAGTGTAAACGATTTTGTTGAAATTGCCCCTGAAAGGTAGGCAGACCCGTCGGACAGCGACTTGGGTCGATGGGGCCCAACTATGGGTCCATGGGGCCACGTATAATCGATTTTGTTGAAATTGCCCCTGGAAGGTAGGCAGACCCGTTGGACAATGGCCTGCATCGATCGTGTCCCATTGGGGGCCCATGGGGCCACGTATAAACGATTTTCTTGAAATTGCCCCTGGGAGGTAGGCAGACCCGCCGGACAGCGACTTGTGTCGATGCGGCCCCACTAGGGGTCCATGGGGCCACGTATAATCGATTTTGTTGAAACTGCTCCTGGAAGGTAGGCAGACCCGTCGGACAGCGACTTGGGTCGATGGGGCCCAACTATGGGTCCATGGGGCCACGTATAATCGATTTTGTTGAAATTGCCCCTGGAAGGTAGGCAGACCCGCCGGACAGCGACTTGGGTCGATGGGGCCCAACTATGGGTCCATGGGGCCACGTATAATCGATTTTGTTAAAATTGCCCCTAGAAGGTAGGCAGACCCGTCGGACAACGGCCTGCATCGATCGTGTCCCATTGGGGGCCCATGGGGCCACGTATAAACGATTTTCTTAAAATTGCCCCTGGAAGGTAGGCAGACCCGTCGGACAATGGCCTGCATCGATCGTGTCCCATTGGGGGCCCATGGGGCCACGTATAAACGATTTTCTTGAAATTGCCCCTAGGAGGTAGGCAGACCCGCCGGACAGCGACTTGTGTCGATGCGGCCCCACTAGTGGTCCATGGGGCCACGTATAATCGATTTTGTTAAAACTGCCCCTGGAAGGTAGGCAGACCCGTCGGACAGCGACTTGGGTCGATGGGGCCCAACTATGGGTCCATGGGGCCACGTATAATCGATTTTGTTGAAATTGCCCCTGGAAGGTAGGCAGACCCGCCGGACAGCGACTTGGGTCGATGGGGCCCAACTATGGGTCCATGGGGCCACGTATAATCGATTTTGTTGAAATTGCCCCTGGAAGGTAGGCAGACCCGTCGGACAACGGCCTGCATCGATCGTGTCCCATTGGGGGCCCATGGGGCCACGTATAATCGATTTTCTTGAAATTGCCCCTGGGAGGTAGGCACACCCGCCGGACAACGGCCTCGGCCGATCGGGCCTCAATGCGTAGCTGTATGAAGCGGGGTCGGTCACGGAGCGCGGTCGGTCTTGGCCTCGGCTGATTCTCAGTTGGCCCAACTGAGTTGGCCAACTTGACGCCCGTTGAAATGACGCACATGTCAAACGTAGTCCGAAGCGAGTCCAAATTGGGTATTCCACCTACGGATTTGGCCGGAAGCTGGAACAAAATGACTTCCTAAAGACGGTGGTGGGGGTAGGAGTCGGGAAATGAGCGTAAACGCGCTCACAGCCTGCCTCCCCCCCGTCCCGTCTTTGGTAGTCGTTACATCTTTAGGCGGAACACCCTATAGGGTATTCCGCTGAACCCCAGACCGGAAGTAGGAAGAAGGCAAGAAGTACTAAAAGATGGGGGGAGGGGGGACTGTGTCCGTTTCCGTCCAACACGTCCCCCCTCGCCCAGCCTTTTGTACTTCTTGCCTTCTTCTTACTTCCGTTGTGGGGTTCAGCGGAATACCCTATGGAGTCCAAATTACGCCAGAACAGAGCGAGATACAAATTTTCCATGATCGACCTCTCCATAAATGACCCCACGAACCTAGGAAAATTGCCCGCCTCGACTGCGACTGCGCCAGGTGTCGGGAGACAAAACGGCCTTCTTGGGCTCAAACACATATTTGTAGTTACCTACCCTTTTACATGGGAATGGACCCTCCCTAAAATGACAATAACTCTAAAACATCTTGAGGTATATACCAGGCACTGCTGACGGGTGTGCATTTGGCCAAATCGATTTGGCCAAATCGGTCTCAGCTTATATGCGCGTGCTATGCACAGCCAAACGCAAGGTATTTGTCTCACAGACCACTCGATGGAAAAAAGTGGAAAAAACATCGAAAAACCGTAAAGAGAGACCCGTTCTTCCTAATTTCTGGCACATCATATGAACACGGACAAAAGTCGTCATCTCCGTGATAGCATTTTCTCCGCCTTTCGCCGTTGGAAATGTCGTACTTTCCAGCTGGAAATAATTCTGAAAACAGGCTTCTGCGGCAGTTTGGTGCTTGGGGAGTCGATAAACTGCTCCCCAGAATTATTTCCACCCATGAAGCGGAGCAGTGGCACAGCAAAGTTACGAAATTTGATAAAAGACGCATTACCTGGCTACAATTTTTTTCCCTTTTTTTGCCGTTGAAAAAGTCGTCCTTTCCAGATGGATATATTTCTGAAACCATGTTTCTGCGGCAGTTTACTCTTTAGGGAGTCGATGACCTGCCACCCAGAATTATTTCCACCCATGCAGCGGAGCAGTGGCGTAGCAAAGTCACCAAAATTAAGAAGGACGCATCACCTTGCTACAATATTTTCCGTCTTTTGCCGTTGGAAAAGTCGTACTTTCCAGGTGGAATTCGTACGTAATTAATGGAGGATAACATACACCCACAATTGTGCATATTGTACATATTTAGTAATGTGGCTGGTTTCTAACGGAGCGTCGCAGATAAGTGGTTCTTCCAGGTACCTGACAGAGTGTGAAATTGGCTGATTTCGAACAAATTAATTTTATAGTGGATTACAATGCGCCTGCTGGCGTCACCAGAAACGGTAAGAATACACAGTACTTGCCTTCTTTGTGTTTTCATAGAGGAGATTTCAACGAATCCCATGAATAACGGCAGATCTCGCAGCTCCGAGCGAACAAGGGCCGATCTCGCACTCACACGATTTTTAAGTTGTAGATGTGGACAAAATCGGCTTCCCTACTTCTAAATCTGCAATGTCGAGATCTAACACTTGGGATCTAATTTAGCGGTCCCCTTTTTGCAGAGTCTGACATTTCGTCCCTCGTTGACGTACAGAGTTTCAATTTTTGGAAGGTATGTCGTCCCAAGCTTTCTTTTCTGAGTTACCGAAACGTGAGTTTAATAATTTCATTTGAAGGGGTTGAACCACCCCCATATCTGGGACTTTGCCGAATTACGCTGAAAAGCAGGGCCAACAATACCCATTTGTAGGGAGGAAGTTGACTGAATTAGTCAGCGTGGCAATGTGAGGCATCAAAGATGCCAAATCTAGAATTTGTTAAAGAGTTCCCCAGCTACAAGCGCCATTGTTAAGGAGATTCAAACAACCACTCATATCCAAATACGCAAGGAAACGTCCGCGCGTGCCATTTGTAACAGTGTCTCTAGCGACATCTCAGTCTGGAGCCCTTCGTTTTCCAGTTTAGAACCTTACCAAAGCAGCTCGCGCACGTCCCCACCCCTATTGGGAACGACGAGACAGGAACATGAAGAGATCGTTGAAACAGCTTGATTTTTCAGTTTTTTGTCACTTTTTGGGGATCTGAGCAGCGGCGATTATTTTCGAAAACCCTTGAGGCCAATTAAATTTGGAACCGAACCGCTCTTAACCCTCAAAACCACCCCCACTGTCTCATAAATTGAGGGATGGTCGGAAAGGGTTGAAATTCGAGGTTTGGCAACTTTGATGAATCATCATGCCACGCTCACTGTAAGTTTGCCAACAACTTCCCTTCAGATAGCTATTTTTGACCCAATTTTCTGCGATTTTCGACAATGTCCCAGTTAGGGGTGTGGTTCAACCTCTTAGAATGAATCAATTATCTTGACGTTGGAGAACCTTGCAGAGGAACGCTTGGGACATACGTCCCCGAAATTTGAACTCTGTATTCAACTGGGGACGATATGAAAACTCTGCAAAACGTGGGCCGCTAAATAAGGTCCCCAGTGAGTGCATGAACGCCTACAGTCATTGTGGAAGATGTCATAGCTCACCTGTAATTTTGAACTGTTTTTAAAGCTGTTCTTTTGCATTACTCGTAATCACAATTAAAATACTGATGTTTATTTATGAGTGGACTTTCTGTTTTGATTTTTTTTTTACCACATTGCTCTTGTAATTTCATTTTCGTCTGTATGTTTTACATATTCATACATGCCCACAAATATCTAAAGTTGTGCGGCATTATTTAAAATTTTGTATCAAGTTTTGTAATAATTAGACGATAAAAAATTAAATAAATTGCCTGGTTGCTAAGGTCTCACTGAACTCAAAAATATAAGTCTCAAAATATGCGGTCGCTGCGTTTGCATTTCGGGAGTTGCAGTCAGGACGTGTTCAGAGTTCCACTGCAACAAAGAAGTACTAACGTCGGTGAGTAGGTGAGGAGCCCTGAGAACATGTTACTGAGGAAAGGGAGTTCTAAAATACTTGTAGGAATGTTTGATCAGGTGTACTCCTCCAGCTTGCTTTGCTTCCTCTACTGCTACTATGGCGTAAAAGAAAAAAGAACGAGTATTGCGCTCCCCCTGTCAGTTAAGACCCATATTCATCTCGAAAACTACGTAACGTAGAGATTCTGTTTTGGTGGCATTTTAGATGGGAACTCATGTAGTTTCGAAAGTGACAACATATATCTGAAAAACCAAAACCAGTTTATGGACTCCGCAGATCGGTGAAAGTTTGACTTGGGATCATCCGTTGCCCGCAGTCAACGCTCACTTTTCGCATACCCTTCAGGACTTGGAGGAATAGACCAGTGGCTATATCCAATTAGGATGTGACTCAAAATCACAAATACTGGTTGCAAAATTTGTTTCCAAACATGAGAACCAAACGTGAAGTATGGAAAGCTCAAAAACATTTTTAGCAGATGATACATACCCACAGTCTTAAAAGAAACATTAACTCAAATGTTATGTATCAGCGGCTTGTACGCTCATGCGGAGGCAGGCGAGCACGCAGAAGTATACCGCACGGGGGGGCCGCGGTCCGCCTCGCCCGCCTCGCCTCGCCCATCGCGCATTGTTGCGGTCACGGGCCAGCCCAGCGCCCCAGCTGTTACCTGGGGAGCGGAGGGAAGGAGAGGGGCTGGGCTAGTTGCACTTTGGGCTCTAGGGTTTTTTGGTGCGCCGTGCGCTGCGTTGTCGTGTCGCTCAGTTGTTCGTTGTGTCCAGTTGTGTGTGTGTCCAGTGGTGTCACCATTCAAGACAATCTAAATCTCAAACCACACCTACACCATATCAAAGTAAACTTTCAACCGCAAACAAAAGAAATTTCATAAAACTAGCGCACGGACATGCAGCACTTCTCCCACTACGCCAGCAACCTACAGCCACAGGACCGCTGTAAATGCTGCTAGTACCCCGCGGCGCCCGTTGCAACCGAATTAAAATCGGCATATGCAACACATCATTCACGTTTAATAGTTCCTTTTACAGTCCAGGACTCGAGTCAAGCTCTGCTTTCACAGACACACATAAGACTTTATTTTCATAACTCCCTAAATAAACCCTTAAGAAACTGGAAGACATTTAGAGTTGGTATCATCTGCTTCCTATTTAAATGGGGATTTAAATTTTTTTTTACCCTCTAATCTTAAAGAAGGAGTCTATCCTAGAACGCTGCAGCGTTGTTTTAAACCAGAGGGTAAACGATTCCTAGGAGTACTGTACTGTACCCCCTCTCCCGGAGGGGGGTAATAAATTCCTAGTGGTTTTTTACCCCCCGGTAATCCTCTAAAGACCGGCAGTGGTGAATTACCGGGAGGGGAGGGGGGAAGGGGTAATAGGTTCCTAGGAGTACTGTACCCCCCTGGCGTCTCCCGGAGGGGGGTAAAAAATTCCTAGTGTTTTTTTACCCCCCCCCCCCGGTAATCCTCCACTGGCCGTCAGTGCAGGATTACCGGGGGGTAATTGGTTCCTAGGAGTACTGTACCCCCCTCCGGCGTCTCCCGGAGGGGGGTTCAAAATTCCTAGTGTTTTTTTACCCCCCGGTAATCCTCCACTGGCCGTCAGTGGAGGATTACCGGGGGGGTAATAGGTTCCTAGTGTTTACTTACCGGGGGTAAAGGACTCCTAGGAAACATGTACCCCCGGTAAGGGGGTACATATACACGCTGACACCGGCCGGCCCGGCTAAAACGAGTTGTATATAGGTTGTATATGGGCCGTATAAGAAATGTATACAGATGTATACACATATATATGTACTGTATATTGTTGTATATGGGCCGTATAATACCATATATGAATTGTATATACAACCATATATAGCTATATATGAGCCTTTATACAACCGTATACAATTGTATACGACCCTTTATACAACCGTATATGAATATATATATGAATATATGAAGCCCATATACGGTCAATGTCTCGTATATAACCATACATGGAGTTTATATGATCGTATATGAGCCTGAATGTAATCCCATATACAGTCAAGTACTTCATATACAACCATACATGGAGTATATACGGTCGTATATGCTACTTAATATCCCATCTGTAGGCATATATAGCGTGTATATGGTTGTACATGACCTTTATATCACCGTATACAAGTTCAATAAAAATGTTTATACGGTCTCGTTAGCCACATTAAACAATAGAAGACGATAATAACGGTGTTTTTGGGTGGTTGCGAATTAAAAACTAATTCCGGTCCTGCTCAGACGGCGCCTGCCATGCCTGGGGTAGGCCAGCCCGCACGACACGCGTGCGTACGCGCGAGTCAGTTGCCTACGCACCAGGCGTTTGTCTCCGCAGTGAGCCGGGCCGGAGCCCAAACAAAAGAAAGCGTCCAATGGATGGATTACGTGGGGTGGATTTGGTTTCTTACTCTGAACATACAATCACGCGATAGCAAAGCGAAGCACAGAGGCCTGTGTTTGATGTGTGCTGTGTTTACATATTACTAATGATATGCATTACAATTAAGCACGGCTTCAAGTTTCACCCTAATCTTATCATGGGTCAGGCCTGCTGAGCTCTTTGTCTGACCCACCAACATCATGTCTGCATTGGACTCCAATCACAAACCTCTGGCTTGCCCAGACCAGCCCCCATCACCAACTTCATCTCTACCCCTTTGGGTTACTTGAAGGGTGTGGTGTGAGTGCCATCAAGATGTGAAAGTGAAAAAGCAGTCTGGTCAACTTGTGGATGATTCACATAAATTTATTTACTTCTCTAACTACAAAATTAGAATATGGCTTAGAAAACACATGCATCTTCAAAGGAAACAAATACATCGACCTATAAGACTAAGGTATACCTTTCAAAAAGAACAAAAATAACACATGTGCTCAAATTTTCTTCATTCACAGGAAGTGGAAACATTCAATTGACTGCACCATGAAGCAGATTTGGTCTCTTAAAGAGAAAGCATCCAATTTTCCCAACTTTTGTGAATGAAGTCTCCTTTACATCTTTCACAACAATTTCATCCGTACTCACAACAGGAATCAGGTGGGAAATACTAGTACGGGTTTGCAAATGGTAAAAAACTTTGAGGTGGTCAACTTTGTACAATTTCAAGCACACATACAATGCATTTTCCGTCTTTGCGAAATACTTAATTGCGGCATACTTATTGTCATCAAACATTACATGAAAATTTTCTGTACTCAACTTTTTGTGAATCTCAGAAGTAAAAATATCGGATTCAATCCTTGCCCTCGAGAAAATAAGAGCGCTTGCTCCAAGCAATTCTGCTTCTTGTGCACAGATATTAACATCCCTACATTTCCCTAAAACCTCTGCAGTGAATGCAATGTGGTTGATATGCCAACTCTGAGCATCGAGGAGGCCCGTCACAATATTTTTTAGGACTTGAACTCCCTGAGCGATACGAATATTATTGACTATTTCTGTTGCAACATTCTTTGTGCCATGTGTGGATTTACCTATAAGCCCATTCATATTTTCAAAAATGAATGCATTATTGCATGATAAGGGTCCGAATCTCTTTACAACTAAAGCTAAATGGCATAAGCTATGAATATTGCTGGTCAGCTGTCTATCAGTATACAGATTTTGAAATTGCTGTACAAACAACTGTAAAATCCTATCAGCTTCTTCAATTTCACACTCTTTTACATTAGCCATTAACAAAAGGTAAATGCCTTTGACAAGCAGAATAAAATGCTGAAAAAATTGTACAGGGAGACGGCCTTGTAATGCAGGTAATGCTTCAAACAAAAGGAAATAGTAAAAGTCAGAAGCCTTCATGAATTTCATTCTTGACAAGACTCTGGGTGCTTTGTGAACAAAATCTGGGTGTTTTACTGCAGCTAAAAAATGATCAATTTCAGATGAGCAATACTTGATGTTCCAAGGTCCTGAAAGTGTTGTCCAGATAGTTAACATTTGTTTCATTACACCTAGAAGGACGGAGTGCATATATTCTGGTATAAAGAACTTTGAGATGTCTATTGACGGAACAATTGACAACACGGATGGTCCCTTGACACCCTTAACATGTGTCACATTCCTCTCAAGGGCCTCCCTGGCCTGAGCCTCCATGGTTTCTTTAGTACGATACACAAGATTTTCCCCATGTGGATATACCCTTATCGCCTTCTTACCAGGAATTGGGGCACTTCTTATAGTCTGTATTTCGCACATGTTGCATCCATTCTCACCATTAAATAACAAAGTATTCTGAGTCATTGCTCTTCCTGGGGCATCAAAGACACCCACAGCAACCTGTACGGTGCTGTGTTTTATGTTTCCAGTGGCTCGGTGTTTCCAATCTAACCCTTCGTTATGAAGTTTTTTCAGTTCCTCACAACTTGGTCTCAAAAAAGTGTTCATTTTTGGCTTGGGTTTATCGTACCACACAGCACCAAAAATAATGTAGCTCTCTCTCAGAGGAACGGGAACTTCAATTACAGAAAACATGAAAATCCACAATTCCTTATCACTGCTATCTCTTATGCGCACTCCATCAGAATTCATGACTAGAGTGATATCATAGGGATTTCTATTAGCATTGAGTCGTTTATGTTCACTTCCATCCTGGATATCAGAATATACACCAGGAACTTCAGTTCTTGAACAAGATACATCAATAGCCGAAGCTAAATTCCTGCACTCAAATAGGTATTTCAGAGTGGCACCGATGTCAAAGGTGAAAAAATGATTAAATTTAGAGCCTAAACTCTCATCATCATTCTCATTGTTCTCAGAGCACACAGCACACTGTCCATTAATATTAGTTCCATGATATATAAGACAATCTTTACAATAATAGTGGGTGCTTGCAGGGATAGGGGGAGCCAAACTTCTGATGTATTTCAAAATCTTGTGTGAGCTAGAGGGCAATAAGTGCTTTTCTGGAAGCAAACTACAGGTGGTGGAGAGCAGCCGTTGAAGGCCTGACTTTGAATCATGGTTATTTAAGTATAATTGCATGACCTTAAGAATCCCTTGATTGACACTCTTCTCAGTGTAAGGATGGAGCTTTATATCATTCAGATGGAGAGCTTCTGTCAAAGACATTTTGCTATGATCAAATGCACTGCAATCTTCATTTTCATCTTGTCTGAAGACATCAATATCAATTGGCAAATTGATATCACTTCCACATTCTTCATCTGAAGATAAATCACCACCAGAAGTTACAACATTTGGACGTGATGAGCTGGAAATACTTGTTGCATCACTGTCTTCACTTGGTGCCACTGAGTCAGTTGAGGATTCACTTGAAGAAGAGCTGGTCTCCATATCATCATTCCCTACAAAAGATAAGAAAACATTACAAATGAAACCTTGCATATTCTTTTGTATACAAAACTGCCTCTCTGATGTAAAATTGTTACCCTCTGTGTATTTTATAACTACTTGTAAAAGTAATTTATATTTCTACTAAATGATTTTCTTTTCATGACAATTTTGTTTTGTTGGGAAGCTGGTTATGTTGCTAATGCTATTCTTTGCATATATCCAACATAATTGATGATTGCAATGTTTTAGAGTTTCGAACCAAAATTTGACAATGCGCAGCCAAATTTTTCTTTCACACAGATTCTATTGAAAATGCGTTATTAAAAATTGAATGGATGTTTTTGTGTTATCTCAGCTGCTCTTATTTAGAGTTAAATATCTCTTATCTTACCCTTGCTGGAAGCAGGAGAAGTAGAATTGTTTCCTCTAGTGCACTGTAGCAACTGTGTAGCATCTGGAAGCAAACCCTCAAAAGTGATTGCTCGGGATGCTGGCATCTGGAAAAAATAGAAATATGATTGTGAAATATTTATATGAAATAGGAAGTATTGAAATCCAGTAAGGGCATCTGTGTTGTCTTATGTGATGGACACAAATGAACACCAAGTCTGTTCATTGCAGAACTATAACTCTCCTCAAAAACCCCAATGAAACCAACACTCCCATACATCTGTAATCAGATCTTAGCAGAAAGTGCAAAATGGGTACTTAAATAATTCAAAGAGGATCAGCATACCTTCAGATTACTATCCACAGCACAATTCAGAGACTGATTTGATGGTGAATGTTCCAAGGAAGCAAAACTCTGATCCAGCTTGCTTGCCGAGTCCAAAATCTGAAGCACAAAAACAAGAATCATCATAACAGCATACCAAATGGGCAAGGGAACACAGAAAGATTCTGAAATATGATGTTAAAAATTTTGAGGTGCCACTTGTTTTAAAATCTAGTCAAACTAGTCTGTTTGTTGCTGCAAAAAATCATGGATATGGCATGACTGATACAGTGTAAAATAACTTGTTTGATTTCAACTGCAAGAATATGTACTAGACCAAGCACTGTATACATGTCAGATTTTTTATAAGCAATCTCGTTACCTGAAAATGCCTCGTTACTCTCTCATCTAAGTCATCAAAAGTTGTGTCTAGAATTTGTACAGGATCAGCTGAAGCTGCAGGTATTGACTGTGAACCATCATTCAAGGAAGCGGGGTTCACAACCTGAAAGGAAGAAAAAACAAATTAAACAAAAGGGGAGCAGTCCAGTAGAAATAATACAATCAGTGAATACAAAAACAATTTACTATGGTGTCAAAAGGACTATGCTGGATTCATAGTGATATGCGGTGATATGCGATCATTGCACACTATAGTATATTGCAGAAAGATTCAAACAACCAGTATACAGATGTATGCAGGATAATAAAATATGCAAAGTACCAGTACGTACATTAATATGAAGATCAACTCTTTCCTGGAGACTGTCAGCCTGAGACAATTCTAAACTTCTCAGAGGTGAGGATGGTAACTGAAATAGAGAGAAAACAAGAGGAATGTTAATACTGTGAACATTGAATTTAAAAAGCAATAGTGACATTTAATCTACCTCAAGATGCTCTTGAAGTCTGTCACAAATGTCACTGCCATATGCTGCTGTGGAAACAGAGACGTTGAGAAGCCCATTGTCGTCATCACTGCTCGATGATGTCTGAAAAACAACAACATAAATTACATTTCAGTAAGTAATATTGAAGTCTCGCAGGAGACTAGGATGGCAGCAGATATTAAACAACGTAAGACAAATGTTAGTGGAGTGAATGGTGTTGATACAATTCAAGAGTGATATGAAAACTTACATACAGATGTTCTTGAACTCTGTCAAAAATGTCATTGCCATTTGTTGCATCAGCTGCTGTGTCCACAGAGACGTCGAGAAGCCCATTGTCGTTATCACTACTCGATGATGTCTGAAAAAAAACAACCACACATTACATTTCAGTAAGTAATATTGAACACTGATAAAAGGAATCTGCATATACAGACTAAAAGTGGAATGAAATTTCTGTTCAGACTAACTGAAAATTTCAGGTCTGAAATCCCAGAAAAAAGAGAGCTGAGGGCATAGAGAACCATTTTTTTAAAGACTAGAATCATCTATACATGAGTAATGTTCAATAACTTATTCCATAACTTCGTACCAATAAATCCAGTTTAAGCTCCCAAATTCGTGAACTCTTAAGAGCTAATTAATATTTTTGAACTGTTATGTGCTGTCACCATAAAAATATGTACCTGAGGGCATACACTTAACTGAGAGGTCTGTTTAGTTCATGAAACGTTTATCTCTTGACCAATGCAAGGGTCTGCATACCCCTTACCAAATTTTGTGGGACTGATTTCACAGCACCAAGATATTGCAACCTGTTTGGTTCTGAAGTTAAGACCAAGTTAAATGTTGAAATTTCAGACTACGTACTCTGTAAATTGACTGTATCACTGCATAGTGATTATTCAACAATAAATTTGTAACAGTGAAGGCTCGCAGGAGACTAGGATGACAACCGATATTAAACAATCAAAGGCAATTGTTACTGAACTGAATGGTGTTGATACAATTCAACACAGTAATATGAAAACTTACATGAAGATGTTCATGTCGGTCACAGATGTCACTGCTATTTGCTGCTGTGGACACAGAGACGTTGAGAAGCCCATTGTCGTCATCACTGCTTGATGATGTCTGAAAAACAATCACACATATTACATTTCAGTAAATAATATTGAAGCCTCGCAGGAGACTAGAATGGCAACAGATGTTAAACAATCTGAAACAGATGTTACTAAAGTGAATAGTGTTTCAACGCCGTGATATGAAAACTTACACAAAGATGCTCTTCAAGTGTGTCACGATTGTCAATGGTAATCACTGCATCAGGCACAGAGACTTTGAGAAGCCCACTGACGTCGTCACTTGATGATGACTGAAACAACCACACATAATTTTTCTACATGTCATTTGTATTGAAGCCTCATAGAACAAGTGGATAGCAACAGTTTGAAAAAAAGTGAAACAGAATCATGTAAGTGAAATGTGGGATTGGGAATGATTGACAATTAATATGCATATGATGACAATGCAAATAAAATAAACCAAACATATTACTGGGGCTAATTTTATGGTTCGAACAAAAATTATACTCACATCTGAACTTGAGATTCGTCGTTTCTTACTGGGGTTATCCATATAGAGGCCGGTTCAGAGATTCAAGACATGTAAACACCTGCAACCAGAGAGAAGAGTTGGTTATAACCTAACCTTTGCTAAGAAGGCAATTTATTTTTTTGCATTGGCTAATATCATATATGTCGAAAGCAAACCCTTAATGAGATGAAACTTACATTAGTAATTCCTATGGGAAAAGTGCTGAGCCTTCTGACTCCAGAGCCACGATTTAAACAACTCAACTCAAACCTAAGCAATGTACGGTCTAGCCTCAATCAGTCTAGTCCCATCCGGATTCGGATGGGGGGCAGCGAGTAGTATCAACGGTTCGCGAACTAAAGGTCTTTTGAAAAATATTGCTTCCTTTTAAATATACAGCGGAATGGAGCGCAATTTTCTATTTTGCTGATTTTTTGATTAAAGATTAGGTTGAGTGGAGCAACTTGTCTGTTGCGAGCCCTGCTGCGCAACCGTCATTTGTTCACTTACCCGAGATGCACCGGGTGCAACGTCCGCGAGGCCCGCGACATCGACGCGACGCGAGTGTGGACTGCGGCAGTGCGGTACTTGTGACTCGCGATCACGTTAAGTTTGCAAGTTGACGCCACCATGGATCAGGAGAAATCAGTTATGGACGGTACAAGTGAAACGGGGGAAATGTGGCATCTGGTCTATACAGATACGCATAACTCGTACGATCTGGTTGAAAGTGACAACTTAATCTGCGCTGGAGATGTTCATGATGGTGACACAGTCACCTTCTTTTACAAAAACAAGCCTTACGTTGGGAAGGTGGTTCAGAGTTCAGGTGAGTCTCTTAACGCAGAGCGTTTTGAATTAAACCTCGGTGAATAACGATTTTTGAGACACCGAGTTGCAGTTAGGTTAGTCATGTCGAATTGCCTAGGCTATGTCCCAGGTAATTTGGCGCGCTCAACGGCTCTGCCTGTAGTGCAGGACGATATTATTTGGTATTTTGCTGAATTTTGTCAAATAGGGCTTCTTATTGCCTGGTACTTTCATAAAAACATGATACTAGGAAAGCCATGACCGCCTTGGCATCACATTGGCAGGAACGACTAACCTACCATCCCACTTGTTGGTGTTCACGAGAAGCTAATTTTCCCTTCTGAACGGAGCTTTTAAGTTATCAGAGTTTGGATTTTTTAATGTGTTTTGTAGCGATAACCCTACAGTGAAATCGCCATCGCGAAATATTTATTCTGGAGCATTTCACACACTTGTTTGGGTAAAGTGGGCATTCCCCTGAATATGTTGCTTTGATGGCTTAATGTGTTATGTATTTCTTCACTTTCATTCTAGTGTCCTACGATGAACTGAAGAAGGTCTTACTTCGTCTGGGTGCTGAAGCCAGGCACGTAGTGATGAAAAAAAAAGGAAACCGCCTGCCCGCCTCCCTCTCAAGTCATGAGCGGCAGGAGGACTCGAAACCAGACCAGGGATGCTCAGCAGCCTGCCTCGACCTTGAAGCGCCCTGCTCCTACCCTCTCTAAGCCTGCTCCGACGACTGTTCAGCAGACTTCCTCTAAAGCAAAGAAACCAGCTCTCTCTGAGGTTTGCAATCATTTTGTTGGTGAAAGTTTGCTGTAGAAATATTAGATATGTCGTATTGAAAAGGTTTGGGACTTTGACGATGTGGTCAAGTGTGGCATTACTATACCAGACTCCTCTCGCCTAAATTTGAATATAGATTTTGTTCTTATATAACAATTTAAGATTGTTCTAATATTCTTCTTGATTGGCCTCATGGTGTTTGAATGTCTATTTATCTGTTCAGGAGGAGACCACCAGGAGGCGGCTGCTTGAGCGCAATAGAATGATAGCAGTGAAGAATACGAACGCCACATTGATGAAGGAGCTGGTGTCTCAGAAAAATGTAGAGAAAGATCCAGACTACGAGCCAGATCAGGGTAACTGCACGGATGATGATGCTGAAATAGAAAATCTGTTGGAAAGTTCGAAAAAGGTTTGTGAGCACACATTTCTTTTAACAGAAAATGATAACTTTATTTTATAGCTCTAGTATTGCATTTATTTACAGAGGAAATTAGAGAGGGTTTCTGGAATTACCAAGATTAATCAACAAAGCTCCAATGACAAAAGTCCAACTAAGGAGTTTTACAAGCAGAAAGTATTAGATTTGCAGAGAAAGCTGCAATTTGTGTATGATTCACCTGATGGTATGTCATTCTTCAATGCTTGTTTTAAGTTTTGAATGCTTACGTATTGCAGACAGAGTGAGTTCATATGCATTTTCTTTCACCAGCAGGTTGTAGTAAAGACACAAATTTTGATAACCAGTGTGACAGCATGTTTGGTGATCCGAAGGAGGACTTATTTGCAGATGGGAGGAAAGAGGAAGGTAACTACTTTTTTTTTCTTCAAAGGACCTGTCAAACAGACTGGATACATTTGACTTAGCTGCTGTACAAGTCTTTCTGGACTTTGAGCTCCTGTGGAATAATTTTTTTGTATTTCACCTTTACCCTTCTAAATATTTATATCTGTATTATCTTTTACCAGATTGTTTTGAACTTAATAATGGAGTGAAGAGTGAAGAGTGGAGTGGTGAATGATTCTTCCTTATCGAAAGATTCGATGAATAATTCTTCTGACCATGGTGCTTCTGATGTATCAAAAGACATCACTAATGATTCTTTGAAAGATATTTCTGACACTGATGAGAGAGATACCGACAATGTGAAGAGTCAGAAACAAAAAGGTAACTATACTTTTGAAAGAGGAGTATATTAAGTCATTCTAGTGCTTCAGCCCTGCTCCAATGAAGTAACAGGGTAATGGCATCAAAATTTTTCCAACTTCTTAAATGTTGGTTCAAATAGTGGCTTGCATACTTCTTCGCTAGATTCTGTCCTCTCAATAATTTCTTTACTCATTGACCTCATTCTAAATTGAGAACTTTCCATTATCATAATGCTTTTCATAAAACGTGATTGTATATTCTCATGCCAAGAGGGTGAGAGATTTTCACTTGATAAAAACTATGGTTTGCTTTTGATAGCTTAACGTTTTTATTGCCTGTTTGATCTATTGAAGATTACCTTCTCGTTTGGATTCAGTTATCATCTGAATATACTGCTCTTGGAGATCATTAGGATACAGTTATTTTTCTATCATGTTCTGCTTTTCCAAAAATTTGTTTCTAATGTTTTTCTTCTTCCAGCAGAAGACCAGTCAGATGGGAAGAAGAGCAGGAAGCTCTCATCAGGCTCAGGTAAGGTCCTTTAAATATTTTCTTCATTTAGCTAAACTGTGTTATTTTATATAGCATATTTTGTATACATGCTCAGACCCTTAAATTGGGACATCTTCTATATGTTACTTGAAGTTTGTGTATTCTGGGCAGTATTTCCAATGTGATTTTTCCTAGTGTTAATGAATTCATTTGTGCTGTAGGTGGCCGTAGAGAACCGTCCGTCCTCGCCATCCTAGATGACACCCCAGAACTGGACTATCAGCTGCGAGGAGACGGAGAGGTAACTTTTTTGCCTATCTAATGTCACAAGCTAGTCCACTGATAGGTCACAAAGCAATGTGAAGTTTTAAACATCATCCTAATCATGTTCTTTATTTTTCTTAGGGAATGGTCGTCCTCCACAAAGGGGTGTTCTGCCGAAGCCGAGTGCTTCGCTCAGCACTCAAACAGGCCGGCAATGTCAGCCAGGCAGTGAGGCGGATGCTGACCGGCGTCTTCATTCCCTCAAAGGTGGCGGCTGTGACTTTGACTGGTACCCCCTACCGCCCGGGCGGGAAAAAGGGCGTGGTCGATGCCTTGCACCCTAAGGCGATCCATGCTATTGTTGGTATGTTTGTCCACTAATTCATGGATTCTTCGTGCTTGGCAAATCTATCTATGTTTAAATGAGGTCTCCTTTCTCATTTATACAGATTATTGCAACGAGGTTGCCCCACGAGTAGGTTGGACAGTGACGAAGTTCAAGAGACTGACCCATTGCATATCTGTCCGCCTGAATGAAATCAAGACGGCGGTGGCCGCCGGTACCCTTACAGATGATTGATTTCATACTTAAATTAATGACTTTGTTTCTTTTCTTATACCTTCTGTATTTTGTTTGATTTTCTTAAGAAGGGTTTTCGTCCCTTTCATATAGGAACTAGCGAGTTCCTACTTTAGTTATCTGACTAATTTATTGCTTAAATTATTTTGAGCACATGCATATGTTTTGTTATGTAAAGTGTTTTTAAGTTTGCACATTTTAGTAAATGCCACCTTAAATCTTAATCTCGTTTCTTACATAGAACTACCTGTGCAATGATTAATGTGACATTCATGAGGCTGCAGGCTTTGTCCATAAAGTATGTTGGAATCTTAGTGCTCCCAAATCAGTTCATGAAATAACGCCGACGGGTGGCTACGGAATGGCAGTAGTCCATCCAGGTTACATTTGCGCTAGGAATGTGTCAAAATAGGCTCGTCCTTCTGGCAAAATCTGTCCATGCAATTGCTGAAGGCGAGCCTTTTAGTCTCGCGAATGGCGAACGCCTTGTGGGTAGGCAGCCTCGACTACTGCACGCACGCCTGCATTGCGGGCAGGCCTACCGTGCTCCTCGCAGGCGCTCCTTGGCTTCATTCTTCAGTTTTATTTAGACCTAAATCGGACGTAGTTTATGGACGGAGGCAGGGGACGTGCGGTTGTATACATTCGTACACATATAATCATTTATAAATTCGTATAGGAGCCGTATACACGTGTATATGAAATATATACAATTATATACTATTCATATACACACATATATCAGTCATATACATTCGTATACGAATCTTATACAAGTATATATACATATATGTAGATTCATATACATACATATGTCAGTCATATACACTCGTATACTGGTTTTCTCGGCAGCCACGCAAGGCCCATATACAGTTGCATACAAATTATATACCTGGAATATACGGACATATACGAGTCATATAAAGGTCCATATACAAGTCATATAAAGGTCCATATACAAATCATATAAAGGTCCATATACAACCATATATATTTTGTTATACATGTTGTATAAAGACGTATACGACGTCATATACAAGCACCATATATGGAACCGTATACAACCTGTATACAGGCCCCCTTTTTACCCGGGGGGATTCACGGCGCTCGCGTCCGTGATTTTCTCAAGGCCGGATTTGAGGCTTACCTACGGGTTAATGCCGGGGCTGATCGCCATGCCGCCCTAACCTACAGACTGGCTCTGGCGATGGTCGGCGGAGGTGCTGAGGCCGAGGGTGACTCACCCCCTCACACTTCCGCGTCTGTGACCGCCACGCCCCCTGCCCAGCCGGCCCCGCGTCTGTTCCGACCTGTGTGAGTCGCCGCGTCGCTCTCCGTCCCCACAACCCGGACCGTCCCGCACGCCGCCGGGGTCACCCCAGCCCGGTCCGTCCGGGGTCAAACGGCCGCGGGAGGAGGACGCGGACACCCCGCAGCCTACCATAGAGATCGTTGAAACCAGGGAAAGAGAACTGAAGCGGTTCAAAACCAAGTTCCGCGAAGAAGTATTCGCGATCAAGGGGCTCGGGGACACGCTGCCCTCCGAGGAGCTCATGACGGGGCTCTTTGACACGATGCTGCAGAGGCAGCAGGAGGCGGTTGGCGCGAAAGATAGTGACCGTGCTATCCTTGAAATACAAAATGCGGAGAACGCAGAAAACCCCCTCTGGTTTAGTATGAGACGCGCCGATCAGATAAACGGCCGTGTGATTATCGACAAACTGAGCAGGGTTCTCAACTCGAATCAGTCATTATGTCTGAGGGACTGCTAAGAATCTCCTACATTCACATTCCTACGCCTGAGGCGGGCGGGAGACGCACTGACCCTGTCGCGAATGAGACTATGGAGCAGTGGCTTGAGAGGAAAGTTGCTGCCAAGCAAATATTCTCCCCTGATAACACTAACGATTCGATGTGTCTCGCGCGAAGTGTCGTTTTGGCAAAAGCTCGCGGGACTATGCAAAAGGAGGCGTTTAAATGAAGCAGCCAGGGTCCGTTCCGCAAAGGAAGGAGGCGGAGAAGTTGTGTCAATTGGCACAAATAGACCCTAGCGAAGCTTGTGGTCTTGATGAGGTCCGCAAGATACAAGATGTAATACCAGATATCAGAATCTGTGTTTTCACAGATAAACTTCATAGGGAGCACTTCTACGCAATCTTTTTCCCTTGTCAAGCATTTAATAAGCGAATGATCTGTGAGGAATGCGTGAGATTTTACGATAAGAAGGGAGAGCATAGGTGTGAGGGGCACTGCTGGCGATGTTTCGGTCCCACACCGCACGATAGGCCTCTGCGAAGGTGCACAACTTGTTGTCATCAACTCGCTGGAGATGAGTGTTACGAAACTCACCGGACACTGAAACTGACATGCACTCAATTCACGAAATGTGAGACCTTTAAATTTTGTCTCGCGTGCTCAGAAAGCTACACTACGCTGAGGGGGAAACAGCATATGTGTGGCTTCATCTACTGTAAATATTGCAAGGAAAATGTAAGAGAGAACCATCTCTGTTATATGCAGGGATGGCAGGAAAAACAGAAGAAAGAAAAATATAAATACGTAACAATTTACTATGACATAGAAACAAGACAGAATGATCCTGTGCAGGGAAAGCAGGACACATTTGAACACAAACCAAATCTTCTTGTCAGTCAAGCAATTTGTGATGAATGCTGTTCATTCCCACAAAATGACTATTTTTGCACCGTGTGCAAAACAAGACAACAGGTGTTTCATAATCTTGATAACCCTGAAGTAAATGTGATGCGTCAATTTCTTGACTATCTTCAGTCTTTCCCTAACAAGACTGAAATTCTTCTTGTAGCACACAATGCTCGCAGTTTTGATGCAATTTTTGTGCTCCAAGAGATAATTGCACGCAAGCTGAAGCCAGATCTTATTCTCCAAGGGGCAAAAATGATTTCGATGACGATAGGAAATTGGAAATTCATCGACTCACTAATGTTTGGCACTCACTAATGTACTGGCACCAGTGCCCGAGACACTTTCCTCCAAATAAAGAATCTGGAGAAAATCGATATGAACAGACCAGGGCTGTTAACGTTAATTAACGATTAACGGCGTTAACTAACGTTAACGGTTTTTTTTAACGATTAACGGTAACGCGTTATATTCGTAGTTTTCATTAACGTTAACGAAGTTAACGTTAACAAGTGCTTTAACGCGTTAACGGCGATAACGTTAATTCATTATTAAATGCCGCTCGTGACTCAGGCGCGAAGTAGTACCCGGGTACACCACTAGGCGCGCTGGCTCACTTGTCAGTGCCGTGCCGGAGCCCCGAGCGCTCTCTCCCGGTCGCGCTGTGAGCCGCGCTGTTGCCAGCCAGACCGTTTGTTTGTTGTGTCTGCTCTGAGCCGGCAGCGACCGTCAGCAGGCAGGCAGCGCGTCGCGTCCAGCTCTGTTGTGTTGTTTATTGTGGTACGTCGAAATGTCTGATACGGAGGAAGATGTTCAAGAAATCAATGAAGATGGCAACGAGAACATGCCGTGGGGCGCCTACAATGGTACTTTCGCGTACGTAAAGGCCAAGGACAAAAACAACAAAAACTCAACTCATTATATGCTAATCTTGCCTGACTTTCACTGTCTGGTACACAGACGTTTTGTAACAAGTCCAGTACACACAACAATTGTCCGACTCCTCCACCCCTGTAGAGATATCGTGAGTTTCACTGAATTTCAAACTGTAAGGAATAACTTATTTATCCTAAATTCAAGTATTAAGTTGTAATTTGAGTGATAGTCAATCTCCTCTCACTTTCAGCGCCAGAGAGGCCATAAAACGCAAATTAACGTTAACGGCGTTAATACGTTAATTAGCGTTAACGCGTTACTTTTACGCCGACCTGTAACGTTAACGCCGTTGACGTTAACGACCTCTGCAGTAACGTCAACGTTAACGCGTTAGTTTAAAAAATTAACGTTAACAGCCCTGGAACAGACAGTCAGACTAACGTCGCTTTTCAGAAAGGCAGGCTATACTGTTGTGGAGAAGTGGGAGTGTGAATGGAGGACAGAGATGGAGTCTGACCCCGATGTACAGGATTATTTCACAAACCATCCCACCACACGTGTCCCACCCCTAGTTCTTCGGGACGCGTTGTGCGGTGGTCGTACAAGTGCCCTCCGCTGGTACCACAAAGCAGACTTGGAGAAGGGTGAAAAAATTAAAATGGTCGACGTGGTGTCAGAATATCTAAACGCAAACCTAAGGGGTGAGTACCCCTATGGGCACCCCAAAATTTATTTGGAGGGAGACCCTGATATGCCTGACGTGGGTCAGTGGAACGGGATGATCAAATGTACTGTCCTCCCTCCTCGTGACCTTTTCCTCCCCGTCCTTCCCTACAAGACAAACGGAAAACTTATGTTTCCGCTATGTCGGACGTGTGTGGAGGCTGAGTGCGAAGACCTCTGTCAGCACGATGACCCTACCCAGCGTCAGCTCACGGGCACATGGTGTGCACCTGAACTTCTCCTCGCACTCCAAGAGAAAAACTACCGCTTGGTTGCCACGCATGAGGTACACCAGTACCCTAGCACGATGAAATACGACGCGGACACAGGGGAGAACGGCCTGTTGTCTGCGTACGTTAGGTGCTTTTTGGCCCTCAAAATTCAGGCAAGTGGATGGCCTGCTGAGTGCAACACTGAGGAGCAGAAACGCCAGTTTGTCGCAGATGTCTTTAAATATGATGGCATTACTATTGATCCATCGAAAATGGAGTATAATGCTGCGCTAAGAACTCTTTCTAAGCTTATGGCGAACTCTTTTTGGGGAAAATTTGGGGAAAAAACACTACGCCCCAAAACAGAAATGATATATGACTACGGAGACCTCATGACTATCATCACTGATCCTAAGAAAAGGGTAAGTGGCTTGGTACCACTGGGGGAAGATTGCCTCCAGGTCTCTTGGAAGCCAGTAGATGACAATGAGGAGTCCCTGTATTGTGCCCTGTGGCTCCGCCACTCGACACACATCAACGGACCCTTGACAGGACCCCCCTCGTTACGACTTGTTTAATCTTTACTGTTTATGCCGCCGTTCGGTTTCCCCTTTGTTTATATCCGCTGGTCTCCAGTTGGGAAGACTCAGCTTTGCTTACATCCAGGAACCAATCCAGTATCACGTGGGGTGTGCCGGCGCACGCACCCGGAACCCCCACTCTGCACTTAGGCCCTATCCAAGGTTATATAAGAAATCACTGCTAAGAGCTCATTGTCAGTCAGCCAGCCCCGCTCGCTCTGTCAGCACCCAGCTTCCCCTGCTCACTCCACTGTTCAGGACTGTGCTTCGTTCTCTCCTTGGGTAAGCCCGAACTCTAACTCCAGGCACTGCGGCAGGGACCATACTCTGTTCCATTCACTAGACCGTTCTGTAATAAAAGCTTTGTCTTAGCATTAACTCTGTGTTCACCAATTATTCCATACACGCAAACCTTCAGTCAACAAGAGATGATCCGAACTCGATAGTATAACAGGTGGGGTAACGCTCACAACGCCTGCCTACCTCATCACTTTCACTAGCAGCATTCACGACCTGCTTTGGCCGATTGCACTTATATCGGTACCTCGACATTGTTAGAGAGCGAGCTCTCTATCACGACACAGATTCTGTGGCATACATCAGCCGTCCTGGTGACCCTGATCTTCCCCTGGGCTCCCACCTCGGGGAGCTGACAGACCAGATTGAAGAGGACTATGGCCCCGGGTCATTCATATTTGAGTTTGTCGCGGGAGGGCCAAAAAATTATGCATACAAAGTAGCTGTGGGGGGGAACATCAGCAACGTCAAAGTGTGCATCAAGGTCAGAGGAATTAGCATAAATAAGTCCCGTGATGATCTCGTCACCTTCGACAATCTGAAGGCAATGGTGATGGGAGATCAGGGCAGAACAGAGGTCCCCATCCCACGTCAGATCGCTCGCCTGCCGTCATGGAAGGTGGTCACACGTGCCACCTCAAAAAATTGGCAGGCCCTGAACACCAAGCGGCGACGCATAGATATGGCGCACACCGTACCGCACGGCTACAATGTGTGGCACAAGGAAGAGGCAGATGACCAAGAGCTGCTGGAGGCTTTCGACGTCCTCGCTGACTCTTAAAAGAAATGTTAAAAAATCTGAAAATAAAAAATAAAAACTAATATAATAATTAAAAACACAAAAAAATTGTGTTCGCGGTTTTGCATAGGCCTACTGGGAAAAGGATTACCGCACAAAAAATCCTAACGACTGCATTCAGCGTGCCTCATGGGCGCTGTTGGAAACGCTGATCGGGTATAAATAGAAGCTCTATGCAGGGAGTTGTACAGTCCTAATCGAACATCCTTCCACGATGGATTTGAGATTCCAGCATCCTTGTACTGCTCTCATCATCGGTGGGACAGGGGCTGGGAAAACTTACTTCATGAATCGGGTGATAGAGCACAGAGCTGATTTGTTTAACACGGCCTTTGATCGCATCATCGTGTACTACTCAGAGTGGCAACCTCTGTACGAGGAATTGTCTAGTAAACACCAGGTCGATTTCAGACAAGAGCTTCCTGTGCTCGAAGACCACCCACAGGGCCAGGGTCCTAAGCTGATCATATTTGACGATTTTATGGATGAAATCAAGCAGCACAGTAAAGAGATCTTGAAATTTTTCATCAAGGGCTCACACCATCGAAATCTTTCGATTTTCTTCTTGAGTCAGTGTTTGTTCCCGGGCGGTTTAAGACAAATCAGTCTGAACTCACACTATATTGTGCTCTTTAAATCGAGCCGCGACCTAAGTCAGATACGCACCTTCTGCTTGCAAGTGGACCCCCAGCACTGGCGGGCTCTGCTCGAGGCATATGAGGACGCAACCCAGGTGGGACACAGCTACATTCTGTTTGATTTTAAGCCGAAACAGTTGGACCATCTGCGCATTCGAACTCACATCTTCCCCGAGGAAACGGGGGTGGTTTACATCCCCAAGGGAAAGTATAAAAGGGGACTGCAAGGCATGCAGTAGTCATTCGGCTATCATGTCTCAGAACGTGAAGACGCATAAGGCGTTGCTGCAAGCTCTGCAAACAGCGAAGCCGGCCCTGCGTAAAGCGATTCTTGAGAAGGCGGACAGGGCACTTATTTTCGCGATTTGCGAGATCTGTGAGAATCTTCTCATCGGTAATATAAAGATTACGGAGGAACAGAAAAATAAACTCCGCAAGCACCGAAACCAGTTGCGTGAGATAGCTCAGAGAGGGGGTGGCGTTAGTGTTCAAGTGAAGAAGAAAGCTGTTCTTCAGCGGGGAGGTGCATTCCTCCCACTGCTTCTCTCTATAGTTAGTTCTGTGTTGCCATCACTCCTATCATGAATCACGTCAAAAAAATGATTCTCGTTCCACACGACAGTGTGGCGCGGATGCATGATGCTCCCACGGCTAGTCCCCAAATACAGATGAGTGCACTGGACTCTGAAATGGGTCACATTTTAAATAAACAGTATGTAGATGACTCTGAAAAGTGGAAAAGGTACAACGAGGCACTGCAGCGTTATCTTCACTTCTCCAACGAGTTTTGAAAACCGATTTCGATTCAGCTAGAGTCTGCGGATGAAAAAAATGAGGATACGAAGGGAGACGAGACGCAAATGCGTGTTCAGCTCGGGTCCGTGGTGCCCAAGACATATAAAGAGCAGGCATTGCGGATTTACGACTATTTGTGTCAGTCTGGCTCGCGAGTCAAATGGGACACGACAGGGACCGTGACCATAGATGGTGCAAAGCAGCCCCACTCGAACATTATCGATCTGATCAGTGATCTCACACGATTTCGGAAAAATGTCGAACCTACAGGAGTAGGGAAATTCATACAGGCTCTGGCACATATGAACATTCCCTTGGAATTAATAGGGAACGATAAGAGGAGAAACGCCGTTCATCAGGACAAACAGTCAGGTGGTGGCCATGGTGTCGACACGCCAGTCAAAACGCGTCAGCGACCCGCCCCAAAACCAGACAAACATCGAAAAAGGGTGTCACACCCCAGAAAGGAGGATGGAATGCTTGGTAAAGTGTTTCACACACCTTCTCACCCAGCCTCGTACAGTACACCCTGGAAGCTGTGGCGTGCTACGGGTGAGGAGAAAGCAAAAGTAGACACTTACTTGCAGGGAGAGGATGCTTACACCTTGCACAAGCCAGCTAGGCGACATTTTCCTCGTAATGTGACTTACGCAGACAACATAGACGATTGTTGGCAGACTGATCTGACCGATTTTCAGTCTTTGCGTGAAGACAATCACAACTACGCCTACATTTTGTGTGTCATCGATGTGTTCTCGAAATTTGCCTGGGCTGTGCCCCTCAAAGACAAATCAGCAAAGTCGATTGTCAGTGGATTCGAAAAAATATTTAAAGAGACCACACGACGTCCCATACGTCTCTTCTCGGATAACGGGAAAGAGTACAGGAACAAGGTCTTTCAAAAGTATTTAAAGGAGATGGACATTCAGTATTTTCACACTTACGATCCTGAAACGAAATGTTCTGTGGTCGAACGTTGGCAGAGAACACTGAAGACTAAATTATTCAAAAGATTTACTGCCACTGGGAATTACTGTTATGTAGACGGATTACTGGACGATACTGTGAAAGCCTACAATAACACGTATCACCGGTCGATAAAACTGAAGCCCGTGGAGGTTACTGCCGATCGTGTCCTAGAAGTCTATCAGAATCTCTATGGCGGGGAAAAAGAAAAGAAAGCCCCAAAGTTCAGAGTCGGGGACTTCGTCAGAATCAGTCGAGAAAAGAAAAGGTTCGAAAAAGGATACAACTGGTACTGGAGCGAGGAGATTTATAAGGTCGTTCAGGTCATTCCTCATGACCGGCTGGAGGATCTCGATCAGGATGAAATTGAGGGCACGTTTTACGAGCAGGAGCTTCAGAAGGTCACAAAGCCCGAGACCTTCCAAATCGAATATATAGTGCGGTCTAAGACGGAGAAGGGCATTCGTAAACATCTCGTTCACTGGAGAGGTTATCCAGAGAAATCTCGCTCTTGGATTCTTGACAGTGATCTGATCACGACTTAAGATGGATTTCTATGCTTACCTTCCTAGCAATGCTAGTCCGGATGTCTATCCAGACAACAAGACATCCCACTTTAGAATCGAGCTGTCGAAACGAATGGAACTGCACGGGAGATGGCAGGCTGCTCTTATCGAGCTCCACTATCCCAACACCGTAGCACAGGTCCTTGAGGGAGAAAATGAGATCACGCTTCAGTCTGAGCACATCGTTGACACCGCCTGTGTGCAACCGGGAAGTTATCCGAACAAGGACGAGTTTCTCGTGGCTATTCATCAGGCCATCAGAAAGTTTCATAACGAGATACGCGAAAGAAATCCTTTCGAAGAAAAACCCGACAATCGTCTTGCGTTTGATGCATTCACTACAGATGAAAAGGCAAAGGTCTCTTTTTCGCCTCGTCTCGCTCTTCAGCTGGGACTGGAGCATCCCGGTCCTTTCCCGGCGAACGAGCGTATACACGCCGCAAAGCCAGTAGACATCTCGCTGGGGATTCCCTCTCAGATGTTCGTGTACCTGGACATACTTGTTGTCGTGACGTTGAGACAACAGCGTTAAAATTCAAGTGATGATGCCGCGTTCATCGGTCAGCTCATTTGGCAGCACTATGCGCCGCACTTCTTGCTCGGGGTGTACGCGAGGCGTGGTGTCGCCCTATCGCTGTCCCGTTAGGTCCAAAGGGGTGTTGACCTGAAGGGACGGCTGTGGGGAGGCGCGCGCTGAGGTCGCCCTGAGGGAGGGGGGCGGTTGCAGAAGTGCCAACCCGGCTCGCAAAATGTGCGCGTACGCCGGGGCGTCGGCTATGTTGGTGAGCTTCGCGGCGTGTGCTGTGTTATGTTGAGCGTTTCGTAGTGTGTAGGGGCCGTGCCCGTCTGTGCGAACACGGCGGCTCGCGCTCCTGCACCTGCGTTAATTCGTCGCGAAGTTCATCTATTTGAGATTGGCAACGCCGGGTCCGGCCGGGCCTGCCGGGCAGTCAGGGCTGGCGGTCACCGGGCCGCCGGCGAAGGGCTCTGGCCCGGGCTCTCTGCGGGATCGTCTCCGGACTTTTACCGAGGTAGTAAGCCATGAACATGTCACTAAGCGTGTGGGCGTTTTTGATTTCCCCGAATACATATCGTATGACCGATTCTGTAGTTCCACCTCTACTGAGTTTCCTCTCGTGCGCGTGGAAGATTTTGAGGATGAGTACAGCGCGCTTATGCACGCTGCTAATACTGGAGTAGGGGAGATTAGACCGCCTGTTGTTAATCTCGGCGGTGAGCCCGCTAGAGATATGGATAATCAGATGGACACCTTACTGGGACATGAAATTGAAAGGTTTGTGGTTGACGACCTAGTAAATAAGGGTCTAAACGTTAAACCTGTACTTAAGAGATCCAACTCCCGTAGTGGTAAGGGCGGGGTTGTTAACTCATCAAGACGAAAAAATATGGTCCTGAGTGAGGCGCATAGCCGTGACCCGGTTATAGGTAAGGAGCCTGCTTCAGCTTTAGTGGTCGCTCCTCCGGGCTTCTCGCCATCGGCTCCGCCTTGTACTCCCACCTCTCCTTATCCTGCCGCTGAGTTAATTGTAGTACCACGTAACGAGCTTAGGGCTGTTGCGGTGGATGGTCGTGATGTGGTAGAACCGATGTATAAGATAGTGTGTTGTTCCTCCGGTTACCGCGAGGTGGAATCGGTTGCCGGTGATGGTCTGTGTTTTCTGCATTCGGCAATTCGTGTTATGGCGTGGAAATCGAGTGCTGTTGAGGTTAGGCGGACTCTCGCGACTAGCCCTATTAGACCATATCTTGGTTGTTATGAGGACAGCTATGTCACTGAGTTGGACGCTCCTCCAGTTCTGCGTGGTGGTACCACTCCGACTTATAACGATCTTTCTGGTGCGACTATAGTGCTATTCGCTTTGCATTATGGTATTGATGTGTGCCTCCACGATCGTAACCAGAATAAGGATTTAAGATTCCTTTGTGGTATTAGTGAACCGAGGATCATACATGTTCGGCTTACAAATAGACACTTTGAGCCATATGTACAACCTTACGTGGGACCCCGCCTGTTTCGAAGTGGGACACCAATTAGATCTGTTTCCGCTTATAGCGTGGAGACTTTGAGACAGATGCAGCGGCAGATCACGGAAGTTCGGGAGAACCTCCCCATGGAAGCTGAGGAGAGTGAGGAGAAAAGGGCGAAGAACCGTTTAAGTCCTGAGTTCGCCGCCCGTCCTGAGGGTTATCTCGCTCGATCTGTCTATAAGATCGCCGAGATACTGGCTGGATTGAGATTTAACCTGGATGGTAAGAAGGTTTTGGATATTGGTGCTGCACCTGGATCGATCTCTCAATTCTTTTTGCGCAGTAGGGTGGCCCACCTCACAATGGTCTCTCCCCAGAAGTCGGCGATAAGGCTTGATTTGGGGAGTATCCCAATTTTTTGTGGTCAAGAAATTCGAGTTGACTTCATGGGGGGTAGTGGAGACGTTACTGAGCTTGAGTCACATGCGGCCTTCTTTTATAGGAATGGCGTTTATGATCTGATAGTGAGTGATGCCTGTAACGTGACCGGTAATCGGCACGAAAACCAGGAGCAAGTCAATTGGCCGATTTGGTCTGGTGTTGTACATCTCGCACGCCTTAGCTTGGCTGTGGGCGGTACTTGTGTTATGAAGATGATGGATACTTCTTCGGACGGTTCTATCATCCTGTTTAGACTCGTATGTTCAATGTTTGAGAGAGTGCGTTTCGTGGTACCATACGCTACTCGTCCTTCGTCGTCTGAAGTTTTTTTGATTATGGAGAATAAACTGGCGGCACCGTGTTATGACGGAGTCGACGATGCTGTGGCTGTACTTATTGAGGAGCGCTGTAGATTACTCTCGCGTCAGTTGGTTTACCTGAAGAGGCTTCATAATTTTATTTTGGACCCACAATTGGTCGAGGAAGCGGACGCTTCTATTGTTCGTTTCGTCACGAGGCTATTACCTGATGTGATGGAGGACGAGGTCTATTTACCTGGCAATTACTTGTGTGATCATACGCGCTTTCGTCTGGTGGATGGTAAGCCTAGTATTGTGCCGCAGGGTGGTATGGTGGCCGACGAGGGTGGCGTGGAGTTCGTTGTGGGTTCGATCTTGGATGTAAAGACTTCAATCGGGCACTGCGTCTCCCTCGATCTCACCATGTCTCGAGGCTTGGCGCCTAGGTTGTTGGCGGTTGCTTCGAGCGTTACGGGTAGAGATCAGCGTTCTGTTCTGTCCGCTCAGAATTTGAGGGTTGGTCGTTGCGGTGTGGTCGATTCTATCGATGGTGTTCATTCCTTCTTCTATTTGATCACCAAGAAGAGGCATTATGACAAACCCACTCTCGAGGACTTCTCGCTCGCAGTTAAGCACTTCTACGAGTTATGTTTGTCTAGGAGTTTGGAGACCGTGACTGCACCACTTCTGGGTTGCGGCCTAGATAGGTTATCTGTGGCCGAGGTCGTACCGGTACTGAGGAGGGTGTTCCTTGGTGTTAAACTTAGAGTAGTTATCTATCCGGAGGACTTGGAATACCATAATGAGGGCGCTTATCTCAGGAGCCTGGTTCGTGTCGGCGTGTCATCGCCTGTACCGACACCTATTTCTCAACAGAGAGAGGTGGTGGGGGGAAGTGATGAGGTTGACGATAGTGGTGTGGTCGACCTTGATACACTCGTTCCGAGTGACGATCCCGGGAATCCTGAGGAGAGTTTTGAGCGTGTCGAGTCGTGCTCCGCTGGTGGGGATCTTGGGGGTGCTGACTCCTCCTTTGATTTCGGTCTCGGGTCGTCTCCCACTTTTTCTTCCGCTGCGTCTACTGTTGTTATGGTTGCTACGCCTGTTACGGAGCTTCTTGACTCACCACAATTTCTGGTTTCGAGTGACCGTTTATTTCTTGAGTCCACCACTTCGGAGGTTGATGTGACCGCTGATGTTCGTGGTGAGGAGAGGTGGTAGTGGATGGTGGTTCGGGTGATTCTGATGAACCTGTTGATCGGGAATTGTCGGTTTTCGGATCTTTGTCTACGGGCGGGGTCATCCGGTCCGACGTCTCGTCTTCGACACGAAAGAGTACCAGTTGTTGTGAGGTAGTGGTCGAATGCGTGGCGCAGTTGCAGGATCGTGCCAGTGTTCGACTGGTCGATGGAGTTTATCTGATTAATGTGCTGAGAGGAGGAAAAGTTGATCAGAAGAAGTTTTCTGGTGTGGTACAACAACTGACCACTGTAGAGTTCCCGGGGGTTTTTCACTTGCATCTCAGATTTAAGTCCAAGGATCGTCGTTTTGGGTTGCAGGTTAAGGATTTCCCGGGTATTTGTTGTGAAGTGCCTAACGAGCCTGAGTGTGTTGACGATGAGAATACTATTGCCTTTCCAACATGCAAAGTTATAAAGATATTTAGGCTGACGCGGAAAGCACTCAGTTTGAAGATTCTTGCTGAAGCTCGAGATAGGGTCGAACGCTTGAGGAGGAATTTCGTTAAGTACCCTCGCAGATTCATCGAAGAGTCATCGATTGTGCCTGATCTCGCCTCGAAGAAGTATATTTATAGGCCCGGTGTTGGTTTTGATGTACTCTACTTGGGCGAGGACATGAGAGAATCACTAAAAGCTTTCTTTCAGGAGAAGGAGGAGTTGTTTAGGGTTCATCACCATTATTATTGTGTGTCGGAGGTGATGAATGAACTGGAACTCCTGCAGGCCGAGGACGACACTAGACAGTCTAGCGCACGTTGGTGTTATGTTGCTGATCGGTCGGATTCATCTACGGTTCTTGATATTACACCTTCCCCCGTGGAAGGAGTTGGCATGAATTTGGATGTTCCAGTGCAGGCACCTGGTGTTGTGGTTGTAGGCTCCGGGAGGAATACTGTTACCTATAACGAGGTAGAAGGCTTTGTCGAACGACGCCGGTTCTTTGGGCTGTGGCGTTATCGAGAGAAATTGCCCAAGTTACCCCATATTGACCGTTACGATCGAGCGGTTTTGAGTAAGATTCGGTTTTTTGATGAAAAACCCCAACCAACATTAAAGGAGGAGTCGAGTGCTCGACTCGTTGACAATGGCGAAGAGAAGCCGAGTAAAATAATAGCTAGTGATGGAAAAGTTGAGAGTTGTGTGGCCACTACAACAAAAGGGTTGAGTGTTTCTACGCCCCCTTTGGTTCTGACTGCTACCGAGGCTACGGTTCACGAGACGGAGAACGATACTCGTAGGGACGTGGTAGTTGTGAAGAATGATCTCTACCATGATGATCACATTACTGCCTTTAATTCGGGACCCTATCAGTACTTTGCGGACCAAGTGCCGCTTGTTAGAGTTTATAACTCTGACTTTGAGACGACGGATAACCGCGTATTTCTGATCATTCTTTTACGTCCCGAAGATGTTGAGACCGTGCCCGTTGAAATTGTCGATGATGTGCGTGACTGTCTTGAGTTAGCTACGAGGCGTTCTTGTGGTCTTTTTTCGGTACACGTAGTTGTGGATGAAATTCATCTGATCGCGTATACTTCCCCAGTAAATTATATGAGAGATATTAATCTGGTTCTTGAAAAAATTGGTGATTCGCGTATGATGCGGCGCCAACTTGACTATAAGTGTGATAGAGAGTCGGGTTTAAGGATCCTCGAGGTGTTAAAGAGACACGATAGCATATCCTACCGGCATAGGGTCAATTTGGTTGTTCCTGACCGTAAATGCAGTAAGCTTTTGAAGGCGCGTGTCGAGAAACTCGGGTTTAGAGAAATTGATTTCCAGGCGGAAGCCTCGGCCGTGGATGCAGAAGTTCATGGTCGCTGGAGTGCACTTAATCCGGCAATCAATCTTAATTATGACCCAAAGTTCATTGAAGAAGAGAGAGGGATTACCGACAGGGCGCGTAACGCCGTTATTGAGAGGCACGCGCTTTGGGCTGTAACTGAGCCGACCCTAATCGGTAAACTACAGTCGCTCTATGAGAGAGTGACTTGTAGCGTGCACGATGGGCAAGTGTCAAAGATTTTGAGACAATACCTCCAACAAGACGCGAATGAGGTGTACCTTTTCGACACCAAGTTTTCGCGATTTATATTTCGGTTTGACAATAAGAAATTACCCGTGCACGAGATGGGCTTCGACGGTGTGGGATTTATTCCCATGCGTCCCTTCCTGGAGGACACATCTGAGAAACCTAAGGTTGCTGCTCGGATATTGCTTTTGTGTAAGGACACAGTTCTTCTGAATGATGCTAAACTGGCAAGCGCCTCAGCTCATATGGTTAAGAGGGCGTCAAACCTTGAGGTGGCTTTTAATTGTCCGAAACTAGTCTTAGTCCAGGGAGTACCGGGCGCTGGGAAATCCACTGAGATCTTGGAGAAATATGTACGTAAGCAGGATTTAGTGCTTGCGTCTACCAGAGAAGGCGCCATTGATTTGCGTGAGCGCTATGAACGCACGCATCCCGCGGAGAAAGGGAAAAGATACCTGAATAAAGATTTCAGGACTTGTCATTCCTTCATAATAAATTCCCTGGGTGAGGGCGTTAAGTATAATAGAATTTTAGCAGATGAAGCTCTGATGACGCATCCCGGTGAGATTCTCATGATCGCAGTAGCCGTGGGGGCCGTGGAAGTACAATTGTTTGGAGATATCAATCAAATTGGTTTTATAAATAGGTTGGAAATGTATAAGACCAAGTATACCGCGTGGTCGGATTTTGTGGTACCTTCCGAGATACGTTCCCTCTCTTACCGTTGTACGGCATCTACTGCGGCGTTGATGACTTCTCTAAATTTTTATAAGGGTGGGATGCAATCTGTCAGCAAACTCCGCGGTGAAATGCGTGTGGTCAAATTCACTAACCTATCTGCAGTCCCAAAGAATGACGAGACAGTTTATCTGACGTTTAAACAACCTGAAAAGACTGCTATGATGCGAGAAGGATTTAAGAATGTCTCTACCGTGCACGAGTATCAGGGTAAACAGAATGACCACATTATCTTGGTGCGAACCTCCGAAAAGATCGGGGAGGAGATTTTTAAAAGGAAAGAGCATTGTATCGTGGCGATATCTCGACATAGGAAGAGTTTTACTTATTTTACTCCTTTTGTTGAGGCAGATTTAATATCCAAATGGATTAACCGCGTGAATTACATGACCGCGTCAGAGATAGATCGCTGTGTGCGAGGGGATGCTGCTGTCGTGGTCACCGGGATTTCAGGTGGTTACCTTCCCGCCGACGTGCGTCTAAATGAAGAAAAACTTCTGCCTTATGTAGATGATAAAGTGTATAACGCGGTCGAACGTTGGGGTTTTAAACCTTTTTCAAACCGTGTACCGATTAATGACACCCCGGATTTTGAATGTGTTAACCGCACCATTAGCTTCAGCCATCCATATTGTGATGAACTGCAGGTTCTGCAGGATTTCCATGATATTATGCTGCCGGGAAACTCTTCTCATCCTATTGATTTTGACGTCGAATTCGTTAATTCAACGGACCCCCTTGACTTGCAGGTAAAGAACAGGATGGTGATAGATAGATCAAAAATGAATGAGCCTAAAACAAAATCGTTTGATAAATTGCGACCTGTGTTGTTTACATCTATGCCCGCTCCTCGTCCCAACACTGCTCGCGAGTCGTTGCTAGCAATGAATAAGCGTAACCTGAATGTCCCTGACTTATCTGCACTAGTGGAAGAGGAGATGGTGGCAGACACTATGGTTTGCAGTTTTCTCGATACATTCATAGATCCTGCCAAACGCTCGGTTTTCAATCAATATCGTTCCGAGCCGATTACCCCTAACTCTTATGACCTGGTGGATTGGTTGAGAACTCAACCGTCCGGTACGATCAACCAGATCAATAACGAGGACGAAAAATCCATCTATGAGATCGGTCTGGCCGATTATCAGTTCATGATCAAGCCTACAATTAAGCCTAACCTCACGGTCCAAGCACCTTACACCTACTCATCACTCCAGACTATTGCTTATCATCCTAAAGATGTAAATGCAATATTCTGCGTAATATTTCGAATCTTGAAGGATCGAGTGCTGGGCGTGTTAAGAGATAAATTTGATATATTTTGTAACATGTCGCCGGAGGAATTCGCCTTGAAATTGAGCGATAAATTGGATTTAAATCTTCTGCGTAAATCTCGCGGAACGGAGGTTGATATATCAAAATATGATAAATCACAAGGCTTGATTGCACTGCTGTATGAAACCAAGCTTATGCGTTGCTTCGGCGTTCCAGAGGATTTTGTGCGCCTGTGGTATAATGCTCACGTAAACACCACGCTGCGTGATCGAGAAAATGGTATTATTCTCGAGGTACCGTACCAAAGGAAGTCGGGAGACGCGTCTACATTCATTGGTAACACACTCTTCCTTATGGGTGTGTTGTCAATGGTTACTAATTTGTCCGAGTGTATTTACGCTGCTTTTGCTGGAGATGATAGTATCATCTTCGGTGAGGTTGGTGTGTCTACTTTTGCCGTTAACTCAATGTGCGCTAACATTTTTAACTTAGAGACTAAGATCTTTGATTGTTATCGGTATGCATATTTTTGTTCTAAGTTCCTTTTATTCATAGATGACGAGGTACATTTCGTGCCTGACTTATTGAAGCTTGTAGTTAAGCTCGGTAGATCCGATTTGAGCAACTTTTTACATGTCGAGGAGTATAGGGTGTCCTCCAAGGATTTGTTGGCTTGCCTCCGTGAACCAAGAATTGTCAGGTGTCTTACCAGCGCATTGACTGAACGTTATGAGAGGCAATGCCCTGATTTGACTTTGGTGCTGGGTACACTTCAAACGTTGTTATCTAGCCCTGAAAGTTTCTCATCCTTGTATTATCATGCGGACGGCGATGTCCTTTGCGAGGATCCGAGTAGGGCTAAGTTGGATTAGTTGATGGGGTTCTGAGAATTCCCTATCGCTCGTACTGCCTTTCACTACTCTCTCCTCTCTGAGGATTTATTCGTCCTCCCTGAGGAGCCTTGTCTTTTGTGATCTCTCTGAGGTCTAGTTTTTACTTGTGTATTTGTGCAATTTTGTTTCGTGATGGGTGGTTTCTTCAGTCGTTTCTTCGGTCGCGCGCGCGCAGAAAGTGTGAACCTTGTTCCACCTATGCCAGATGTCCTTCCCGATCCGTCGGTTGACATTGCTCTTGTCTCAGCGCGGATCGTAGGAGAGATTACTAAGGATTATGCTCGTAGGAAGCTACTAAGAGCTTACTACGATGCTGCTAGTGTCTCCATACGCAGCCGGAAACTTGTGTGGTACATTGATCTCTCCGGGACTTTTGATGACCCGCTTAAAGAGATGATTACCTACCATTTTAATGATCGGGATGTTGAAGTGTGGGTTAGCAACGGTAGAGTCGGTGTGTTTGATATGGAGTTGTATAACTCTCTCACACCGTTTGTTACTTCCGATGATGTCGATAAAGCGGCATTGGGGGAGCATTTAAGACGTATGCTACCGTTGCCCTCAGTTTTCGCCACGGCTAGTGGAGTTGCGGTTCAGCCGCATTACTTTTACTGCAACAACGGAGAGGGGGAAGCTCATGCTCTGGAAGTAAAGTCTGACATATATGCTCTAGATGAGCTTTATGATGACGATTTTGATGAGACGTGTACCCGATGCGGGTTCCAGATTGATTTTTGTAGATATGACATAGTTCCACCTTGGGACTGGCAATATCTCTATGATCTCCCTGTGAGCGATGATGAGCAGTAATACTGACGTAGGTGGGGACTTATACTTACTAACTTTAGTAAACCTCTGATGATGTAGGTGGGGATTTTACTTAAATTTTATGAAGTAGGTGGGGATACTGTACACGGATAAGTGTTCTTAGTTTATAAATGCGGCAAACCAGGCAATACTGGCAGCTTTCGGTTTCACCGAACGTGGCAAACCAGACGTAACTGGCAGATCTATAAGAACTTCAGCGTGCATCTTTCACGTCGTAGTTCTTTATGACGTAGGCGGGGATTTTGTTTAAATTCTAAGAGAATCACCACGCGTATTTTTCATATCGTGGTTCCTTGTGACGTAGGTGGGGATTTTATTTAAATTAGTTTATAAATGCGGCGAACCAGGCAATACTGGCAGCTTTCGGTTTCACCGAACGTGGCAAACCAGACGTAACTGGCAGATCTATAAGAACTTCAGCGTGTGGTTTTCACGTCGTAGTTCTTTGTGACGTAGGCGGGGATTTTGTTTAAATTCTGAGAGAATTACCACGTATATTTTTCATATCGTGGTTCCTTGTGACGTAGGTGGGGATTTTATTTGAATTATAGACGATAGACTTCTCCCTTTTCAGTGCGACGGCTCTCGAGGCCACCACGGCAGCGTCAGAGGCAGAGGGGCTGCCTACCTCGCAGGCGCGGGCCAGGGTTTTGCGGCCTCGCCCAAAGCAGCCCCGTGCCGGGCCCAGGCGCCCTGTCGTGCGAGCGGCGGTTCGCCGCTCGGCAGTGACGCCGGGCCGGCGATACTGCCTCAGAGGGCGGCCGGGTGGCTACATACTACGACGGAGGAAGTGAGCTTCAAACAGCAGTTGCAATCTTGACTAATGTATCATGTATTTCTATTTCTGTTTTAGACTCGCTTCCTCAATTCTATCCACAATGGACTCTGGGCGTGTTCAGTTGGCACTGGTTCTGGCCGCCGTCTGGGCCTTCGGCTCGGCTGTGGGCGACGGGCCCCTGATGGCCTACGACTGCGGCAATCCGGAGGCGAACTTTACGGTCGTAGACCTTGAAAATGTCGAGCAATGTCCGCCTCCGGACCAATTCGGCCACCCAGAAGCCCGGCAGGTGCAGTTGATCCAGGCCCGCCAGTACCATCTAGTGCATGTCAAAACGTGCCTAATTAACGAGGACATCTCCATTAAGTACTGCGGGGCTGGATCGCACTCGGCCGAGGTGTTCATGGGGCGCCGCAGTCGGGCCAAATTCTTGCGCCGGTCGGGGTGTGAGGACGTGCACCGTGACAAAATGGTGCAGCTATACGGCCGAATCATCAATGGACTTAAGGACAATGACACCATCGTGCACTGGGTGCCCATCCAAGGCTCGTACAGTATCAAAGGTGACTGCGAGAGGGGCACTTACAGTGACGGTGGTATCACTTACGAATACGTGACAGTGACAGCTGACATCTCTGTGACAATCAAAGACTTTTACGCCAGGGTGGTGGTGAAGGACAACGAGGTGCACTTGCCCTCGGGACAAACTTGCAAGTTTCAGGACCGCTACTGCACGGACTTACAGCTCGGCGACGTGCTCTGGGAGACCTTCCCTGAGTCCGCCTGCCGGGCCCACGACTTTGACGTCATCTTTCAGGAGCGGCCAACTTCACCAGGGTCCCTGGGCTGAACTTGACTTACGTGACGGTCGCTGACGCCAACTCTCTGTTCGCCATCAAGCTGGAGGCCCCCACCCGGGTCTGCAACCAACCGGCGTTTCTGACAGAGTACCCCAGACTGACCGTAATCGTACAATCTTCAGAGACTGACCGTTTTGCTTTTACCGACAGACATGACTTCTTGGCCGCCAACGCAGATCTGGCGACGTTCATGAGCACCAAGGCTATGTTTCAGGAAGTGATGACCAAAATGCGCTTGGACACCCTGCAGCGCCAGGAAATCTTTGAACGTTGCCAGCTCGAGCGGGAGGCATTGCGGAACCGCCTGGCCCTGGTTAGGGCCAGCACGGACCCCGTGGCCCGACTTCTACAAGGACAGATGGGATACACAGGGCTGGTGCGCGGGTCGGTGGTCTACTTGATCCAGTGCGCTCCTCGCAGGGTCGAGCTGAGGAACGCCACGCGCTGCTATGAAGAGATTCCGGTGTGGGTTGATGAAAGGCCGGCTTTCATGACCCCTCATAGCCGCATTATTGTGGTGAAGGGTCAGGAACTGACGTGCAGCGATTTTGCCCCTCCGACTCATAACATTGGCGGCACGTGGTATGTGTTCAACCCGCTCCCTGTGAGGGTGAGCTGGAGGCCGAGATCCATCCGGCCCTCCACTGGTTTTGGTGTGTCTTTGCCTTTCTTTTCAGCAATTGCCACCGGGGGCCTGTATCCGGCCAAGACGATTCAGGACCTTCAGGAGTCTCTGCAATTTGCTGCAGAGAAGAACGCCTTGCTTAATTCTGTTTCGCGCCGGGCGCTGGGGCAGAGCAGTGACCCGGACGCGTTTGAGCACACAAAAATATTTTCCAGGAGCGAGTGGGATGCCGTGACCAAGTCCATCTACGATCGAATTTGGACCGCTCTGGCCAGTTTTGGGAACGTGGCTTCCATCTTTGTAGCGGTGGTCATCTGCCTGGCCACCGTGCGGAGGCTCGCCGAGGCCGTGATGTACGGCACCCTGCTGAAGGGCATCGTCAGCTGCTGGCTGGTGGCGCTCGGGTCCTTCTGGACTGGAATAGGGAACGTTCTCCTGGTGCGGCACGACCGCTTTGTGCAGCGGCGGGGCCTGGTGGAGGTGGAGGACGTGGAGGCCCAACCGCTGAACAACAGGAACCGGAGCAGCGGCAGGGAGCAGCGGCAGGTGCAAGTGGTGCCCACAGCGAGCCACTGGCTGGAGGACGATGATGCACCCATCCCCGCGGTCACTACTACGGCCATAGCATAAGTTAAGTGAATCTAGAATTAAGGTTAGCATAAGGTAGTTAAGTTGTGTACATTATTTTTGATTTTTTAAAATTTTTGAACTTGCGTTCTTCGCTGTTATCTTACGAGCTGGAAATTTGTTTTTTTTTAAACTTTTGCGAAGCGAAACGAGTTATATCAAGGGAATCTCACAGTGTTCTTATTCGGTTATGCAATTGGATTAGGATTATAAATCTTGATGTACTTTTATATTGTATTTATCTCAATGTTCCTTGGTGAATTAACTGTACTAATTATTGGCTTTCTGTTGCAAGGTTTCTCGAGGCTGGAAGTCTACGCTGTGTGTCTCAAACTTCCCATGGAGACCGACTGCCTGCATGCCAGCTGACCTGCGTGGCCCCTCCCCACTGCCGTCTCCATGCTGATCTGCTGACTCTGAAGGGTGTCTCCCCAGCGGCCACTTTCCTCTGTTGCACAACAGGGCCTAGGTTGCAAGAATTACCAGGCCAAGCCGCAATATCGGAGGAAACAGCCGGGCCAGGGAGTGTGGCCACCTACATCAGTGGGCCACCTCAAAATGCACCAGTGCGCCAACCTTGTTGAGGCGCTACCAGAGGACAGCCAACCATGGGCCTGTGTCTGGCATCTCGCTGACATAGGAATGTCAGCAGGCTCGTGGCTTGCAAGATCAGCCAAAGTGGGTTAATGACGAACAATCGGAATAGTCTGAGTGGGGAAGGGGTAATCAAGAGCACGCCAAGAGGGTCGCGGTGTGTTGGGTGGAAGGTTGAAGTGGGCGCAGTGTGGTTTTCAGTTTAGGGTCTTCAACATGAACCTGTTGTGCTTTGCGTAAATAAATTGTCTTAGTGTATTTTTGTGAAAATTTTTGTAAATATATTTCCAATTTCCAGCCATGAATCTAATTTTGTCTTTCACGGTGTCAGTTTAAGCAATGTCCATGTTTGTAAAGCTTTGTTTCAATTCTTTCAGAGAGATATTATTATTTTTTCATTTGTCTAGGAGATCAGATCATACGAATGTAAAGTTGAACAGCTGTACTGCTGAGTCCATGTACTCGAAATCTTCTTGTAATCCTTGTTGTAATGGAGAAGAATTGTTCTTTGTAAATATCATGCTTGTGGGTAAGGGTAGTAAGTAGGTTGCCTTGCCTTGGGGACTCAGTTCTTTATATTACTTTTCTGCTGAGGTCAAGTGAGTTGATTGGTGACCGCGGCATCGAAGTGCCTCTGACCCGGAGAGGGGGGAGAATGTTGTCGTGACGTTGAGACAACAGCGTTAAAATTCAAGTGATGATGCCGCGTTCATCGGTCAGCTCATTTGGCAGCACTATGCGCCGCACTTCTTGCTCGGGGTGTACGCGAGGCGTGGTGTCGCCCTATCGCTGTCCCGTTAGGTCCAAAGGGGTGTTGACCTGAAGGGACGGCTGTGGGGAGGCGCGCGCTGAGGTCGCCCTGAGGGAGGGGGGCGGTTGCAGAAGTGCCAACCCGGCTCGCAAAATGTGCGCGTACGCCGGGGCGTCGGCTATGTGGGTGAGCTTCGCGGCGTGTGCTGTGTTATGTTGAGCGTTTCGTAGTGTGTAGGGGCCGTGCCCGTCTGTGCGAACACGGCGGCTCGCGCTCCTGCACCTGCGTTAATTCGTCGCGAAGTTCATCTATTTGAGATTGGCAACGCCGGGTCCGGCCGGGCCTGCCGGGCAGTCAGGGCTGGCGGTCACCGGGCCGCCGGCGAAGGGCTCTGGCCCGGGCCGGAGCGGGGACGGCTCGGCCACTTGGCGAAGAGACAGCTACTCGAGAGGTAAGCCGGAGGGCAGTTAACTAGGCTTGGCAAGGCAACGCCATTTTTATTTTTGTTTAGCGTTAAGTTCCGACTCTGTACCTTTGAAGCATTTGCTAGTTAATAATACAACAACATTCTTTATTCTTTGCAACCTCGTTATTCCTCTCAAATTTCCCTGCAATATTCTTTTCATATTTTTATCACCATCAAGACACTAGAGCAAGACAGACTGGGGTAGACGGGAGCTGGATCCCCATCACTTTCTGGCAACATATTTGAAATCGTAACTCCCCGCCTACATACTGTCTGATCAGATCGTGGGTCACACGAGGGCACCGCTCCTTCGGACGGTACCACTCAGTATAAATACGACATACGGTAGCATGTCGATATTCCACTGTGAACACCCCATCTACTTTGAGCTCAAGACGAAATCGTATGACACCCTGGAAATAGATATAAGGGACCACGCAGGCCGATGCGTGCCATTCGATCACGGAACGTTAACGTTGCTGGTTCACCTTAAACAGCTCTGATGGCTCCGCAAACGCATTACAACGACTATTACGTCAACCAGGCGGGCGGCGGCGGTGCGGGGAATTACTACGCAGGCGCCCCGTACCAGAAAGGTTATGGGATCGGTTCATGGCTCGGCGGTCTTTTCCGCTCGGTCCTTCCGTTGTTCCGTAGCGGCGCGGCTGCATTGGGGCGGGAGGCGGCACGGACGGGAAGCGCGATCCTCGGTGACGTCGCGGCCGGACAAAATTTGAATGAGAGCATGAATAAACAGATGCAGGAGATGATAAATCAGTTGAAACGAAAGGCTGAGGCCGGGATGAAGGGGTCTGGAGCTATAAAAAGGGGTAGGCCAGCCAGAGGAGGTCATTCTGCACCGAGAGGTCGTCAGAGTAAGACGTCAAACGCCGAAGAGATTGAATATATTTGGAAAAACAAACAATAATGGCTTTCATGCACCCTCAATCCAGCGAGTGTCTCCGCTCCGAATTGGATTTGTGGTTGGTTCCTCCAACTCAAACCGTTCTGGAGGGAACACACTGGGTGCCTTACAAACCACTCACTACACTCGATGCTGCAAACACGGTAGAATTTTCCGTACCTGGTGTTGGTCATGAATACATCGATCCAGCTCACACGATGTTGTATGTAAAAGCAAAAATTGTGAAAGCCGATGGCACAGACCTAGTGGCTAACGACAACAGCGATGCTGCCCCAGTTAACTATGCTCTCCATGCTCTATGGAGTCAAGTCGATATCAGTCTGAATCAAAAAGTGATATCTCATTCAAGCATGACGTATCCGTATCGAGCCTATGTCGAGTCTCTTCTTAACTATGACACGGCTGCTAAACATTCTCACATGACACAAAGAATGTGGTATGATGATACGCCTGGTCATTTTGACTCTGTGGACGGTGTGGAAAACACGGGCATTGCCGAACGGCAAGCACTCACAGCAAGAAGTCGGGTGTTTGAGATGATGGGTCCACTCCACATCGATTTTTTCAACCAGGATCATTTCCTTTTGAATAACGTGGAGCTCCGTATAAAACTGATCAGAAATCGCGATGCGTTCACACTCATGTCCACAGCCGGGACAGAAAAGGTACGTCTCCTGGACGCTACACTGTACGTCAGGAAAGTCACCGTATCACCGTCTGTTCTGCTCGCACATGCACAAGCACTGGAGAAGGCACCGGCAAAATACCCGGTGAATAGAGTGGACATTAAAACGGTCACGATCACACAGGGGCTGAGAGATAAAAATATCGATAACCTGTTTATGAATCAGATGCCTCAGAGAATCATTATAGGATTCGTGGACAACCGTGCATTCAACGGAGATTTCACACGAAATCCCTTTAACTTTCAGCACCTGAATGTAAATTACCTCAGTCTGATGGTGGACGGACACCCCGTCACAGCACAGCCACTCACACTTGACTTTGCTAATGGTCTGTACATGGAGGCGTACAGCACACTCTTCTGTGGGACCGGCATACATTGGAAGGACGAGGGAAACAATATTAGTTTTGCTGATTACCCTGGTGGGAACACCCTGTACTGTTTCGATCTCTCTCCTGATCTGTCTGCGAACGAACCGCACTGGAATCTCCAGAGACAAGGGACACTTCGTCTTGAAGTAAAGTTCGGAGTCCCCGTGGCACATCCCGTCAACTGCATCATTTACGCGGAGTTCCAGAACTTGATCGAAATCGATAAAAATCGGAACGTGATTGTCGACTACAACGTGTGATCATGGACGACGGTTTGGATGGAGGCACGTTGGACACGATGATGAGAAAGGACAAGCATATCGCTCCTCTCTTTGAAGGTGTTTTCGCGGCAGACACCTTGCCACGGCGACTAGAGAAACGTCCAGCATTACTCATCTGTAACACAGACCCGATCTCGAAACCCGGCTCACACTGGGTCGCTTTCTTCATCGACAAACATGGGGCTGGGGAGTTCTGGGATTCCTATGGCATGCCACCCGTCATATCACAGCATCGCAAATTCTTCGATAGAGTGTGCAAAAAGTGGACATATAATCACACCAGTTTGCAAGCACTCGATTCGAAAGTGTGTGGAGAGTATTGTGTTCTATACCTGGTACACAGATAGTCATAGCGGTTCACGCCGTTTTCGAATAAAAAACGGCAAAACATATATAAAGCGTGATTTTTTGTAGGCTTGTTGTTAAGGTCACACCGGTCATTTTGACCCGCAGCACACTCATTTCGGACCCATAGGAGCTGAGCAGCGTTCAATTTTCTGTTCAAAGAGTTCAAAATGTTCTAAAACTAATTATTATCGCCCAGAGATGATCTAGGAGTCGTTTCTGCACAATTCGACGACGACAAATTAAATGGAACACACCCTTTATCCGTACGACGCACCATTTCGGCCCCTTGAGCCGCCATTTTGAAAATAAGGGCCTAAATGTAACTTTTTTGAAACTTGAGCAAATTTGTCGAACGGGGTGGTTTTCTTGGGTGTGATGACGGTGCTGATGACGAAAATGACGGTTAAAACGTTGTCAACTGTAAGGGTGACCAGCTAGTAACGTTCAATGTTTTGTTCAAAGTGTTGAAAATATTCAAAAACTAATTATTATTGCCCAGAGATGATCTAGGTGTCGTTTCTGCACAATTTGACGACGACATATTGAATAAAACACGCCCTATATCCGTACGACCCACCATTTAGGCCCCTTAAATCGCTATTTTGAAAACATAAGCCTAAAATTTTAAAACAAAAAAATTTTAAAACGAAAAAATTTTAAAACAAAAAAAATTTCACAATAAAAATTAACAAAAATAATTTTGCACAAAAAAATCAAAAAATCTTTGCGGTTTTGTATAGGCCTACGGGGGAGATGGGTTCATTTGGTCTACGCACGTAAGTCCGAAAAATATTATTTTATTTTAAAAAGATTTTCGATCAAGTGTGCACATTCGAGCAAATAAACTGCCAGTTTGGCACACTTGTTCGAAAAAAAATATTTTATTTTTCGGAGAAGTGTGCGAAAATACTCTGAAAAATCCCCGTTTTGGCACAGTTGTTAGAAAAATATTATTTAATTTAATTTGTACTTTTAACAAATTATTGTAATTGCACAAGTTGACGCGGGAGCACCGTTTGAATCGGATGGCCAGGGTGCCAGGAAATGACGTCATGCTACATCTTAACTACCTCGAGTCGTATGAAAAAATTTTGATCTGGTCACGCACCGCCTTCTCGAACGATTGTACGACAATTGTGGTAAGGGGCTGTTCACATATTAAGTCACGCTAGTTTGACCAATTCTTTACCGCCCTCCCCCCCCTATTGTCACGGGGCTAACTTTTTCATGCATTTAAGATCGTGCTGTCACGCTTGACACGGACCCCCCTTCCCCTGTAAGTGTGACTTAATACGTGAACAGCCCCTGAAAAACATCCTTTCCCACTAGAAACTGCCCTCGGGAGTGTCCGTTCTGGAAGTGTATTTGGACTTCAGCTTCCCTTTCTCAGTCTCATTGGAAGCCTCTATTGCAACAAACCCCCGCTTTTTCGGTTCTTCGGTTTCACTTCCCGCTAACCGCTCCCCGCGCCAAGTCACAGTGAGTTGACTCTGATGCTTTTGTTCGACCGGGATTTAGGACGACATGTGAAGTTCACTGTTACTGACACTGACAGCACCCCTCCATTTTACTGTCGAACGGCTGCAAGGACGAACTCAGTACATATGTACGATTTGTACAGACGCGCGAGAAGGATATAGAGGTCAGTGATGAACAAATGACAATAAGTATAGTTGAGAGGTGTCAAGTACTTCGCCTGCGTCGGCTGCACACCAGGCAGGTCGTTCACAGGAGCCCTTAACCTGGTCAAACCGGCCACCACCTTTGGTTAATCTCACTATAGGGTATTTCGGGAAAGCTCAAACCGGAAGTGGAGAAGACGCGTAAGAAGAAGAAAAGCGGAATCGGTATGAGGGTAATCACAGACGAGAGTATCTCCGCCACGGCGTCAGCCACGAGCCAACTCAAACTTTCTGGAGGCTTAGCTCTCGCTGACGGTATGTCACGACTCTTTGGTAGGATCACTCAGCGCATGCCTCCTCCGCGCAACCCGGAGATTTGAATCCTCGGGCCGCGCGGAGTGCCGCTGCGCTGTGTGACCCTACTATACACTTCCAGAACGGACATTCCCGAGGGCAGTTTGGAGTGAAATTGGATGTTATTTATCATATGTCACATATTGTTCACTGGTATTTCCCATAGCGGTTTTTAACATTCTCCGACTTGGAATTCATTTAGTTCCTCAGCTTAGAACGAGGTTCGGAAACGCGCGAATTCTCTGCGTTCTTCTTTTGCTTCTTCGGGCTTCTCTCGAGTACTCTACGCAGTCGTTTGAGAAGGCGGTGCGTGACCAGATCAAAACATTTTCATACGACTCGAGAGAGTTAAGATGTAGCATGACGTCGTTTCCTGGCGCCCTGGCCATCCGATTCAAACGGTGCTCCCGCGCCAACTCGTGCAATTACGATAATTTGTTAAAAATACAAATTAAATTAAATAATTTTTTCGAACACCTGTGCCAAAACGGGGATTTTTCAGAGTATTTTCGCACACTTCTCCGAAAAATAAAATATTTTTTTTCGAACAAGTGTGCCAAACTGGCAGTTTATTTGCTCGAATGTGCACACTTGATCGAAAATCTTTTTAAAATAAAATAATATATTTCGGACTTACGTGCGTAGACCAAATGAGCCATTCCCCTACGGGGGAAAGGATTTCCGCTAAAAAAAATCCTAACGACTGCATTCAGCGTGCCTCATGGGCGCAGTTGGAAACGCTGAGAGAATTTTGTGATTGTAAAGTTGGTAACAGGACGGCATGAACAAAATGTCGGATTGCGTTCGCTGGCACGAACATAATCCGAATTTCAGTCATGCCATCCACATTTAGGTTTCGCCCCCACCACAAAGGGAAGGGGAAAGAAAGGTATTCACAAAATGTCAGATTGCGTTCGCTGGCACGAACATAATCTGAATTTCATGAAAACCTTCCTTAAGGACCGCCCCCCACAAGAAAAGGGGAGGGGGACCGGGGGACAGGTTAGGTTAGGCTTAGGTTGAGGTTACACCCCTTAAAGAGAGGGGGATCTGAGAAACACGTCACCTGGGGCACGGGTCACCTGGGGCACGGGTCACCTGGGGACAGACAGGTCACCTGGGGGGGACAAGATGGCGGCAGGTCACCTGGGGGGGGGGGGGGGGGGGTCATACTACTGCCATGCTGCAAGTCCAACTGTGTCGTATCGCTGAGGGAGGCACTTTAATGCGAGTTGACACAGGCGGTTCCAAACCAAGTTTAAATCAATCAAACGTTGAAAATGGAAGACATGAGCTGCAGGCGCGGATACAAGGGGGGCAAAAAGGGTTGTGCCCCTCCCCCTCTCCCCCAAGATGCTACCAAGGCGCCCGAAGGGCGCCTGAAATTTAGGCAACCCGCGGAAGTTTTCGCCTGTAAGTAGGCAAAAAGTGGTACATTGCCCCCCCCCCCCCCCACACACACACACACAAGTGGCTTCTGGATCCGCGCCTGATGAGCTGTGAAGAAGTTCGTGAGTTTTTTACTGAATCAGAATGGAGGGATATGTCCGCGTACGACAAGGCATCGTACAGGAAAAGCCGGGAAAATTGCCTTGTCATGAAAACTGCAGGTAAGGCTTCAGCCTGCTTCCGCAACATCGTAAGTGATACAGAGACGTTGGAAAAATTTTAATTTTTAATTCCTCGCATCATTTTGTGTTTTGCAGGACTCTCCCCCAAGCTGCCTGGCTTTATGATAAGGGAGGGACAGACACCAGGCGAAACTTCAAAAAAAAAAAAAAAAAAAAAACGCTGTGCAGAACAAGAAGACTGGACACCAGCGAGCAAGGTGAGACGCGTGTTTATATTGTGGAATGGAAATGGACGCGGAACCAGATTTAAACAGTTCCGAGGACTTCCTAGAACCTGGTCGTTCGTGGTTCAAATACTAGCGATTAATGGGACGCGGAAGTTGATGTCATTTCCCGTTATTTTTCTAGCTCGAACTTGTTGTTTGCTTTTACAGAGAGGGAGGGAAGCTCTTCGTAGGAGCACTCGCACCGCCGCCAGCGCCGCCTCTGCCGTCCATCAGTGGGTAGAAACGCACTAGGGAAGAGCGAGGGACAAGGCGCGACACCGGGCGGAAGTGCGAGGCCGGAACGACATCGCTCGCTGGGGGAGGTTGTAACTTTTGAACGGATTAATATTTTACAAAACGCGAAGGAAATTCGGAAAGACGATTAATTTCTTCATGGGGTAGACGTTGTGCCGACGTTCTGTACGTTGTGGTGCTGCGACACGAATCACATAACCTTCAACTTTTCCCTTACTCAGTGCGTGGGTCAAGATGGCCACCGTCTTTTGTTTACCCGCATCGGTTTGGCTGCTGCACGCTTATTATTATTGGTGTCGCACGCACAGAACGTCGTCACAACGTCTACCCCATGAAGAAATTCTTCTTCTTTCCGAATTTCCTTCGCGTTTCGTCAAATATTGATCCGTTCAAAAGTTATAACCTCCCCCAGCGAGCGATGTCGTTCCGGCCCCGCACTTCCGCCCGGTGTCGCGCCTTGTCCCCGCTCTTCCCTCGTGCGTTTCTACCCACTGCGTCCATCTCGGGGAGAGCCTCTCGGAGGAGACGGGGGAAAGCTGCACCACCCCGGCAAGGAGCGAGGGCGGACAAAAGCTGATCCGGTGCTCTACGTGCATTGCCACGTTCGACACTTGTGGAGAAATGGTGGAGCACATACGCGTCCACACGGGTGAGAAGAAGATCGGCCTTTCAAATGTTTCATGTGCAATGCAGCGTTCGTGAGAGCGCACGAACTTTACACCCACGTCAAAATACACCCTGTTGACGAATCAGATTAATTTTCAATTTTTAAATTAAAAGAAGATGTCTGCCATAAATCGATTTTCAGTTGTTTTTTTTTTTTAATACAGCCCATCCTCATGATTAATGAACACTTGCGGCGAATCACGCGCGCGCCGAGAAGGTATGGGTGTATATCATAAGACCTAATATTTTTTGGTCTAAACCCGTTTTGACGTGGTGGGGCAAGCACCACGCGGAAAACTGACCAATTGGTTCACTGCAATATGTCGTTTCAGCAATCTGACCTAATGCATTTGGCAGTTCAATGGCCAAGATCTGTCCTACGCTTTGAAATCTCATTTTGTAGGGAAATATCTTCAAGCTGATTTGCCCTCCGCGTTGCAACTTATAAAATAGCGGTTGCCATCGCCTTATTTTTCACCTACTCAACGTGTTGACAAAGCAAGGTTCCAAAGCACGGCCTACCGATGTTTTTCAATTCAGTAGATGAGTACTTGCCAACCGATTTGCCCAACACGAATTCCCTTTCGTGCGACGGCGGGAAACGCTCCTTTAATTTTTCATACTCACTCGAGATGAAAACATAGCCTCGCGACAGGGCGCTGTCGTGTGAATTGGCACAGCGCTGCAGGCAGACCAATTCTTAGGTAGAGACGAGACGAACACAAACTTTTGTTGCTGTTGCAAGAATCCACCCGCGACTTCGGAAACCTCTTTCAAATTCAAATCAACGACTTGTTATATCTTGGTTTTATGATCGCATTATTCGTCGCGAGTGAAGTCGTTCAACCACCAGGAGACTCTGGGACTAGTCGTTTTGAGGTTACGTAATGGCTCAAAGCAGAAGATCCTGTGCTGTGCCTGGTTGCAGCGAGAGATTCGGATCTATGTTTCTGTTTCCCAAAGACGCTGCCGCTCGCGAAAAATGGAGGCTGATGTGCAAAGTAGAACGGCCTGTATCAAATTATATGTCTGTGTGCAATCGTCACTACCCGTCGGATGTGGAATCAAACGGTAGGTTGCCACCGCTATGGACTTAGTGATACAAGTACCCTAAATGCAACCACAGGCGAACGTTATTTTCTCTCCTGCAGCGACAGGAAGATTCAAACGGCTGAAGGAGGGTGTCGTTCCATCCGTGGACCTGCCCCAGTCCATCAGAAGGAAAGGTCGCCGCAACTGTGTGGTTCGAGGTTGTGGGAAAAGCCTAGACCAGGGCGTGTCACTCCATTTCTTTCCAAAAAATGCTCTGCTGCGAAAGAAGTGGGCTATGACATGCAGAATGGTGGATGAGCCTACACGAAACACTCGCATTTGTAGTGATCACTTTAGTGATGAAGATTTTGTTCACAGAGGTTTGTATGCTGTGTGGGGTGTGTGACGATGCAGTATTGCCATTCAATCACTTGACAAGATGATGTGTTTTCTATTTCAGGAAGTAATACCAGAGTCCTCAAGGCCGGAGTAATACCCTCCCAACAACTGCCCCGTGGTTTCTCCAGCCATGAGAAATCGCTATCAAAGCTGTGGGTTGTCAGCATATCGGATTGTGATTCAGATGAAGGAATTGAATCAAGGTTCGATGAAGATGACTATCTCAGTGTTCCAATTTGTCGCATGATTGACCATGTTCCCTGTATTGACATTCACCATAATCAACTTGAAAAGGTGCAGAACAAGTTTCGAGAGTTTTTAAAGTTATCTGTAAGAGATCCAACTAGAAAGGTTTCCTTGCATGAACACTTTTCTTCTTTCATGTGCCATCCTGAAACTAAAGCCCAGTTGTTCCTGAATTCTGCTGTGCATCAAGCAGTTCCAAGTGTAATATCAGCCGCAGATACTTTTAAGAGTGACCATCAGATCAAAATGATGACGGGAATTACCTCATCGCAACTCGCAGTGTTCTGCCAGCTAGTGATGACCGTTGCTCCAGCCTTTTGCTACGGTCCAGTCTCAGTAAGAGAGAGGATTACTCTGACCCTATGCAAACTGCACAACAATTTGTCTTTCGAATGTCTGGGTGCTCTCTTTGACATTGATCGCAAAGAGTGTTTCAAATGCTTTAAGTATACCATCCATTTGTTGGCCCTTATCTTGTCACCCATTATACACTTGCCTTCCCAAGAGGTAAAGTTTATGATGCTGCCCAGTCCTTTCAAAAATATCTCTGGCACTTGTGTGGTACTGGATTGCATTCAAGTTCCCATAGACATGTCTTCATGTGTAAAGTGTCTGGGTCGTTTACAGTGCCTGAACAAGACTGGGCCTGCTTTCAAATTTGTTATAGGAGTCCTGCCGTTTGGTTTCATATCATTTCTGAGTCTATGTTATGGAAAGCATGCGTCGGAGGCCTCCATATTGAAAGAGAGCAGGTTGGTAACGGACAAATGGCTCGAACCCCTTCTAGGTTCAGTCATGGCAAACAGGAATTTAAAAATTGAGGACTGCTTCAATCAGTATCAGCAATCTAACCAAGGAGAGGAACGTGGACCAAAAGCTGCCACGTCCTTTGACAGTCCTATTGTCATAGATAAGGTAATCCAAAACACGTTTCAGCGAATGAAAATGTTTAAAATTTTGGACAAGGTAAACTGGTCTGTAGTTCCTTTCCTAGATGATATCATGACAGTTGTTGCTGCCCTTTCAAATCTGACTTTACCCTCGATCTTTCAGGAGTCTTCTGTTGCTCACAGAGACTGTGGATGTTAAATTTATTTACCCCTCATTATCAACTTTGAAATGTTTTTGATTGCAAATTAATTGATGTCAACAGTAGTTCAAAAATTTCCCTTGATCATTTTCCTTCTGTGAAGCAAAACAAGTTAGGGTTGGCAAAGACCAGTAATCATCATTTAACTTCACTTTACAAACTTGTAATTTATAATTATCAAATGAAGTAAGAGGGCCAAGCCCACAAATTTCACTGATTCTGTCTAGGTTACCGTTTTTTGTTGAAAACCAGCTGTCAATTATCCTTGAATCTCCCAAGGAGACAAGTGTCTAAATGAATTCTTGCACAATGCAGTGTATGTCATGTGTTTCTTTGTTATTTCCTTTTAGTAGAGAATTGGAGAATGTGGGATTGTTAGCTCTATGACTTCAGTGGCAGTGCCAGGTGTAGTTTTAAAAATTGTAATTAGGAATCCAGAGTCATTCTTTCCTTCGCAAATAAAATTTTACCAAATATCACTTGCATTAATTATTTTTCTCCCATAGTTTCTGCTGAGAAACAAGAGGACACCATTAACAGTCCGCGAATCGAAAGCACAGAATGGGATGGTAATTGTGTGGGTGCTAACTCAACCGCAAAGAAACAAACTTGATAACAAATTCAAGTAAAATAAAAATTTATTATTTCTTACTGTGGTGAAATTTTCTGGGAGATGTTTCACAATGGCTAGGATGTTCCCATCGACAGTGAGCGGGTCGTCCCAGGGCGCATCGACCAAGCCACCCACCTTGAGAACTAGACAGAAAAAGACGTTCAGTGGTACAACAAAGCGAATTAAATATTGACGAGCACGAATTCACGTCGTAATCTGGGAACAACTCTAACCTTGCTGGTTCAACCACGGGCAACACGGCGTGCCTGCCTACAGCTCACGAATTCGTCGGTCGTGGTCATGTGACAGCGTCAGCCAATCATATCGTATACACTGCTGGCGGACGCCAAAGGATTCTGTCGGAATTGACATTGAAAGGTTCGTAATTTGCACAATATTTGCAGCATTCAACGATGTTTGAAGATAATTTTTAAACGATTCTTACAAGTAAGTGCTCTTCAATCGTGAAAATTCACATGGCATTGCAACTGTTTCTTTACATTTGCCGGTACAGACTCGGTGCGATCCGTCGGAAATGAGATACAAACCAACACAGTCTGCGGCCCACGGCTACATGTTGGGGAAAAAAGAAGCAATTACATTGAGTTGTGTTAGTAAAGTTTTGTACTGTTTAATGAGCAACACTCTATTTAAATGTGTGCATCGGACGTAGTTCCATGCATTCACGCATGTGAGGTATGGGATGGCTGACATGAGAAAAGAGTTTGTATGTTGGTACAAAGTTATGTTGGTAGCAGTGAGTTAGTGAGTTTTGGGAAGGCGTCATTCCACTCAGTCGTCACTCATCAGCAGGTGGAGTCGTGTTTCCGCCGGCCATTGAAAGTTGAGTCCTCTGGAGTCGTGGTGTTGAAGGTGACGCTGTGTTCTAGGCTATCAATCAATCATGGAACCGGAGAAGGTAAGAGATGGGCGCCGACACCACTTCGGTTGGCGGCGGCAAAAGACCGTACTTTGCGGTTAAAGCATGGCATGGGTTACGTACTTCAACTTACAACTCCGACCGCATGGTTCAAGGGAGGAAGCAAGGGAGAGATTTTGAATTTGGATCATTATTTCTGATGTTTTTCGCATCTCCCTGTCTCGCACTGTGCCTCCCCGTCCCTCTCATCTCGCCGTCGGTAACCTTGCGACTTGCTTGTGGCGGTTACTGCCGGATATCATATCGGATTTCGCTTCTTGTTCCTTTTTTGGATTTTGTGTCTTTTACGCTTGCTGGTGTATGCTTGTGGTATTACTTCACTGAAACACTGTCCGATGCCTCCTAGCCTTGCTGTTCATACTCGTGTTTGTTCTTTTCCAGTTCTTGGCTTCCCCCTCTTATACATGGGTCAATGTTGAACCTGGCCAAGTCCGGGCTAGGACTACGTCAAGTGCCGGGGATTGTCTGTTCCGAGCCATTAGCCACCAACTTGGCTTCATTCATTCTTCATCAGAACTCCGCCAAATGGCTGTGGACTACCTTGAGGAAAACCGGGCCGAGATGTCTGTTGCACTGTTGACACTGGGCTGGGACATGGTGGATTCTGGAGAGATCCCTCGCCATTTCCGAGAATCTCCAGATCTCGTGGACATTGTTCTTGTGATGTTGCGTCTTCCATGGATTTGGGGAGGTGGAGAGTGCGTTTTGGCGTTGTCACGTGCTCTGCAAAGGCCCTTCAGTGTGTATCAAGAAGATTCACAAACCTTAAGGTTTGGCAATCACCAGACAGACATCCCACCTGTGCGCATTGTGCACCGGTTTGGTGTCGGAGGACGTAGAACACACTACGATAGTGTGGTTGAGTGGAGGCCAGCACCACCCTCCCACACCAGTGTGGCTGTTCAGACTGAGGTAAGAGACACCTTTACTTCTATTTGACATAGTTTGTTACTAAACTTGTGTCTAATTTGTGTTCCTTTTCACCTTCTAGGAATCAGGAGTCTCTGAAGTATCATTTGAATGTGAGACAGGTGGAGGTCCAGGAAGCGATACTTCCATTTCTGAGTGTTCTGCTGCAGCAACAGCTCCAGCTGCTGCAGTAGCAGCTCCAGTTGCTGCAGTAGCAGCTCCAGCTGTTGCACCTCCAGCTGTTGCATCTCCAGCTGTTGGCAGGTGCTTGCGTTCTCGATTGTCTTGTAAGTCCCTGCTGACTGTCCTTTATCTTTGTGGTGATTTATTTGTTATCACACTTCTTCATAATGAACTTTTATTTTCTGTATTTCTTTGCAGCTCCTGCATCATCGTCGTACAGGTCTACCGATTTCAGTGATCCGGAGGACATGCCTGCTGACCACGATGAACAGCAATGGAAGCACTGCCTTATTTGCAAAACGAGAGTGGGTCGATATGTCATACTTGGCTGTGGTGCTTATCCACTGTGTGGAACTTGTATCAGGCAATGGTTTGTGGAGGGGAATGACTGCCCCTGCCCTCATTGTGGCTGTAAGGTTTTGGGCTGGTCCAAGGTTTTCAACCAAAATTAGTTACTACCTTTAAGTACATAGAGGCAGTTATGGATAGTGCCCATTCCAATTCATTGACAAACGCTTTGCAGAGTGATGCCTTGCATTTCCGAGCTGTCATCAGTGAACTGTTATGTGATGTGCTCTGCTGTTGACTGCAGTTCTCTCCCCCCCCCCCCCTCTTGTTTTGTTTTTATGTTCCTTTTTTATCAGTGGATACCAGAAGTGTTGCCACCACAGTGTGTAGAGGCTTGAACAGTGCATGTTACCATGAAAATCTGTCATTGTGCAATATGTAATCCCTGCTGAATTCTGTATATCTGTATAATTATCATTCAATTGTATTTTCTTCATTTACCTTGGTCAGATTATTTGGTTTTGGTATGTCTTTGGTAGTAATGTGCTCTTTTAAGGAGAGCCTCAGGTCTACATTATTTATCAGTTAATGTATGCTTTTAGGCCACTTATGTTATTTCTTGATATTTTCTCACTTCACCTGTTCTTTCAAAGAGATTAAAGAATAGGAAAAAACACTTTCAAAAGGTAAATGACATGTCAAAATTTTTATCTCTAATTCCTGGTTGGATGTTGCAGTCTCAATTTTTGTTTCACATTTGAGTTCCACTGATTTTTGTATTGCTGAAATCGTGCTTTGTGTTCATCTCCTGTTATGACATTAAGACTCTACTTGTTCATTAATAAGGTTTTTTTTTATGACCAGTTTTAGTTAAGTATATATCACTTTTGTGCAATATGTAAGTCCAGCTGCTTTGTCTTTAGAATATAAGGTTTTGATATCTGTTTTTGGTAGTGACGTAGACTTCAAAAGGGTCAGAGGTACAGCTTCAGGTCTATTTCATGCCAATTGTAGTTTTATGCAGTGTTACGTCACTTCTTTGAGATTTAAAGAAAAGGTTAAAAACGCATGTTCAAGAGTATCAAAATTTGTATCTGTAATTTGTTGTGTGTTTTTCCCTCTTGTTTTCTTTTTATGTTTCTTTTTTATTGGTGGATCCCAGAAGTGTTGCCACAAAAGTGTGTAGATGCTTGAACAGTGCCATGTTACCTTGAAAATCTGTCCTTGTGCTATATGTAATCCCTGCTGAATTATCTGTGTAGTGTATCTGTGTAATCTGTATAATTATGTGTATAGACTTCAGTTGGAAGTTTTATTCTCCTCCCCTTTCTTTTTAATATTTAAGTTCAACCGATTTTTCTATTAGTTTGTTTTGATCTCCTTTTGTAGATGTATTTTAAGACTGCTCATCTTATGATGATGTTTTATATAATGACTAGTTTTGGTGTAGTATATATTGCCTGTATATATTGCCTTTCTTCATTAAAAACCTGCTGTTCCAGAATTCCTTTCATTCACTGGGAATGATAAGCTTGTTTTTTTCTGATATTTGTGCTGTGTTTATAAAGATTTTCATCATTCTCACCTCTTGTCTTTTTTACAACCCATTCCGTACTACATTTAAACCAGTGGCCCCAGTTGGGCTGTCCATTTCTATGTATTCTTTACGCAGCACATCTTTTTCTCATGTTATATTGTGTTTTGCATTACTTTTAAAAAAAAAACATGCAGTTCAATTAACAGTTGAGTACTTACACCTTTTACACTATATTTACCAGTGAGTCTTACAACTAGTTACATCACAAGTTTCGCAGTTTGAATACTAAAGTAAAACATTTTGTACTCTAACTATATCACATATTTGGCCGCATGAACACTACAAGGGGCAGATGGTGGCTGAAGTACTACTGGTACCACTCCACCCGCACGCCTGCAGTGTTCCCGAAGACAGCGTTGATGACGGTGGCCTCTGCGTAGTCACAGTAGGTTGTCACCTCATCGACGCTATTCTTCATGTCCAGTCCGTGCGCCGCCAGCGCTCTCACCAGGGCGTGCTGCTGGCCTTGCGGCTCCTTGCCCATGTCGATGCTGAAGTCCCCACACAAGATAGTGGCCACACCAGGTGGGGCGGGGACTGCCAGGAGCTGGCGACGTAGTCCGCCACGGCCTGCGCGGCGGGCTTGCGGTGGCAATACATGAAGGCGAGGCGGAGGGAGGGGCCTACTTGCACCATGGCGGCCTCCATGTCCGGGTGAGGGGGGCAGGGCACCGCGTCACACTGCACCCGGGAGTAGATGGCAACCCCGCCCCCTCTCCTCTCCCCGCCCGCCCAGTCGCACCGCGCTGAGGACATTTATGTCCTTACACCGCGCGACCTGGTGCCACCCCGCGCCCAGGTCCACGGCGTCGCCAGGGCAGAGGCGGGTCTCGGCGACCAGCAGCAGGTCGGCGGCCATGAACACCTCGTCCAGCCGGACGTCTTCCTGGTGCGCCACCAGGCTCTGCACGTTGTGGTACACGAAGCGGGGCTGCGCCTGGGGCGCGTCCAGGATGGGCTGCCAGCGGGGCTTGATCTGCGGACGCGCTCCTTTTCTCGCAGGAACTAGCGTCGTTCGTCCTGGAGCTTCTGCCGGCGCCGGCGCTCTCAAGCATTCACAATCTCGCCCTCCGCGATGGCAACCCGGGGTGGATGTTGGAAGAGACGGCCGTCTTTGCCGGGCACGAGATCGGCGTCTTCGATGTACAGGCCGCTGTGCTTCGTGACCCGGGAGAGCGCCACGTACACCATCGAGTTGAAGAAGGACGGCTTGTACTCGGTGCCGATGCCGTCCTTCGTGGTGCCCTGCACCTTGTGGATGGTGAGGGCCAGGGCAGAGACCAGGGGGAACTGCTGCCTCATGAGGTGCAGGAACACAGGCACCCGCCATGGCCCTCTCCTCCCTCTCGATGGGCAGCAGCCCGTGCATGTCCTCCTCGGTAGGGGGCGGGGGCAGCTCGAAGGGCCAGGCGGCCTCCTCGTACTGGTTCGCGTTACGGACGGCCTCCCTTAGCGACTCGCGGTACGTGGCGCTGCGGGTGCGGCCAGTGCTGCCCGGGAAGCGGAACCAGAGCCGCTTCACTGCCACCTCAGACTGGTCCTCGCCGTCCGGGGGCCGTGCTGGGCGCTGCAACCTGCCGCACTCCACCCACGACACCATCTCGCCGGCTGCCCCGTTGACCAGTCCGTCCGCCGTGTTCATGCTGGTGGTCAGCAGGTAGAGGAGCCCACGACGACCTCTAGGGAGGACGTCAGGCCGCGGGCCTGTGTCGTCGCCAGTGTTTTGGCAAAGTCCAGCAGGTTCTGGGCGTTGTTCATGGCCCGCTGGTAGGCTGACGGCGCCACTGTACCCAAGGTGTTCCTGTTTTGCTCCGGCCTGTCGCATGCCCCCAGGATTAAAATTTTCTCCGCCGGCTCCTGCATCAAGGTCGTCCTGGTGGCCTTGTCGACGTCCTTGTTGCAGTAGAACAGGCGGGTGGCACTGGCGGGCACTACAAGACCATTGAGCCTGACGAAGCACGACTCAATGTATTTCTGCTCTTCGTCAGTGAGCTCTTCGTAGTCGCCGATCTTACGAAGAACGTAAAAAAATATGATGCAGAGAAAGAGGTTGATTTGAAGTGGACTTGAAAGAGTCGTGAAAGAGCAACTGTCTCTGATGTTGAGGACCTACTGCTAGACTGCTTGGCCTTTGCAGCCGTGCTGCAGTTTGACGGCGGAGATCTCGTTCACGCCCGCGGGGACGATTTCCCCTCCATCAGCGCGGCTTGCTCTTCTTCACTTCTTTGAGGGTGATCGCGTCTACGGCGTCGTTGTCGGCGTCCTCCGGCGGGTCCACGTTGAGGAGCTCGTTCGTTGAAGTAGTCCGCCCAGCGGTCCAGGGCGGCGTTGCGGTCCGGGAGCGCAAGTGCCGTCCTCCTGCTGCTCTGGGTCCTCGGCCGGGTCCGGGACGTTGCCAGCCTCTCGATGGCGTCGGCGAGGAGGCCATTGGCGGCGTATCATTTGAGCACGGCCTCCGCGCACTTCTCGTCGACGTCGAACCACTCCGCATCACGGGGTCGCTTTGTGACCTATGCGGCCTCCGGCTGACAGTGATCGCGGAGAAAAGCAGCGCCAGAGCCGCCGTGCCGATAGGCAGCCCGCCCAACAGCCGTGCCGTTGGGGCGGCCACACGGCACTACAAGGCTACAAGGTGTACGCCGGCTGTTCCAGAACGGAGGCACCGACAGAAGGACACCCAAACCGCGACGTCTACGCAGCCCTCACGGACGGTAGAGCGGAGAACGCGCCGCCGGCGCGGGTGGTCGGGGCTAGCCCCCAAACGGACTGGCAGGTCTGGGCCAACGTGCACCACGCGGTGCTGCCCGGCGACGTCCGACATGTGTGGTACGCCGGGGTCCACGACCTGGTTGCCACCCGGGTGCGTCTAGGGCGCATCGGACGAAATGAGCGACGGCCAGGCGCGTGCGAGCGCTGCGGCCAGCTCGACACCCTGCATCACAGGCTGACGGAGGGCTGTGAGGCGGCCAGGATCTGGCAGTGGCTGCAGCCGACAAAGACGCGGCTGATGGGCCGGGCGCCCACGCCGGGCCAGTTCTGGCTGGACTTCCGCGGCGCGGACCCGGAGCGCGGCACGCCACCTTGGTATGGGTGGGTCACACCGTTACCTACGTCCGCCGAACTGCCACAGCCAGCGCAGGTGCTTTTTCGGCGCACACGATGCGGCCTAAAAAGAACATGTTGGAAGGGAGCAGGCGAGGTACGGAGCCAAGCCCTGCAACGAAGTGGCCGGGTTCGAATATTACCGATGCCGCCCGCCTTGGGTTCGAATACCGGGACGCTTTTTGTTGTCGGCCAAGAACATCCGCGAGCTGAAGCGCACGATGACTTCCCCGAGGCACGTGGAGGCCGGAGGTCAGCGACCCCTTCCTATGGTGGGGCAAGGGCCTCACGGCGTTATGGCCGCGTCCCCGCCCGGTCTGGACCCCTTGGGACCCGGCAAAAAGAAGAGAGGGGTCAACTATTTCGTGAAAAAGCCCCCCCCCCCCCCAACACACACACACTCACCTCCCAAAAAATATAGAAATTAATATATAAACCGGCGTGAGTTTTTCATTTGCTGTGTTAGGGTAGGCCTGCTGACTAAACCCTCAACCCTCGACTGCGGGCTCAGTTTGATCACATGACAGGCTGCTATTGCCATGCCTAACCGCTCCCCCTGTCGGCGGCTGCTGTGGGGCTGGCGGAGAGGGAAGGCCCATCCCGCACTTCGTACCGTGCCAGGCACGCACTACCTTGCCGGAGTTTTCGGAGGAGGTCAAGTCATGCTTTTTGTCTACTTACAGACTAAAAGTCGTGTTGGTTGGCTACCTACCTACCTGGGCAGACAGAACTCGGGCTGGGCGCACCGCACGCGCCCCGAGTCAGACACACATGCTTTGAGTGCCAGTATGCTCAGTCAACAAGTGTGAACCACAGTAAACACTGCTGCGTGAATATAACGAGTGCCGACCAAACCACCGTCTACTCGTCAAAACCCCGCCTCGTGCCCTCTCGCCCCCGCGCTACCCCCCCCCCCCCCCCAGCCCGCCGTAACAGTCCATCTGTGAGGTCTGCTGCCGTCTGTACCGACAATGCAATATCCAGTACACACACCTAGTGCATGGTTCCTGGCACAGCATACTACACTGTAAATGCCCGTGTAGAATTCTGTGCAAAAATGCATAAGATGTGGCAAATTTTGTTTCTTCAGGAAATCAGTCCGCCGCCTTATCTCAGATCAAAATTCGAATTTCGAGTTGCCTTTTTTTAATTTTTACTCGGCTTATTTTTCAGTCTTCTATGCATTTGGATGAACCAGGCGCGGATCCAGGGGGGGGGGGGGCACGGGGAAAGTGCCCCCCCCCCCCCTTCGGGCCTACCGGCGCCCGTAGGGCGCCTGAAAGGTAGGCAACCTGCGAAGCCTCTCCGCCTGTAAGTAGGCAAAAAGGGGTACTTTGCCCCTCCCTTGGGCCGCTCCTGGATCCGCGCCTGGGATGAACAGATTGCTCGAAATTGGAGCGCAAATTCGTCTATAAAAATGCATCCCGCCCGAGCGGAGCCTCTTCATCCTCCTCGCTGCGGAGCCAGCCCCTCGGGCCAGCCGGGCCGGCCCGGGCCGTGTTCCGGCAGGTCAGCACTGCCCGATTTATGTCCGCAGCGTCTCCCGGTGGAGTGGACAAATATCGGCGGTCGACTGTACAACCAGCACTGCGGGCCGGCGTTTTAGTTGGCACACAGCTGATGATAATTACACCCACACCCCGATACCCTACCGGCTGTAGGAATGGCGATGGCGAGACCTGTGCGACCGGTCATAGGGGAGACAGCGTGCGAAGATTGGCTGCAGGTTGTTAACACGAGTGTGCACATGAATTCCTACTACAAAAAACGAACATCTCTCGATCCTTAGGATACGAGCATTCCGAGGGACCCAGCGCTCGAGCGCCCAACGGCACAAGCTCGAGTGACGGGTTAGGGGCGTAGCCAGACTTGGGCTTTGAAGGGTTGTATGCCGCACTAATTGCCTACATTCAGGCGTTTGTTATGCGGGTTGCCTATCCCAGTCTCCTGGCTACGCCCCTGTTACGGGTTACCACCTGAATGCTTTAGCAGGCATCACGGTGGGTGTTTCACAATTTATTGACGACCTCTAGGCTTGCACTTTACTCTTGCACCCAGTCATTCACCGCGGGCAGTCAGATGTCTGCCGAGAGACATCTGCCTTTCACTGCTAAGAGGGAAGTATCCTGTCGTACCCCACGTCGTTGCAGGACGATATCGAAGACTGCAGGAAAGGGGAGGAGAAATTACAGAGACGGCGGGTGCTGATGGAGGCGACTATGTTCAGGAGGCGAAACGTAAGTTGTCATGTCAGAGAAAATCATTATCCTACAAAATTTTGAGTCAATTACCCACTACACGTTTTGTTAAGTCGAAAATCGTCTACATGTTAGCCATATTGATATTCATTATATTTTATTATTCTTCTAAAAATTTGTAATACGTCTGATGAGCCCGCCGTGATTGATATGTTGTGCAGGCACTATCGGAGGGTGACGTCCAGAACCACCCTTGCGCACTGTGCCCGAGCGCTCGCTTGCGCGCCGCACGGCCATTCAGAGCGTGTCGCCCGCAACCAGACTTCGCGCTGTGCCCCGCGACAAGATCCCGCCCCGCGGGCCTGACCCTACACGGGCGCGCACAGTTCCTCGGGGAAGTACGTCTGGTAACCGGCAGCTCCGGGACAAGCTCCCGCCTCGCGCCCGCTTGATACCTCGCGCTAGACACGCCTTTAGCCTCCCGAAACTCAACCCCCCCCCCCCCCCCCCCGGCCTTCCACCCATTTTTACGCGCCTGTGTGCGCCATGCAGTGGAGTACGCTGTTTTGGCGCATCTGACAGACAACCCGCGCTCCAGTTCTCGCTTTGTCGCTGCTCAAGTCTGTTTCCCAGTGCACAAGCCCCTGTACGGTAGGCAACCCACAATGCGGTGGTGGCATGCGGGACATTCGATTGCCTATCGTCCAGGCGCAACAGAAAAGGGACTGTAAATCCTTGAGGAGACGTTTGCGACCCCAACTGACCTATCTCATATTGAGGCCCAGAGGGCCCCCTACCTACCCTCAAAGTTTGTCCCGAATTATACAAGTCACAAATATTCCGATTTCCTAAACAAGAGTTGACAATATCCGTGTGTCTAGACAACCTCATTTTCATGGCTCTTGTTTTAAAATGGATGACTCAACAAGACTGTATTTCTCTAGGCAACTATTTTGCAGCGAAGTGTGTTGGTGACATGTCATTTCTTGAAGAGTCAGTTGCTCTTTCACGACTCTTTCAAGTCCACTTCAAATCAACCTCTTTCTCTGCATCAATTTTTTTTTTTTTTTTTAAATCATGCACACCACAAAGTAACATGAGGAAAAGATGTGCTGCATAAAGAATACATAGGAAATGGACAGCGCCACTGGGGCCACTGGTTTAAATGTAGTACGGCATGGGTTGTAAAAAAAATAAGGGGTGAGAATGGTGAAAATCTTTATTAACAACACAGCACAAATATAAGAAAAAACAAGCTTATCATTCCCAGTGAATGAAAGGAATTCTGGAACAGCAGGTTTTTAATGAAGAAAGGCAATATATACAGGCAATATATACTACACCAAAACCAGTCATTATATAAAACATCATCATAAGATGAGCAGTCTTAAAATACATCTACAAAAGGAGATCAACACAAACTAATAGAAAAATCGGCTGAACTTAAATATTTAAAAAAAAGGGGAGGAGAATAAAACTTCCAACTGAAGTCTATACACATAATTATACAGATTACACAGATACACTACACAGATAATTCAGCAGGGATTACATATAGCACAAGGACAGATTTTCAAGGTAACATGGCACTGTTCAAGCATCTACACACTTTTGTGGCAACACTTCTGGGATCCACCAATAAAAAAGAAACATAAAATGAAAACGAGAGAAAAACACACTACGAATTACAGATACAAGTTTTGACACTCTTGAACATGCGTTTTTAACCTTTTCTTTAAATCTCAAAGAAGTGACGTAACACTGCATAAAACTACAATTGGCATAAAATAGACCTGAAGCTGTACCTCTGACCCTTTTGAAGTCTACGTCACTACCAAAAACAGATATCAAAACCTTATATTCTAAAGACAAAGCAGCTGGACTTACATATTGCACAAAAGTGATATATACTTAACTAAAACTGGTCATAAAAAAAAACCTTATTAATGAATAAGTAGAGTCTTAATGTCATAACAGGAGATGAACACAAAGCACGATTTCAGCAATACAAAAATCAGTGGAACTCAAATGTGAAATAAAAATTGAGACTGCAACATCCAACCAGGAATTAGAGATAAAAATTTTGACATGTCATTTACCTTTCGAAAGTGTTTTTTCCTATTCTTTAATCTCTTTGAAAGAACAGGTGAAGTGAGAAAATATCAAGAAATAACGTAAGTGGCCTAAAAACATACATTAACTGATAAATAATGTAGACCTGAGGCTCTCCTTAAAAGAGCACATTACTACCAAAGACATATCAAAACCAAATAATCTGACCAAGGTAAATGAAGAAAATACCATTGAATGGTAACACATTGGTGAAGTTTTTAAAGAAAGGAAGTACAGTTGACAGCGGAGCTGGCATTTCACAGGACTCTAAAAAGGTACTCTAGAGGTATTACGAATGTACAGTATTACTGCACTATACACAACAGCCTCCATGTACTTCATAATATCTTATTTTGGTTGAAAACCTTTGGATGAGCAGAGTCTATACAGATAATTATACAGACCGAATTCAGCAGGGATTACATATTGCACAATGACCTCTACACACTTTGGTGGCAACACTTCTGCTATCCACCAATAAAAATGAAATATAAAAAGAAAACTAGAGGGGGGAAAAAAGGGAACTGCAGTCAACAGCAGAGCAAATGCAAGGTATCACTCTACAAAGCCTTTGTCAATGAATTGGAATGGGCAACATTTAAAAACAAGGCAGGTCATTGCGTAAGTCTCACCCACCCACCTACTTGCCCACCACAGTGAGGGCAGTGGGCATTCCTCATCAATAAGAACCATCTGCGAACACAGTGGCCACACACTGGGAAAGCACCACAACCGAGGATGGTGTAGTGCCCAACTCTGGCACGGCAGATGAGACATTCATTCCACCTCCTGGCAGCATCGTTCATGGCATCATCTAAGTACTCTTCATCGCTGAAGTCTTCAGGACGGAGACAAAAGCTTTGCTGCATGAGGCTTGTTGACCTGATGCTGGATGGCAAACCTGCAAGAAAAATGTCTGACTTAATGTTTGGGCTGCAATAAAGTGGAATATACTGTTGGTCAACTTTGGACACTTACCCTGATTCGTGACAGAGGGGCTGGTGCTGGAACTAGGACTTTGACTGACTGGAGATTGGAGACCCGATGAACGACTAGCGACATTTTGCCTTCCAGCCCTGCCTCGTCCTGGGGCTCTTCCCCTTCCTCTACCCCTTCCCCTTCCTCCCCTTCTTCTGTTTTGGCGAGGTGCCTGATAAAATTCAACAGTGAATAATGCTATAACAGAGGTATGTTCACAGAACGTGGATGTGTGCTAAATTGAATGACTACTCACAGCATCTTCCTCCTCCTCAATCAAAGATTCAAACAAATCTGCGTTGTCTAATCTTCCAGAATCCACGACAGATGAGCGTATTTCAATATCCTGTGAGGAAGAAAACTTGATTGAATGAAACAATGCAGAAAATGCAGCAACAGTATTATCACAAATGTACGCACACTCTGAGAAGGCAAGCCTTGGTTATGCAAGGCAAAATCTGAATCGAAGTTGCAGTTGGCCACTGCATTTTGACCTTGTGGAGACGATCTTCCAGCCTGAGGGAGAAAAGAAAATATCAGATCAGTAACCACACAATAGCATACCATGAGAGACCAAACTTACGAACCAAAATACTGCTGGCGTGTTCAGGCTCATGCGGAGGTGGTGGGCCCCTTTCTGGAGATGCTGGCCGATCTTCATCCTCCCTTTCCTGAAGTGCCTCGCGCAGCGTGGTGTCCAGGTGCCATGACACTGACGACAGGAAATGTGTCATGTCCATCTCTCTGCCCATGATTTGGCGGCTGCATGACCTGATTCGGGCATCACTCAGAAGACTGGACACCCGGCGTGCCCGACTTGGCGCCAGGCCCTGCTCCACACGACCCAGATCTCTCCAAGCAATATCTTCAGTCTCTTGAAGCAGTTCTGTAAAACCAAAAAGGAATCACCACAGTGATCACAAATCATAGCCAAAATATGTTGAGACATGTGCACAGTAGGGAATCACACACCTATAAACCTCCAGACATTAGGCCTTCTGACAAGCCTTGAATTCAAATTTCTGTGGTGACACTCTGCTACGTTGTTTGTCCTGAATCTGACACCGAAGACAGACAGGACAGCATCACCAACACCATTGATCCAGGTAGCTCGAAGGTAATTGAAGAACTCGACAAAGCGGTCAGCCAAAACAAGGCGCCTAGCTTCAACAAGAACAGAATTCAAAGCTTCCATAAGCCTTCCAGGTGGAGCCAGGGGTATGGCTAGGCTAAGGCGGACAATCCTTCTTGCGTTGTTACTGTCCCGGACAAGATTGTAAAGACCAAGGGAGCGTACATTTCTGCACACAGCCCTGGCATAATGCCAAAGACAACCACTCAATCTCGCTCTGGGAAACACCTCCTGAATTGCTTGTTGCAGAGCTCTTTCAAAGTCCGTCATGATAAATTCCGGATCCAGATTAGGTGCCAACCGCCTCAGGAATGCCATGAGGTCACGGTATGCTTGCATTGTTCTTGACTCCATCAGAGCATGGAAGATTGGAATCACCTACAAGATAAATGGAATGCAATAACCATAAAGGATGATAACATTAGAGGACCAATCCACAAACAACTTCTGTTGGAATAATTACATGGTTGTCTCTCACAGTGACCATGGTGAAAAGCTGAGCTGAGTCTGGCATGTTAGGACGAGCGTAGAAAGTAGCATCACCAAAGAGATGGTTAATATCACCAACACCATCCACGACCCTCCTCGACATGAACACTACAGATCGATGGCCTTCAACACCCGTGATGCCTTGATATAGGTCATGCTCTCCATCCAGACTCCTCCTCAATTCTTGTTGGTTCCAGAGAACATCATGTAGTTCCTGGAAAGTATGCGGAATGTTGGGACGATGCTCAGCCTGAGTCCTGACCATTGAAGGCCTTATGGACAAAAGGGAGACTCTGGTGGAGACTTCCCTCGCAACACTGAAAGTAAAATGAAATTTGTAGTGCAGCCACTAACTATAATAGATTAGCACAATATAATCCTCTACAACTAACCTTCTGCACACATCATGGTATATGACATCAACCCGCACATTAGGCCGCACCCGACAGGCCTCCAACAGACTACGTCTGAGCTGGAGAACCCTGTCAAAGAGCTCATCTGGCCCATGATTGTGAACACCAGAAGCGATGACAAAGTTTGACAAGTTGACATCAGCGACGGCACGAACTTGGCAAGGCTGATTTGCCCTTGCTAGCACACACCGCATGTACATACGGCCATTGGTCACTCTCTGACGATGATAGAAGAAGCCATCGTTTACGTGATACCTGTGAGACCCTGGCCTACTGCCAGGACTCATAATCACCTGCACTTGGTCTCGAGCCTGGAGGACACGAAACAATACAACTGTGCTCTCAGTGACCACCACACAAAATACTAACAAGAAACATAAAATACAAAGCTGAAACAGTACTCACAGGTTGTGATGCAGCAGCAACATTAGTACTTGCAGGTCTGGCACACTCATCAGGTGCCAGCAGCGATGAGTTGCCCATATCACCGTTGGAGCTTTCAGCTCTGCCCGATGATGAGTTGCATGTGTCGCCAATCTGAAAAAGATAGGTTTGGTAACCAGATCAAACTAGGACTCTCATTACCACAGTGGGAGTGCTGGGAGTTCAATGGAGCACACAAACCCGACACACTGATTCCACCAGAGAAGTGACACGGCTTTCAAAAGTTCAGACATAGTACGGATATATACTAAAATGCAGAACCTGATGAACGAGGGGTAGAAGAATAGAACAAAACAAAAAGAAAAACTAAAAAAAAGGCTGTACTCATTCCTGAAAACTTGCCAAGGGAACAGCGTGTGCCCACGTTTCTCGCAATTTAACGCGCGGCTAGCATTGGTTACCTGTGTTCGGCCATATTCCTAACGTACTCGAACCCAGCAAATTCGAAAGGGAGACGAATTCAACGTGGGGCGGGTCTGTACTAACCTCATGAAGCCTTCCAGGTACAGAAAACAAAAATAGCAATGACAACGCCGTGAACAGCAAACCCATTTTTGCAGGTTCCAAAGGATCAACGAGGTAGAATCATTGGACGTCACGGACGTGTCTGAGGCGAGCCGGCCTTCCTCTGTCTCACTTAGCTTCTTTCCCTTCTTCTTCTTCCTTCTCTCGGGTTTGTAAACTCATTTCCGACGGATCGCACCGAGTCTGTACCGGCAAATGTGAAGAAACAGTTGCAATGCCATGTGAATTTTCGCGATTGAAGAGCACTTACTTGTAAGAATCGTTTAAAAATTATCTTCAAACATCGTTGAATGCTGCAAATATTGTGCAAATTACGAACCTTTCAATGTCAATTCCGACAGAATCCTTTGGCGTCCGCCAGCAGTGTATACGATATGATTGGCTGACGCTGTCACATGACCACGACCGACGAATTCGTGAGCTGTAGGCAGGCGCGCCGTGTTGCCCGTGGTTGAACCAGCAAGGTTAGAGTTGTTCCCAGATTACGACGTGAATTCGTGCTCGTCAATATTTAATTCGCTTTGTTGTACCACTGAACGTCTTTTTCTGTCTAGTTCTCAAGGTGGGTGGCTTGGTCGATGCGCCCTGGGACGACCCGCTCACTGTCGATGGGAACATCCTAGCCATTGTGAAACATCTCCCAGAAAATTTCACCACAGTAAGAAATAATAAATTTTTATTTTACTTGAATTTGTTATCAAGTTTGTTTCTTTGCGGTTGAGTTAGCACCCACACAATTACCATCCCATTCTGTGCTTTCGATTCGCGGACTGTTAATGGTGTCCTCTTGTTTCTCAGCAGAAACTATGGGAGAAAAATAATTAATGCAAGTGATATTTGGTAAAATTTTATTTGCGAAGGAAAGAATGACTCTGGATTCCTAATTACAATTTTTAAAACTACACCTGGCACTGCCACTGAAGTCATAGAGCTAACAATCCCACATTCTCCAATTCTCTACTAAAAGGAAATAACAAAGAAACACATGACATACACTGCATTGTGCAAGAATTCATTTAGACACTTGTCTCCTTGGGAGATTCAAGGATAATTGACAGCTGGTTTGCAACAAAAAACGGTAACCTAGACAGAATCAGTGAAATTTGTGGGCTTGGCCCTCTTACTTCATTTGATAATTATAAATTACAAGTTTGTAAAGTGAAGTTAAATGATGATTACTGGTCTTTGCCAACCCTAACTTGTTTTGCTTCACAGAAGGAAAATGATCAAGGGAAATTTTTGAACTACTGTTGACATCAATTAATTTGCAATCAAAAACATTTCAAAGTTGATAATGAGGGGTAAATAAATTTAACATCCACAGTCTCTGTGAGCAACAGAAGACTCCTGAAAGATCGAGGGTAAAGTCAGATTTGAAAGGGCAGCAACAACTGTCATGATATCATCTAGGAAAGGAACTACAGACCAGTTTACCTTGTCCAAAATTTTAAACATTTTCATTCGCTGAAACGTGTTTTGGATTACCTTATCTATGACAATAGGACTGTCAAAGGACGTGGCAGCTTTTGGTCCACGTTCCTCTCCTTGGTTAGATTGCTGATACTGATTGAAGCAGTCCTCAATTTTTAAATTCCTGTTTGCCATGACTGAACCTAGAAGGGGTTCGAGCCATTTGTCCGTTACCAACCTGCTCTCTTTCAATATGGAGGCCTCCGACGCATGCTTTCCATAACATAGACTCAGAAATGATATGAAACCAAACGGCAGGACTCCTATAACAAATTTGAAAGCAGGCCCAGTCTTGTTCAGGCACTGTAAACGACCCAGACACTTTACACATGAAGACATGTCTATGGGAACTTGAATGCAATCCAGTACCACACAAGTGCCAGAGATATTTTTGAAAGGACTGGGCAGCATCATAAACTTTACCTCTTGGGAAGGCAAGTGTATAATGGGTGACAAGATAAGGGCCAACAAATGGATGGTATACTTAAAGCATTTGAAACACTCTTTGCGATCAATGTCAAAGAGAGCACCCAGACATTCGAAAGACAAATTGTTGTGCAGTTTGCATAGGGTCAGAGTAATCCTCTCTCTTACTGAGACTGGACCGTAGCAAAAGGCTGGAGCAACGGTCATCACTAGCTGGCAGAACACTGCGAGTTGCGATGAGGTAATTCCCGTCATCATTTTGATCTGATGGTCACTCTTAAAAGTATCTGCGGCTGATATTACACTTGGAACTGCTTGATGCACAGCAGAATTCAGGAACAACTGGGCTTTAGTTTCAGGATGGCACATGAAAGAAGAAAAGTGTTCATGCAAGGAAACCTTTCTAGTTGGATCTCTTACAGATAACTTTAAAAACTCTCGAAACTTGTTCTGCACCTTTTCAAGTTGATTATGGTGAATGTCAATACAGGGAACATGGTCAATCATGCGACAAATTGGAACACTGAGATAGTCATCTTCATCGAACCTTGATTCAATTCCTTCATCTGAATCACAATCCGATATGCTGACAACCCACAGCTTTGATAGCGATTTCTCATGGCTGGAGAAACCACGGGGCAGTTGTTGGGAGGGTATTACTCCGGCCTTGAGGACTCTGGTATTACTTCCTGAAATAGAAAACACATCATCTTGTCAAGTGATTGAATGGCAATACTGCATCGTCACACACCCCACACAGCATACAAACCTCTGTGAACAAAATCTTCATCACTAAAGTGATCACTACAAATGCGAGTGTTTCGTGTAGGCTCATCCACCATTCTGCATGTCATAGCCCACTTCTTTCGCAGCAGAGCATTTTTTGGAAAGAAATGGAGTGACACGCCCTGGTCTAGGCTTTTCCCACAACCTCGAACCACACAGTTGCGGCGACCTTTCCTTCTGATGGACTGGGGCAGGTCCACGGATGGAACGACACCCTCCTTCAGCCGTTTGAATCTTCCTGTCGCTGCAGGAGAGAAAATAACGTTCGCCTGTGGTTGCATTTAGGGTACTTGTATCACTAAGTCCATAGCGGTGGCAACCTACCGTTTGATTCCACATCCGACGGGTTGAAGTGACGATTGCACACAGACATATAATTTGATACAGGCCGTTCTACTTTGCACATCAGCCTCCATTTTTCGCGAGCGGCAGCGTCTTTGGGAAACAGAAACATAGATCCGAATCTCTCGCTGCAACCAGGCACAGCACAGGATCTTCTGCTTTGAGCCATTACGTAACCTCAAAACGACTAGTCCCAGAGTCTCCTGGTGGTTGAACGACTTCACTCGCGACGAATAATGCGATCATAAAACCAAGATATAACAAGTCGTTGATTTGAATTTGAAAGAGGTTTCCGAAGTCGCGGGTGGATTCTTGCAACAGCAACAAAAGTTTGTGTTCGTCTCGTCTCTACCTAAGAATTGGTCTGCCTGCAGCGCTGTGCCAATTCACACGACAGCGCCCTGTCGCGAGGCTATGTTTTCATCTCGAGTGAGTATGAAAAATTAAAGGAGCGTTTCCCGCCGTCGCACGAAAGGGAATTCGTGTTGGGCAAATCGGTTGGCAAGTACTCATCTACTGAATTGAAAAACATCGGTAGGCCGTGCTTTGGAACCTTGCTTTGTCAACACGTTGAGTAGGTGAAAAATAAGGCGATGGCAACCGCTATTTTATAAGTTGCAACGCGGAGGGCAAATCAGCTTGAAGATATTTCCCTACAAAATGAGATTTCAAAGCGTAGGACAGATCTTGGCCATTGAACTGCCAAATGCATTAGGTCAGATTGCTGAAACGACATATTGCAGTGAACCAATTGGTCAGTTTTCCGCGTGGTGCTTGCCCCACCACGTCAAAACGGGTTTAGACCAAAAAATATTAGGTCTTATGATATACACCCGAAGGTATACTACAAGTCGAACGCTGCCAGCCGCAGGGAATGCTGCGCGATTTCTCATACTTGGTAGACACGCACGAGGCTAGGACGGGCGTGAAGTGTCGGCTGCTTATCAAGAATGGTTGGTGCGGTTCATAGATTGTGCTGCATTATCTTCATAAGAAAGGGGAAGCAACGTTTAGTAGGAAATTAGTTAGCTGGTTTGTTTGAAGATTTTTATCGCGATTTTCTTGTGAACTAATTTACCTCAACACAAGTGGAGACTGGTAGTTTGGTTTACGTCCAGGTGATAAGACCACTCTTGGTGTTGGTAAAGCCCACTCTTGGTTTTGGTAAATTGAAAACAAGTGTTGCCTGGTGTTTTCAAAATACAGCTCTTAAGTTTTCAATTTTCAGCACCCACCTAACCTCACTTTTGAAACAATACAGTAGAGGTACTTAAAAACATTGGAAAATTCTACCTTTATGCTTGTGCACTCAATGGTATCATAGAAAATGAAAGACTAATTGATAACATTCCAACTCAACACTTCTTCTCTAATTTTCATTTTTGATAACTGTGTGAATATTTTCTGATGATAAAAGGTCATTCTGACTGTATTCTGCAGAAATAATTGTATTTCCTCTTCCCTACGTACCATTTTGGTATTTGGTTCGTATTATCTCACAAGTTGTACGTATGAGGGCTGTTACGAACTGACCTGAATATAACAAACCAAGTTAATAAGTAATACCCAGAGAACCAGTTTGTATTACCTTGGTCTCAGATTGTTTGTTTATTACAAACTAAAGAGGTACGTAGAATGCTAAGTGTGATAACGATGTTTAGCCACTACGGCCTGCTACAGCATAGCGAATGTGCCTACGAACACTTCTGTTGTCCAGTTTCCGAACTAAGAATACACACCAGCGTTACTGCTGGCCGTGGGCGGAACTTTGACGCCAGAGATGTTTGTGTTGATGACGACACCTAGCGGCTACATTTGTAACCATGTGAACAAGAACACCCATGGTGGTCGGTTTCCGAACTAAGAACATGCACCCACGAGCGTTCCTACCGGTTGTGGCGGGCGTCGCGCCATCCTGTCCTTTCGCCGCGCTCTCCCCGCGAGAGAAATCGTCCGATTTCAGGGTGAAGGAGTGGCAAAATCGATGTTCCGTGGATTTTTGGGTCATGAATTCGAACCGAGACGAAGCCGACGCCGCAAATCACAGGTCGCCACGACGTCAGGAACGGGTCGAACTTCAAGTATCAGTCACTCAGTCAGTCACTCATCTCGGGTGCGGTAGTATCTTTTGAGGAAATGCGGTGTGTGTGTGTGTGTGTGTGTGTGTGTGTTCAATGCGCTGTGGATAAACGGTGTCCGAATTCGTTGTCCTACTTTCGTTTTGTTTTCTCTCTCTGGTGCTCGGAGCTCCTTGGCGCCTTAGTGCGGCTCATCCGCCCCACCTCTGCGGCCGCCGGCGTCCTGCTGTCCAGTCCAGGTTCATGTAGTGGCTACCGTTACCTTGTTACCTTTATTTATCCTCCAAGAAACCATTTCACAGCCCCCATTTCCCCAGAACCCTGGCATTGAGCACCAAAGTTGATGTGCGATGCAAGCTAGTTAATTGACTTGGTGTCGTCATCACTGCGTGCTTCATTGGGCTGAGAGTCCTTCTAAATCTTCCTATCCTCTGCGAATTACAAGAGTTTGTTAATCAATCTCTTGGAAAGAAATAAGAAAGTAAAAAATCACGTAACTTTTTCCAAAAGTACTTACTTTCAAAGGAAATATGCGGGGAATCTTATTTGCCAGGGATGTGTCATCACGCTCAGGGTGTCAGTTCCTGGGGGTAACAGGACTGCCACTGCGCGCTCAACTGAGTCTAAGGTGATCTGCATCCTCGGCTGCCTTCCGTCGAGCCACCATTCCACAATGAATTTTAACAGCTTCTCAGGGAAAGGCTCCAAGGAATCATTCTTTCGTACCGAGAAACAAAATAACTGAGTTACATTGATGAGAACACACTGACAGTACAGCTGTGTGGAGGTAAGCCGATACCGGTAGAAGTTGTGGGCGGATTCGACCTGGATTCGACTACAGACAAAATATAAAGCGCTTTATTTTGGTCGTAAGAAGATGATAGATCATTTCGACGAATACAAGACCATAACAGGAGATGAATTTTCGATATGACGTATAATACGTTAATTAACGGTTACGTTAAATAAATAAAATGATAATAGATAAATAATGATACTAATAAAATTCTGATAGCAGCAAAATGAATAAAAATAAAGCTGTTTGGCATAGGTACCATTTCCGATTCCGTAGAAACATGTCCGCATTGCCTAGAAATTCTTTGAAGGCTCACAAAAAATTCTTTCGTAGGCTTACAAAGCAATTTCTTCTAAAAAAAAAAAAAAAAAAAAAACTTAGTGACGCGGTGTCCCTATTATTCGTAACGTTTTAAAACTTTGGGTGGCGGTCTTTAACAATCTCTGAACCAAGAGGTCTCAAAAATATACATGTAAGTATACTCACTGCTTCAGTGTAGAAGTGGCAAAATCGGCCCAAACGGGTGCAGCCGTATCCTACTTGGTAGAAGAGTGTGTTGTTGTCAGTTGTCAGTGTACCAAAGATGGCAACCTCGGTGCAGTTTCCTTCGTTATTGCATATGACGAAACTGACGCCAGTAAACCTAGCCTTGTACACGACATCGACTGCTCGCGCCATCCTTGAGCCGCTGAATGTAACGTTCGGAGCTGCAAAGTGCGCAGGCGGTGGTTACTGCTGTCAGGAACGCAGGTGAAACGCTTAAAATTCCATCGTGGATTTTTCTCTTTTCCATCTGGATTTTAATTTCCCATCTGGAATCACGGATATCCATGTGGATTTTCATATTTCAATTCTGGTTTTTTGTTTTTCCATACCAAATCCATGATAGATTTTTTTTTTACAGATGGAATTTGAAACTTGATTACGGTTTTGTCAATCCCACCAATGGGTTTGCGGAAATCCAGATGGATTCTAGGTTCCCATATGGAATTGACATCTCCACCAAGGAATTTGGGATTCCATAACAATTTCACATATCTGTAAAATCGATACCAATAGGTATTTTTAGTTCGTATTTGGAACGAGTGATGTATACAGAAAATCAGTAGGGCAGTTTTAATGGCAACACTTGGGGACACTCCCAAAGTCCACTGGAGGTTAGCTTAGGGCCAGGGGAACACTTGGGGACTGTAGCAAAGTCCCCCTGAGGTTAGGTTAGACGCAGGGAAACACCGCGGGACACGACTAAAGTCCACAAAAGGTTAGGTAAGGCTCAGGGGAACACCAGGGTGCTGTACAAAAGTAAACTTGAGGTTAGGTTTGGCCAAGGGCAACTCCGGGAGACACCACCAAAGTCTACTTAAGGTTAGGTTAGGCCTAAGAGAAGACTGGGGGAACCCCACCAAAGTCCACTCAAGTTTAGGCCATAGGGACCCAGGGAGACGCCACCAAAGCCTGCCTAAGGTTAAATCAGGCCCAGGGAAACACTGGGGGACACCACCAAAGTCCACTCAAGGTTAGGTTAGGCTAAGGGGGTAATCCCGGCAGACACCACCAAAAGTCTACTCTACAGAAGAAGAAAAAAGTTGTGGCCATCCGTGCTGGCTAGGTTAGGTTGGGGCCTGGCTCGATTAGGTTAGGTTAGGAGAGGCCGGAGTGGCTCAGTTAGATTAAATAGAAAGAAAAAATACGCGGGCGCAGTTCGCGGTTGCGGGCGGGCAAGGCCCGCCGTACCTAGGGCTGTGCGATATCACGATATATCGAGTCGATATCGATATCACCTTGATATCGAGGGGTCCAATATTTGTTGTCAAACCTCATCGATATACAGGGTGTTTCTCATCGTGAGGTCATCCACTTCAGGGTGGATAGGGGACACCTGGAGAAGTGTTTTGGGCATAGGAACCCATGGGCGAAAATGTCACGTTACAGCGTTACACGAGGGTTACTTCTGTTCATTGTGCGCCGGGATGGTAGGCAACCCATCGAGCACGGTACGCCATACCAACCCCTCCCACTGAAATGAACTTTCTCGGCCACTTTAAATTGTTGTCAATTCATTGTTGATAAATGCTTTCACAAAAACAGAAAACAAAACATGAAGAAACTTCTCGTTACATCAAACACCACATCTCGATCCAGCCTGCAAGGGGCAAATCATCGAGTAACTTGGGTAAAACCTCCTGCAAGAACACCAGGGACCCGTTGCCGCTTAGTCTTGGTACGGCCCCACACCCAGAAAAATCGTTTCTCAGTTTGAGACCAGACCAGGGAGTTTAAGAATACTGCGATTTTATCAAGAGCGAGACTTCTTACTGTGGGGTGCCATGGAGGCCCTCGTGTACGAAACACCGGTTGAAGGTGAGGAAGATTTGTTGGCGCGGATCGTGATGGCCGGGGAATGCATCCTCCAAAACCCTGGTATGTTTGAGCGAGTGCGGACAGCGTGGGGACAGCGGGTCGCAAATTGCATTGCAGTTAGTGGAGGACACTTTGAACATTTGTAACCGTGTTTGTTTTTCTGCTGAGACTGAATTTTGTTTGTGTTGTGACGAAGAATTTTTTGCTCGTTTTGTTTCCTGTTTTTGTTCTGACGTTGCCAAAAAATGAATTGACTGCAATTCAACGTGACAAACCGTTCCCAAGAAAATTCATTTCAGCCGTGGAAAAGAGGCGGCAGCGGGGTGGGACGGGTTGGTATGGCGTACCGTTATCGATGGGTTGCCTACCATCCAGGCGCATAATGAACAGAGGTAACCCTCGTGTAACGCTGTAACGTGACATTTTCGCCCATGGGTTCCTATGCCTAAAACACTTCTCTAGGTGTCCCCTATCCACCCTGAAGTGGATGACCTCACGATGAGAAACACCCTGAATCGAGTTACCGATATCCTTCGATACCACGATATCCCCCGATATTACGATATCCCTCGATATCGCGATATCCTTCAATACCACGATATCCCTGTTAGGGGCCATTCACATATTGCGTAATCATAATTTTGGCCACATAGGACCCCCCCCCCCTCTTCAAGTAGTTACGTCATATGTGAATAGCCCCATACCAAAAACTCCCGATACCACGATATCTCTCGATACTACGATATCCCTCGATATAACGATATTCCTCGATACCACGATACCCCTCGATATGCCGATATTTGTCTATATCCCCGATATGTATCGTCGATACGATATATCCATCCATCCCTCGATCTGAAGGTAATATCGTATCGCGATATGAAAAATTCCAGCGCTTACAGCACTGAGTCGCCCTCGTGAACTGAACGATGAGTGTTGATAATAGTTTGCTAGTCACAATTTGGAAATTTAAGTTTAGAAAAAAATCATAAAGGAAAAACGGAAAGTTCTGACATTCGAACCGGCGACGCGCCGCACGGTGAACCGCTGTATTAGACCGCGCGACCAAACCGACATTGTTACTTAGGTTTGCGTGGCGGACCATCACAAGCCACGGTCGCGTTGGGAGGCACCAACCAGAGCGCAGACCAATGCGAATATGGATCCAAGTTGGCGACGATAGGTCTCCTCATTGAACAGGGGACGACTCTAAAATAAATCGGATTTGATGTGATCACATGCGCAATGGTGGACTCTAGCAGATTGGTTACGTCTGCTTTTCTTAAATGTACTGGAATTCTTTTTTTAAGTATATTGGTACAATTGTTTTAGATTCTCCGCCCACTCCGTCTCGCTCCGTGCGATGCCAATATGTCATTTTGAAACACTAAGCAGCCATGCTGAGATGATTTACATTCTGTTAATTTGCAGTTAGTTACCAAGGGTTCAATTATATCGTATGATAAAAAAGATGTTAAATATAATGGAGGAACAACGGTAATTAATATTTTAAAAATAATTATAAATTTTGAAAGTTGGTAGAACCGCAGCATAGCTCCGCCCATTTCTGTGGCCCCATCTAGCGGTGTTGGAATGAAACTGAATGCAGAATGTGGCAACAACGACACTTGCTGAGGGGAGAAAAATAAAAAAGTAGAATACTCGATGCAGAGAGCTCCTCGCTCCGCTCGGGCTCAAAAAATTCCAGCGCTTACAGCACTGAGTCGCCCTCGTGAACTGGACGATGAGTGTTGATAATAGTTTGTTGATCACAATTTGGAAATTTAAGTTTAGAAAAAAATTAATAAGGAAAAACGGAAAATTCTGACATTCGAACCGGCGACCCGCCGCACGGTGAACCGCTGCATCAGACCACGCGACCAAACCGACATTGTTACTTGAGTTGCGCCCATTTCTGTGGCCCCATCTAGCGGTGTTGGAATGAAACTGAATGCAGAATGTGGCAACAACGACACTTGCTGAGGGGAGAAAAATAAAAAAGTAGAATACTCGATGCAGAGAGCTCCTCGCTCCGCTCGGGCTCAAAAAAGGAATATTGCACAGCCCTTGCCGTACCCCGGGCGGCCACGAGGCTGCCACACGGGCGGGCGGAGTCCCCCACGGTGAGCGCCAAAGTCCCCATCCGGGGGAGCGAAGCGAGCGAAGCGAACGAAGCGTAAGTACGGCGGAGCTTAGGCAGCACTCTGACCAATTCACTCCTGCCTTAACTTGAGACAGTAGTCTATGTAATAATTAAGTTTTTTATGCATCACCCTTCCCCTCGGTGGCAGAGTGACGCCATCTATACACCGTGCTTCTCCGAGACGTAACCGACTAGCATTCACACTAATCAAGTCTTACGAAGAAAACTTCTTCGTTTTGCAGAGAAAACTGCAGCTTCGTGTTACGAACTTTCTTCTTACGTATTGGTTTGTACCTTACGAACCAATTTTAGTCCTCCTCGCCCCAACGTAAGGGTTCGTAAAAGCTAGCGACCCCCCCCCCCCCCCCCTCTCTTAAATAATATTTTTGAAATATTGCTCCCCTTACGACACATATCCGAGATTTCCCCTCCCCCCCCCCCCCCCCCGGTTCGTTTCATTTAAATGCCGAATATCTCTTTCGCCTCATTTTCGCAGAAAAAGTTTGCATGACGAACCGCTTAGATAACTACGCTGAGCGTTAAGGCCGTCCCTGTTGAATTTGACTGCGAGCTAGGATGATGAAATTGGGTAAACCTATAGATAAGGCTCTAAATAAGAAGCCCTGTAAAATCGCAAGTCAAAGAATCACTTTTGAGCAGAGATACAGTTGGTCAAAAGTGGACAATTTTGGCAAACGAGCTCTTTTTGTAACAACCGGTAACAACTCATGTTCCAAGTTGTTCGAAGCTTTATGAAGTCTATATGTTCGCCCGCCTTTTTTGTCGTACCAGGTCTGCAAAAGCCTCCTTTAAGTTCAGATAAAATACTTGCACGTCTTTTAGCGTGTGCTTTTAAAATAATATTATCACCGTAGTAACTTGCAGCGGACACACTGTTTTATTGATCGCGACAACTGTGTGCAGTAAGTGATTCTAATTTTTTATCTATGGTTTGTCAGATACATAAGAAAGATATGTTTTTTCACTTCCTCTTTCTGTGTTTCAGCTTTTGTGAACCGTAATGTCAGAAGTGATCAAGCCCTTAAGCTAACCCAACTTGTGTCGCTTATCAACAGGAGGGCTCCAGAGTGGAGGAAGGGGAGGTCAGAGTCTCCCAAAACCCCAAAGGTGGGCAAGAAGCCTGCACAGCAAAAGTCAAGCACGGAGGTAAATTTCTTTCAACTATTATTTTTCAGAGACAGTAGGGTATCATTACATTTGTAATGTCATATTTTGAGTGTTAGTCAATTGATTTGGTAAAGTAAAGCATAGATCGAGTGACACCTGTTCAGCTGTTGAAGGGAGAGTATCTCTTCTCCTGTTTTCCACCTTCTTCCTATTTTTAGTTCCATAGCTGAGTCCACCTGTACCAGCTTGGACACTAAAATTAAGAAGTAGGGAGGAAACAAAGTAGACAGATACTCATCGAACTAGCCTGCATTCACTCTACTTGCACTTTGCTTTTCCAATCAAAGAAAAAATCAGGTAGAAAAAATTGTCCTAATCATGGCATGTTTCGTTACAGCAGGTCATCAGTACCTCACCGTTCAAGAGCTCACCACTGATACAGAAGCCTCCCACCACATCTGATGCATCACCTGCTGGGACCCCTTGCAAGAAGTCTACCACATCTGACGCCTCACCCACCGAGACTCCTGTCAAGAAGTCTACCACCACATCTAATGCCTGCGAAGTTTCCAGCAAAGGCAAGAGTGGGGGACTCACCATTGAAGGTACCAACACCTGTGGTGCAGGAGGCCCAAGTCGTGGACAAGGGTAGTGGCTACCAGCCAAATGGACAATTTTTCCAGCCATCTCACCACTTTTCGCCTCCACCTGGTGATCACTATGGTAGTGCACCGCCCAATTTTTATGGCCCTGGTTATTTTGGTAATAATGGGAACTTTGGTTTTGGCTTCTACGGATCCCAGCCCCATCATCCATGGGACCAATCTGATCGCTCAAGTGATGCTGGTTTATCTTATCTTGGACTTTAAATGTTCCATTAATTTCAAGTTAATTCTGCTCCATTAATTGTCAGTTTTATGTTGCACTTTTATTTTTAAGTTTTCTTCTACCTCATATCCATTTTATTTTCTTTATTTGACTTTTATACTGTCAATTTTTTTATGTTTTTGTATGCCAATTATTATATTAGAATACGGACTTGGGTCCTCATTAATGTTATGGTCTGTACTTAGTTGCTCCCAGTGAGTGTTCCTTTATTTTCAAGTTAATCTTTGAACCAGTCATACATCTGGTCAGTCTTATGTCGGACTTTGGTTTACAAGCAGTATTATTTTACCTTCGAGTTTATTTTATTTTCATTGTTTGACAAGTGTAGTCACTTTTTTAGTTTAGTTTGTAAATTTTTTAGACTGAACTAAGTCATAAGTATTGTCTTATGGTAACAGTAGTCAAATCACTTACATCATGGAAACATTTGATAAGTGTCATGTCAGACTTACAGGCCTTCTATGTGTTTCTCGACCTTCAAGTTAATTATTACATTATTCGATTTTCATGGTCATTTGTTTATTTTGCTTTGAATAAACATGTTAAATATTCTATTCAATGTTAGTAACTATTTGTTACCTGTCATGTACCACACCTATTGGAATCGGACAGAGGGTGAGGTTGGGGGTGGGGGAGGAGGTGCCTCCCAGGTGCGGGGGAAGGGGTAGAGGGGAAGGTCGCCATACAGGGAGGGGGTGCCCTGGCGAAGATGGCGAGGACTTGAGGAAGTGTAGAGAGAGTGAATGTACTCTCTCCGACGTTTCACCCTCTCTTCACTCTCTCGAGAGAGTATTAAGACAGCATTCTCACTCCCTGATCACGCTCTGCTCCTGCGACTCTATTTACTTTCTTGTGCCCCCTCTCATGAGAGTACAAGAAAAGTGAGCTCACTCCCTTAGCACTCCCTGGAGTAGCGCCGACCTCACTTCCTCAGCGCGCTCTCGAGAGGGTGCGCGAGAAGGTGAGCTCACTCCCTCCGCACTCTCTCGAGTAGCGCCGACCTCACTTCCTCAGCGCGCTCTCGAGAGGGTGCGCGAGAAGGTGAGCTCACTCCCTCCGCACTCTCTCGAGTAGCGCCGACCTCACTTCCTCAGCGCGCTCTCGAGAGGGTGCGCGAGAAGGTGAGCTCACTCCCTCCGCACTCTCTCGAGTAGCGCCGACCTCACTTCCTCAGCGCGCTCTCGAGAGGGTGCGCGAGAAGGTGAGCTCACTCCCTCCGCACTCCCTGGAGTAGCGCCGACCTCACTTCCTCAGCGCGCTCTCGAGAAGGTGCGCTCACTCCCTCCGCACTCCCTGGAGTAGCGCCGACCTCACTTCCTCAATACCCTCTCCACGGGACGCGCCAGAAGGTGCGCTCACACTCTCGAGTTGCTACGCTTACTAAGGAGGACAGAGTTCACAGATTTTGCCTTCCACCTCTGATATGGAGGCGAACCTTTTGGGGCAGTGGTAATCCTAAACAGCCTGTCGCGGATCGGGTCAATCCAATGGTGTTCTACTAGCCCCGGGATGTTCGGGTGCAAACAATACCGCAGCGCACTATATCAGTCTTTTTCTGTCTTGCGCGTTTAGCGTGGCCGGATTGCTTAAAACCGAAACAACCTAGGACTGTTTGTCTTCGCGTGATCAAACTGAATACGTGTCGTACTAATCCAAACTTCCTGAGGTCAGTATCGATAAGAGATGTGAGATCTAGCAATGCGTTCCGGAAAAATGCGTGTGGAGCCTTATGATTGCATTCTATGTGTACTTTCTCTCCGTTGCACGTAAGACTTGGAAATAAAAATTAGCTCTGATGTGGGCCCCGGGAGTTTTCTGATTGCTTTCTAGAAATACCGAAGAAAAAGAAAATCGGAACAGCACGTAACGTTTGATCCTTTTGTATCCGCGGCCCTTATCGGTTTTTTGGGGCGTTTTGCGCTAAATTCGAACAAATTCTATTACTAATACGCGTACTAGCACGTCTCAGTGACCCGACTCAGACACGAGTGGCCGCACCCTCGGATAACCTGCCCTGCAGAGCGCCAAAGCCTGGCCCCACTGTCCCCACTCCTCGCTGTACCGGTGCTGGTGGCGCTGCGCGCACTCCGCTGCTGCCACGGAGGCGTGCACTGTGCTAGGAGCTCCACAGATCCCCCCTCCAGTGTTCCTCCGTGGCGTGGTTGGTAGCGTGCAGCAACGAAAAGGTGAGTGTCCTGTGTTCTACTACTGTTCTCCATGTGCGTTTGTGTCTGTGTGTTCATCCCTTGTCTTCCAAGAACGCTGCCGGGTCTCGCCGTAAGAGTGGGAGAGGAAGATGGGAGAGGGGGGAGCGGGGAGGGGGCCGGCGGACTCCAGGCCTCTGACATATTTATGGCTTTTGCCGGCGGAGCGCACTTCGTTGACACTCTCTCAATACTTTTTCGAGGAAGTGAGCCCACGCTCTCGACACCCTCTCATTACCCTCTGGAGGGAGTGAGCGCACGTCGCCAACGCTGCCTGTATCCTCCATCAAGAGAGTGAGCGCACCCTCTCAATACTCTCTCGTTACCCTCTGGAGATGCTACGCGCATCCCGGTCGCAGGGTCTTGGCACTCTTTGGAGAGAGTGAGCAAAGCAGGCACACACTCCCTCCACACTCTGTTGAGAAGGTATCGAGGGAGTGTGCTTGTTTCGATTTACCCTCTCATAACTCTCTCGGGAGGGTGCAAAGAAAGTGATCTCACTCTCAACTTTTTCGCCAGGGTGGAGGGGAGGGATGCCACACGGGGGAGGGGGTAGAGGGGAGGGGTGGCCCAGGGTGGAGGGGGAGGCTTCGGACAGCTTTCGGAACAGCCCGCGGACAGCTTTCGGAACAGCCCGCGGACTGATTTCGGAATAGCCCGATGCAATCCTCGGACCAGCATCGGACGAGCCCGCGGGCTGAGGTCCGAAACAAGCCCGGTCCCAGCCGTCGGGCAGTTCCGAAACTTGGCTGATTTTCTAACATTCTGGAACATTGGCGGACTAGCCCGATAGGGCTCGATTCGGACAGAGCCCCCGCTCGGACTGGTTCTGGGGCTGATCTTTTTTATATGGGCAAGGCCGGACTTACCTTCGCAATCACTGGAAATTTCGTCGGATGCGTCCTCGCAATGCGGGACGCTGTCGCACAACTCACTACGGTCAATGCAGCCACCATCTCGGCAGGCGTATTCCGTCTTCGAGCAGGCAGAATGGACGTCTTCGATGATATCATAAGCTAACATAACATTTAGAAATAACGCAACGTTATATGTTAGAGTTATAACGCGTAACATTTACCGCGTTCAAGGAACTTAACGTTATGTCCAATTAACATTTTGATAATGTTACCACGTTGTGGTTACGTTACCGAAACGTTTACCGTAGGTAACAAAAAAGGAATGTTATGACGATAACGTTATGCAACTCTAACTTAAATAACGTTATGATAACGTTATAGAACTGAAATTCAAATAGCTAAAAAGATACCCGACTGTGTTGCCAAGTCGGTTCTGCCCCCCCCCCCCCCCCGGACCCCCCCTCTTTCTGTGTTGCCACATTTCTAGATCATTGACTGACGGTGTGGGCTAGTTGTGTTCTGCCATCCACACTTATCTCCCCCCCCCCCCCCCCCCCCCGTCCTAGGTGCGTATATAGAAAAACAAAATTGACGACGGCCGGGAGGGGGAACCGAACCCATGACCCTTCACTCGGCACCTCCGTCACAGCGACACTAAGCACTGAGCTACTGAGCCAATGTGACAACCAATCTATGGGAGATGCTGGACTAGCAGCAGCCGTGATCGGCGAGTGCCGGGTGGACCGACCGGGCTGGCCGCTGCCTCAGCCGCTCTGCTGCTGTTGCGGCAGTTGCAAAAGGCATCTTCCCTCGTCGCTTGGCTCGCTTCGCAGGCAGTCGGTCAGAAGACACAAATCCCCCAACCGTCCCTCCCCCTCTCACCTGGTCCATTTCACTCGTTTCCAAACCAGCCATTGGCTTGGCGGAAATCGGAGCGACAGACAGTTCCGACTCTCGCTGATTGTTTTCCCAGCGGTCCGGCGGCTCAATGGTTAGAAGGCGTGCGCCGCACGACGGGCCACAGATGGTGTGAGGTTCGATTCCCACCGCTTCTCGAAATATACTTTGCTTGTCTTTGTAGGAGCAGAGACGGGGAGGGGGCATGACTAACAGGAACAAGGCCGAGATGGAGAGACCGAGGCTTGGGATTCAAGAAATGTGGCAACGTAGTCATCGGAGGGGAAGGGGAAGGGGGAGGCTGAGGATCTGGCAACACAGCCAGGTTCTCAGCGTATTTTAACGTTATTATCGTTACGTTAAACGTTTTTTTCATAACGTTATGATGAATGTTATTAGCATAACCGTTATGCCTGAACGTAACAAACGAGGTTATCCATATAACCGTTACATCTTATAACACACCGGGTCAACGTTATGTTATTAACATTGTCCATGGGTTATTGGAATATAAGTTACGTTATTGTAACATAACATTAGAAAATAACTATCACTAATGTTACACTTCGTAACATTATAATGTTACGCGTTATGTTAAGTTATGGGTCCCTGACGTTTTCATCTGTATACGTACCGTTCAAATTAATGAGCTACTGTTCACTCTGAACAATAGTAAGTGTGTGGGATATTTGGGGTGTTTCAGGCATAAAATATGCCTGACCTGCAGGGTTGTTAAATTTAATATGAAACATTAACGCGTTAACGTTATTGCGTTTCTGCGGGTCCATTCACGTACGTCGCTAACGTTAACGTTAATTTGCAAAGTAACGCGTTAACGTTAATTTGCAAAGTAACGCGTTAACGTTTATTTGCAAATTATCGCGTTAGCGATAATTTGCACATGTAACGCGTTTGCGTCGAATTAACGCGTTAACGATAATTTGAACATGTAACGCGTTAGCGTTGAATTAACGCGTTAACGCCGTTAACGTTAAGTCAACGCCGTTAACGTTAAATTAACGCACAAACGTTAAATTGACGCCGTTAACGTTAAATTAACGCGTAAACGTTAAATAAACGCCGTTAACGATAAATTAACGTGTAAACGTTAAATTAACGCCGTTAACGTTAAATTAACGCGCAAACGTTAAATTAACGCCGTTAACGTTAAATTAACGCGCAAACGTTAAATCGACGCCGTTAACGTTAAATCAACGCGTTAACGTTAAATTAACGCGTTAACGTTAAATTAACGCGTTAACGCTGTTAACGTTAACTAATTTTTTATTTGCATTTATTTCTCTGCCATACATATAAATGACAACAGTGCTTCGTGAAGAGAAAATAAGGGCGCAAACCGTGAAGGAAAACCGCGGTATAAGCGATTTTTGCACTTGCACCGCCGATATCTCCGAAACTATAAGAGATACGACGTTTTCCATAGTGTTTTCCTGATGCTACTTCAATCAAATTAATATGTTAAAATTTTAAAAATTAGTTTGAGAAAATCTATTTTCCGGCGTGTACGAAGTCATTTTTTTAGCGGTGTTGACGTGGACGTCTATTTTTGTACGACCCCCTCCCCCCTCACGTCCACCCATGTCCGGTTTGTAGGACCCCCCCCCCCCCCCCCCCCCCCCCCCTAAAAACCCGGACATCCTTTATGGACGCCCCCTAAGGTGAATTGATTCATTAGGGTTACGAGACATCGGCATCCCCTAAAAATTTCGACCCTGATCAGACAACTTTTACTTACTTGCTCCAAAGCCAGCAAAGTCAAAAACTAAAACTAAAATTACAGGAAAACGATCCCTTACGGTTTCGGAGATATCGGCATTGAAAGTGCAAAAATCGCGTATACCGTTACACGGATAATTATGGCTATTGATATAATTGTGGAAAGTACGTATTATATGCAAATTATTTGAAGTTCATATCACAATGTATGTTATTACGGTTGCACGTAACACCGAATTACGTTTAAAGTAATCTCGGTAGAGCACGTTAAAAACTAAAACAGGTTGAAACTCGCGCGACGCGTTACGTCTGCTACGCTAGGTCACGAAAAACGGAAGAATACAAACGGAAGACCCGCGCACTTCTCGATGAAGTCGCCAAAAGCACCTCAAGAACCGTCCTACGTAGCTAGATGAAGCAAACCGACGACGATAGGGAACCTGACCTTATTAAATAAATAACATGAGAAATCTAAATCTGAACCTAAATACTTCCACCTTCCGAAAATGAATAAGGCTGGCGCCCCTCTGAAGGCTATACTGACAAAGGCGGTTCCTCTCCTACCCCCTTTCCCAGCACGTAACCATAGAAATAAATAAAAAAAAAAACAATTCGAAAACCGCTTGACGAAGTGTTGCGTTTACGCGACATTTTGATCGGATGACATACGGTATTTCATAAATTCAAAAGAGAACCTAGTTTCCAGCCGTTTTAGAGAACGTAGATGGGCGATCGTTTGCCTTGGGATGAGGCGCTGCCTCGAGTCAACAATACGTAGCTCCTGCTAGTGGCGGTGTAGCGGAGCAGGGTTGTTAAATTTAATTTAGAAATGTAACGCGCTAACGTTAACCCGTTACGTTTGTGTTGTTAACGTAACGCGCTAAAGTTACGGCAATTTCGAAAACTTAACGCGCTAAAGTTACGTTAACGCATTAACGCCGTTAACGTTAACCATTTCTACTATTTTGGGGGCATTCCGGTGTGCAGTCGATGCAGACATAAACGAAGGTGAGGGGCGGACAAGGATGGGTGGTGAAGGCAGAACGGTTCTTTCTGGGAGAATTCTTAAATGAAGATTTTAGCCAAGATTTCAGTCGTGAAACTGACTAACTGCTTAACTTATTACGTTTCAAATGACGCTTCGGTAAACGTTAACGGCGCTAATGCGTTAACAAATCCAATTAACGTAACTCGTTATCGTTACGAGCATTCGAAAATCGTAACGCGCTACCGTTTTAACTTTAGCGTTAACGGCGTAACGCCGTTAAACTGTAACTTAACTTTAACAACCCTGCAACGGAGTGCCAGCGGCTAAGTCGGAAACAATTTTAACTCATCCGCATCCCAATGTTCCCAGAGAACGAGTCTCCTCTAGAACGCATAGCGTTCACCATGCGAGTCCTGTTAATCCCTGCATTATGTTCTTGGCAACTTTACATCCATATTAATGACTGGATACAAAAAAAAAAAAAAAAAAAAAAAAACTGCTGGCTGCTGGTCTTGCTCAATGTCGTGGAGACTCGTGAAAAATTTGTCCATCTGTTGTCAATAAATATCAGACGGATTAAGAAACAGTCTTGGTCACAGAAGAGGGGAAGTTAAAGACAAAAGAAACAACATCTTTACAACAAATAGAAATAAATTTGTATCCAAAGCAAACAACCGTGGCGGTATTTATACCTAACAGCACACTGCTACTGGAGCAATTCCATTCCCTGAACCCATGTCAATCCAAGTGGCATAGTGTCATCATGATCTGCAAGGTCTATATCCTAATGGTGGTCTGCGGAACTGGCATATTTTTATCCAAGCCTTGTTATACGCCATTTTTCAGAGACCAAGTACTATAGTGGCGAGTTGCTTGAAAGTACCCGGGGTAGTGATTGTTACCAGTAGAAGACGTGTTTTAGATCGCTACGGGAGACAATTCGTGTTATACGAAACGCGTCCCAGCTAGCCTATCCACTTTCCACCTGTTTTGTTTTGGAGGAAAATATTTTTATAAATAAAATGTCACGTGCAGTTCTGAAATATTTTTTTAAATTATTTTCAGAACTTCCACTGGTAACTATAACAACCGGGGTACTTTCAAGCAACTCACCACTACATTTTGTCACCATCCTGTTTAAAAACTTCAAAACTCCTTTAAAATCTTCTTAACACTCCCCAGCAATCTCAGCACGATCGAAAACACCACGTGCGACTCCGACAACTCGATTTCTCCCCCCCCCCCCCCCCACCGCCGGGAGCGCCTGCCACCAGCCGCCATGTTCTTCTTTGCATTCTTCTTCCTTTCGCTACAACGGCTAGGGTTGTCGAAATGGTCTATTCACTCAAGGCTACGGAGACGTTTTTCGTGAAACCAATGATTTTAGGAAGCCTTTGTTTTATTCGTACGATTTTTACTGGGCACAAATTTTCTAATCAAGGTTTGCATTACCTACCTTTGAGGAACTCAACGTTCACATGAAAGGTGTTGGGTTGTGGCTTGACCTTGAGCACAGTCAAGCTCTTTTCGAAAGGAAAGACGGCTTTAGGACCGTTGCGCAAGTGATAAGGCCAAAAGAGCATGCCGCCATTTTCACGTATCGAATAAAGCCATATGGTCAGGCTGCCATTGTCACGATACAATACGAAGTCGATCTCTTTGCTCCCGAAGTCGCTCTCTTTGTTCCTTAACCTAATGGTCTGAAACGGTCGGCAAAAGCATGTTGAATCATCGTGCTGAGGGCGCAAGAAGGGACGAGGCGAGGGTACTTCACAGAGTGCTGCATTGGCGCAGGCCGGAACCGCTAGCCAGACCCTCGGTCAAGACTATGCGATTAGGGACGGGTGACTTGGCATCGAGTCCCGGCGGCTCCAGATCACCGAAAAAAAAAAGTCACTCATATTTCTTTTATCGGAGCTAGCTCCGAACAAGACGGGAAGAACAAAACGGTCTCTGATTGGCCGGGCGTGAGAGTGGGGGAAACCTAGAGTTATTCAAATCCCAGTGTTGTTGGGGAATTTTCCCGATAATTTCCCGGGAATGTTCTTTGGAATATTCCCGATTTTACAAAACTTTTTGTTTTTTTGAACTACCTAAAAATATTTGACGCCTTTCTAGCCCCCCACCGCCTCGTTGTAACGTATTCGATCTTAGTTCATACGCCGATCGTAATGTCTCAGTCGAGACTGTTTCTTGAGCACGAACGTCAACTTTTACTGTGGTATGATTTACATAATTCTATAACTTTGTAACAGCGGACGTGTCCTAAAGCTGTTTGTTTTTTTACCAATTAAAATCCATGTTTAGTATCATTTTCATTACTTATAGAAGAATGCAATTTCTGCCTATGCCCTGCTACCTTCCTCCTCTCCTTTCCTTTTGCCGCGCGCTCCTACTACTGCCTCATCCACCACACAACCGCTGCAACGACGCCTTCATCGAATCAGGAGGGTGAAGCTGATTGATTTCACGGAACCCAGCGTTATCTCTGGCTGAGGTGATTTAACATAGTGGCTCCCAACAGCACTTCATGATGTTGTTGCCTTTTCATATATGAGAAGTTGAATAATTCACTTTGTCGAATGATTCCCGGGTGTCGTGTGAACAGATAATATAACACTCACACAATTTTAAAAACTAAAAGAATGGAATGAAAGTATGAACGGAACCAACTATTGAATTTCGAAGCAGAGCTGAGGTGATTCCAACCCTTCACAGCTCTAGGGAATAACCCAACCACCTCGTGCGCATGCGCAGTAGAGTCGATCGTCGAGCACCTATTTTCGAAATCCGTTTGGCGCGTAAACATTTTCCCTGCCATTTTTTTATGTAGTTAACGACAATATTTTTTGACAGCATTTTCCGAGGTCATCTCCGCATTCTCTAAATAGGCCCTCTATAGGGCGAAACATGAATTTTCTTTAGAAAAAAAATGGAATATATTTTCAATGTCGGTTCGATGAGAGAAGCGCCCTGCCAGGTTAAAATGTTAAGGAAAACGTCGTACCTCTTACGGTTTCGGAGATATCGGCACTGAAAGTGCAAAAATCGCGTATACCGCGGCTTTGCTCGGTTTTGCTTGATTTTTGCACTTTCAATGCCGATTTATCCGAAACTGTAAGAGATACGACGTGAGATATACGACGCTTTCCTTGAAATTTTAGCTCGTTTTTCCATGGAGGGAATCATTACCGATGCAGTTAACTTACCTCCAGCAATGTTTTGCAGTAGTCGCCTTCCTGAGTGCACCCGGAATACGTTTTGTAAATAAGGCTCCCCGAAACGCTGTGGTAGCTGCTGATGGAGAGCTTCCTGCACGTCTCCGGGCTGCACATAAGGAACTCGATTGCGGAGAGGGACGGAGAGGGCCCAACCTTCACATGCCGGATTCCCGTAAATGGTTTCTTGAGGCTGTGTACTTAAAAGAGAACAACAGTCATGAAGGTTACGCCGAATCGTGAATGGGGACGTCGTACCTAAGCTTGTGCTCGCTGTGTGAGTCAATACGTTGGACTATCATTGTGTAACGTCGTATGTTCTAATCAATCAATGAATCCCTACGCAGAGACGACGTTTCTAGGCGACAGCCCAGGTTGAGACAGGGGTGGCAACAGAGTGATAACCTGTGTAGCAATGCATTCCAAGCCCGTTTCCAGTTTTCATTTTAATTCTGCAAGTGCAACTCAGTTTTATGGTATAGTCAAGTTCCAAGAGCTTACACAGCGACACATGACACATTACGGTACCATGAGGCATTCCAGACAAGCCACCCGTTTTTCGACCTTTTCCGATTTCGATCTGACGTTCCTTCTTTAAGTTACTACAAGGGCCGCCGAAACGAGCATTTGTCAGGGAAACGGTTCTATAGATTTAGCAAAGCTATGATGCTAACGCTAACGGAGGACGTAAACCTGCCCCGCTACGGACTATTAGGTAAATCATCTAATTAATTTTTCTCCGTGGAGAAGCATTCCACTTTCGGTTCCGCATCACCGTTAATGCTGTGGCAAGGAAACGAACGCGCCACTAACGGCGTGCACTTTCGCAAGCACCTCCAATCGGTTGTCTCAAGGGCCGCCAATTTTTGCGAGTGTGTACTTGTCGATAAAACGATATCGAGTTTTGGCCACAACGTACAGATGTAAGCGCATAAAAGTCAACAAGACAACGAAAAAAGGCTGCTATGACAGTCAGTTACAGACGCGTCCTGGAGGCAAAACCAGTACGCTCAGCCCGCTTTAAGGGTCTCCAATCGCTCTCCTACTCGCGGAATGGTCACGCTTATTAGTCAAAAGTGGGGGTGGGAGGGGTGGGTAGGCTGACCTCCTCCTCCCAGCCGGCCAAGGTGGCAACACCGCTGCAACCTCGTCGATTTCGGTGTCACCGGCCGGCTCCTGCTTCCCGGACCAGAGATTGGCTCAGTTTCGCTCCTTTTCCGGATTTTTGGCAACTCCAAGTCGGCTCTAAAACCTCGTACGATCTCTATTCAAAAACGGAATCGCACTGCCGGGAGGCGGCGAAAAGGTTGGTGTGAGTTACAAATGTGAAAAATTTGAACGTCAAAAGTTGATTTCCGCCGGGTTTAAAAGGACGGACCGCGCCAAATCCGTCCTATTGTAATGTTTATTGGTCTCCGGTGCTCCGGCAGACGTCGCGCAGTGTTGCACCGGTGGGAGGAGGGGGAGGGACGTCTTCCCCGCACCTCGCACCGCCTCACCCCGCCACGTGCGAGAGAGAAGGTGTAGCCTGTCCTTGTCTACTCATGCCTGGAACTCGAAACAGGCCCTTCTTTCGGCATACAAATCTCAAGTTCTAGTTGACATATGAACAAGCTAGAAGTCTCAGCTTGTAGAGGAAGGACGGGGCTATGTTGTGAATATAATTTCAATTTAGTAAGTACTCGTCTTACATGAGAAAAACTGCTCTATTATCGGGTCATTTTCAAGTGATTCCAGGAGCAAACCTGGAAAACGCAGGGACATGAAAAATATTTCACAACATAGTCAGAGTAAAGAACTATGATACTGCAAAGTTACATCTCGATATCTATTCAAATTCTTGAGATTTGTATGCCGAAAAAGGGGAGAAAACGAAGGTTTGAACGTCTCTAGATCAAAAACTAGAAGGCTCAGAGGGCTCAGACACATATCACTAGAATCAGCGTGTTCTGAACTATCGATTTATGAAATAAAAAAAAAGATCGATTGGAGACCCTTAAGCGTAATATGCCCCAAAACGCTCTAAAACACACCTCAACGAAATTGGCGCCCTACTTTTTTTTTTTGGGCGGCCCTCGCTGTGTCTACGCCATGCGTTTTAGTACGGAGGGGTGGAAATTTCAAAGGAAAAAAAACGAGCTTTAGAAACACCCCATGGTGCACGGCAGAGCGGTGAAAGGCACTTCCGGCCGCTCTCCCAGCCCGGCACTGCCGCCTACCGAGTGCAGCAGGCCGCTCTCACTGCCGCTCTCCCAGCCCGGCACTGCCGCCTACCGAGTGCAGCAGGCCGCTCTCACTGCCGCTCTCCCAGCCCGGCACTGCCGCCTACCGAGTGCAGCAGGCCGCTCTCACTGCCGCTCTCCCAGCCCGGCACTGCCGCCTACCGAGTGCAGCAGGCCGCTCTCACTGCCGCTCTCCCAGCCCGGCACTGCCGCCTACCGAGTGCAGCAGGCCGCTCTCACTGCCGCTCTCCCAGCCCGGCACTGCCGCCTACCGAGTGCAGCAGGCCGCTCTCACTGCCGCTCTCCCAGCCCGGCACTGCCGCCTACCGAGTGCAGCAGGCCGCTCTCACTGCCGCTCTCCCAGCCCGGCACTGCCGCCTACCGAGTGCAGCAGGCCGCTCTCACTGCCGCTCTCCCAGCCCGGCACTGCTACCGAGTCAGCAGGCCGCACTGCCGCCTCCGACTGCCGCTCTCCCAGCCCGGCACTGCCGCCTACCGAGTGCAGCAGGCCGCTCTCACTGCCGCTCTCCCAGCCCGGCACTGCCGCCTACCGAGTGCAGCAGGCCGCTCTCACTGCCGCTCTCCCAGCCCGGCACTGCCGCCTACCGAGTGCAGCAGGCCGCTCTCACTGCCGCTCTCCCAGCCCGGCACTGCCGCCTACCGAGTGCAGCAGGCCGCTCTCACTGCCGCTCTCCCAGCCCGGCACTGCCGCCTACCGAGTGCAGCAGGCCGCTCTCACTGCCGCTCTCCCAGCCCGGCACTGCCGCCTACCGAGTGCAGCAGGCCGCTCTCACTGCCGCTCTCCCAGCCCGGCACTGCCGCCTACCGAGTGCAGCAGGCCGCTCTCACTGCTGCGCCATGCGTTTGCTGCGCTCCTCCTCCGCAGTGGTCCGGGCCCAGGCGGGCCAGTCTTAGGGTGGTATCACACCAGCGACTGCGGCTTCGTCTGCGTCTACGACCAATCAGCGTGAAGCAGTCGACTCTGCGGCCGGCCGCAGCCAGGATAGCCGTCCGGCTATATTTCTGAGTCGCAGACGCAGCCAATAGGATCGCTGAATTTTCGCGCGGGTTTCACTTTGCGATCCTTTGTTGAGAAAGGATTCGTAGCGATTTGAAGCAGTTGAAATGGGTGAGCTCTAAAAACCGAGGGCAAAATTTTCTATGGAGGACGACGTATGCCTCGTTAATGAGGTTAAAAGGCGTCCCATTCTGTGGAACGCAACGAAAGTTGTGTATAAACGGACTGACCTGAAGCCCTAAGTTTGGGCCGAAGTAGCCAAAAAGTCGGCGCATCTTTCTCGGGTAAGCTTAAAATTATAAGTAATTGCTTGACTGTCGTTTCATTTTATTTTTGCAAACGCAGGGAGACACGCGTTATGGATTTTAAACGTCCTATTTTTGTAGTCTCCAGATTGAAATGATACAACATGCTTTATTTAGCCGTCATGTATCCCAAAGTATTCTGTGACTTTATTCAGAGTTCGTCATTGATTGGCTAACGTAAGTCAGGTAAAAGAATGAGGTTGCGAGTTCCCCAATGACAGTAGAGGGAAAATGTAAACGTAGACGTTTGTCAAATTTAGTGAGATCGACTTTAGCCATGCTTCACGAGTAGAGGAATGTCATAACGATACCTTTTTGGATTCCACATGACACTTTGGACTTACGTCTCCAAAACGATACCGAATGACATTAGGTTGTCCTCACCCATACCAGCAAAATTCAAAAGAATTTGGAGAAACTAGGAAGATTGGTAGGCTATGGAGTTTACATTTTATCCCTTTCCAGAGCCCTGGTCACGCGGCAGCGCACCAGATATTAAATTTGTCAACGTGTCCAATAAGGTCCAGCGAAAAACCACTATTTAAGAAATTGATGTTGGCTCACTTTGGAAAATGTTCTACTAGTAGAGGTGATTAACGATGCGAAAGCGTTTTTTTTTCGACTTTATCTTCCGGGTCCAATAACGCCTTGAAAATCCGAAAAAACAACAAAAACAGTGACAGATAGGCAACCCGCCGTACACCGATAAGAGGGCTCTGGGTGGACGTCACGGTCACTAAAGGTAAGTTATAACAGCATACTTCGCCCCAGAACCACCGGGAGCTGTTCGCGAGGGCAGTACTTAACTCTGAATAAGCGTAAAATAGTGCGAAAAATGGTCAAGTTTAGCTACAGTGTGGCTCGGAGCGCTCCATCGGTCTGATGAGTAACACCATAAAGCAAAGCAGGGCAGTTAGGAAAGCCTCGCCCTGCTGTGCATAATGCATACCCCCCCCCCCCCCATATATCGCATTCCTATAACGGCCTAAAAACGAGCAAAAATGATGAAATTCTCTAGTTTCTCCGAGCTCTGTACGTGGAGGTCTTAGCGTCTTGAGGCGAGGTGACAAAATTGTTCCCGGTTGAAATTTGGACTTTTCGAACCATTTTCTGGCGGTTCAATAGTCCGACCACCGGCTCTGAAAGTGGCGACGGCTTTATATTGTCGGTAACAATTTCGTCACCTCCCCCCAAAGTTTGGAAAGTCCTCGGTAGAATGGCTTTCTCCGCTCGGTGCGGCATCTTGGGGCGAGGTGACAAAATTGTTCCCGGTCGAAATTTAGACTTTTCTGGCCATTTACTGGCGGTCTAATAGTCCGACTACCTTCTCTGAGGGGCAACGGTTTGAATTGTCGGCAACAATTTGGCACCTCGCCTCAAGATGCCACTCCGAGAAAACACAGCCATGCTTACCAAGCACTCTCCAAACTTCAGGTGTAGGTGACAAAATTGTTGCCGACAATTGAAACCCTCGCCACTCTCAGAGCCTGTGGTCGGACTATTGAACTGCTAGAGAAAAAAAGCCCGGAAAGTCCAAATTTTTAACCGGGAACAATTTTGTCAGCTGGCCTCTAGTTGCCGCACCAAGTGAGGAAAGCCATGCCCACCAAGGACTTCCTAAACTTCGGAGATAGGTGATAAGATTGTTGCCGACAATTGAAACCGTCGCCACTCTCAGAGCCGGTGGTCGGACTATTAAACCGCCAGAAAATAGCCCGGAAAGTCCAAATTTCAACCGGGAACAATTTTGTCACCTCGCCTCAAGACGCTTAGACCTCCATGTACAGAGCTCAGGGCAAGTAGTGAATTTTATCATTTTCGCTCGTTTTAGGCTGTTTTAGGAATGCGATATACAGGGTGAGTTTTTTCGACCTGACCGGACTTCGGGAGCGTATAGCGGGCACCTAGACGAGCTGCTTATATGGAACACTTGGGGTCGGAAATCAAAATTACGACCGCTAGAAAGAAATCAATTTTGCGGACCGAGCGCCTAACAGGTAGGCAACCCATCCGGTAGGCGGCCTAGGAATGGCGTGGCGCAGCGTAGCGCAGCGGGCGCTCGGCACGGCGTACCACGCACTGTGCCCGAACGGATCGGCCGAATTTCCTGCCATATTTCCGAATTACCTGCAATTTCCCCGTCTCCCTCAGACGGTTGTGAACACCTGTCTGGCAGGTAGTCGACGATCCAGGTACCTTTCAGCGTAAGCACGCCGCGCCTCCCGCGCATTGCCGTCAGCAGCCCCGCACTCAAAGTGGATGTCCGCACACTCTGCATTTGAGAAATGCGCCATGTTTACATCGACCCACGTGCGGTGCGTCGGTCCGTCTTACCTGCCGTAACAGCCGTGCCGCGCCCCGCGCCTCGCCGGCCGGCCTCCGCTTCGCCAGCTCGGGTACACTGCGTGGTACGCCGTGCCGAGCGCCCGCTGCGCTACGCTGCGCCACGCCATTCCTAGGCCGCCTACCGGATGGGTTGCCTACCTGTTAGGCGCTCGGTCCGCAAAATTGATTTCTTTCTAGCGGTCGCAATTTTGATTTCCGACCCGAAGTGTTCAATATCAAAGCACTCGTCTAGGTGCCCGCTATACGCTCCCGAAGTCTGGTCGGGTCGAAAAAACTCACCCTGTATGGGGGCTGGGGGGGTATGCATTATACCAGGTGTATCATTGGCCCCGGGCAGTTTCGGTTTTAGGCTGTCCCGCAACACACTATCTCCGTCTCTTTCTGGCTCGGCCAGACGCGTGAGACAGAAAGAGACGGAGATAGTGCTTTGCGGGACTGCCTAAAACCGGAACTGCCCGGGGCCAATGATACACCTGGTATACAGCAGGGCGAGGCCTTCCTAACTGCCCTGCTTTGCTTTATGGTATTACCCATCAGACCGATGCAGCGCTCCGAGCCACACTGTAGCTAAACTTGACCATTTTTCGCACTATTTTACGCTTATTCAGAGTTAAGTACTGCCCTCGCGAACAGCTCCCGGTGGTTCTGGGGCGTAGTATGCTGTTATAACTTTCCTTTAGTGACCGTGACGTCCACCCGGAGCCCTCTTATCGGTGTACGGCGGGTTGCCTATCTTTCACTATTTTTGCTGTTTTTTCGGATTTTCAAGGCGTTATTGGACCCGGAAGATCAAGTCGAAAAAAAAAAAAAAAACGCTTTGCCCGCCGTTAATCACCTCTATTAGTAGAACATTTTCCAAGGTGAGCCAACATCAATTTCTAAAATAGTGGTTTTTCGCTGCACCTTAGTGTCCAAGCAGAGGAAACACGTACTCATCATTTTGTGAAAAATAATGTTTGTTTCGATGCAATGAGTGCGAGCTGGAGAGCCAGAAGTGACGCCTGAACTGAGAATCTTCCTGTTGTGTCCGATTTAAAAGTTTGAAGGACACCTTTATGCGCAACTGGCGCAAGGTGACCGGTGTAATCTTGGCCAGAAAATTTTCAGGCCAGAAATTTTTTTTTTCTTGAATTCATGCCGGTCGGTCTAAAACGCCGAGAAATGAATACTGCAAAGTTTTAACAGGTCCGGTTCCCAAGATTCGGTATTCAATTTTCGTAATTCTGTCCAGAAACTTTTTTTCACCTCAAAGTCAATTTTTTCTTTTCCGTCCCGTTTGATCTGAAACGTCGAGAAATGACTGCGAAAAAGTTTTAACAGGTCTAGTAACCCAAATATCCGGTCTACAAAAAAGTAATTCTGGCCAGAATAAGCAGAGTTTGGCCAAAAATAGCAAATTCTGACCAGATATGGCAGAATTCTGTCCAATGCATGACCATCGACACGACCCGTCTAGCTTTAGCTTAGCTAACTGGGCAAGAAAACACCGTACAAGTAAACACGGGCCACATGACAGCAGGTTTCTCAGCAGACATCGACAATTTTCAGCAAGGTTACCTCTGTTGCGTTCTTAACCCCATAGCAGCAAAATTTGGCCTGTTAAAACCCAAACACCAGTTTCCGAAGATCTACCTGCTCGAGGCAGTAAAAACAAAACCCTGTTTAGGGTTTTAACAGGCTAAAACTTGGCTCTGCCCTAACTGCGCTCCCAGACGATCCAGCGGGTCGTGGCAGTCAAGATGAAACCCCGTTTAGGGTTTTAACAGACCGGTGTAATCTTGGCCAGAAAATTTTCTGTCCAGAAAATTTTTTTTCTTCAATTCATGCCGGTCGGTCTGAAACGTCGAGAAATGAATACTGCACAGTTTTAACAGGTCTGGTTCACAAGATATTCGGTTTTCAATTTTCGTAATTCTGGCCAGAAATTTTATTCAACTAAAATTTTTTTTTTCTTTTCCGTCCCGTTTGATCTGTAACGTCGAGAAATGACTACGAAAAAGTTTTAACAGGCATAGTTAGCCAAATATCCGGTCTACAAAAAACGTAATTCTGGCCCAAAAAAGCAAAGTTTGGCCGAAAATGGCAAATTCTGACCAGGAAAAGCAGAATTCTGTCCCATGCATGACCAGCGACACGACCCGTCTAGCTAAAGGTTAGCTAACAGGGCAGGAAAACACCATCCAGGTAAACACGGGCCAGATTACAGCAGGTGCCCTAGCAGACATCGACAATTTTCAACAAGGTTACCCTTGTTGCATTCTTGGCCCCATAGCAGCGAAATTTGGCCTGTTAAAACCCAAACATCGGGTTTAGACGAAGCAGCTGGTCGAGCTTGTCGAGACCTAACGCCGTTTAGGGGTTTAACAGGCTAAATATTAGCTCCAGCTGCGTCAGAATGAATACCAGAGTGTTTTCACGAGAGTGCTCGAATACGCTCGCCGACCCGTACAGGCAAAATTTGGCGTGTTAAGACCTAAAACTTGGTTTCAGACGATGCAGCTGATCGAGCTTGTCGAGACTAAACCCCGTTTTGGGTTTTAACAGGCTAAATATTGGTACTGGCTGCGTCAGAATCGATACCAATGTGTTTTACAAGATGTGCATATGCGCTCGCCGATTCGTACAGGCAAAATTTGGCCTGTTAAAACCTAAAACTTGGTTTCAGACGATGCAGCTGGTCGAGCTGGTCTAGACTAAACCCCGTTTGGGGTTTTAACAGGCTAAATATTGGCTCCAGCTGCGTCAGGGTGGATACCAGAGCGTTTTCACGAGAGTGCTCGAATACGCTCGCCGACCCGTACAGGCAAAATTTGGCCTGTTAAAACCTAAAACTTGGTTTCAGACGTTGCAGCTGGTCGAGCTGGTCGAGACTAAACCCCGTTTAGGGTTTTAACAGGCTAAATATTGGCTCCAGCTGCGTCAGAGTGGCTACCAAAGCGTTTTCACGAGAGTGCTCGAATACGCTCGCCGACCCGTACAGGCAAAATTTGGCCTGTTAAAACCTAAAACTTCGTTTCAGACGATGCAGCTGATCGAGCTTGTCGAGACTAAACCCCGTTTTGGGTTTTAACAGGCTAAATATTGGTACTGGCTGCGTCAGAATCGATACCAATGTGTTTTACAAGATGTGCATATGCGCTCGCCGATTCGTACAGGCAAAATTTGGCCTGTTAAAACCTAAAACTTGGTTTCAGACGATGCAGCTGGTCGAGCTGGTCTAGACTAAACCCCGTTTGGGGTTTTAACAGGCTAAATATTGGCTCCAGCTGCGTCAGGGTGGATACCAGAGCGTTTTCACGAGAGTGCTCGAATACGCTCGCCGACCCGTACAGGCAAAATTTGGCCTGTTAAAACCTAAAACTTGGTTTCAGACGTTGCAGCTGGTCGAGCTGGTCGAGACTAAACCCCGTTTAGGGTTTTAACAGGCTAAATATTGGCTCCAGCTGCGTCAGAGTGGCTACCAGAGCGTTTTCACGAGAGTGCTCGAATACGCTCGCCGACCCGTACAGGCAAAATTTGGCCTGTTAAAACCTAAAACTTGGTTTCAGACGATGCAGCTGATCGAGCTTGTCGAGACTAAACCCCGTTAAGGGTTTCAACAGGCTAAATATTGGCTCCAGCTGCGTCAGAGTGGATACCAGAGTGTTTTAAAGAGAGTGCTCGAATACGCTCGCCGACCCGTACAGGGTAAATTTGGCCTGTTAAAACCCTAAACTTGGTTTCAGACGATGCAGCTAATCAAGCTGGTCGAGACTAAACCCCGTTTAGGGTTTTAACAGGCTAAATATTGGCTAGAGTGCTCCAATACGCTCGCCGACCCGTCCAGGCAAAATTTGGCCTCGAGCACTCTCGTGAAAACACTCTGGTATTCATTCTGACGCAGCTGGAGCTAATATTTAGCCTGTTAAACCCCTAAACGGCGTTAGGTCTCGACAAGCTCGACCAGCTGCTTCGTCTAAACCCGATGTTTGGGTTTTAACAGGCCAAATTTCGCTGCTATGGGGCCAAGAATGCAACAAGGGTAACCTTGTTGAAAATTGTCGATGTCTGCTAGGGCACCTGCTGTAATCTGGCCCGTGTTTACCTGGATGGTGTTTTCCTGCCCTGTTAGCCAACCTTTAGCTAGACGTGTCGTGTCGCTGGTCATGCATGGGACAGAATTCTGCTTTTCCTGGTCAGAATTTGCTATTTTTGGCCAAACTTTGCTTTTTCTGGCCAGAATTACGTTTTTTGTAGACCGGATATTTGGCTAACTATGCCTGTTAAAACTTTTTCGTAGTCATTTCTCGACGTTTCAGATCAAACGAGACGGAAAAGAAAAAAAAAATTTTAGGTGAAAAAAATTTCGGGCCAGAATTACGAAAATTGAAAACCGAATATCTTGGGAACCAGACCTGTTAAAACTGTGCAGTATTCATTTCTCGACGTTTCAGACCGACCGGCATGAATTGAAGAAAAAAAAAATTTCTGGCCAGAAAATCTTCTGGCCAAGATTACACCGGTTTTAACAGGCTAAATGTTGGCTGTAGCTACGTCAGAGTGGATACCAGTGTGTTCTCACAAGATTGCTCAAATGCGCTCGCCGATCCGTACAGGCAAACTTTAGCCTGTTCAAACCCCAAAAATCGGTTTTTAGACGACGCAGCTGATCTAGCTTGTCGAGACTAAACCCCGTTTAGGGTTTTAACAGGCTTAATATTGGACCTAGCTGCGGAAGCGCGGATACCAGTACGTTCTCACAAATCTGCTTAAATGCGTTCGCCGATCTGTGCACGCAAAAGTTGGCCTGTTAAAACCCTAACATCTCTTTTAGACGATCCATCTTGTCGAGCCAGTCAAGACCAAACCCTGTTTAGGAATTTAACAGGGTTAATATTGGCTCTGGCTGCGTCAGAGTGGATACCAGTGTGTTCTCACAAGAGTGCTCGAGTACGATCGTCGACCCGCACAGGCAAAATGTGGCCTGTTAAAACCCTAACATCACTTTTAGGCGATCCAGTGGGTCGGGGCAGTCAAGATGAAACCCCGTTTAGGGTTTTAACAGGCCAAATTTTGCCTGCACTGATCGGCGAGCGCATTTAAGCAATCTTGTGATAGCACACTGGTATCGACTCTCACGCAGCTAGAGCCAATATTTAGCCTGTTAAGGCGGTACGACCCGAATTTTGACCTAGAGCTAGAATCTTGAAAATCGGTATTCGCATGGAGTGAGTGATACGTAAGGGCCCCGTAAAATCCTACGCCGACTGTTCAATTTTGAACCGAGTTACGGGTGTTCAAAAATGCCAATTTGGCCAATTCGGCAACAAAAATGGCGCGGAAAGTATTTGTCGCACGCAGACGGCAAGCACGTCGTTGTGAAGGGCCAACCGTCTACTACGCTATCAGACTTGTTTTAAGTTAGAGATTCGTTAACAACTGTTCAATTTGGGCGTTTGAAAAGACACCTATTTTTATAATTTGAAAATTGACACTTGGCGAAATAAGCGGGTATTTTGACTTACACTACAGGATAGATCACCACTGCCCCTATACACTTGATTCTACGTTTTTTTCTGTCCATCCAGTAGTTTCGGTGCTATTTTTGTTGCGAGATTGGTCTGTTTTTGGACCTATTGCGTCCTTTGAATCTCCCGGGCTTCAGAAAACCTGCTGTACGGTGGCGCTGGTGGATTGTGTAGGAATTACGACTAGCGATGGGCTGAGGAAGGTTGGGGGCATGACCACTGTGTACACAAAGCCAACACAGACAAAGAAAGCAATATAATGTGCCGCCCCGCCGGACCCCGTCGGCCGACCCGGGCCACCGAGACCTGGCGGCTGGGTGGACGGAGCCCCGGATCTGCCTCATCGTTGCTCCTTTGGCCCGGCCGAGACCATCTCCAGGCCTGCTGCGGCCGTCCAAAGCCCGTTCTAGTTGGTCTAGAAACATGTTTCGAAAAACGAATCCATGTGAAACTAATGCGTTAGGGAGTTAAGCGTTGTGCGTTCAGTCACCGGAAATTAATTTAATAAGTTAGCATTTGTGACTCGGCTTGAGGAACGAGTCCCGTTACGGTCGCGGCTCCAAGTGTGCGCGCCGGAGACCCGGCGGAGGCTGTTGACACTGGAGTAAGGAAACGTCTACCGACTGGAGCACCAGTGGGTGCAATTAAAGTGAAGCCAACCTCAGTGCAGTCTCCCCGAAGGGACGAGGGACGACCCGTGCCAGGCCTTGGGGACCATCCAGTAGTGTGGTGCGTTGCGGTGTGGCGCGGCGTGGAGAGGAGCGGAGTGGAGTGGCGCGGCAGGCAGCAGCAGGTAGCGGGTGCCTGGGTCCGGGCTGCGGGACCGGCCCACGGTCCTCCGGAAGGAACCCGGTCCCAGGGACCGGGTCTACCCCCAATAACCATGTAACACGCGGTCAATGCTAAAGGGATAGGCACTGGTGCTCCACCCAGTCCTTACTCCAGTCTGTTGACACTGCATCAATGGGGATCCGTATAATTACTTTATGGCCGGACACAAAGATGGGAGGGGAGGGGGTGGGAGGGCAACGGTAGGGCAGCGGTGGCTCAATCACTTCACCAAGGCAGCAAGAAGCTTGAGTAGAAGGCCCAGTAGCCCATATAGAATCTCATACAGATAGGTGGTTTTGATTTTTAAAATCCTCAGCGATGGTAGCGCTATCCTACGGAAAATGGCTGCACAAAAACTGTCAGGGGGTAGCTGCAAAACTACTTTTGTGGATACTCTTTATAAGTGACTCCAGCCCAGGACCCGGCCCGGCTCAGGGTCGTACCGCCTTAAAATCCAAAACGGGGTTTATTCTCGACAAGGTCGATCAGCTTCTTCGTCTTAAACAGATTTTTAGGTTATAACAGGCCAAATTTTGCATGTACGAAATGGCGAGTGCATTCGAGCAATCTTGTGAGAACACACTGGTATCCACTCTGACGCAGCCAGAGCCAATATTTAGCCTTTTAAAACCCTAAACGGGGTTTCATCTTGACTGCCTCGACCCGCTGGATCGTCTGGGAGCGCAGTTAGGGCAGAGCCAATTTTTAACCTTTTTAAAACCCTAAACAGGGTTTTGTTTTTACTGCCGCGAGCAGGTAGATCTTCTGAAACTGGTGTTTGGGTTTTAACAGGCCAAATTTCGCTGCTAAGGGGCTAAGAACGCAACAAGGGTAACCTTGTTGAAAATTGTCGATGTCTGCTGGGACACCTGCTGTAATTTGGCCAGTGTTTACCTGTATGGTGTTTTCTCGCGCGGTCGCTGGTCATGCATGGGACCGAATTCTGCCTTTTCTGGTCAGAATTTGCTGTTTGGACAAACTTTGCTTTTTCTGGCCAGAATTACGCCTTGTGTAGACCAAATATTTGGGTTACTATGCCTGTTAAAACTCTTTCGCAGTCATTTCTCGACGTTTCAGATCAAACGGGACGGAAAAGAAAAAATTGACTTTGAGGTGAAAAAAAATTCTGGCCAGGATTACGAAAATTGAATACCGAATATCTTGGGAACCGGACCTGTTAAAACTTTGCAGTATTCATTTCTCGACGTTTCAGACCGACCGACAAGAATTGAAGAAAAAAAAAATTTCTGGCCAAGATTACACCGGTCGCAAGGTGCAGGAGAGCAAGACAAGTGGTTCTGGTACGGATGATTTCTATAAGCCGAAGTGGAACCTCTACACCAACCTGATTGTTCTGCAACAAACATGTGTGCAGACAGGCTACACTTCCAATATTGAAAGCGAGCTAGCCCAATTTCCATTGTCGAACAAGAGGTGCAAAATCAAGTAAAATCTTTAAGTAAGACTTTTACCGTTTGTGATATTTTTCTGATTTTGGTAACTTTCGGCTAATTTGTAAGTTGATATTGTTTGTTTTTTCGGCAATCCATGCAAAATCCGAGTGATGAGAGCAATAATGGGTCATCATCGTCATTGGCGAGTTTGAATTCTTTAAGCAACGCGTCTGCACCTGATGTGTCTCTTCCCCGTCCTCAATCTGCCCCGAACATACAAAGCAGGTTCAGTTGGTGTGAAACGCCCAGCATCTGAGGGTGAGGTACCCTCCCATTCTACTATAAAAGGTAACACAAACAAATCTGGTTCTTCTGTGATGGAGGAGGCCGTGGAGAAAATGAAAGATTTTGCAAAGCAGCCAATGCCATCAGTAGGTCTAACACCTGCTGCGAAAGACAGGGAAGAAGTGTTTGGATTATTTGTTTCCTCTCGCTTGCGGAAGATGGCTGTTATCTTTCGTAATTACCATTCTTTTAAAAAATGAGAAAAATAGAGTTTACGGAGTAAATGTAAGATGCAGTGACACAGCAAGGGATGACGTCATATTGATCTCGCCGTTAACCCTTTGGACCATACTTTGACACCATCGTTACGAAATAGTCATTTTCACATAGTGACGGCCAGATCAGTGAAGGCAAATCACTATGACCTCATAATGACGGACGCAAAGTAAGCGAATTTGTTCCTCGACGTTGTGGACGTTCGAAGTCTTCGGTTTGCCATACCTCTGTTAACGCTTTGTATTAGGGAACCGTTTCAAGTTGTTAGAAAATATGATACGCGTCTGCTAACTTCGGCCGGCAACGGCAACCGCTTCAGCCTAGTTGGATATTCTGGAAAAGCATACATCTTTCTTTCATCACAACATGCAGAGAAATGATCGCGACTAGCCTCACATAATCTCGCTGAACAAATATTTGACATAGTGTGATAATTACCTTATTATTTTCAGTAAAGTGTGCAGTAGAAAACATGATACGAATACACGCGGCGACCGGACACTAGCTCACCCGCGCGCGCGATTTTTCATATTGTCTAGTTCCGCTTCCGCTCTTTTTGATTCGTACCTTCTTCTCACTTCCGGCTCACCACTTCTCCGGACTATCCTTTAAGCATTTCTATAACGAGGTTAGAGCGAATGTAGAAGAAACAGAATAATTCAGAATAACAAAGATACTTCCATAATGGAAAGAGTCGAGCGCCGGTATGAGAAATAATGGTGTAGAAGGGCTGGGCCACATAGAGGGAAAAAGCCTTCAAATTCACTCAACACTTATTCATGTTTCTGATACCTGCTCTCGAAAGTTTTCGGCCTGAAAGTGCTCTTTTTCTTCAGTTTCCGCTGCCAAGTCTCATTGGGAAACCTCAACTCTTAACGAGTTTGCTTGCCACAATATTAACAGTAAACGCCACACTGGCGCCAAGATCCGTTATGCTTCGAACAGGCCACATATGCTTGCAACACGCATCATGCTCTTTGATTTAAGAAACACGGTGCAGAGAACAGAAGGTTGCGTATTTCTGCCGCCAGGAGTGAAGCTATTTCGAACGGGACTCTTAGGTTTGCCAGTCCGCCACTCGCAGCGCTGCGATCGAGTGATGGCGCGACCGCTACGCTGTGGTTGATGCGGCAGAAGCAGACGCAGGAATAGTATGAAGAAGCGCAGTTTTTCACCGAATAGCGACTTGTTATGTTTGTTGTTTGGTGAAGCAAAATTCTCAATTCTCACTCTTCCTCTACCGCTTCTCAAATCCGTTTCGAGCTCCTCTGGAGTACTCTATTTGCGCTACATCGCCCCTCCCATTTTAAGAGTTTTAAACCGCAGTTGGTGTTCCAGACCAGCGACTTTTCCATTCAAGTTTTACGAGAGTAAGCGGACAGTATGCCCACTTGTACTCTTTGCAGCCAGAGTTGAGACACCGGCTCGCTTTCATCTCCGAATTCAATGTAGGCGTGATGAGGTGTGGGATGCTCCACCGCAAGGGACAGGGCTATAGGGTATTCCGCTGAACCTCAGAACGGAAGTAAGAAGAAGGCATGAAGTAGAAAAGATGGGCGAGGGGGGACGTGTTGGACGGAAACGTCCCCCCCCTTCCCCATCTAGTAGTATTTCTTGCCTTCTTCCGTTCTGGGGTTCAGCGGAATACCCTATACAAAAAGGGATGTCGAAGACAGAGGAGGACTCATACGGCGACCTTCGCCAATAGTTTCAGTATGTGAAAGTTAGGGTTGCCATCTTCCGGCCATTAACTGGGCAGTAAACCCTTCTGATGCACCGTGACGACCGTCCCTGGTAGTTTACACAGAGAATCCGACGCTTTGTCTCTAAAACCTTTGATGCCGGTGTGTCAACTTTGGTTCCTGGGGTCAAGCCACAAGTGCACAGCATACATACTATTTCGGCGAAACTGGTGGAAGTCGGCGGTTGTTGAGTTTAGCCAGGTTCTGACTACCAGTCTGGTGGCGTTACCTCCAGCTTGTATTCTGGCTCGTTCATCGAGTCCCGTCAAGGAAACGCTCAGGAAGTCATCAACAGTGCGCATCACGTAAACACTGTATTGTCTATTGTTCTCAAACTCGTCGACTTGTGGATATCCGTCGCACTAGAACGAAGTCAAAGCTATCAGTGCATGCATAGGTGCTGCCAGTGTCACGGAGGTCCACACGCCTGTGAATAGCCCCCCCCCCCTCCCCCCTCCTTCTTCTTCTTCTTAGACACCTTGTTGGCGAGCGTAGAGAGCCCTTGTTCCCAAACGGACCAGGCGCCGGCACTCGTCGTGCGTTTCGAACTTCCAGATCACTTTCACACGTTGGAACAGCTTCAGGGCGGTGCCAAGCACCGGAGGAGTGACGTAAACCTAGCGTTCGGTAAAACTTTGTTTACAAATCAAGCACACTTCCCTTGCTGTTTCGTACGTGTTGGGGCGTGCGGGCACCAAAAGGGTCAACAAATGTTGCGAATTCGGTAAATTTTCGCCCAAATATCTAGCGAATTGGCGTGTAAACAATTACCAGCAAGCCTATCCAAACGCAGGGTTTCTGATACTTTTGTCACACCTCCACTGCTTGGCACCGCCCGGAAGCTGTTAAAACGTGTGAAAGTGATGTGGAAGTTCCAAACGATAATGAAATATAGTTTTTGTTGTGTTTCGTGAAACATAACCTATTCTATGGCACGGAGCACTGTTTCAAGTCTTGCTGGCGACACACGGCACTCTCCTGGCTGTTGTTTTCCCAAACGAAGCAAAGGCCCGGACGTCTGCAAAGCCACGGCAGGGCAGCCCGCGCTGCCATCTTGTCGCCGTCTGCATCGTCAACGGATTTCGCTTGGATTTACGAGTGTTTGACTAAAAGAAGGTAAGAATTGCATTTTTGAAAGATGCTGTCATGCCACAGTGAGTGTCTTCTGCCAAGATCGGTCTCGATGATGTTTTTAATACACTGAGCGTCAAAATTAGCCTCCTACTTGTGGTCGGCGCTACCATTTCTAAGTTTTTCAAGTTAGAACCTTGACCTGCCCCCAACATTGGTCTCGAGCCTTCCGAAGCGTTAAGTTTATGGGCCACCCTCCGGCTACAGCCACCCCTTAACTGTGGCAAGGTCGAAAAACGCCGTGAAGGGGATCATTAAAACCCATTTAAAGGGCGAAAATTCGGAAAATTATTCAGTGTGACATTATGGGTGCCTAAAACTGTCAAATCTCGCATTTCAACCCTCTCCGACCATCTCTTAATTTTGGAGGGGGTGAGGGGTAGCTGTTGAGTTAAGGGTGGAACGGTTTCAAAATTGATGGGCAGCGGTAGCGATGGACTCTGAGGTTTCGATAATGAACGCCACGACTCAGATGAGCCCCTTTCCTTTAACGATATCTTGCCGTTCTGTGGTTTCTCCTGATAGGGGTAGGAAGGTGCGGAAGCCAATTATGTAAGGTTCCAACCTTTAAGAAAAAGATGTCAGACTGGGAAGTCGGTATCTCAACGACTTAACTCTTAAAACGCTACGGCGTGCGGCGTGTACCCCTGCAAGCCATTTATGGACAACAGTGAATTTTAAAATCGGATTTTTTTGAACAGAAATGGTTTGATGCTGAGCACAGGCGCCAGAATCATCGATAAAAAGCGACGCGCCATCGTTTTCAGGCGTTTTTGGAACTGAAAGGTCCTTTGTTTGAGTCTCACTTCTTAACAATGGCACTTAAGGGGTGGCTGTAGCCGGAGGGGGTGGCCCATGAACTTAACGCTTCGGATGGCTCGAGACCAATGTTGGGGGCAGATCTGTACCAAAATTCAAGGTTCTACCTTGAAAAACTTAGAGATGGTAGCGCCGGCCACAAGTGGGACGCTAATTTTGACGCCCAGTGTAATTGTTCGAAGTGACGAGTGCATCTGTCCCCGCCCTCGCGCAGTCGAAACCGGCCGTGGCGAGCCCAGCCAGCCCGTTCGGAGCAGGGACCAGCCCCACCGGATGGGCTGCCTCACTTTCCGCCGTTGTCCGCTCGTCGCATATCTCAGCGGCAGGAGCGCCTAGGCACGTGGCTCTGGGGGGTGCGCGGGAAGGTTAGGCGAGTCTTCCGAGCGGCGGAAAGCATAGATGTGGGTCTCAGCGCAAGGTATCCCATGTAAAACGGATTTTTATAAAGCTGTAGAAAAGTTTTATAAATGTTTATAACGCTCTTTATAACCTTTTACAAAAGTTTGATATGGTTGTATACAGATAGATTTGTATTGGTTTGTACTGTTACAGCATATATTCTTGTATAAATGTCTGTATACAATTGTATCAACGCCTGTATGTAATTGTATACATGTGGCTGTATACGTTCTTGTCAAGGCCTGTATATAGTTGTGTATGGTCTTATGCAGTTGTATACAGGCCTGTGCGCTCTTGAATACATCTTTATAACGATGTATATAAGATCAACACAGTGTATACAATTCTACACATGATTTTATTCAACAACGTTTATATATTTCTACAAAGGCTCTTATAAATATTTATAGTTTATATACAATAATATAAATGTGCCTTTCCTTACAAAAATGTATAAAATTTGTATTAAGGCTTGTATAAAGATTTATAAAAATTTTATACAGTTTTATAGAGATCCTTTTTACCTGGGATCGTTTCTCTCGTCGTCAACCCGCGTCATCCAGGAGAGGACGGATTTGGTGGAGTGGGTGGTGACGCAGTGACCCCGAGACGATCGGAGCTGTTACACGAACCACCGCCTGGCTGTCCACAGCCGTATAGCAAGTAAGGTGCCAAGGAGGCCAGGTGAAGAACCTGGCATTCCCCCTAACTCCCCAGAGGAGGCTATGAAATGCAGGGAATGGCATCAGGCAATGGAGAACCATTTCAAAAACGACACTTGGACTGTGCCGAGGAGACCACCAAATGTATTTGTGGTGGGAAGTGGGTCCTACCCCATCCAAAAGTCAAACCTAATGAAGAGATTGTGTATAAGGCCCGCCTTGTAGCTCATGGTTTCTCACAAAACTATGGGTGCGTTTTGGGGGTAACGTACAGTTTTGTAATCCAAAAAAATTGCTTGAGAATTTTGCTGACAATTGCTTCGGGGTTGCCAGATTGGGCGATTTGTCGCGATTTGGGCTATTTTAATCGGTCGGTTTGCGACTCGTTTTTCAATTTTGCGATAAGTCGCGAATTGGGCCACGTAGTACCACAGCCTCGAAGGCTCGAAATCGGAGGAAAAACGGTTGGTGCTGCCGTCATGTTGGCGGCTCTGTTAACACATTAACGCCACTCTGTAGACATAGATGACTTTGTCGAGGAGCCTGAGGATGGGGCACTGCTCGGTAGGGTGTTTCAAAAAAAAAAAAATCGCCAAGAAAGGTTTTTTCGAAGCATCTAGGTCTAGAATGAACGCACATCAAATTTGAGCGAAACCGGACAACATTTACCCGGTGCACATCGCCCATTTTATTTTTGGCGTTTGGAATGGCAACCCTACCTCCTGCCCCGGCCCTCCCGAGCCCGTGCGCGTGGCCGCGGAGCGATGCGCGCTGGTACCGGAGTACTGTTAGCGGGCCAGACGGGCCTGGTAGCGCTCCCGGCTGACTGGGGGTGTCAAGTGACAATGACGCGTCCGGCCAGCTGGGAGGAGTGCCTCGTCTGGACGCTAGGGCGCAGCACACCCTGGACACGGCTGAGAGGCTAGAGCAGTCTGGAAATAGAAAGGTGACGCGGGGGCGACCGGGGAACTGGTGAGTTGGAGGTGTGAGTGGAGAGAGAAAGGGTGTGCTGTGATTAATTGCGAAGGAAAGTGAAAGTGCCCAGAGACAGAGTGATAAGAAGAACACCAGTGGACAAGGAAACCGAAGGAATGCAAGAAAATGGTGAGTCGGGTGGATCAGGATTGAGGTGCTGCCACTAGGGAATTAGGATAGGGTATAACTAAGTTAAATTAGTGTAAGCAAGAAAGGGGGAGCGCTAGGTTAAGACGCCACGTGCGCGTGGTAGGAGAGAAAAGGAGGTTATGAATAAATGGCAGGGGAAGGAGAACTGTGCCTTGCTTGATTACCATCAAAAGCCCCTGCAGTCCCTGCCCGCGATGCAAGAATAGAGGAGACGCGAAGGAACCACCGTAAGGCGGAAACCCTAACAGTACCTTAGGGTGCCCTGGTCCTGTCGAGACGGCAATGACGCGACTGCCGCGTGATGCGGCATGTACAGTGCCAAAAAACTTGAAATTATAGATTCCTGAAGGGGGTGGGGGAAAGGTTCAACTTTCAGGCAATTTCTCAGTGGCGCATCTAAATACGTCCCATGAGGACTCCTCTCAGCCATTCCGTGCACTTCCGCGAACTGCGAACACGGCCACAGCGGCGCGGAAAGGTTCAGAAAATTGTGAACAGTCCCAGCTGGCAGTTCGAGCCCGGCGCGCTGGGCCAAGATAGGCGCGGCGCGGCACGGTCCGGCCACGGCTGTCCATCGGAACTGACCGGCACGCTAATAGGTGCGCAAGCCGTGGCCGGACCTGCAAATTTGCAACAATCGACACAATCAACACAATCGGTGTACACTTTTGCAGAGTTGCCCCTTGGACCTTGCTGCGCCGCGAGGGTGGTCCATGTCCGCAATGTAGGGTGAATTGCTATGGGCTGACTCGTCAAAAGTTTCATTTTGGCACTAACAAAATGTGTGCAAAACCGGAAATCTGTCGGACAATATTTAGGGGTCGCGCAGGGGTCACGAAGTGCCCTTGTGAACAGTGAAAATCAATGTTTGTTGAAAATTCGAAAAAAACTATCCCAGGTCAATCTGGCCAAAGTAGGACCCGAAAGCGCTAAAATTCAAAGAAAACACTGTATATCTTACGGTTTTCGGGATATCGGCTATTAAAGTGAGAAAATCAAGCAAACCCTCGTTTTTCGTATTTTTGCTTGATTTTGGGGTCGTTCACATACCACGTGGTACGGTTTTGGCCAAATTTTGACCCCCCTCCCCCCACGTGACCTACCGTGGTACCCCGGCTGACCCCCCCCCCCCCCCCCCCCCCCCCCCCCCCCCCCGAAGTCACGTGGTATTTTTTATTTTTTGTAATTTAGCCTGTTTTTGTTTTATCTGCGAAGTTGATAATATATCTGCATTCATTCCTGTAATTATTGATCGCAAAGGTATATTTTAAGCTTAAAGTATCTTTTTGGTGAAGACAGTACACAAAAACGACAGGTGAATGTATATTAAAAATATATCTGTTGCTAAGGTGATGCAAAAATGTTGAAGTCATTTTTGTTTTGAATTTATCAACTTTACACAACACACAGCAGACAGTGAAAACAAAGTGGAATTCACTGAAATATCAGTAATAACGTATTTTTGTGCACTTGATCTACTTGTCACCCACTGATAAATAAAATCGGCGCCGACGGACCTGGCCGCGCGAGCCACTGCCTCTGGTCCTGCCAATGGGCACCTCAGACTCGGGCGCTGCCCTACGGTGCACGGCCTGGTAGACGTGTTCCCGAGAATTTTGTGCAATAGGGTGGCTTCATCATCGCGCATAACCGCAGTTTTGATGTTTGATAAAATACCACGTGACACAGCCTAGAACCCCCCCCCCCCCCCCCACGTGACACTGAGTGGTACTTGGTCGACCCCCTCCCCCCCCCCTGACGAATACCACGTGGTATGTGAACGACCCCTTTCTCACGGCCTATCTCGGCCCAGCGCGCCGGGCTCGAACTGCCAGCTGGGACTGCTCACAATTTTCTGAACCTTTCCGCGCCGCTGTGGCCGTGTTCGCAGTTGGCGGAAGTGCACGGAATGGCTGAGAGGAGTCCTCATGGGACGTATTTAGATGCGCCACTGAGAAATTGCCTGAAAGTTGAACCTTTCCCCCCACCCCCCTTCAGAAATCTATAATTTCAAGTTTTTTGGCACTGTACATGCCGCATTACGCGGCAGTCGCGTCATTGCCGTCTCGACAGGACCGCAACTCATCTGAGATCAAAGTGGACTCCATCAGAGAAACGCAAACTTCTTTAAAATATCTTCTTTAAGATGACGCGTGTTGACGATGAGAAAAAGCTCGTCGCATCGACACAACCGAGTCAACCGAGCTGAGACGCCTAGGCGAGCCGAGTTCAGCTAAGTCCCGCTGAACCGCACAGTGGTACCAGCTGCGCGGCTTTGAAAAATTCATTTATTACAACATATTTCGAACACCACTAATCAAAAAAGTTTAAATCACCATTTAAATAGGAAGCAGATGATACAAACTCGAAATGTTTCCTAGTTTTATAAGGGTTAAGAAAGTTAGGAAAATAAAGTTGTCTTTGTGTGTATGTGTAAGGAGAATTTATCATTAGTTGCGTTTTTAGTTAGTTTGTGTGCATAATAAGAGAGAGACAAAGATATTTTGAAGGAAAGAACATCTTCCTGAGGCAATTTTGGAGCGGCGAGGCGGGTGCAGGAGGAGGGGAGGGGGTGCCTTCCCTTTCCCCGCCCAGGATAGCCCGCATGGCCCATGACCGCAACAATGCGCGATGGGCAACGGAAGCGACAGCGACGGCACGGCGGAACGCCCCCCCCCCCTCCCCGTACGGTATAATACTTCTGCGCGCTCGCCTGCCTCCGCATGACAGTACAAGCCGCTGATACAATTGTATTATTGTTTCTTTTAAGACTGTGGGTGATAATATGCATCATCTGCTAAAAACTGCTATTGTCCGCCAATAAATATTGATTCATAATCTACGAGTTGAGCCCGGTGTTTCTGAAAAGTGTGTGAAATATAGACAGACGCACCACGAGTGTCGGCTCGTGGTCTGCTTGGGAACAAGGGCTCGTTACGCTCGCCAGTCAGTGAGGACACCCAGAATCGAGTATTTTTTGAAACGTCAATCGCGAGGCTGTGCGCCGCAGTACTAACATTATCACCAGGTGTATTAAGCTGGCCATAGGAAGGGCACTGATAGGAATCTTCCGAGGTTCCACAATTGAATCCGGTAAAGAACCGGAGCGTCGTATCGGCATTGGGCTTCCTGCACAATCCCCACACTTCCACGGCCACGCAATACTCCGAACCAGTATAGTCACACAGCAGGAACACGACGGCATGGTAACTCCTCTGATACACAAAGTTCACCTTGATCAGGTCGCCCTTGGACATTTGAGTTTCCATCATCTGCACTGGTCGACAAACAAGTTCGTAAGTCCACGACAGCAAAACAGATCGCATATAAGGGTATTTGCAAAAATAAAAATATGACTGACTCGACTGATTTGGGGCGCCCTCCTCAAGGGCGTAGGAGGGGGGGGGGCACCCTGATGAGGATTTAGACGAGTTGCGGGCGGATATTTTCGTCCGAACCAACGTCCTAGCGGATCCGCCGTCCGCAATTTGTCCAAAGTAGTTCAATTCAAATCAAAATCTCGTCTTAGACCGTCCGCCGTCCATCTCGGGTCCAAAATTGTCCGCAGAGCACGGTCCGCCCAGGTCCGCGTTCGTCCAGTGTCCTAAATTCGTCCGCCAACGTCCCAAGTCCCTCCCACACTAGGATTCCAATGAAACAGTCAATTGGAATATTTTTCCAGTTAATCTCCACTGGAGTCCAAAATCCCTATTGGTTTAGAAGGTCATCACCCAATTGATTTATGGAACCCGATTTCCAACTGGAGGTAGCTCCCTATTGGAAATGCATTTCCCGTTGGGAAAAATGTGATCGCTTGGAGATTCGAACCTCCGACCTTCCACTTATAACTCTGACCCGCTACTGACTGCGCTTCTAAGCTTCCCTTGAGAGAGATAGGTCCCTGCGGATACTTATTTGAATAGGATCCCAATGGTGAGATAAGAATGTATTTCCACCGGTTATATGCAAATGAGGACGCGGGTCGCAGGTCCCACTGAACGGCTTGCCATTGGGAAAAGATTCTCATTGGTCAGAGGCTCATTGGAATGGCTCAGAGTCCTTCAACCAATTGGGAACAATCGACCAAAAGGAAGCACTCCGCCAACCCAATGGAATGCCTAAATCTCCATTGGAAAAGATGCTATTCCTATTGGATCATGGTCATTGGAACCAATGAGCGGCATTGGAATCCTAGTGTAGGATGTCACTATGGTGGCCTTGCCTTAGTACAGCTTCCTCCGCACGATACAGTGGAATCAGCGCAGGGCTCGGAAAGGAAGCAGCAGTCATCGGGCACGGGCCCCCACAGGTTGGTTAGGTTTGACCGCCCCAGGGTACGAATTAAACGAACGGCGGCCGGCTTTGGATATCCACGGAATGCCATACGGGCTACAGCATAGTCTGGACGTCTCCAGGACCACGGACGGGCAAGGACATCGTTAGGACGAAGGGCGGACGGCGGCGGACGTCCCTAGGATGGCTAGGACGGACCTTGGCGGACGGGTCGGTGGACGTACGATAGGACGTGTGTGGACGGAACACGGACGCGGCACAGCTCGTTTCAAAACCCGGACGACACTATTTGACCTGAGCGGACAAGCACGGACGGCTTGTCCGCCTATGTCCAGCAGCCTCGGCAGGGCGGTGATCCCCCCCCCCCCCGGGGGGGCCCCAGCGACCCAGTTGGGCGCACAATTCCTTTCAGAGGAGCGCCAAAATGGGAGCCGGAGGCGCCCGCAGGTAAAGAACATGGCGGTACACAGGCGCCTCCAGGTCTCCGAAGCGCAAAGTGGAGGCGCCGACGGGGTGTTCAGTCAAAGTGTATTTGTCAGTAATTATTTTAAGTGACAGAATTTGCAGCGGCAACTGTTTTTTTTTTTTTTTTTTTTTTGCTATGTTCTTTATTATTATCAAACGACTAGGTAAATTGTCCAAAGTACACTGGCAGTCTCATGTAGCGGTCCACTTTTAGCAGAGCCTGTCATTTAATTTCAAGTGGACCTAAGGCGTTCAAATTTTGAGGAGGCATGTCCCAATGGTCCTTCTCGAAGGCCCCAAAACAGCAACTTTGTCGATTTATTCTAAGGGGTTGAACCACCCCCTGATATGGGTCATTGTCGAAAATCGCCGTGAAGGGGTTCATTAAAACCCATTTGTACGGGGAAATTTGGCGAAATGACACTCGGTGTAGCATTAAGGGTCCCTGTATTTTTTTTTAATTAGGGGTGGAACGGTTACAAAATTGATCGGCAGCGGTTGACTCTGGGGTTTCGATGGTGACCGCCGCGACTCAGACCAACCCCTAACAAGTGCCAGCAATCCGAAAAACTAAAAATTGGACACCTTCAAATGATCTCTTCTTGCTGTTCTTTGGTCGTTCCAGATAGGGGTAGGAAGGCGCGGAAGCCGGTTTGGTAAGGCTCCAGCCTTTGGGAAAAAGATGTCTGACTGAGATTTCAGTATCTCTACATCAACCCTTAAAATGCTTCGGCGTCTACCCCTGCAAGCCATTTTTGAAAAGAAGTGAATTTTCAAAACTGTCTTTTTTGACCAGAAATGGTTTGATGCTGAGCGCAGTTGCCAGAAACATCGAAAAAATGCCAGGCACCAGTGTTTCCAGGCGTTTTAGGAACTTATTAACAAAGGCTTGCAGTGGTACACGCCGTAGCATTTTAAGCGTTGAAATAGTTAAGAAATCTACTTCTTCAAGGTCGAAACCTAACCAAACCGGCTTCCGCGCCTTCGATTGACCCCTGGGACCCTTGGGACATGCCTCCTCAAAATTTGAACGCTCTAGGTTTACTTGAAACGAAATGACAGGCTCTGCAAAAAGCGGACCGCTAAATAAAGACTGCAAGTGTATGTTTAAACTGGAGTTTATTGTAAATGTCAGAGGCACCGCAGTAACCAAACTATTGGTCCTTCGTCTTGATCCCCCCGCAAATACCAAAGTAACAAACGTTTTCACGATACATTAACTTCTTCAAGGACTCAACTTACCAGGTCCGCTTCGAGTTACAATGTCCATCTTACGTCTGTCTGCCACTGCGCGGATGTAGAGTTTTGAGCCGTTCGAGGCCGGAATGTTTGGTATGTAGCCGGGGGTGTCAGTGGGTACCTGGACGTTTATCCTATCATACAACATGTACTGGACTACAAACTCGAAACGAGTCAAGTGACCCAACGGATTACTGTCCTCTTCAGTGCACTGCAAACGACAAAATTGTAGTCACAGTTAAAACATGTATTCGAGTCTACTCTGACGGTTGTCAGTCGTCTGGCTTAAACTACACTGGTCAAACTAGGGCGTAAAGCATTCCTGCTTGAGGTGTAACGTTGCGCTTAAGGAGTAGGGATGGAGTTCTTCCCCATGCATTTGTGGAGGACTCCTACGCTTTAAAACAAGCCTAGATACCAGTTCGCTTCAAACGCCTCACTTTAACCAGTCAGCGACGCAGCAAAGGGGTAGTCCATGAAGGATGTGTGGGTATTTTCAGAGAATTTTAATCCCGTTCCCCCTTCATATCTACCCATGCCTGGATTGGGAGACCCTCCACCCCCGCCGTGGGACTAGTGCCTCCAATGTTTTCAGATGGATATAAATATAGAACGCAAATTTAAGTGAATTTGTTTCTGGACGCTGCTGTAGTTGGAAGTCTTTGGTGTGCCTCATCTCTGTTAACGCTTTGTATTAGAGAGCCTCTTCAAGTTGTTAGGAAGCAGATATGATGCGCTTCTGCTAACCTCTGCCGACCGCCGCTTCAGCCTAGTTATATTCTGGAAGAGAAAGTATCTTTCTTTCATGACAACGTGCAGTAGCCTGAAATAATCTCGTTGTCCTGCTAAACAAATATTTGGCAAAGTGTGATAATGATCTTATAATTGTCATTTTAGCTCATCCGCGCGCGCGATTTCTCATATCGCCTGTTTCTGTTTCCGCTCATTTTGAATCGTACCTTCTTCTCACTTCCGGCTCACCCCTTCTCCAGAGTACTCTATTGGTCGCAAATTGATTTTCGAAACCGTTTTCAGTCATCAGTGAATGATTCAGTAATTTCGTGTCCCGCTAGGGCCGGCTCACGCCGGGCCGCCATGGCGCGAAAACCAGACAGCCCTTTGGAGCTGCCCAAGTGCCCCCGCGATTGTCTCGTGTTGTAAGTGCAGTGCGCCGTATCGGCTAGTGCAGATATCTAGTGCCAGCGCATAGTGTTTGCCTGACGGCTCCCCAGGCGGCCTCGCGTCTGGGCGTAACAGGCTTCGCTCATCGCAAGGCACTTCTCTACGTCTGGCACACTCCTACCTTGGCCCGCCGGCGGCTGTCATTGGGCTTTGTAAGGCCCTGCGGGGAAACATATCACCTATCCCTTAACAGTATCGGACTAAATTCGTATCCAAGGGGCCGTGCCAATACTACTGACCGACTTTTTGTCCCCCCCGCCCCCGTGACAGAGCTGTGTTTGTCTGACCCTCACCCCCCCCCCCCCCAAATTCCCGTAATATTTTCGATTTTTACTGTAATTTGATCGGAAATAACTTGGTTTCAAGGATTCCGTGTTTTTACTAGCATTAACCCTTCGCATTAAGTGTTTTGGTTCTCAGGCTTGTTTTAATGGCCTCGAGAAGGCCTGTGAAAAGAAGCAAACAAGTAGCAGTGGCGCCCGGACGAGCAGCTGCGCCGTCTAAAATGAAATGTTTGATGTCACGTGACACGGTGCTCAACCCCTCCTCGCCGTGACCGAGCGTAGTATTTGGCCGAATTTGTTCTGATTTTGCCCTCTGACAGCCCGGACTGTCCGGGAGCTGCCCGACAGCAACCTAATCTACAAGCACTGCACAGCGTTCCCAAGAGTTTCTGCGAGAGGAATGGGGACATATGGTAACGATGGACCGCCCCGTGATTACAAGAGGTGAGAGAATACTTGTTCTGAATATTCTCTCTCAATAACGAGAGCTTACTTTCCGAATGCACTTTTCAAATTAGAGCGGCGAAAATATACTTTCCCAATTTTTTTTTGTCATAAAAGATGAAATCGGGTGGAATCCGAACGTTCATTCGGATCGGTTCCGGATCAACCCAAGCAGGGCAAATATTTACAGCGTTCGAGGCAACCCGAGAGGATTCTCGGACACATTTCGTACAGCCGAGGATGTGCTGCCATCGGACTTCCCACATCAACGTTTACTACACTAGGATTCCAATGAGACAATGGGAATTTCTTTTCAAGCCAAAATCTCTATTGGTTAAGAAAGTCATTACCCAATTGATTGATGGAACCCTGGTATTGGGAGACAATCCAATGGGAATACGATTTCCGATTGGAGGTAGCTCCCTATTGGAAATGCGTTTCCCGTTGGGAAAAATGAGATCGCTTGAAGATTCGACCTTCCACTTAAAACTCCGACCCTCTACTGACTGCGTCACCAAGCTTCCCATGAGGGGGATCCCGATGGTGAGATGGTGAGATTCCCACCGGTTATATTCCAATTGGGACGCGGGTCCCACTGAACGGCTTCCAATTGGGAAGAGATTCTCATTGGTCAGAGGCCCATTGGAATGGCTCAGAGTCCTTCAACCAATTGGGAACAATCGACCATTAGGAAGCACTCCGTCAACCCAATGAAATGCCTAAATCTCCATTCGAAGAGATGCTATTCCTATTGAATCATTGTCATTGGAACCAATGAGCGCAGTGTTGGCGTAGTAGGTTTCGGAAAGTCCGATACGACTTGTTTGTGAACGTCCCGTGCTAAAACTTGTTTCGGAGCACTTATTTTTTAAACGGGCAGACATGCATGTGCGAAAGTGTAAAGAAAGGTATTTGCAGGCACGGGGTCTTACATCATAATCATCTAGGCCTTCTTTGCAGGAATAAGATGTCTCGGGGACCGTGCATTGGGCCATAGTGCGCCATCGCGGACGCCCATTTTTGCAGAAGCCCTTGAGTTCCATGGCCGTGCAACTGTTGTTGCCGCAATAGAGGAAGGCGATTCCATGATGGTCAGCGGTATGCACAACCGTCACATACACAGTCTCACCTCGCTTCAAGGGTTTCTTGTGGACTTCGCCTGCAAATGACAAAGGGTGGACACATCACGAAAATACACGAATTCCAGCATCCGGCTGAGTGCTATGTAGCATTTTGTATGAGGGGTGAAAACATGTTGGGAGCAGTATTGTTACGAGCACTTCAGAGTGGGATGAGACAAGCTAACGGTGCTCTTGAATTGGTTTGGGTGAAGTCCGACACCCGTACGGAGTAGTGCCCAGACTAAGTGACCGATTTCTGTTACCTTTGGACCCCCTGCCCCCCTCCGTGGTCACCCCTGGTGTAGTGCATTACGGCGGTGGACCGCGTAAAGGACAGAAGAACATAGCATGCTCTGATGGGCCGAGCGCTGTGGTGGGACCCCTACTATCGCCCCCGACGAATCAGAGCACGCTTTGTTCATCTCGCCTTGTTCACTCAGTCCACTACCGTAATACACTGTACCGGGTGCTCCAGTTGAATATGTGCCAACCGCACGCGCTGTGAGCGGTGCGGCTGGTAGTGATCGTGACGAGCGAGCCGAGCCCTAGCTCGTCACTACCACCCCAGTCGCCAGAGGTCATGATCTTGATTTTAGGGACGTCCGGTGGCGGATCAAGGAGCGGCTTTAGGGGGGGGGGGGGCAAAGTCACGCTTTTTGCCTCCTTCCAGGCGGAAAAGTTATGCCGGTTGCCTACATTCCGGGGGGGGGGGGGGGGAAATTAACCATCCCCCCCCCCTGGATCCGCGCCTGGACGTCCCTGGTAGTGGTCCCCACACTTCCCAGGACGTCCCAATGGTCGTCCCGGGCGATGACAGGGGGGAAGTCCAACCCTCAACTTCCTGTTACACGTTGCTGTGTTTCTCCTCCGAAGGCCAGTCAACACCTGCCATGCAGCGGGTAGGCAAGCTCGCTTCCCATGCCATGCGTAACTAGTGTAAATGAGATCAGCAAATTTGTGAAGTTCTGATCGTATTTTCACTTTTTCTGATCTTATTTCATATTTTCTGATGGTCCGTCAATACATGTGATGGTAAATTTAGGACTCTGATCGTATTTGTCGGATGGTATTTGCAGATATCTGATGGTAATTCCGGACATCTGATGGTAGTTCTGAACGTCTGATGGTAGTTCTAAGCGCCTGATGGTAATTATGGGCTCTGATCGTAAATGATTCTGATGGTATCATAAGTTTTCTGATCGTGACTCGAAAGACCTGATAGTCACTGTATATTGCTGATAGTTGATCCGTGGTTCTGATGGTAATTTAATGCTGATCGTAATTGTATACTTAAAAAAGTGTCGTATCCAATGATTCGATGATGAGTTTGTCAGTACCAATTCAGTCACTTACGTCGCATACACGGAAGGGATACGCGGATTCAGGCGGGCGACCCGGGTGGCGAATGCAGAACAAGGCGCCGTGTACGTAGGCAACACATCCAGCCGCTGACGCCTCGGGCACTACCGACCCCCCCCCCCCTTCCCTCCAGTTTGGCTGACTTTTTAATGATGATTTTACTCTCAAATGTCCTTTAATTTTGATTTGTGCTTTGGGGCTACGAGTGTGGTAATATGATAGCTGGAATGCCATCTGTCATTAATATATGGGGGGGGGGGGGGGGGAATGCATAGTGGCTATTAAAGAGGACTTATAATTTGGAAGAATTTTTCAGGCCACAATGGACCTAATTCGCAGTACTATGGAATCTTCCATTTCATTGTGCTATTGTGATGCACATTAAGTGTCTTGTACGTCTGTATTCCGTTTGACAAACACCAAGGTGTAAATGAGAATGTTAACTTGTTGTGTTAAATAAAATAAAATAGAATAAAAGTAACTGTCCTTTATTAGTTAAGGAAAGGTACATGTCTAGTTATAGCTAAACTAGTCAACTGTTATGCACTCAGTTGCATGGTTTTCTTTCAGGTTCATCTATTTTTAATACAGGGAGAACTGTGTGGTACACAGGAGAGAGTGCATACGCTAAATCTAATGCATGTTAAATATATTTGGCATTGGGCTGAGGTAATGCCCATGCGAAAGCTGCAAACTTACACATAAACTATGCAGCTTAGAAACTTCATAGAAACTGATGTCTTTATCGATCGATGTCACATTGTAAGGAAACATAAGTTTTGATCAAACCGTACAACAGCTTGAGGACAGAGTGGAGACGGTACACATCGGACTACACATTACACATGCCACAACCCAAGCATTGTTGCTAGCCCTATGGTGCAAGATCTTCATGATCTGAATGAACTTCTTGTTGGTTATTCGTGCAAAGGTGTTGTCTGTTTTTCTTTTCCTTCCAAATCTATAGTGACATCCATCTTTGAGCACTTCGGAATATACAGAAAATTCTGAGCTTGTCTTACCCATTTGGTGAATGAACCACTCCTCTTCTCTAGTAGCCTGAAAGGCTTTCTCTTTATGAAGCAGCTTTATTTTTCCAGGAATCTCAACAGTGACGGCTTCTACATTTTTCTGTAGGCTTTCTTCAAACATCTGGGTTTCCAAAAAACTACAGTGCCGTTTTAAGATAATCAGTGCATTATCCTCAGACAGCTCTCTGCATATTTGATTTGGTATGTACCTGGCATTTTTAACTTTCTTTTTAAATTCTTGATTGCCCGCTTCAAAACCATAGGCTGACAATGCAAATATAGGACCCCACCTGCGCGCATTGGCAGCAAAATGCCTCAAAATTTGGAGGTTGAACCTCATCATTTTAGTATTGTACAGTTCTTCAGTAAGACTGCAGAATTCTTCAAACAGATTCTCTGCAACATCAATAGCTGGCATGGAGAGTTCACTAGAAAGAAGGATGTGGTTCCCCTGGACATACAAACCCCAATGTTTCAAATATCTGCCAGGCAGAATGTCTTTTAAAATAGGAATACTTAGGAACATGCCCCAATTTTCAAACTCCCTTTCAGTCCAATAAGGTAAATCATCAAGTTTTCGCACCATTTTTCTTACTTCTTTGGGAGGCGTAACTCGCTTGAGTAAAGCATTGATCTTCTTCAAATTAGGAGCAGTTCCGATGTTAAAGTCACCACCACTATCATTGCCAAGCCATGCCTTTAAGAACGCTTTTGTGGTACCTTCGTCTTTCGCATGCATTTGGTCGACAATATAACCGTTAACAGCATGAAAAAGAGGTGCAGCAGCCAAAGGCGACAGACAGGTACTTGACACCACGAAGAAATACTTTTGACCTTAGTGCTTCTTCTGAATCTTCAAGCAGCTCTTCTAATGTCCGCAGGGGGGAAAGGGGTCCATATCTAAATATTCTACAACGAATATTTTCTTTCTCATCAAAATATTCTTCTCCCTCTTCCAAACACCATGAGCAGGGAAAATCGCCACGGTGGCCATGAATGCCCTGAATATCACATCTTGCGACACTGTCAGCACAACAAGAAATTAAATAGGCTACAATATTTCAAACCTCATCATCAAAAGTAACAGTGAAACCATCCAGAGAAAGTTTAGTAATATGATCAACAATAGGAGGCAGAAGTAAATCCAATTTCTCCTTGGCTTTGCCAAACCACAGGCCAGCAAGCAGCCGATTTCCCATTCTTGTCACAGGAGGCAATTCATTTACATTTAAAAACACAGGACAGAATTTTTAACCACTGAAAGAAGAACATAAGCTGGCACTTTCAACTGACATAGTAAAGGATAGAACCCTGGTGTTAGGTGGAGTATTATTTTTACAATAATTTGCAAACTGCCTGTACATAGAACCATGATGCAAGTCAGTCATGATACTATCTTCTGGAATACTAACAAAATCAAATGGATTAAGTTATTTATCTCTGGTATCAGGATCACTCAGAAGGATTTCAAAAGTTACAAAGTATGATGCATCAGATAGATCATGTACACTATTTACTGCATTACAATTAGGAATAGGACAAATAATCTGTTGAGGTCTCTTTTGATTAGCATGATAGCTACCAAGGGATTTTGAGCACTCACAACAGAAAAAAAAATATTTCATATCATCTTTCGAATACAAGTAGGAGTCAAGCAAGTAGCGAGAGTTTGGTAAAATATTTTGACAACCTAGGACAGAAGAAGCAAACTTAAGCAGATGCTATTTCTCTAAGTGACTCCTGTTATGTTTCTTGACTAAGGTAAGAACATTCGTTCAAACCTCTCCTACAGATATGTTCACAGTGAGGTTCATTTGGTTCCCAAACGAACCTTCAAGTTTAGATTTTAGTCTCTCAAACGGATCCCTCATCTCAAAATTGTTATTAACATTCTCATCATTGTGTCTGTTCTCATTTTTATCACTTTCATCATATTCTTCTTGTGCACTCTGATCTGAATGTTGAGCGTCACTGGAACTGTTGGATTCTGAGGTTGAAGATGTTTTATCTTGACTCTTGGTCGCTTCACTGTCAGAATCACTGTTGTGATAACAGTAACTTCTATCACCCTGAAATAAACAAAGCAAAGATGAATCTTCAGTGAGACCAAGCACTATAAGGGACTTATAGGGAAATTAGAGAAACTGAAATCACAAGGATGTACAGTGAATACAAACTTTTTAATATTAATATAAGTCAAACTCAAATTGTTACTCTAGTCACATATATTACCTCATTTCTCTCATTTTCCTGCATTGAAAATTCCTGATCTGAATCATAAGAACTTGTTTCCCTCACAGTACTTGCACTATTGTCCTCCTGAAATAAAAATAAAAATAGCTATAGTAATTCTTGCTATGAGACAAATGCAGAAAGTTTTTCAAACCAAGAACTTACTGTGTTTTCTTGACACTGAGCTATTTGAGTTGATTGCTGACAGCCATCTGAAATATTGGCCTTGGATGGTAAAGATAGTGTGTTATTTTCATGGTCAGTAATTTGATCAGACTGCTCGGAGCTATCTGATGAGGAAGATATTTCTTCTAGAGTGTCAGTGCCAGTATCGCACCCATCATCCTAAAATACAAAAGAGCATACTCAGTAAAAAGCTAAACCATATAAATATCTAAGCATGTAGAATAGTTGATAGAGTGACCACCAATAATGTTTTGATTGCATTTATAAAATGTACTGAAGTACATTCATGTAGGAAATAATTTCTTTTTTTCTCAAAATTTAACTCAAATGGCTACTCAAAAATTTTGCTATTGTCACCTCAATTGCCACAGTCACATGTTCCGACTCTGAATCATAAGAACACTTGCCTCTGCGAGTGTTCCAATCCTGCTGAGAGGGCATTTCTTCTCCACTATCATTATGTTTTGCACTACTATCATCACTGTCTGTACTATTGCAGCCACCCTGAGAGGGAAAAAAAGGTTGGAATGAGCAGTTATATTGAGCACACCTTTCAAAGCTTGCCAATAAACCACTTCACAAATAATGTAATTTTAGACTCGTACTTCAGACTGTTCATCAGCAGGAGAATGCAAAGAATGATGTTCATGTTGATTTCCCAAAGAGTGATCTGAAACACCAGATTCATCATTGGAGGATGTGCTCGTAGTATCAGCCTGCAAATAAAACCTCAATTTCATGACTGGAAACGAAAATGTCCAGAACTTAAAACTAAGGAAAAGCAGGGACATTAAATGATTTTGTTCCGTACGTGGCCTTTTTTTGTACCGGAGAGTCGATTCCGGGACTTCACAATCCTGTTTGCATTTTTCATAATAGGATTTGTACCGATTTTTTCTCCGCTTCTGGGGTCGTCCCATTTCAGATATCGACAAATACTGGAACACCAATCACAAAGTTTTTAACCTTACAAATACAACTTCACATATGAGGGAAGGGAGACATTTGACAGAGAACCAACCTCGTGACTTAATAGTAGTAGTGGTACTTGCAACCAAATTTCTGCTGTTTTCCAATATATTGAATTAGAAACGACTGTGCAGCCGTAACGGTCAACGAGGCTTTAAAAGTTGTTTTGAAGCTGAACTGTTACGATCTCAGTCAGTTACTGTCATAAAACAGTAGTGACGATGTGACATGACATTTAATTTCTCACACCATAGCCTCGCGCGAGGTGTTTTGCGGACTCTCGCTACCCCCTCCCCTTGAGTATACACCCAACCAATCAGAGGGACGGATTCTTGCTATTGTAAGTAAGTGCAGCTCGTGTTTGTAATTTCTTCCTCATTGATATTTCATTTTAGATTATTCACGCGAAGTGGCCGTATGTTTTATAAATTTTTGAGACGCACTACGTGAACGTAAAAAAGTATACGTTAGGTCTGTTTGGGATAAAAGAGTGGAAAGGGCATTCCCCCTCACTAGCGCTCCCGGCGGCCATATTTGTAACGACGACAGTTCCACACCGCAACGCGCCCAACGGTCTTCGGAAGGCTGACGCGTTTGCTGTGCTCGAAGCTGTGAGAGATTTGATTGCTGTGTTTCGGTGGTTTGTGATTTTCTTTTGTGGGCGGATATCTGCGATGGGAGGATATTCCCTCGTTCGCTTCTTGGACGGTGGAAAGGTGGTAAAAATTTCGCCTTTCAGCCTCATTAGGAGTAAGGACAAGGCGCCTTATTGCCCGGCGTCTAGTCTGGACGTACCTAAAGAGCCAGTTGAAGTTAAATGGCAGAAAAGCGTCTGTAATGGTGAATTCAGTGATGACGGTTATTGGCCGGCGGAAGTTCTCCTCAATGCAAGTAAGTGGAAATAACATTTTCTAACCTACAACGGCTGTCGTCTAGGCTCCGACCACCTTACTTCGGCCGGCCAATCTTCGCTAGAGTTACCCGCCTCGTCATTTTAGTTTATCCGTACTTAAACTTGCTGTCTGGCAGAGTGGTTTTAAAAGCCCCTCTTGTAATTCTTGATGATTTGCTGCATGCCTCTTGTTTTGAAATGGTTACTATATCTAGTGATTTGGTTATGTGTATCAGGTTCCATCAAGACTTGTATGGCCAAAGCCGCTGAACTTGGTATAAAGCTGCCACCCTGTGCCGTTCTAGTGCTGCCAGCAAGCCCATCACTGGAACGTCAACCTCAATCCAGATCACGGCAAAGAGTAAGTGCGAACATGCTTTGTTGGTTATTTACAAGTTTCACTTGCACCTGTGTGGTGGAAGGTTTGTTGTTCTCACTGCATATTATGTTCACAGAATGAAGTAAAAGAGGCCTCTAAAGATGATGAACACACAAACGGACAAGACAAACACAACCAGCATGAGCCAAATCAAACACTTAACGTAAAGAAAGAGGCTGGAAGAGACAACAGAAAGGACACAAAGACGAAAGACGTGCCAAACCGGAAAGATCTGAGTCGAGGCCTGATGGGAAAGAGAGAGACGCCAAAAGCGAAACAGGGCTCAAAGGCCCCCACCAAACGGACACAATCAAATGAGGTAAGAGAACTCCTGTTTAGTGTTTCAATGAGATTTAAGTGAAAGTGTGAGAGTTGACAGTTTGGATGTTTCATTATTGTGAATTTCACCTAAACAGCGTACTTTCATTTACATGATCTAGAAAGTGAGAAACCTGCAGATAAGGTACAAGTCATTTACTGTTACTTAGTTATGTTAGTAGTTATCAGTATGTCTCATTGTGCCCAATTTTCAGGATTTAAAGAAGAGGAAAAAGGTGAATGATGCTGCAAAGAACCCAACCACACATGAGAAATGCTCCAAAACAATTAAAAAGGCTGTGTTATTTAATCCTCTTATGTCCTCCAAAGAAGAAATGAGTATGAAGGTAATATTGTAATTTCATTATGAGGTGGTCCTGAGGGTAGCCCTGTCCTCTGTTTGTCTTACTGAGCTGGTTTACTTTCAGGCTCTCACTAACAGTTCATCAGAGATGAGTACTGAGCAAAAGGTATAATGGTTGTTTCACTGAAGTTGATGTGTGTAAGTAGTTAACAGTGGCACTTAATTTGCGTAATTTCTCTTTCTCTTTTATGTAGGAGAATTTTGGTGAGGACCAGATATCTGTTGAGACAAAAGTGAGTAAACATTAAATTGTTGAATTTGGCATGAGTTTCAGAATCCCTTTACTGTTCTGAAGTATAACTTTTCGTACATCATATGGATCTTCATTGGTTTTTTAACATTTTAGGATGGAATCAAGAGGAAAGCCTTGAAGCAGAATTGTACGTTTAATGAGGATTTGGAACAGCGGAGAACAAAGGATAGCTCAGAGACAAATGCGGATCAGAAAGTTTGTGTTGCTGTGTGAATTCTGTGGATAACTGTATGTATATCTTCATCACCTAATAATGGTTTGCTTGTACATTTTCAGATGATTGAACACAGCTCTGGCACTTCAAAGTCCAAGTCTTTGGCTGTAATGTGTCATGGTCAGTCGCCATCATTATCTTTTCATTCAACGCCTATGAAACCAGGAGGCATATCATGCCCACTGAATTCGGCCTGCAAAAGTCTTCGTTTTTCTCCTTATAAAATGTCCCCGAAGAAATCAACAGTCAAGAGGGATCTATTTGAGGTGACCATTCTTCGCCCTGATGGAAAGTCTAGGGAAGCTAGCAGTGTTGGCACCGACCACTGTCCTCAGGCTCATAGCAGTGCTGTAAGCTTCCATTCCATTATGTATATTTATCTTTTTTATTGATCTTCATTTTACCATTATGACCTTTACTCCAGGATTCTGATTTTGAGCGTACAAAATCCACAGAACCAGACACTGTTGAGTTAGATGATGAAACAGTGGTGAGTATTTTGAGTGGCACGATATTTGATTCTTTCTGGTATGCATCTTTTTAACTCTCATGATTTTGATTCCAGGGATCTGATACGGACATGACTCAACCGGTGGTGGTCAGTGATGAGCCTGGCAATGAGTCCAATGTGAGTATTTTTGCAAACTATGTTGGGAGTCTTTGGCTGTAATGTGTCATGGTCAGTCGCCATCATTATCTTTTCATTCAACGCCTATGAAACCAGGAGGCATATCATGCCCACTGAATTCGGCCTGCAAAAGTCTTCGTTTTTCTCCTTATAAAATGTCCCCGAAGAAATCAACAGTCAAGAGGGATCTATTTGAGGTGACCATTCTTCGCCCTGATGGAAAGTCTAGGGAAGCTAGCAGTGTTGGCACCGACCACTGTCCTCAGGCTCATAGCAGTGCTGTAAGCTTCCATTCCATTATGTATATTTATCTTTTTTATTGATCTTCATTTTACCATTATGACCTTTACTCCAGGATTCTGATTTTGAGCGTACAAAATCCACAGAACCAGACACTGTTGAGTTAGATGATGAAACAGTGGTGAGTATTTTGAGTGGCACGATATTTGATTCTTTCTGGTATGCATCTTTTTAACTCTTATGATTTTGATTCCAGGGATCTGATACGGACATGACTCAACCGGTGGTGGTCAGTGATGAGCCTGGCAATGAGTCCAATGTGAGTATTTTTGCAAACTATGTTGGGACCTTGTGGACTGTTCTGCATCTTGTAAATTTGATTCCAGGAATCAGATGTGGAAAACACTTCACGTGAAGGTGAAGAAGACACTGGAGCTACAGATGGTGCTGTAAATGTGAGTAGTTACAAAAATGGCTGTGACACTCTTGTGCTACTCCTCGTACTCTCTTTTTACCATCACCATTTGGTTCTAGAATCTAAATGAAGACAGCCTGCCGCCTTACCAAGACTTCGATGTTTCACAAGCAAGCTCTTCTCCCAATGTTGAATCTGAATCGTCTGATTCAGAAGATGAAACTTCAAAGCTCATGGAAGATAAACAGGTGCTAGAAAAGAATGTGTCTGCCCTCACCAGCCAGCTGGCCGATGCCAAGAGGGATTTGGCCTTATCCAATAATTTGAGAAATGGGGAGCCAATTGAAAGACCTAACCAGAAAGAATAATGCATTGCAAGATGCCCTTGTCGATAAATTTGCAGGTGCGTACCCTGCAATATTTTTGAAGTTATTAAACCAAGTTCACAATCAATTGTAGGCTTTGCTTTATTCAGGTCTCAAGCATAGATCGACTTCTGAAGTGAAGCCTTCACAATTGGCTTTGAATGAAACAAAGAATGTTACCCAGGAGAAAAAATATGGTACTTACAATACCATTTTGGTTTTTTAAGAATAGATCACATAGAATGTTCTGTTTTAATTTTCGGTTGCAGAGTTAGATAAAAGCATCACAAGCTCAAAGGAGAAATCTTAGGGTAGCTCAAGTCGTAGGTCAAAGGAACGGTCTCAAGACGAGCCAAACAAAGTGAAGAGAGAGACAGACAAAATGGAAAATGATAGTATTTCTGGTACTTCATTTACTACTTTCAACTTTAATGTGTTGTTTGGAGGAAAATAATATCTTACCTGCCCACCCCCTTCCTTTCCAGATGATGTTAACAGCCCTGAACTAAAGACTTCACGAGCTGCCAAGGGTAAAATAAGTAAATGCTGACGTTTAGTTTAATGTTTGGAACTTCAGCACTTCAATAGATGATTATTTCTTTCAGAATTTGTTGTGAATTTTGAGGACAAAATACTCAAGGCTACCAGTGAGAAGGTGTTGAAACACCTAGATGGTTCTTCCCCTCTCGTGCCTGATAGAAAGGGCTTAGTAAGTCAAAGTACTATACAATGATCTTACTTGTGTTTCCACGTGGAAAAATTCTTCTTGCTGTGTCGCTTATGTGTTGTGTATGTACTACTCAGATTGATATTGGGACTTCAGATACGCCTGTCCTTGTAAGAAAGGACAGCTTTGAAAAGAATTTTAAAGCGATCAGGATGTCTATGGACAAAATGGCAAGAAATCTGACAGCCATGGGCTGGACTTCATCTGAAAGATGTGTACGAAACATGGAGGGTGGAGTGAACAACAAGTTCCCAGGGGCCCCAGCTCGTGTGCCGGCTACTCCGTCCAAAGTTATGGTGATGCTTGGTGAGTGTTGTGGCAGTTAGAAAGTTGCTTGAATTTAATTTAAGGTACTTGAAGTTGCTGCAGCTAGAACTAACACAAACACTCTTCACAGGAGCTATCAAGGCACACCTTACAATGGAAGGCGAGAAGGAGGGGCCCAGCATGGCGACATCCCTGGGGGTTTGCACGAAGGCGATGGGAAATAAGTTTTCCCACGATGCATACAACCAGGTACTTGATAGTGCATTTGATGACTAGATATTATTCTCTTGCTAGATTATGATAATGCTGATTTCTTTTGTTTTGATTTCAGGTCCGTTCTGCGAAGAAAAAGGCATGAAGTTTGTTTTTATTTCACCAATTTTTTTTTTATTTTAAATATTTCATTGGTATGGATATTTAGAACTTTAGAATTTTACTTTTGAGAATAAAACTTCTCACATCAGCTATTTTATGGTGTTACCTTCAGCAACTTCATACTCCTCTTAGCTTGCCCACACTACATGATCTATCTACAAACGCTAGGAAGGTAGGCCGCCCAACGTACTCATGTAATGCAGTCGAGTGGGTTGCCTGCCATGGGAACGCAGGCGGATTAGGGATTTCGGCTCTGGTGAAGTGGTTACTCCTCCACTCTGAAGGTACCATCCTTGAGTGTGTGTGTTGTGCGGGTTGGCCTATCCTAGCGTTCGCAGGCGCTCGGCTCGGCACTTCTGTGATCGATTTTAGACTCTACTTTATAGACGACGCCTGTGGTACTGTCAGAATGTCACTAGAAGTACCACCAGGTTCGCATTACCATCAGACTATCAGACTCGAAACACCATCAGACTAAAGCACGGTCGCACTTTCATTACCATCGGACTCGAAACACCATCAGACTAAAGCACGGTCGCACTTTCATTACCATCAGACTCGAAACACCATCAGACTAAAGCACGGTCGCACTTTCATTACCATCAGACTAAAAACCATCAGAGGCTCCAAATACCGTCAGACCAAAAAGACCATCAGGCCAAGAAGTACCATCAGACCAAAAACCATCAGATTCAAAATACCATCAGAAAGTGCGCGAAAAAGGAACAGAAAAATGCAGTTCCTCTGATGGTTAAAACTTTCTGATGGTAAATTTGCTGATCTCATTTACACTAGTGGTTATGTTACCAAACTAGCCCTCTCAGGTCCCCTTCCGAAATCTCAAAAACGTCCCCAGATGGGGCATTCTGGGGTCTAGGGATTCTGAGATTGCAAAGACCCTGAAGTCCCTTCAGAAGTCCCTCAGGGTGCTGGAAAGGACTCCACCTAGGCCTGAGAAATTCGCGCCCAATTCTCGTCAACAACATTGCAATCGAGTGGCAATGAAACACCCAAAGCAACGACATAGCACCTCAAGTCATATGAATGCCTGAAGTCACTCTAAACGTGAAGTATAATACTTAAATTAAAGCCGATGCTACGAGAAGGGTAGGGACAGGGAGGAGGGATATCGCAGGAGGAGGACTTCGGAGGTATTTCAAATGCCCTAGAATTCCTTTTTTGTCCCTATTTTATGAAGAAACTTCGCAGGCACGATTTTGGACCTAAATAGGGAGCCCGTTTTCCATTAGGGACAGCAATGAGACAGTGCGAAGCCCCTCAGGAGAACTCGCGTGATCTCCTCTCTGGTTTGTGGTTATCTCCAGCGAGGAGACACTTTCGAGCTGCTCTCGAGTTGGTCTGATGATGAGCTCGAGACAGAACGAGAATTCTGGACAAAACACGGCGACAACCGAGAGATAGAAAGGAGATAGCAAGGTAACCCCCCCCCCCCCCCCCCCCCCCCGCGCGCGAGATGAGCGAACCGAACCTCCCGAACGGACAGCGAGGCGCTTGTTTATACACAATAGAAATTAAAGAATATCGTACAGCAAAGAGCCGAAGCCGAGCATAGCTGAATGTTCTAAAAAATTGGGGCGGTGCGCGCAAAAATATAAACTGCACTTCACTGTCGGTCGGAAATGCCACCGGATGCTATGGTTTGTCTCCTTGCTGTATCCTCGCTGTCTCCCCGAGTTTCCTCTAGGGGGCCATTCAATAGCCACGTTGGTTTTTTTTTTTTTTTTTTTTTTGGGGGGGGGGGGGGTCAGCCTCTTGGTCACAGGGGGGGGGGGGGGGGCGGACGGATGCCAGGTGGCCTATTTCGATACACAAAATCCGAGATCGAATAGATCTTTTCGCCCAAGGTGCGCCTGCCCTGCCGCTGTGCCGTTTTTGTTTTTTATTAAGTTACATACCTCAATTTGCTACCTAGTATGATCTATGTTTGATCCCACATTGTCGAAGTGCCATTTGACTCAGCTGCAGCCAACTCCTCGTATGGGTCATCGATATTTCCTCAAGATGACCTTAAGAAAATAACCAGGAGCTGCAGTTGCAATTTTTCTAAAATAATCGGAAATGGGTGTATTTCCAAGGTTTTAACAAGCATGATAATGGTATGCAGATGACGTATTATCGACTTCAAGGTGTGTATTTGTACTTCTAGAAGTTCCCGTTCAGCCAGCGAAGCGTTAGTTGGTTCAACTAACACAAAGTAGGCGTACACCAGACCGCGTCGTGGCGTAACAGGCTTCGCTCGCCGCGAACCACTCTTCCGCCCCTCCACGCCTCGCGTACATCTACCTAGGCCTGCCGGCGGCTGTCACCGGGCGAGTAGGACCCTACGGGGCCAATCAGTCTGTACGGCGCCCTGCGGGCGCCGGTCTTAGGGCGCGGGGTTCGCTGCGCTTCTAACCTAACCGCTGGACGTACCTAGTTCCACCGTATTTTGGGATTCTCTGCCGTATGTAATTGTGCTCAAATCTAACCGTACCTACCCTACTCTAACCTAACCCACTCCAACCTCGACTAACCTACTCATTGAAGACTTCTCTTCACCATTCAATGCTGCTCTATAACCTAACCTACCCGAGCCTTACGAGTTTCCGTCCAAGGAAGCCGTGCTTTGACCACTGGCACCCCTGGCGAAAATGAGATGGTACGCTTTTTGGGTATACTAAGACGCGTACCTCAACTGTATCATGTGTGTACCGACTGTACCGCATGTGTACCTCATTCGAGGCCAGTCTGTACCGCAATGGCTAGGAAATGTCACCTGCGTGGGTGTTGCCGCCTCGACTGTACCATTTACACCCGTATTGTACCCAGAATGACCACTTAGTCGTAATTGTGGACAGGGATAACCTCCCACTCGGATTTATAATAGGATGTATGCCGTTTGAAAGGTTACAGAAGGCCAAGAAGGCTCAAAATGCAATGTAATAAGTCGTTTTATGATATTATTTGATAAACAAGGTTATTTTAGTTATTAATGTTTTTGCCTTTGCCCACAGTATGAGCGAGGTAAAAGGAGCTTTGTCAAAACTTTGAAATTTTTCCGGACTTAGTCTCAGCAGGAAGCTAGAGGATATCTCCATTTTAGGAAACCATGTCTATTGTTCCTCAGTTATCTCCTCTCTCTCTCTCTCTCTCTCTCTCTCTCTCTATCTCTATCTCTATCTCTCTCTCTCTCTCTCTCTCTCTCTCTCTCTCTCTCTCTTGCGTAATGCATGCTCCGAAGCAGCATACACCAAAGATTTCGGTTCGAGGAAATAATTTTGATCATACTAAAGTTGCATCAGAGACAGTTTGCGAGGAAATCCATGGTCTCAAATTAGGTTTCTCTGTTTAGATAAAGACTGAGATGGTCACAATTTTTTTTTTAAATGTAGAGTCAGGTAGAATTACTCATTATTATTATGCATTAATGGATGTAAAAACATGAATGAATATTAAACAAGTACTGGTATATAGACTCCCTTATAAAAAAAAATTCAAGATTTTTTTTGTATTTGCAAAACAGCTGATATGCCTAAGGCAAAAAACCTGCCAAAGAGACAAGTATTTTAAGAAAACTTCATTAAATATAACACATGAAGCCAGAAAATAACCTTGATTACAATAAAGCTGTACTAAAGGCAGTTTGCGAGAAAATCCATAAGTCTTAAATCAGGTCTCGCTGTCTGTGAGGAAGTTAGGATAACTGGAAGAGGTATGTAATTTTGTACTGTACTGATGGTATCATATGCTTCTTATTATTATTGAAACATAAATATGGCTCTAAATGTGTAACATTGTTACATGCTTTCTTTGGTCTCTTTCTGTACCTTGACAATCTGACACCAAAGTCTCCGCCTTTGGTTTTAAATTGGTCCTGGTTTTAACTAAACATTTCAAATTAAGTTGATCTTTATCATAAGACCTTTCATTAGCTCTGCAAACCAATGAGTAATTTATGAAAACAATATATTCAGAGTAGTCCTTTGAGTTTGTTCTGATCTTAGCCGAGCCTTTCCTCAAAGAGCGAAACCGCTTCTGAGACCATGCTCTTCCTCGTAAACTCTGTTATCTAATTTTAATGTAATCTAGCTTTTTTCTTGAATTCAGGTGTTCTTTATAATGGCAATTCAATAAACTTACTTCCTTTTTATAATGTTTGGCATAGGTGTTGAGGTCTATTTCTATTTCCAATATAATTAATTCCATAATTGGCTCAGCACAGGTTTATGCTAGGTCCTGCCTGAAAATGAAGTTTTCTATTTTAAATTTATTGATATAGGCAGAAACACTGCGTTTAACTTTTTAGCGGTAAAAACTATTTGATATTTGTTTTAGTTCGTTGCCTGCACACAGAGTTGTCCGGTTTACTGTGTGTGACGTCATATCTACCCACCGGCCGGCGGGAGCCGAGAGTGCGAGTGCCGTCGTAATGTCTAGTGTTAATGCTTTTAACGTTAACTCGCTCACAGACAAATGTGAGCGCACGTTGTATGGGTTCCAAGTGATGTACAATCATCGATGTGTGTGTGGTGATGAATGCGGCGTGCAGTTCCTGGCGAAATGTCACTGAAAAGGCATCCAGAAAGTACACTGTGTGGAAGGCCTACAAGTTTCGTGGCCTGTAAACTAAAAGTGACGCTTTCATTTAATTTGTTTGGATATTGCATGAGAAGTGAAGTTGTCAAAATGTGTCAGTGCTACGGTATTTTACATACACTTCACATAACATTTAACAAATGCGGGGTGTGAAAGCATTCACATCGGAGCTGGAACCTGACCTCCTAAACTGTACTGTACTGTGAGTATTTGTATATGTTTATAAAAGATGTGATCAGTGTCGATAGTGTTCTTTATCAAATACCTTCATTTTATGGTATTTAATGCTCAACCAAGCTTATTTTTCTTCTCCAGTTTGATCATGAAAATTCCCAGAAATATGTTCCCAAGGAAAAAGGAGTGGGACCAGAGGACATTCAAAGGTAAACAGTCAACCTGTTTCTATTTATATTTAAAACATTGTGCTGGGCAACTCCTCTAACTGATGCTCCCAATAACTTCTAGCTAAAATCTAGATGAGCCCTGCTGCAAGAAGAAATAGATGTTTCCGCAACCAGCCACAAAATTGTCACTTCTAAATACTACAGGCAGAGGTACGATTTGGAACGATCCTTCTTGATTTTTCTCCTTCAGGTGTTTGATTGTTAGTTACTGAGATTAGTGGTTTAATTAATGATACAATACTAATTGTTTCAATGTGCTCTCCCTCCGAACATAGCTTAACAATGGAAAATCATAATTGACAAAAGGCTTCTAATATTTATGCATAGTACACTAAATGAGTGTTCATTAGTATTTTAATGCCAATTTTAGTGGTGTCGAGTAAATTGGAAGTTGGTTTAGCAGTTGATATTATGAATCTGTGTATTAAGTTGATGTGTGCTCTGTTTTCGGGCCAAATGAAGAGAAAGTCAGAGAGTTGGAAGAGGACAATGAAAACAATCATGAAAGGTTCGTTTCTTGTGGAAGTGGCGCAAAGTCTGTGCCCCATATTTTTGATAACAATTTTAATGTGCCACATTTGCAGATCATTTTATTTGCATTTGCATCAGGGTTTTCTTGTTGTTTACTTTGTTCTTTCTGGAAATATGCTGCGTGTTGGAAATTCAAACTTTCTGAAAGGCTTACATTTATTTTACGCATTCAATATATTGATGAAATTCCATCAGTGCTCTAAAGCAAATCAAAGCAGACTTGAGTCCGCCCCAATCATTCTATTTGAAAATATACGAAATGCTAACCCATTTTTTAAAATCTGTTTACAGTTTCCAGCAATACGCAGCAACAGAGGAATCGGAGTGGGAGGAGCATGAAGATGATACTCCATACGCTGATGATTAATTAGTTAAATAAACTGGGTTTGATATGAGATTTGTGTATTTAATGCATGCTGCCAGTGCCCGAAACGCATGTGTACCCACATTCTGCACCAAGAGTGTACCACATCTGTACCTACTTATGGACCCCCAAGTGTACCCCAAGTGTACCCAGAAAGTGGGCCATGACACCACATCTGTACCTACATGCTCTCATACTGTACCTATTTAGCACCCACTCTGTACCTACACTGTACCCACTGACGAAAAAAAAGGCCAAAGGATATCTAATAGACGTCTTTTCCTAGATTTCTGTTGGTCTCATAGACGTCTAAAGTCTATGTCTACTAGACGTCAAAGTGGTCATTTTTAGGCACGGAGTGAAACGGAGTTGCCTTAAAGTTTCGTCAGATTCGACTGTTTTTTTAGGCACGGAGTGACCTTATAGTTTCACTCAAGATCGGACATTTTTTTTTTTTAATTTCCTATGATGCCCCTTACGCCAAAACCGAAAGTCTCTGTAAGAAGTTTTTCAGACCTTCCTGACTTTTGCATAGTTCCCACACAAGAGCGTCGGACGTCATTTTACACTCCAGAAATGCAGCAGACAGTCTCAAAACCGAGTTCAAATTCAGCTTTCTCACTCCATCCAATGGCAAAAGAAAATGACAGAGCTAGCGTGCTCGGCTCGTCAACTGGCTGCGTCAGTATCATCCATCCTTCTCCTGCAGCGCTAAAAATCGGACCTCTCCCTTTCTTGTGAAACAGCCCTTATTGTTGATGTGCCGAGCCGAGTCGAGCCCTGGTTAAAAGGGAGGCAACTCAAGTCGGGACCGCTTCGGACCCTAGAGCATGCACAAGAGGCACAACCCTCAGAGCGGAGCATTGTCGATGTGCCCACCGGTCGGTGCCAGTGAGAACTAGGGGGCTGCGGGCCGCGCCGCGACCAGCCAACCCATCGACAATGAAGTCTCGCCACGATTCCGCTCACATTTCCCGTTGAAACAAAAAAACTTAAAGTCATCCACGTTCACGTTCCCTTTGTAAATAAAAATTAACTACCAGCCAATCATAAAATTCTTAATTACAAAAAATAGTAAATATGAAAATTGCATTAAATCCAGTTTTGTGACACTCCGGGCCTACCAGTATTTCACGAAGTGTAATTTTTTTTTTTTCTTGGAAGCATAGCCCCATATGGCCCTCTGACAGAAGTTTTTCAAACTCTCCAGATTATCGAAGGGTACTCGCACAAGACACGCTGACGTGTTTTTACACTTCAAAAATATCACACACCGTTTAAAAACGTGTTTTAAAGTCTGCTTTCTCACTCCTTTCAATGGGGAAAGTAAGAGACAGAGCACCTCGTCAACAGGCACCACTAGTCCAAAATCAAAACGATCTAAAAAATCAAAAATCTGTCTAACAGAGTTACGGACAATAGTCGTATTAAATAGTCTAGCGTGTTGTTACATTCAAAAAATATCATAGTGATCAGAAAAACCACTTCAAACTTCAGCTTGCTCTCTCCATCCAATGGTGATAGCACGAGACAGAGCTACTGTTACAACGCCTCTAGACGAGCTCTGCTCGACTCGTCAGCAGGCTGCATCAGGAACCTCTGCCTGACTCAGTATCATTCTGTCCTTCTCCAGAGCACAGCCAAATCGGACGTCCTTCTTTTTTGTTGCGTAGCCTTTGCCGGGTACCCATTATCGATGTGGCGAGCCGAGCCGAGGCAAGCCGAGGCCCCGCTAAAAGGGAGGCGACTCAAGAGTCAGGACCGTTCGGGACCGGTGGTGGGGACAACAAAGCGAGAGCCTTGCAGACGGCTAGCGCTAGGCGGCCCGCGTATGAGAATGCAAGCGTTACACTGACCGCTACCTAGACGCCCTAGCTCTTCAACTACTCCCTCTCCCTCTCGAAGGAGATACAAACCACCCCGAACCACCCCAACACTGAAACAAGGCTCAACCAAAATCCTCATTCCATGAATTTAAAAACAAAAGAAAGCAAACAAAACCAGAACAAAATATAAACTTAACTTTTATTACCACACCCAAACCACCCCAAAACTGAAACAACGCTCAAGCAAAATCCTCATTTCATGAATTAAAAAAAAAAGAAAGAAAAAAAAAAGAACAAAATATAAACTTAACGTCTATTTTAACCAAACCCCCGTGAAACTCCGGGCCTACCAGTATCTCACACAGTTGGATAGTATTTTTTCCCCTTATGTTAGACATCTATAAGTCTAGATCATTTAGACCAAAAGAAGATACCAGGTTGAGAAATATTTTGACTACAGAAGTCAATAATTTTCCATTTCCAACATCATACAACGAAAAACAATCAAAGAAATATCATTACATAAAAAGAAAATTTCAGTATTAGAACCAGGAACCTTCTACTTGCTGCCCTGTCCCTCTACCTACTACGCTGTGAGCTTCTCTGAGTGACGGAGGGTCGTCGTGGCCTCCTCCATCTGCAACGGAAGCGTCCCAGCCATCGTCGGAAAAGTTTTTAAGTCCCGCAGGGACCAAGTGTTAGAGTCAAAATTTGGTCACCGTCATCTTTTGATATGTTGATGTCTGGCTTTCAAAACACATTTCTGACACATGATTTTCCAACAAATTTTGGTCTAATGCAATCTAAATCTACTAGACGTCTAGTGGATATCTAAAGAGATTGCATAGATCCCAGCAGATCTTTCAATGTCGAATTGAAATCTACCAGTAGACTTAGACGTAATAGACAATGCAAAGACGATAAAAAGATGTCTATCTACCACTAACTGTAGATTTAGATCAACATAGACATTGAAGATACGTATTAGATGGTCTAGAAAATCTGATAGACGCCTATTTCCTGACTGGGGTACCTACACTGTACTTACAACTGTACCAACATTGTACCTACAGTGTACCAAGTTCGTGTACCTCAAGTGTACCATCTCATTTTAGCCGGGGACCTGCAGCAGCACCTATGGGGTCTTCTTCGGCATTGTAATTGAGGTCTTCAGTATATGTTTAGCGGGGTCGGTTCCCATCGTTAAGTTTAAATTACCACCGCCTTAGCAGTTTTCCTATTCGTTCCAGCAGCAGCACCAGGGTTGAATTCGGCATCTTCACTGGGGTCTTGCGGTGATTATTGAAGGGGTCGATCGCCAAGTTTGAAATACGGATTTAGAAGTTTGCCTCCTGTTCCAGTTCCTGCACAAGAAGGCCCAGTTTTGCCAACCCGCACCAGCAGCAGCACCTGGGGTCTTTCCGGCATTGTAATTGAAGTCCTGAGTGTATTTTCAGCGGGGTCGGTTTCGATCTTTAAGCTCAAAATACAGCTTGTTTGGCAGTTCTTCTATTTGTTCCTGCTCCTGCCCAAGAAGGCCTTGTTTTGACCACTAGCACATGCAGCAGCACCTGGGGTCGATTTCGCCATCTTGACGAGGGTCGTGGGGTGATGTTAGACGGGGTCGGTCGCCATGTTCAAGTTTGAAATTCGGCATGATTTAGAAGTTAGCCCTCCTGTTCCAGTTCTTGCACACACCCGGCACCTGCAGCAGCACCTGAGGTAGAATGCCCCCGAGGTGAGGTTGACTCCGGTATAATGCAAGGAGATTGTGGTCCAAATTTGAGCCCTCAACGATGAACCGTTCTCGAGAAATCACGCGGACAGACACACAGACAGACAAAACATTTTTGGGCCAATTAGTTGGTACAAACAAATATTGTAAGTTGCGGCTACTGATCAGATTTGAATTAGATCAACTGATCTTTTTTCTCCGTGCCAGGCGGAGTTTGACGTGTTTGACGGTTATTCGTTGGCAACACCACTCTCCGTGTCTTTGTGGCACACACGACGGAGGCGCGCCACTGCTGCCAATACGACATAGCCATCTGACTTACGAAAGCAATAAATGTCAGTGTCGTTGCTGAACTGACAGTCATTCACGGTGTCACATTGGTTATCAGAGTTGTCGGGCTGGCACCTCCAGAACTTGTTCTCCCAATTGTTTCCAAGTGCGACGTCTGAAAGAGAAATAGGTGGGTAGCCCCACACTAGGCGTTAGTCCAAATTCGCGATGGTTCTACCTTTCCGATGCACTCTCAAAAATGCACACATGATTTAGGCATATTTTGATGCTTGTGGGTTTAACTTAACGAGAATAACGTATTTGTGCGTATGCCAGAATCAAGCGTATTTCTTACGGATGCTTGATTTAAGGAAGCCACACATGAATAAAAATATGCTCAGATCAAGCATGCAATTCTGAGTGTGTGACGTGTGTTGCTACGAGAGTGTGTATTCTGTTCTAGTCGTATTCTGAGTATTCGTATTCGTTCTTCAAGAGTGAGAGAGGACTCTTTTTTTTTTTTAAGGGTCTCCAATCACTCTCCTGCTCTCGAGATGGTCTCGTTTATTGGTCAAAAGAAGGGGTGCGCTGCTGGAGTACGGCTGTAAACGAAGAGCACAAAGCGGTTCGATGCTTATTATCTGTGGAACCGATAACTCTATGCCAAATGCTTCTTTTTTTTTTCTTTACCTTCAAATCTTGGACCCTTAAATCTGAGACAAATAAGGTGTCCAAGATTTGCTTTTAAAATGTTTTCCCAATTTTTTAACAATTTCGGGGCTGGGCGCTTAGGAACCATTTTGTTATGACAAGTCTCGCTCAGTAACATTGTCAGCGCTTCGTGTCGCAAATTGTCATTACCAATTCTTGCAGTGATTACTCTCTCTCTCTCTCTCTCTCTCTCTCTCTCTCTCTCTCTCTCTCTCTCTTTATATATATATATATATATATATATATATATATATATATATATATATATATATATATATATATATATATATATGTTATGGGTAGTCGGGTGTCCGGGTCCGGGAAATGTCGACCTTACCCAGGGCCCTGGGTAATGTCTTTATTCCGACATTACCCATAGATTTTAACATTAACCAGGCGTCTATGGGTAACTTTAAAATCCATTTCATACGAACTTCACCCGGAACACGACGCGGGTAGTGTCAATCCTGCTTCTTCGCGGGGTGTTAGAGATCGTTCGCGACGTTCTGTGGAAAGTGAAAAGCGCACCGCAAAATGCCATAATGGACCCTCTTGCTTTAACAGATGAATTCAATAAATCAAATCAACGATAATTTCCGTATTTCCGTATTTCAAAAGAAATAATTAGACATAAGCCAGGGCCGTTGGGTAGTATTGACATTACTCGGGTAAAGTCGACAGTACCCATAACCCGACATTACCCTTGAGGTATACATATGTATGTCTATATATGTATATATAATATAAACATACACTCCCGTACAAAAAAATTATAGATCGAGTCGGTCTTAATGCGGGATCCGGCACAGCCCCCTGAAATACGGTGTGGAGGCGGTTTTGATCCGGAGCTTCGACGACGTCAATACCGATATTAGCTCGCGAAGAGATCGAATAGACATCGCTTGGAGACCGTCCGTTTGGTCTCCAGAACGTCTCAATTTTATCTCATACGAGACGGAGTTGAGATGCCTACGAGAGCAATCTGAGACGAAACGGAGACAGTCTCGAGACCGAATGGAGATGCCGGTAGAGAAAAATAAAAAATTCCAGCGCTACAAGCACTGAGTCGCCCTCGTTAACCGAACGATATGTTTTGATAATAATCAATCACAGCTTGAAAATTTAAGTGAAGAAAAAAATTGAAATGAAAACGGACAGGCCTAACTTTTGAACCAGCGACCCTCTACACGGTGAAGTGGTCCATTTGAACGCGCGACCAAGCCGACATTGTTACGAGACTCTTCGTGGCCGACTATCACAAGCCACTGCCGCCGTACGAAGCGCCAACCATAACAAACAAAGCGCAGAACGATGCGTATATACAGCCGAGTTGGCGACAACAGGCCTACTCACTGAACTAGGGTCACTCTAAATAGCGAGAGCGGTACACAGCAAATTCTAGAAAAAAACGGCAAAACATATAAAAAGCGTGATTTTTGGCAGAGAGAGTCTTGAGGTCCTAAGCTTCAATTTGAGCCGCAGCACACTCACCCAGCACGCATAGGAGCCGAGATATGTTCAATAATTTGTTAAAAGTGTTCAAAGTGTTCAAAAACTAATCATTATCGCCGAGAGGAGATCTACGTGTCGTTCCTGCACAATTTGACGACGACAAATTGAATGGAACAGACCTCATATCCGTACGACCCACCATTTACGCCCCTTGAGCCGCCATTTTGAAAATAAGGGCCTAAATGTTTTTTTTTTTGAAAATTGAGCAAATATGTCAAACGGGGTGTTTTTCCTGGGTGTAATGATGGCGCTGATGTTGTAAATGACGGTAAAAATATTGTTAACTGTAAGGCTGACCAGCTAGTAACGTTCAATGTTTTGTTCAAAGCGTTCAAAATGTTCAAAAACTTATTATTATCGCCCAGAGATTTTCTAGGTGTCGTTCCTGCACAATTCGACGACGACTAGTTGAATGGAACACACCCCGTATCCCTACGATCAACCATTTAGGCCCCTTGAGCCGCCATTTTCAAAACATGGGCTTTAATTTAATTTATTTTGAACCTGCACAATTATGTCAAACAATTATGTCACTTCTGGCAAACGCTGATGCTGAAAATAACACTTAAACAGTGTCAAATCTTTGGGTGATCCGCTCAATGCATGCAGCTCATTTGAACTAACCACAGTTAACACTTTTTGATCGAAACAAACCGCGGTTAGTGGAGAAAATGTAATGAGGATGCTTCTTTTGAGAAGTGAGCCCCACCCTGTACGCCGTAATTATGTATTCACCTTGCTCTGTAATATATTTCACATATTTCAATTCATTTCCAATGAATAAAAAAAAAACTTATCACTATTTTCACATTGACATACGTATACGTTTTAAGTTTTACAACAAAACCGATACGTTATTACATCAATGCTAGAAACACACGCATTACACAAACGTTAGAACATATATGTAGTTTTTTATTTTTTGAAGTGGTTTGAACTGAATACAGATCGTCGTCTACATCTTCTTCTTCTTCACCGGTAAGTATTGTTGCATTTTCTTTCCTGTAAATGAAATTATTTGTGTATTTTCATATTAATGCATCTTACTGTTTTTTATCTGACAGAGGACGTAAATTTATCTGAACTCACGGTACATTCATGCAGATGTTAATGTAAACATGCTCAGGGGCGGATCTAGGATCGGCTCAAGGGGGGGGGGGGCAATGTCCCGCTTTTTACCTACTTACAGGCGGAAAAGTTATGCCGGTGGCCTACATTTCCGGCGCCCTTCGGGCGCCAAGGGGGGGGGGGGGGGGGGGGGGGGGGGCAAAAGGCCTGTTGCCCCCCTCCCTTAAATCCGCCCTTGAACATGCTAGGGTGCCTTAGCTTTTTGGCGAACATATCCCTCCGGGAAGCATTTAACTCCGTGCACTGGCTCTGGGCGCCATACAGTTTTACTACTAATAGTTCCAGCTTTGCCATTACTTCGTCGTCTGACGGGCAAGAATCAGGGGTGGCAAGTCGCTAAAATGCCTGAGCAAATTCATTCTTCCATGTATTAATTCCAGATTTCTTGCCTTTTGTGGCAAAGACTGAAACCTGATCACATGCTGTGAAGGCTTTTATGCCCGTGCCTTGCGTTGACCCAGTGGTATATGTGCAAAGGGGACTGCATGAATGTGCCGTAAGTTCAAATAAATTTAAGTGACCAGTTAGATAAAGAACAGTAAGATGCAATAATTAAATACACAAATAATTTCATTTACAGGGAAGAAAGTCCAACAATACTTGCCGATGAAGATGTAGACGACGATCTGCATTACGTTCAAACCCATTTTAAAGGGTTTTTTTCTTCTACATTTATGTGTTCTAACGTGTGTGTTGTGTGTGTTTCTGACATTCATATAGCGCTTGTGTTTCTAACATCCATGTCACGTTTGTGTTTCTGAAATTCAAGTTATGTTTGTGTTTCTGAAGTATCGGTATTGTTTTAAAACTTTAAAATTACGCATGTCAATGTGTACATGGTGTTACGTGGTTTTTTCTTTAGAATTGAAACATGTGAAATAAATTACAGAGCAAGGTGAAAACATCTTTATGGCGTGCAGGGTGGGGCTCACTTCTCGAAATAAAACGCATACTCATTACATTTTCACAACCAACCGCGATTTGTTTCGATCAAAAAGTGTTAACAATAGCTAGTTCAAATGAGCCACATGCATTGAGCGGATCACCCAAAGATTTGACACTGTTTTAAGTTTTATTTTTAGCAATCGGCGTTTGCCAGATATGACACTCCGTTCGACAATTGAAAAGGTTCAAGAAAAATAAATTGAAGCCTATGTTTTGAAAATGGCGGCTCAAGGGGCCTAAATGGTGGGTCGTACGGATATGAGGTCTGTTCCATTTAATTTGTCGTCGTCAAATTGTGCAGGAACGACACCTAGATCTCCTCTCGGCGATAGTAATTAGTGTTTGGACATTTTGAACACTTTGAACAAAATACTGAACGTTACTAGCTGGTCAGCCCTACAGTAAACGATATTTTAACCGTCATTTTCAACACCAGCGCCGTCATTACACCCAGGAAAACCACCCCGTTTGACATATTTGCTCGAGTTTCAAAAAAGTTACATTTAGGCCCTTATTTTCAAAATGGCGGCTCATGGGGCGAAAATGGTGGGTCGTACGGATACAGGATGTGTTCCATTCAGTTTGTCGTCGTCAAACTGTGCGGAAACGACACCTAGATCATCTGCGGGCGATAATAATTAGTTTTAGAACATTTTGAACACTTTGAACAGAAAATTGAACGCTGGGGCGAAAATGGCGGGTCGTACGGATACAGGATGTGTTCCATTCAGTTTGTCGTCGTCAAACTGTGCGGAAACGACACCTAGATCATCTGCTGGCGATAATAATTAGTTTTAGAACATTTTGAACACTTTGAACAGAAAATTGAACGCTGCTCAGCTCCTATGGGTCCGACATGAGTGTGCTGCGGCTCAAAATGACCGCTATGACCTAAACAACAAGACTACAAAAAATTACGCTTTTTATATGTTTTGCCGTTTTTTTTCGGATACCGCTTCCGCTAAAAATCAACCGAATTTGATGTGATCACATCCCAGTCGAAAATCGGCCGCTCGACTTGGAGCCGTGCGCGAGTTGCCGCTGAGCGGAATGGCCCGCTCTTGGCGGTAAGAGCAGTGAGCTCCGCTGGTCCTCCGCTCTCGCGCCGCTCCCGAAGAAAAGGAGCGACGCGGGAGTGGAGCTGGCCGCCCCCGCACGCCCTACATGAGCGGCCGCTACCGCTCTTCTCACATCCTCGCGCCGCTGCCGTTGGGGAGTGGTCGCTGACGCTCTCCTCCGCCCGCCTGCCGCTGCACTTGGAGCCGCAGCAACCACTCTGCCGCCGCTCTCGCAACGCTCTGGGGCCAGATGGGCTGCCTACCGGCTGCCTACCTGCTCGGCGCGCTGGGGACAGCGAGTGCCGCCGCTCTGCGGAGCGGTTTGGGCCGCCCACGCACCTTCCCCCTCCACGACCCGCGCGCGTAGAGCGGCTGCTACCACTCTCGCGCCGCTCGGGCTGGAGGGCTCTAGACTTAGAAAAATCACGCCAGAGGTGATGGTGTCACGTGAGTCACCGGCCCTCACTGATTGGCTGACTCCTGACGCTTCGCAGTGGAGGGGGAGGCTGCTTGCGGAAGGACAGCGTTCGCCCGACAGCTTACTTTCAAGGCAGCTTGGTAGCGCCGGGGCAGCGTTCGCGCTCTCGGACTATTAAGCGAAAAGCACGGGTTCGATTCCCGGCAAGGATACCAATCGAAAGATTGGTTCCAAGTGCGCCACCGACAGACGTCGGCGGTGTAGGCTGACGAGAGCCATCCGGGAAACGGTCTCGTCAATATCGCTTTTTTCCTTTTCTCTTATTTCATAGCAATAGCCTACATTTTTACTCGTTGTTCAACGCGTCCTCCCCCACCCCCTCCCTCAATAAATGAACGGGATTTACGGACAGCACACTCAACGCGCGAGAGGGCTCGCTACCGCCCCCGCGCCGCTGCAATAGCGCTCGGTAGAGTGGCAGCAGGGCGACGCCGGCCGCTCCTGCACCGGCCTTGGCCGGCCAAGAGCGTCGCACTCCGCTCTGGCGGGCGGATCGGCCCGCCCTCCGCGCCGCAAGAGCGTCACGGTCCACCCGCGCGCTGCCCGCCCGCTGCTCTGGGCCAGGGCGGCAGTGGCCGCTCGAGCTCGGCTTGCGTGCCGCTGCGCGGAGAGTGGAATATGGCCAACTTCCACTCGCGCTCCGCTCTCGCGCCGCTCTTGGGAGCGCAGCGCGGCGCTCTAGGCACGACGGAGACCGGTTGCAACGGCTCAGCAGCAGCGGTGCGGGCCGCTCTCAAGAGTGGAGGATTTTCGACTGGGATGGGCAACTCTGGACTAGAGGAGATTAGTTAAGTATGCTTCTGTAAAATAAACGGGAATTCTTTTTATAGGCGTATTGGTACAATTGTTTTAGGTTCTCCGCCCGCTACGTGCTATGCCAATGTGTCATTTTGAAACATGAAGCAGCCACATTGAGATGTTGCACATTGTCTTAACATGCAGTAAGTTACCACGAGTTCAGTTACCTATGATAAGGAAGGTGTAAAGTATAATGTGGGCACAACATTATTGAATGTTTTTGAACTGAATTTAAATTTCTACAGTTGGCAGAACGGTAGCATGGCTCCGCCCATTTTTGTGGCGCCATCGAGCGATAGTGAAATGAAACTGAATGCAGAATGCGGCAACAACGACACTTGCTGAGGGGAGAAAAATAAAAAAGCGGAATAGTCGATGCAGAGAGCATCTCGCTCCGCTCGGGCTCAAAAATGTTGATCCGAGCGCCCAACGGAGGATCGACGGGAGTCGATCCTCAGACCCTGGTCTTCAGAGTCTGACTCGGTGCACGCTTGGCCAACAGCGCTCTCTGAAGGAGGAGGACTGTGAAATGGACCCATTCTGCTCTGACCACTCCGTCAGGCAGAGGAGAGCAAGTACGATTCGGTCTGAGACCGATTTAGGTGCCGTACACAAACCACGTGGAGGGCGGGCTAATATCGGTATTGACGGCTTCGAAGCTCTGGATCAAAACCGCCTCGACACCGTCTATCAGGGGGCTGTGCCGGATCCCGCATTAAGGCCGACTCGATCTATTCTTTTTTGTACGGGCTGGCGATCTTATTTAGCGGTCTAATTATTGCAGAGAGCCGGTTGTTTCGTTCCAAGTTGACGGCGAGATTAACGGAGAGAGTTCAAATTTTGTGGAGGCATATTGAACATTGTCGAAAATCGCCGTAAAAGCATGGTCCGAGATGGTTTAAATTCGAGATTCGGCAGTTTTAGTGAACCATCATGCCACAATGACTGTAATGAGGCCAACTTTCTTCCTACTGATAGGTTTTATTGATCCACGACGATTTTCGACAATGTACGATGTAAGGTGGTGGTTCAATAAAGTAATGTAGCAATTAACACTTTATCGCGGAAGCCGAGGAGTAAGTCGAGGAAGCTCCTTACGGATCGCGGCGAATCCCGCGAGGAGGGCCAGCTGCCACCGCGGAGCCATGTCAGCAACTGTCGGAAACCCGCCGGGGACCGGCGCGACCGTGCATCCGGCCTGAGGGCTATTACACTAGCGGCGGCTAGCACTAGCACTTGGCCTCCCGGGCCTAAACCGGAAAATGACGACAGCTATGTCGGATACAAACTCAAAAATAAGTGTTTGAGTCAAGTATAATTGGAGGCGGGAAGCGTTACGCTATAGATATTCACATTGCAACTCACATATTTTATAAATCTGTCATTGCTCTAATTGACCCCGGCACGAGCCGAATAAACTCATTTAAATTTCACTCCCGCGGCCCACCGAGGCCTCTGACTCATTGCCGGCCCGGTCAGGCCACCCGCTCAGGTGACGCGCTCCTGAGGAGCCTTCAGTACGACAGTACCACTCTTTGCGACCACCCGTTGCGACCACTGCAAGCGGCCATTCTACTCCATGCGATTCACTGTCATCTCTAACGTCATTGCCCAGCCACTACATTGAGCTATTCAAACAACGTCCTATGACATCTAAGAGACGCATCCAACTGGTCCAGCCCGACAACTGGTCCAGCCCTTGTGTCCCTTACTTTGTGCCGACAACTGGTCCAGCTTTTAAACTGGTCCAGTGAACTAGCGCGCGAGGCAAGGCGACAAGTGGTCCAGCCCGACAACTGGGCCAGCCCGACAACTGGGCCAGCTTTTAAACTGGTCCAGCGAACTAGCGCGCGAGGCAAGGCGACAACTGGTCCAGCCCGACAACTGGGCCAGTCCGACAACTGGTCCAGCTTTTAAACTGGTCCAGCACAGCCGCTCTGTTACCTCTTGCGAGTGCCCCGACAAGTGGTCCAGTGCTGCCGTTCTGTTCTTTTCCCTGAGCTTGCCGACAAGTGGTCCAGCCCGACAAATGGTCCAGTGCGCCAAAACCGCGCTCCATCTGCCGTCCCTTCGACGAAGCTGTCGCTAGCCTCACACCATGTACGATGCTGAATCTGGCCCCCTCGGTACCACAAGAGAACCCCGCGCGAGGCTACGTGTTACCAGCTATGAGAAACTCTAAAGTCACATCATTACGCGCACTCAAAGCACATTATGGGCAGCGATATAAGCAATTAGCAGAATGTCTTCAGTTAGGTTTTCGTTTTTGAAGTCATGAGGCTCAGAATAACTCCCGGATTATTTGTTACTCTCGAAATTGCTAATGTTATTCAATCTGCGGCATTCTTTCGTACTGTGACACCAAGAACTCTTGTGGTAGACACTAAGACACATCCTTCATGTACTGCGTGTTAGTTAGGATCTTGTTAGCATTAGAATTTGAAAAGAAAGTGACTAAGGTAGTGCTGGTAGCCTCGGTGGCCTTTTTTCAGTCACCTTTTTCCGTCTGCTACCACCTAGCATCAGAGCATAGTTATTGACCTCCCACTCCATGTTGTACACGAATCAACCCCGGTCCCAGCCATTTTCCCCCTGGTACCACCTTGTACCAGGGTATCTGGTACCACCTTGTACCAGGGTATATTTGGACTTCTCACTCCATGTTCATTACGAATCAACCCTGGTACCAGCCGTTTTCTGTCTCGTACTACCTGGTACCAGGGCATTTTAGGACTTCTCACTCTTTGAATATGTGCTGGTACCAGGTGGTATCAGGCGGGAAATGGCTGGTACCGGGGTCGATTCGCTTACTAGAGGATGGGGGAAGTCCGAATGTGACCTGGTACCAGGCGGAAACGGCTGGTACCGGGGTCGATTCGTATGCAACATGAAGTGAGAAGTCCGAATATGCCCTGCTACCAGGTGAACCAGACAGGAAATGGCTGGTACCGGGGTAATTTGTATGCTTTAAGGAGGGGGAAGTCCAAATATACCCTGGTACCAGGTGGTACCCCGGCGAAAAGTAGAACCGTGAGCATGTTCAGATTCCGTTTTGGAGTATGTTCAAAGGCTGTTACACATCTGTACTTATAACAGGCAAAGCTTGTTGAGGGTAGAAAGTTTCTTCAGAACAGACTCTAAACGTGCTTTCCAAACTGTGTTTACGGTAGGTTCCTCAAAACGCACAGAGAACCTGCTTTCCGTCATAATTGCGCGCAGTCTCTGTTTTTAAAAACGGACTCCAAACACACTTTCCCCGAAAGCACGTGCGGTGCCGGTTCATAGTCTGTTCTGTCCAGTGCTGATTAGCCACGCGGCCTCCCCCGCCACCTCCCTCCCCCTGCCCCGCCACCTCGCCACCTGCCCGCCCGGGCCCCCCTCGACCCCCCCCCCCCCCCCCCCCCCCCCCCTAGGGTTTCTAGACACGAGTTTTTCCAAGAAATTTTCGGAAATTTCCACAAAGGTTGGAAAGGTTCGAAAAAATTGGGAAAGTTGGAAAAATATGATTTCTTTACCCAGAACTCTCTCAAAACTTTTAAAACCACACTTAACAGGTGGCTTAAAGCACCGTGTGTTACTGCCATTTTGAAGCATACCAGATGAAACTGCCCCGTTTCAAACCGGGAGTAGTTGCGAGTACGCTTCAAATGGGCGTAACGATACGCCTTATTTTTGCCAGGGCGTCTGTAAATGTACGGCGGCTCAAAAATGTTGGTTCAATACCGCCCACCGCCACTGTCAGAAGATCACCCGGATCAGCGCCGGGCCAGGCTTTGAAAACTTTCAGGTTGAATCCTCGCCGACTGACGACGCTTTGTGCGCGTAACGAGTCACACTGACGCTTCTGCCTCCGATTTTTTTCTTCATGCCGGTATTACTTGACTTCCGCTTAGAGCTTACCCGCCAGGAGGCCGTTGAAAATGAAAATCTGCGGGCAGCAGCGGAATGCCGAAATGCACGCCAACGGCGTCAAATTTCTTGCATGCGAAACTCCACGATTCGTTTTTTTATTTTCTCAATATATTTTTTCGCGCCAAGCCGTGCCACGCCACGCCACGGCTTGCCGGCCGGCCGCCACCACGGCCTGCATCGCAGCTCGCATGAGGGAGGAGGGGGAGGGGAGCAGGGTTGGGCACGTTAAATTAACGATTAACGACGTTAGGGTAACGTCGTTAATTATTCATTAACGATAACGTTAACGCGTTAGTTTTGAAGAGAAGCATTAACGTTAACGAGTTAATTAATGCTATCCCTTTAACGCGCTAACGCCGTTAACGTTAATAGATATTTAATTAAATATCTGGAGATGAGATTCCGTTTCTCTCGTGTCGTTTTTTTTTTAAATTATAAGTGTGGTCACAGCCTGTCACTTCTCAGAAGTATGCTTGGAGACAGCACACTCGAGAATGAGTGCTTGCTGACGGTGAATAGATGTTTCTGGAAGTAGTTCCGCTCATTTATCTTCAACCTAACTTTAATCGCTATATAATGTACCTCTTAAAGCTGTTTCGTTTTTTATTTAATTTTAATTGTCACAGTGAACTGCATAATTAATGCATTCCTGAAAGCTGTTGTTTTTTGCATAATTTTAATTGTCACAGTGATCTGCATACTAAATGCGTCTTTTAGTTTAGTGCTATTTTTTGCACTTGTTTTGCAACTTGTCATTATTAAGTTATTTTTATAATATTTATTAAAACGTAATAAGTACTTCAAAGATGAGAGTTAATTCAGTCTACATCCGGTCTAACCCCCCTAAACACATTTGCTGTAGGTATATGAAATAAAGCCAATTAATCAACCAAATCGTTCCGAAACGCACATTTATCGAACTTCTGCGTTGTATCTATATATTCCACTTAAGATTAACGTTATCGCCGTTAATCGTTAATTTTAACGTTAACGCGTTAGTTAGCATTTGACTCGGTAACGTAACGCCGATACGTTAGTCAACCCTAGATTAACGGCTAATTTTAACGCGTTAACCTGGAGATTAACGTGCCCAACCCTGGAGGGGAGCATGCGGCGGCCGGCTCTCTCGGCGAGCCGCGCGGGTCCCGGGTCCGGGGATGAATGGACCCTGGCAGCGGGTGCGCGCTGAGGGACCAGGCGGGCGGGGGCAGTGACCTTGGGCAGTAAAGGCTTCGGGGCCAAGTACGAAATCACTGTAAATCGAAGAGCGAGGTTCGTTACCCAATTTGGGCGATGTAAGACACATCGCCCTACGGCGAGAGGTTTGAATGTCGCTCATTTAGGGAAACGAACATCGCCCTGTTAGGGCGATTACCCGCCGACATCGCTTTTTTAGGGCGAGATCCCGCGATACCCTCGCCCTTTTAGGGTGATGACACGGAGGGGGAGGAAATTTGAGTCAAAAACCTCGCGTTCCAATGGCGAGGAACATCACTCTAGGATTTACAGTGATTTTGAACGGATAGATATATCAATGCGGTTCAAATGGTATCATGTTCGGGGACTTCAGAAACATACCCCTACCAAACTTCACGAAAATGGCCTAATTAGGTCACGTAATATAGGTAGGACACCTAAGTAGTAGTTCGCTATTGATGTTGTTTCAACATTTGCCCTACATTCTCATGAAATACTCATGCATACTCCCACATCTCATCAGATACTCCCTTATACTCATGAAATCCTCACGCACACTCCCACATACTCATTAAATACTCTTAACTCCTGACAAACTCACACATTCTCTCAAAACTCCTGTACACTCACGTACACTCATGCTCTCAAATACTCCTGTGTACACCTTTCAAAGGAATGAGGGATCCCTTCAGTAAAACCATGCCTTGGTAGTACGCGTATGCTGTGGTACGCTATTATATGCCATAGTTGCCGTGCCTTTATGTCCAAATAAAGCGTAATTTTATGCTAACGTTTTATTAGGGCGTAGTCCGGGCGTAGCACTACGCATTAGATTTGCCAGCGAGGCCAAATATGAGAAAAATACACGTAAAACGCAACGAACTCAACAAAAAAAATCGCAGCAAACTCAGCCAACTCAACGCCAACTCATCGCCAACTCAGCCAACTCAACGCCAACTCAGGCAATTCACGCCAACTCAGGCAATTCACGCCAACTCAGGCAATTCACGCCAACTCATCGCCAAACTCATCGCCAACTCAGCCAACTCAACGCAAATTCACAAAAAATTCAGCCAACTCACGAAAAATTCAGCCAACTCACGAAAAATTCAGCCAACTCACGAAAAATTCAGCCAACTCAACTCAAATTCACAAAAATTCAGCCAATTCAACTCACAACTCAGGCATGCGTACACCAAAAATTCAGAGTGGTTTGCCCCTCGACTGGCTCTCTCATTGTCAACGCCTCAGCCCACTGCGCTACCGTTAACGCTTAGTCGGGGACGGACCGGACTGTCTCTTGATGCAGCTGGAAGTGTGACACGTTTTGGACTCAAAGGTTGTCACTACAGCATCACGGGAGCACATGCTTCTCTCTCACACACCGACACAGCACAGCGCAGCAACCGCGCGGCCTCCGGATCTACTTCGGAGAGCCGCGCGGTAGACGTGCTGCGCTGAGTGACCCTATCAAATGGTCGTGACATATCGTCAGCGAGAGCTAAGCCTCTAAATTTTTGATGTTGGCTCGTGGTCGACGCCGCGGCCGGAGATACTCTCTGCTGCGGTTCCCCTCTCTTATTTCCGTTTCTGCTCTTTTCCGGACCCCTGGAAACGGATTCCTAGGGATTCCCTAGGAATCGCGCCGATTTCCTAGGGACTTCCTAGGAACGTAGACCAAGGTGACCAGTTCCAAAGGAGTCCCTACGAATCTGCACCCAACTCCTAGGGACTTCCTAGGTTTGAGTCAAGTTGTCTCGGTTTTGAGAAAATCCCCTAGGATTCCTAGGCTTTGTTGTTACCGTGCATAGGGTGAGAAGTCCGAATATGCCCTGGCACCAGGTGGTACCAGCCAGTAAATGGTTGGTACCAGTGTTAATTTTGTATACTATCGGAAGGAGCAAGTCCAAATATCCCCTGGTACCCGGTGGTACCGGGGGGGGGGGGGGGGGTATTGGACCGGGGGCGAATCGTATGCAACGTGGAGTGAGCAGTCCGAATATGCTCTGGTACCAGGCGGGAAATGGCTGGTACCAGGGTTCATTCGTGTACAACATGGAGCGGGAAGTCCATAAATATGCTCTGGTGCTAGGTGGTAGCAGACGGAAAAGGGTGACTGAAAAAAGGCCACCGAGGCTACCGGCACTATCTTAGACACTTTATTTTCAAATTCTAATGCTAACGAAATCCTAACCAACACGCAGTACATGAATGATGTGTCTTAATGTCTACCACAAGAGTTCTTGGTGTCACAGTACGAAAGAATGCCGCAGATTGGATAAAATTTGCAGTTTGGAGAGTAAAAATGAATCCGGGGGTAATTCTAAACCTCACGACTTCAAAAACGAAAACCTAATCGAATACAGTCTGCTAATTGCTTATATCGCTGCCCATAATGTGCTTTGAGTGCGCGTAATGATGTGACTTTAGAGTTTCTCATAGCTGGTAACACGTAGCCTCGCGCGGGGTTCTCTTGTGGTACCAAGGGGGCCAGATTCAGCATCGTACATGGTGTGAGGCTAGCGACAGCTTCGTCGAAGGGACGGCAGATGAAGCGCGGTTTTGGCGCACTGGACCACTTGTCGGGCTGGACCAGTTGTCGGCAAGCTCAGGGAAAAGAACGGGAACGGCAGCACTGGACCACTTGTCGGGGCACTCGCAAGAGGTAACAGAGCGGCTGTGCTGGACCAGTTTAAAAGCTGGACCAGTTGTCGAACTGGCCCAGTTGTCGGGCTGGACCAGTTGTCGCCTTGCCTCGCGCGCTAGTTCGCTGGACCAGCTGAAAAGCTGGACCAGTTGTCGGGCTGGCCCAGTTGTCGGGCTGGACCACTGAGACGCATCCAACTGGTCCAGCTTTTCAACTGGTCCAGCCCGACAACTGGTCCAGCACGACAACTGGTCCAGCTTTTAAACTGGTCCAGTGAACTAGCGCGCGAGGCAAGGCGACAAGTGGTCCAGCCCGACCACTGGGCCAGCCCGACAACTGGGCCAGCTTTTAAACTGGTCCAGCGAATTAGCGCGCGAGGCAAGGCGACAAGTGGTCCAGCCCGACAATTGGGCTAGCCCGACAACTGGGCCAGCTTTTAAACTGGTCCAGCGAACTAGCGCGCGAGGCAAGGCGACAAGTGGTCCAGCCCGACAACTGGGCCAGCCCGACAACTGGTCCAGCCCGACAACTGGTCCAGTGCGCGCCAAAACGCGCTCCCTCTGCCATCTCTTCGACGAAGCTGCCGCTAGCCTCACACCATGCCCTCTGCCGCGAAAAGGCTCGGTAATCTGAATGCGAAAAAGAGTAAACGCGCCTGCTGGCATACTAAGGAACGATGAACGCGGACCACACATCAAAACATGTTCCGCTTGTTTCCTGGCGCTGTGTTCGAAGTCGACAAGACGATATGGGAGATGGAATTATGCAATGGCGTCGCGGGCTCGGAAGCGTAATGTTTTTATGTATCAAAAATCATTTTCCTGCTTTTCGCCGTCCGTCCCCGACTTGCATCAGACGTCGAGCTGCAAGCTTTGATTTTGGAGTTGGTTTGCTTTTACTTCTGATTTACCACATAATGTGTTGAGAAAGCAAAACTGTGAATTCACTAACAAAATAAATTCCTTATGTGAGAAGTGAGTCGAGATTTATTTTATGTTTTGTGTTTGAGTTAGTTTATTAATAGGCTCTGGTCCATCATTCCAAATCATTTTGGGGAGAAAAAAAAATCCAATAGTTGCACCATAGGCCAAGAAAGATTAGATCACAATTAATGATCATTTCTTCCCTTTACTGTCTTTCCACATTACAATGATTTCCAAAGTACCAACCACAACTTCGACAATACAATAACATTGGTGTGAGCACAGTGTGACAATAGCACTGTACTTAACCCAGAAATATTATTTTCTACATCAACTAGCACTGATTCATTTAGAAAATAATGCTTCACACAAAAGAACTCATTTGCTCAATGACATCCAAGACTCTACACAACACTAACATTGTATTAAGTACAAACTGCAAGCACGAGGAGACAATTTGCTTACACATCCCAAGCTCATGCATACCAAACACAAGAAAGTAAATCACTGTTGCCACAGAGGGCACACCCAAATAATCCATTGATGACACTTGGTTGACTCAAATTTTTTGAAGAATCTCCACACACCACAATAATAACTAATTATTATTAATTTTTATGATGCCACATATCACTAAATAATGCAGATACCCAAAGTATGCAAACTTTCAACTCTATATGTACTAGATGTCTTAGGTGTAGCTCTGTGTATCTGTAATTACCACATCTATAAAGATGACGCCACCTTCTGAAGAAAGGTTTTTTTGACGCTTTGTCTCCAGACAGAAAAAGTTGTTAGGCACATGAACAGAAATTCATAACCAAAAGTATCTAGTATGACAGGTAAACTATCACACCTTGACTTGTTTGCTGCAGCACACAACTTACGAGTGGTCAAGTCCAGTCAACACTGACCATTCTGACAATTTCATTACAAGACATATAATCATGCTGTTGTTATGCATTATTTAAATATGCATACCTCTAAATATTTAAAACCTGCAGCAGTGTTGTGTAATGAAGAGCACAGAGGAACATTTTTAACTTTTGAGAGGTACAAATCATAAAGGATAAATACCCAAACTTGTCACAACAACCTGATGGAAAAGCTATACAGAATAATGCACTACAGTTTCCGCTAATCCTGTACACTCCTCTGCCTTACACTGCAATTTTCAAGAAGATGCTGTGACAAGAATCGTTTTGGTTCCCATCCCTTCTTGTGACACGTCATAGAGCTGGAGACTTCTGTCACCTCAACACCAGCCTGTAAACAACAAATACATAGGTAAAATAAAATGAGGAAATATCATCACAGGAAATATTTGTTTGCACTGACAGATAATGAGGTTCAATTCAAAGTTCAGAATGATAAGAAACAATATTTCAAAATGAGGAAGGTGATGGCTGACCAGGTTTCTGTATGTAACCGTGGAACTGTTTTGACTTAGACTATAATAACATACATACAATTCATATATTGACACATACCTGCCAACGTTTGAAGTGCTCAGCCAGACTGCATGGTCCATCATAATGTCCATAATTAGTGATTACCGTTACTATACTTCATTAAGTTGCCTGGGGAAAAAAAGGGAAATATCATTAAGGCTTTCATGAGACTGGTTCGCTATTACCATTAAGGAAACATCTGGATTGATGACACAAAATAAGATTGTCACATGGTCATGCTTCCTAAATTTTGCCTCCCCCACATTTACCACATAAATGTTTAAATAACTATAGAAAAGCTATGCATGCCGTGCACTACTAAATGATTACAATGACAACATTCTGAAAACATTCAACTTTAAATTTCCATTTCCCTTGATGCCAGAGTTTATGAACAAAAAATTCATGTCATTCTGCACAGAATTATACTACTGCATCCACAACTCATCAACACTCTCATACATACCTCACACTGAAGTTTTCACGATGCTCTGCAACAAGAATCATACTCATTCCCATGCCTTCTTCTGACACGTCATTGGACTGGAGCCTTCTGTCACCTCGACACCAGCCTACAATATAGACACACAATGATTAAATGAACTGTATATGTAATTCTTGCTTCAAAGAATACTGCTGTACACACTGTCTGAGACTAAGGTTAAATTCAGAATATAGAGAGCTATTAATAATCAATATTAAAATGAGAAGGGTTATGACTGATGACGTGTCTATGCAATCTTGGAAGTTATAACTTGAACTATTAAAAAACAGACGATTCGACAAACATTTTACTTTAAGTCTGTACCAAGTAATAAACAATAAAAAATGTAATATTACAGACCTGAGTCCTGTCATCGTCCTATTCTTGTGTACCAGACACAGAACACAGCACCCATGTTAACTAAGTGATGCCGTCTGCGACATCTAGAAACAGAGAAGGAAACATTGATGAGTATAACTGATTTGTTTTGATACTTTGGCCTTTTTGAGCATAGCCTTCAATCACTTTTCTTGCATACATTCACACATACCTGCTACACTCAGTCAGTCTGCTTTAGCCTCCTCTTCAGTAATAGTTCAGTAATAGTGATCACCAGTACTGCACTATGGTTGTGGCTGGAACAAGGCAATTATCGTCAGAGATTTCACTGCTTGACAAACTCAGTTTCAATTCGAATTGACATCCAAAGACGTTCGGGTCAGTAATCTGGCCAATGAACAGGGCCAGTTGCGTTAGGGACGGGGAAAATACGGTAGGAGAAAATACATCAAAGTAGATGGAGGGTCCGGTTTAAGGAGACCACATGAACAGTACAGCTTGATTTGGGTTGGCCTTCCAGATGTGGGTCACTCAGAAATTTGATATTGAGGAAACAAACCAAGGCGAACAGCAATGACGTCGAAAGGCAGTGGATAAATATGGAATGCTGACATGTATACAAGCAGAAGACGGAGGTTATGTGTCCTCACCTGATTGACTTGCAGCTCGACGTCTGATGCAAGTCGGGGACGGACGGCGAAAAGCAGGAAAATGATTTTTGATACTTAAAAAGATTACGCTTCCGAGCCCGCGACGCCATTGCATAATTCCATCTCCCATATCGTCTTGTCGACTTCGAACACAGCGCCAGGAAACAAGCGGACAAGAGCGGAATATGTTTTGATGTGTGGTCCGCGTTCATCGTTCCTTAGTATGCCAGCAGGCGCGTTTACTCTTTTTCGCATTGAGATTACCGAGCCTTTTCGCGGCAGAGGGCATGGTGTGAGGCTAGCAGCAGCTTCGTCGAAGAGATGGCAGAGGGAGCGCGTTTTGGCGCGCACTGGACCAGTTGTCGGGCTGGACCAGTTGTCGGGCTGGCCCAGTTGTCGGGCTGGACCACTTGTCGCCTTGCCTCGCGCGCTAGTTCGCTGGACCAGTTTAAAAGCTGGCCCAGTTGTCGGGCTGGCCCAGTTGTCGGGCTGGACCACTTGTCGCCTTGCCTCGCGCGCTAGTTCACTGGACCAGTTTAAAAGCTGGACCAGTTGTCGGCACAAAGTAAGGGACACAAGGGCTGGACCAGTTGTCGTGCTGGACCAGTTGTCGGGCTGGACCAGTTGTCGGGCTGGACCAGTTGAAAAGCTGGACCAGTTGGATGCGTCTCGCAGGTGAGTGCCACTGTTTAATTCAGTGGGTCCATATTTTCGGTTTATCATTAAACAATAAAAGTATGCTTGCGCCTTAGTACACTTGGGAATCAGAACTCATAATTGTCTTTTTCAGGAGGATAACGTTATAGCTTGTGAAAACATTGACGAATCCAACCCTGGTACCTGTGGTCATGGAGCTATATCTCTCCAAGATAATGATGCCGAGGAAGATGTACAGAATGAAGATCGTGTTCCAGATTCACCAGATTGTAGCCAGGAAGGCTGTACACATGACATACTAGTGAGTGTCACTGTTATTCTGAAGATTAATTTCAGTATGAGGTGGAAATTATTCTTGCATTAATTTAAGTATAGTTCGCATGATTAGTATTCCAATTCTTTACTGTTTATTCTTTGTTCTGAGCAACTATGATTTGTGTTAATGTGTTCAGTCACTCCTGCATTGATTTGCTGAAATTAATTTTGTGTCTCCTTCAAAGTATGCTAAACCTTTTTTTTCCTGGTCAAGTTATTCATTTAACCCTTTTAAAATTACTTTTGGAAAAAATAGTAGCGACTTTGCCTCATGTAACAACTAGAGTTTTCCTTATAATCTAATGTTTTTCTTATTTTGTAGGATTCCTCCAGTAATGAATGTAATGAATCCAATGATGCCATGGATAATTTGCACGGACTTATCATGGATGAGGATGAGCGCACACTCAGTGAACTTGAAGCGGTGGAAGATCCAAACAATATGTTACTGCAGACCTTTCTTAACGGTGAAGATGAAGTGAATCAAGACCGTGATGTTCAAGATGAAGTGTATGAAGACCGTGATGCTCAAGATGGTAATGCTCAAGAAGAAGTGAATCAAGATATTAATGCTCAAGATGAAGTAAATCAAGAGGGTTTGCTGGAAAATTCTCTTCTGTGCGAACCTATTCTACAACGTCTCAGGGAGGCAAAATACAGTGAAGTTCCAGGTGTTGCCCTCTCAGTGACACCTCGTGACATTCTTTACCTCTCGCTTTTCATCAAAAGACAATTCAATTTAAACAGCACCATTCATGTGACCATATTACAAATGCTAAATTTAATCTTTAATCCTCATGAAATAGTTCCCAGTACAAAGTTTAGATTAGATAAGTTGTTCACTATACCTGACATAATGGAAACTCATTTCTTTTGCAAAGTTTGTAATTATTATTTTGGCATTGTTAATCACAAAGAGGTGAAAGTAATCAATTGTGACAACTGCCCCTCTAAGACCAGAAATGATATTTCTGATTTAACCAAAGCAACATTCTTTGTTACTATCAACATTGAAAAGCAGTTGCGCCAAATTATTCTCCGTCATTTTGAAAGTATGCTTGAGCCCAAGACTCGTAAAGAACATCATTCATCTGTTTTGCAGGATGTTTATGATGGAGATATTTACAAAAAATTTGTTCATTTCTTGCCTACTACCTGTCATACTGAGAGGTTTATTTCTCTCTGCATGAATACTGATGGTGCTCCTCTTTTTAAGAGTTCAAATGTCTCAATCTGGCCTGTTTTGTATACAATTAATGAGTTGCCATTGAGTGCGCGCATGAAAAAAATTATCATTGGAGGTCTGTGGTGTGGAACTCAGAAGCCCAAGATGGATTTATTTCTCAAGGTTCAAGCTTCTGAAGTTAGAAAATTATCACTCAATGGATTTAAGCTTACTGTAAATGATAGGCAGTACATATATAAAGCATTTTTACTTGGGATATGCACTGATTCAGCTGCCAGAGGACCCGTTCAAGGAATCCAACTTTACAGTGGGTACTTTTCATGTAATTGGTGTCTCACGGAAGGGACATACGAAGAGGCGGTTAGATTTCCATTTGAAGATCCTCCTGCTGAAAAGCGTACCCTACAGCAAATGAGAGATGATATGAAGGAGTTTTTGACTCCTCCTGTGAAAGACCATGTTCGTGGTGTGAATGCAATATGTCCAATGATTATTTGTCCAGAATTTCATGTTGTTGATGGATTTATAATAGATTACTTACATCAGAGTGCTCTTGGTGAAATTAAGAACAAGACAAAAGCATGGCTTTCTGACAGCATTGTTCTTCCAGACAAACAGGTTAAGCGTCCTCCGTACTATGTTGGTAATCGCTTAACAGAGATTAATAGGCTTCTCACTGCTATTAAGACTCCCACTCAGTTGAAAAGGGCAGTGAGAAAATTAGGCGAGGCTCTCTGGAAAGGAAAGGAGTGGGAGAATTTCGGAGTCAATTTTTCAATTGTGATACTTTATAAAATTCTCCCTAAGAGATATCTTTATCATTGGGCATTATTTGTGCAAGGTCTTCACATTCTTCTCAGAGAAAAAATTGAAGTGGAAGATTTAGATTTAGCATCTATCTTGTTAAATGAATATTACTCCCAAGTGGCTGTGTTATATTCTAAGTCTCATTGTACTTTTAACACTCACTTAGTATCCCATTTAGTTGAACATGTCAGGCGGTGGGGACCATTATTTGTGGTGTCAGGATATACCTTTGAATCTGCTTTGGGTAAACTAAAACTCATTATTCATGCAAATCGTGGAATTGCCAACCAAGTTTGTAGGAGTATTGAAGAAGACCTGGTGCTGGATGCCCTTGAAAGTGAAGTGAGTGATTCAGTAAGAGCCTTTCCATTCATTCATGAAAAATTCACTCAAAAATCTTTAAAAATAGGTTGTGTTAGGATATTTGGCACCCCGAAGGTATGGAATGCATCACCTGAAGACGCTCATTGTTGTCAACAAAATGGACATGATCCTACACACTGTGTCTCATTCAGTAGAATGATTGTGAATGGTCTTGTCTTAAGTTGTGGAGATAAGTTATCTAAAGACTGCAATGCATGGGTTCTCTTAGAAAATGGAAAAGCTGCTCATCTTAAATTGTTTCTTCTAGATGAGGAGAAGCATGAAATCATCATTTTGGGTAATTTAGTTTATGATCAGACTGTAAACTTTTTAAGGCCAATGCAAGTTCCTCTGCACTTAGCTTGTTTGAGAGAAATTGTCCATGTGAGACAGGAGAAGGTAATCATTGATCCATCCCAGATTATTAATGTTTGCGTTTACATGAAGACATCAGAAATGGAGGTCCTGTCGCCAATTCCTTTCCGTTACTCTATTGACTAAACTAAGGAATAGCGTAAGTTTATGTTAGCTGTATTTAGCGTTTTTATTTATCTTTGTGATGTACAAAAACTTAAATAAATTTTTAGTTAAATTTGTTTTATTGGTACTTACTATACTTCCCATGTTTAAGGTATAAAAAGAGAACACAAAGAGAATTTAAATAGGTGACGGTGGTCACAACAGCTTTTTTTCGTTCCTTGTCCTACCACTGGACTGCTTGAAATTATAAACACTACCAAATTAAGTACCCTAGGGAGAAACAGCAGGGCGCCCCTGCACGGGTTTTCCAAATGCACACACCGGTGACGTCTCGCGGAGGCGCGGGACGCCGTGGCAGTCTTATTCGGCCCCGCGCTCCAGGACCGCCTGCGGGTCGAGGGTTAGGCAACCCACCGTGCCTGCGTGATCGACGGGAAAGCCTACCCTGCAGGCGCCTTTCCGCGCCGGGCGCTAGGCCGCGCACAGCGCCGTCGTGAGCGTGTTGCATCCTTTCGCATTTTGCCGTAACCCCACGGCACGTCCGCAGCTAGGGGTGTATCACAAGCTGCGACAGTACGGCGGTGCGTTGTGTAAGCATTTGTACGGTATTTTTAAACCCACCCTGACTTTATTTCGGCGTGCGCTCGTCGTGGCACGACGGTTGGCAGTTCTCAACATTCCAGAATTGAACAACTAAAATACAACTGTTGATGATATACAATGAACAGAAAAGTTTTCATAATCCCTGCTTCGACTGTTCAGCGTGTCAGCATTCACGATTTGAACTGTTAAATTGTCAACATTCAGGCAGTGATGAACAGTTGCAAATCTAACACTCACTTCGCCAACAGTAGGCGCTGAACAATCAAGAAGCCAAAACTATTCAGCTGTCTACAGTCGAGACACAACTGTAGCAAATTGTCAACATTCAGGCAGTGACGAACAGTTGCGAACCCAACACTCACTTCGCCAACAGTAGGCGATGAACAATCGAGAAGCCAAAACTATTCATCTGTCTACAGTCGAGGCACAACTGTAGCAATTCCAGCAATCAAGGAGGGGAAACTATTGAAAATCCAACAGTTTGTTCTTAAAACTGTTGAAAATCCAACAGTTTGTCTTAAAACTGTTGGAAATCCTATAGTAACTTTCAGCTGGGCTGTTTACTATGATATTGAGACTACTCAGTGCGACCCGGTTGAGGGAAAAGCTGACACTTTTGAACATAAACCTAACCTTTTGGTGTGTCAGACCGTGTGTGACACGTGTTGTGACATTCCTCAAAATGATTTCTTCTGTACGGTGTGCAACAATAGACAGCACATATTTCATAACTTGGACGATCCTAACCTCAGCGTTATGGGTCAGTTCCTTGATTATTTACAGTCATTCCCCTCGAAGACTGAAATTTTGCTTCTGGCACATAATGCTAAGAGTTTCGACGGCATTTATGTGCTCCAAGAGGTACTTGCTCGGAAACTGAAACCTGAGCTTGTATTACAAGGGGCTAAAATTATTTGTATGAAAGTGGGAAACTGGAAGTTTATCGACTCCCTTATGTTTCTCACAATGCCCCTTAGTGCATTGCCTAAATCTTTTGGTTTAACTGAACTTTAAAAAGGCTACTGGCCTTTCTTGGCTAATAAGCCAAAAATACTTACGAAGGCCCTCTTCTTGACAGGGACTTGTATTGCCCTTCAGGCATGAAAGCTAAGGCTGCGGCCGCATTCAACTCTTGGTACGACGATCTTGTCGCCAAGAACTATGTATTTAATTTCAGGAGAGAATTAATAGAGTATTGTATCTCTGATGTAACCATTTTGAGAATGGCCTGTAATGCGTTCCGCAAACTTTTTGCTGAGTACGCTGGGTTCGACACGATGTTTAACTGTATTACTCTCAGCAGTGCATGCATGGCGGCTTTCCGCCGTAACTTCCTCCCGGAGGGTAAAATTGGGATTGTACCAGCTGGTGGTTACCATGGACGGGGAAAGCAAAGTCATATCGCCTTGAAATGGCTTGACTACAAGTCCCATAAACTAGGGAAAAAAATTAGCACGGTTTACACGGACCGTGAGGTCTCTGTTCTGGGACGCCGTGTGGATGGCTACGTGGAGGTAGCTCATCCTGATGGCAGCGTGGAGAAGCGCATCTACCAGTTCCATGGGGACTACTGGCACCAGTGCCCCACACATTTCCCAGCTAATGCAGACTCAGGTGAGAACCGTTATGAGAACACCATGCGGCTCACGTCTATTTTCCGGAATGCCGGATACACAGTGATAGAAAAATGGGAATGTGAGTTTCAGAAAGACCTTGAGAGTGACCCTGAAACAAAGGCCTTCTTCGAGGCCCACCCTACAACGCGTGTCGCTCCCCTTGTCCTTCGGGACGCCCTGACCGGCGGGCGCACCAATGCTTTGCGCTGGGCGTACAAAGCCGACCTGACCAAGGGCGAAAAAATAAAGATGGCAGATGTGGTATCAGAATACCCTAATGCTAACTTGAGGGGTGCGTACCCGTACGGACACCCGGCCATCTACCTTGAGGGTGATCCTCAAATGCCTTCCACAGACCAGTGGAACGGCATTATTAAGTGTACGGTCATACCTCCACGTGACTTGTACATTCCTGTCTTGCCCTATAAGTGTAATGGGAAACTCATGTTCCCACTTTGTCGGACATGTGTAAAGTCTGAAAGTACGTGTCTTGACAACGAGGAAGAGGGAGAGGAGTGGTGTCGTCATGCCGATACCGAGCGTCAACTGTGTGACACATGGTGTGCTCCTGAACTCCACCTCGCACTTACCAAGGGGTACACGATTACGAGTGTGCATGAAGTTTACCAGTACCCTGGTACGATGAAGTATAATCCCGAGACTGGGGAGGATGGTTTGCTATCATCTTATGTCAGGTGCTTTCTGGCACTGAAGATTCAAGCCAGTGGATGGCCGACAAACTGCAAAACAGATGCAGAAAAACAACAATTCGTGGCTGATGTCGCCAAGTATGATGGAATAACCATCGACCCGGAGAAAATGGAGTACAATCCAGGGATCCGCACGCTATCGAAGGCGATGGCGAATTCATTTTGGGGAAAATTCGGAGAAAAAACGCTGCGCTCCAAATCGCAGTTTGTTTATGATTATGCCGAGTTGATGAATATCATCACAGATCCCACCATGGAAGTGAGTGGCTTTGTTCCGTTGGGTGAAGACTGTCTCCAGGTCACTTATAAACCTATAGAGGACAGTGATGAATCCCTCCCTACTTCCTCTCTTTTGCTAGCTGCTTTTACGACTTGTTTTGGACGCCTTCAGCTCTACAAGTACCTTGACATAGTCAAGAAAAGGGCACTGTACCACGACACAGACAGTGTGGCGTCCATCAGTCGCCCTGGGGAACCAGACTTGCCTCTGGGCACCCACCTCGGTGATCTAACCGATCAGATCGAGGAGGAGTACGGGCCGGGGTCCTTTATTACGGAGTTCTGTGCCGGTGGGCCTAAAAATTATGCCTACAAAGTCGCCGTAGGCGGTGACGTAGAAAACGTGAAAGTGTGTATTAAAGTGAGAGGAATCACAATTAATAAGTCATGTGATGAGCTAGTGACCTTCGAGAACTTGAAGGCGATGGTCATGGGGGAGAGTGAAAAAGTTCATGTTGCTATTCCTCGCCAGATTGCAAGGACTGCACAATGGTCTATTGTCACTAAGCCAGCATCTAAAGACTGGCAGGCCAAAAACACTCAGCGCCGTCGTGTTGATGTGGAGAACACGGTGGCTCATGGCTATAACGAGTGGTATCAGGACGACATTGCCGACCAGGAAATGTTGGAGGCTTTGGACGTCCTCGCTGACTCGTAAAAAAATGTTATGTTGAAAAAATCTGAAAATAATAAATAAAAACTAATATAATAATTAAAAACACAACAACAAAAAAATTGTGTTCGCGGTTTGGTATAGGCCTACTGGGGAAAGGATTTCCGCACAAAAAATCCTAACGACTGCATTCAGCGTGCCTCATGGGCGCAGTTGGAAACGCTGATCAGGTATAAATAGAAGCTTTGTGCATCGGTATTTTATAGTCTGACGTAACCTTCGGTGAACGATGGATCTAAGATTCCAGCATCCTTGTACTGCTCTCATCATCGGTGGGACAGGGGCTGGGAAAACTTACTTTATGAACCGTGTGATTGAGCACAGAGATGCTTTATTTAACACAGTCTTCGATCGCATCATCGTGTACTACTCAGAGTGGCAACCTCTTTATGAGGAATTGTCCAGTAAGCACAAGGTCGATTTTAGACAAGAGCTTCCTGTGCTCGAAGACCACCCGCAGGGCCAGGGACCTAAGCTGATTATAATAGACGATTTTATGGATGAAGTAAAACAGCACAGCAAAGAAATCTTGAAATTTTTCATCAAGGGTTCGCATCACCGGAATCTCTCTATTTTCTTTTTGAGACAGTGCTTGTTCCCTGACGGTCTAAGACAGATCAGTCTGAACTCACACTATATTGTGCTCTTTAAGTCGAGCCGCGACCTCAGTCAGATACGTACTTTCTGCCTACAAGTGGACCCCCAGCACTGGCGGGCACTGCTCGAGGCCTATGAGGACGCTAACGAGGTGGGACACAGCTACATTCTGTTTGATTTCAAGCCGAAACAGTTGGACCATCTGCGCATACGAACTCACATCTTCCCCGACGAAACAGGGGTGGTTTACATCCCGAAGGGAAAGTATAAAAGGGGACTGCAAGGCATGCAGTAGTCATTCGGTTACCATGTCTCAGAACGTGAAGACGCACAAGGCACTGCTGCAAGCTCTGCAAACAGCGAAGCCGGCCCTACGTAAAGCGATTCTTGAGAAGGCGGACAGAGCACTTATTTTCGCGATTTGCGAGATCTGTGAGAATCTTCTCATCGGGAATATAAAGATTACGGAGGAACAGAAAAATAAACTGCGTAGTCATCGTAACCAGTTGCGCGAGATAGCTCAGAGAGGGGGCGGCGTTAGTATTCAGGCTAAGAAGAAAGCTGTTCTTCAGCGGGGAGGTGCCTTTCTCCCCCTGCTTCTCTCTATAGTTAGTTCTGTGTTGCCATCTCTCCTATCATGAATCACGTCAAAAAAATGATTCTCGTTCCACACGACAGTGTGGCTCGAATGCATGATGCTCCCACGGCTAGTCCTCAAATACAGATGAGTGCACTGGACTCTGAAATGAGTCATATTTTAAATAAACAGTATGTGGATGACTCTGAAAAGTGGAAAAGGTACAACGAGGCACTGCAGCGTTATCTTCACTTCTCTAACGAGTCTCGAAAACCGATTTCGATCCAGCTCGAGTCGGTGGATGGAAAAAGTGAAAATACGAAGGGCGACGAAACGCAAATGCGTGTTCAGCTTGAGTCCGTGGTGCCAAAGACATATAAAGAGCAGGCACTGCGGATTTACGACTATTTGTGTCAGTCTGGCTCACGAGTTACATGGGACACGACAGGGACTGTGACCATAGATGGTGCAAAGCAGCCCCACTCGAATATTATCGATCTGATCAGTGATCTCACACGATTTCGGAAGAATATCGAGCCGACAGGAGTAGGGAAATTCATACAGGCTCTGGCACATATGAACATTCCCTTGGAGTTAATAGGGAACGACAAAAGACGAAACGCCGTTCATCAGGCGAAACAGGGGCGCGGCCTAGTTCCTCTACCAGAAATCCCTCTAACAGCATTTAGAGGAAATGTCAGTCGGAACATACTTTACTTCTACACATTACGTGTGCATGTTTACTTCTACGACATGAACGTCTACAAATAAGATTGAAATATACCGCTACACACACACCTCTACAAATGTACCTTTACCGATTGCAGTGTTATTTTACCTCTACACAAATTACTCCTACATCGTAGAGGTAAATTGCTGGTGCGAGTGTCAAACGGAAAACACATCTACAGGCTGCTTATCATACACCACTACAAAAAAAGCGTGTCAGACAGCGAAACAACTTCACTACTGTGGCTATAGCTCTATAGAGCGTACACTGTAAAACCAAACGGCGATCAACATCGATCTACGTGCGCATTTTTATTATATTTTTGCCTTTTCCAAGAAAAGTTTCTATCATTTCCGTCAGTTTTCGAAAAAACGGGGAGGGGGGGGGGGGAGGGGGGGGGGGGGGCGTCGAGCCCATGGAATATGCCCCCCCCCCCCCCCTCCGGACTTCAAAACGTTCCTACACCCATGAAATTCTATCCAGCTACTTTGATCACCAATAGACCACACCCTACGTAAAAAAAATTAAAAACACACTAAGCGCCTGAAGGGTAGGCAGACATTGCACATGCATGTCAGTATGCAGTCTGCCTTCCAGGCGCCTAACCATGAGACTGTCCCATGGGGTCGCCATGATACTCAGTGGAAAGCCATGACGGTATTGGTCTGAATATCAATTCAGACAGATGTTACGTAAATTAAGTCGGCTGTGGGGGGCTGTGGGCTTTCCGTCTGAGCCGTGCTGGAGGCAGCCGTAGCCGTGTGGGCTAGGAGGTCGGACTCTCAAGCGCTCTGAAGCGAGAGGTCCCGTGTTCAAAGCTCCCAAGGTTCGAACCCAGAAAACGGATTTATCTGTGGTTCACATCAAGGACTGGATACAGTCTGGATATCGGACTGTTTGTAAATCCTCATTATATATTAACTTTCCCCCACATCTAATTCAGACTAACTCGTACGACCCAGTCCAAAAAAGCCATGATCCGTTATGCCATGGGGGTCTCTACCATGGGAATAGGATTCACCATAGGACAATTCCATGGTGTTCCCATGGGAATCGGTGATGTCCCATGATAAATACAAGTACACTGTAGCGCATGGTATATATACAAGTGGCTCAATATCGGAGTTGGTAGGGAGTCGGAAACCTAAATGATAGGTTGGTGGTTCGAATCCTACTTCTGGAAGAAAAAAAAACAGCTTTCCCATGGGAACCCCATCAGAGATATACCATGGGAAGTTGGATCCCATGGTTTCGTTTTCCCATGGTAATTTAGAATCATTGTTCTTAATTTGAAGACCAGACAATTCAGACCACTGTTTATTGTAGTATTTAGAGTCCATCGGAGCTCACAAGCTCATCTCGCGCCAACATCTCTGCCAGAGTCCTCTAACAGTGGCACTTGCACTGCCGTGCAACCAAGGCCCAACAAGGGGCCCGTAGTTAAAATATAGGTGTTCAAAAGTGTTCAATATCTCGACTCGTACCGAAGATTTCAGAAAAGTCGTCGAGCCATTTTTTTCTATTGGGTTTTAGGAACATCTCCACAAAATTTCATGCTTGTATCTTAATATGCAGTTTTTTTCGGCTATCTCGTCCGAACCGCGGGGACTACAGAAGCTACAGAACGGCCCGGCGTGCCCAGCCGCCGCGCGCTCGGCGGAGTGACGGCGCTGCGGTCGCCACGCTCTAAGTCGGTCAATTTTTATCGCAGAGCGTCCGTTCACATACCAAACTGTTCGTAATTCTCTAGCCTACACGATCCTGAGATATACTTTTTGGCGAATTCCTGCCAGGAACGGAGAAAAATCGACCCAAAAGTCGGTGTCACTTTTCGAAATTCGAAATTTTCACTTTGTGTTATTTTCTTTGGCACTTTTGTCAAAAAAATCTAGAAACCAAGACACGGATTTTGTAGCATAGAGCCTTCCGAGTAATTTGAGCCCCCGCGCGACTCTCTAAGCCAAACAATTCGGACGTGAGACGCAAAAAACCATTTAAGCCCCAAAATCCAAAATGGCGGACTTTGAACGCCGATATCTCCGATGTGCACGGTGGAATTCTTTGGGACTTTGGCATGAGGACTCCTGACATATGCCCCTACCGATCCCCAAAGTTTGGTGCTGTTCGGAATTTTGTCTAGGTCAAAACACCATTCGACTGGAGTACCAGTCGCTGTCTGTCCGCGCTTGGAGCCAGAGCTAGAGCTGAGGTACTTGCCAATAAATCACTTCTGGTTCCAGCAGCCTTTGGTCTTATTCCAGTTCTGAGCCTGACATTACAATATCTGAACCTCATCTATGACTATTAGTCTGTGTAAAACCTTCAGACCAGTATTACTGAATTATCAGGCTAGTTTTTTTTTAAAAAAAAAACAGTGTACTGAACCCAAGGACTGAGTTTAAGTCCCGTCAAAGCCTCGAAAAAGCCACATGGAACCTCAAGGGATGACCCATGGGAACTAGCACTCGTGAGGTTCACCTTCCGCATGAGAAGCGGCAAAATAGTCCTGTGGGACATCCCTTCCATGGTTATCAATCCCCTGAGGCACCTTGGGCCCACTTTAATGGTTTTTTTGTTGTTTTTTTTCACTGGGCATTTTTGAATGGTTGGAGCCACTTTGGAACAGCTTTTTGCCATGAACAATTCAGCCGTTTTTACTCGTTTTTTGATTCCTATACTACTACTATGGCGTAGAAGCACAAAAGAACGAGTATATTGCGCTCGCCCTGTCAGTAAAGACCCCTATTCATCTCGAAAACTGCGTAACCGAGCAATTCTGTTTTAGGGGCGTTTTGGTTGCGCATCGATATAGTTTCAAAAGTGACTTGACAGATTTCTGAAAAACAAAAAAACAGATACTCGTTTTTGGAGACCGCAGATCGGTGACAGTTTGTCTTGGGACCAGCCGTCGCTCGCAGTCAACAATCACTTTTCGCGTGCTCTCCAGGGCTTGGAGATCAGTGGCTTAGTCAACACACAGACTTAAAAAAATTCACAAATACTGATTTTAAAAATTGTTTTTAAATTTGAGAACCAAGTACAGTGAATTATAAAAATCTCAAAAGCCTCATTTTCCCTCAAAAATCAAAGAACGAGTCTGTCCTTGGAGCTAAAGCGTTCTCCATGCCTGTTCTGTTGATTTAAGCCATTTTGCAATCAAAGGGCCATTTCTAAATTGGTCGTTTTGAAATGGCAGGGCGCAAAACAAAGTCTTGCTCCAAATTTACAGTTTTAATTGTAACAGAAAGTCGCAACTGCGCTTTCCCAGAGTGATCTGTGACCAACGAGTCCTTACTCTTGTTGAGTAAAACGCCGTTGCGGCTGAATGTAACCCCGATGGGAGGATTCTTTGAATAAGGAATCAAGGTTTAGTGGAATAGTTGGTGACCACCAAGCACTTACTTCTTTTGCGAATATCTAATACGGTGTGACACGGAAGGGGGCCAAGACACGTCTGCCGCTCCGCCGGCAGCGGCTTCCCCTCGCGGCCGGGTGTCCGGTCGCGAGGGGCCGATGTCGATACCCTCCGTATCTCTTCTTACGTTTGGACCGCGAACGGTGCCGCCGAGCGCCTACGAATGCTAGAGTAGGCCATCCCGCAGGACACGCGTGCGTGCAGAAGTCGACGGTTGCCTACCCAGCAGGCGCCATTTGTGCTCCGACCGGTCAGATTACGTGTGCGCTCACCGCCTGGAGATAGGCAGTCCCGGAGGACGGTCGTGTTGTGCGGGACGGCCTACCCACTGCCGCAACGGCGTTCGTGGTGCGGTTGATCGCTTGTCGCGTCCTGCCGCCTGCTTTCGACCCGCAAAGGAGAGGTGTCGCATCTGGCTGCCGGCTGCCTTCGCCCGCCTGCCTGACCTTCCTAAGCTGGATCCGATGTACCTGTCTAGAACCTGGCGCGGTCCAAGACCCCGCTAGCGATGGTGTCTGGAGTCTTCCGAGCAGTAGCGGATGTAGGAGCGGCTCCAGGGAGGGGGGGGGGGCGAAGCAATGTCCCGTTTTTTGCCTACTTACAGGCGGAAAAGTTATGCCGGTTGCCTGCATTTCCGGCGCCGAGGGGAAGGAGGTGGGAGGGGGGCAAAAGAGGATTGGCCACCCCCCTCCCCCTGAAATCCGCCACTGTCTCCGAGCAAATGCAGCAGCGATATACCGTTTCACCCTTGGTTTGACCTCGTCGGTATCTTTAATACTACCGTTGTGATACGAGAATGCAGCAAATAATTTTATATGAAGACTCCCTCCGATTCGTGATGTGTTCACCACAGCAGCCTGCGTTATTTTCCTGATGACATTGATTCCGATCATCGATGTTCGACCGTTGAGAAAGTTCGGCCGGTGAGTACGTCCCCACGAGTGTTCATCTTGACGCTAAACGCCGCTGACGCTACGCACTTTATCATTCCTCGTTCACTGTCAAAACCTTGCGAAGAAACTGTTCGTATTACAAACTATTTTCTTCGTAGCTTGCGAAGAATATTACGGCATTGTAATACAAACTAATTCTTTGCAAGCCTTAGAAGATTTTCTTCGCATTACAAACAAATTATTTGTAAGAGCTTTGTAAGCTTGCAAAGAAATTCTTCGTATTGCAAACAAATTCTTCGCAATACAAACAACCACAATGCTTTGCAAGCTTGCAAAGAATTTTCTTTGCAAGCATTTGACAGTGTTGATTCGCTGCGATTGTAAAGGGGTAAAGAGGGACGAGCGGGGATGGTGTGATGCAGTGCGGTATTTGAACCCGAGAACTTAAAGCGGCGTTTTAAGTGGTATCGGGTTCAAATACTATCACTTCGCTTCGCATTCGCTCTTTTTTGTTGATGTTTAGTTTAGTTATGTTTGTTGACGCTCAGCGATGCTGTATACTGAGCCGATAGTGACGGTGGAAGTGCAGGCCGCTACAAGTATCCTTCTGTTAATCTCTAGAAATTCGATTCTGTTTCAGGTCGGCGAGGATATCGTCGCCCGTCGCACTCCCTGTCCCCCCCCCCCCCCCCCCTCCCATTTCCCCCTCCCTTTGCGCGACAACGACTGTGAAGGAGGTGCACGCCTGCAGCGAATGCACTATGACGCCTTGGCCCGTTGGCCCACCTTGGCCTGCACACGGACGGACTCGGACTCGGGTGCGAGCGTGCGGCCGGCGGACCTCACCCGTCCAGCGTCACCGCCAGCCACCGCCAGACCAGAGGCCATGGAGCGGACCACCCCCACCGACAGGGCGGGGAGGGCGGCAGGGCTCCCAGCCACGTGAGCACCACCGTGACAGCCAGTCTGCGCCGCCGAGACCGCCATGAAGCGGACGGAGGTGTTCAATAAAAGTACTTTAGATCCCACCTGATCCTGACTTTGCTGTGATTATGAGCTTTAAACCCGTCCCGAAAACACCAGACACACCCTGCTCCTTTAAAATATCGTCTTGCCGCCTGTACAGCTGTAGGAAGGCAACCTGAACTGTTTCAGTGTCCGATTGGTTGCCTACGCTGTGATACACAGGGGCTGTGCCAGATTTTTGTCATCACGTGTTTTGGCACCGTTCACTTCCACTCGAACGATGAGTGCTCTTGCGTGACATTATCTTTTCTTCAATAATGCACATCAAACAGATGTGTGGAGGTAATTAAAAATTGTCTGGTGGAGATGTGTTAATTCATTTTTCTTATGTACAAACATGGCATAGCATGTTTGTGTGTAATAATTATTTCTTTTCAGCAAGTTGGAGCTGCTTTTGTTTAATATTTTCCTTGTGCATGTCGCAAGAGTAACTACTTTGCTGACTTGCACCCAAAAACAAACTGTGGCACATCACTTGTTGTGAGCGGGAATAAAAGGCATGACAGAAAGGATGAATGTAATTACTGAAGGCAAGCAGTCAATTCCAGTTTATTTGTTAACGACTTACAAGATCAAATACGACAAAGTCAGAAAAAAATGAGAACATAAATCGATTTTAAAGTTGAGGTATAATTACAAGGGATTTATTATAGCAGGAGTACATGTATGAGTAACCATATAAATATACACCAATATGCTTATAAAAAATGAACTGACAGAGAAATGTTGATAACAAGAGTTGTCCACTGCAAGCTGAAGTCATGAAGCGCAAAGCTGAGATGGACTTCACAACAAGTCAGATTCAAAACTTGATATATAACACAAGCGGTTGAACCCGATGGGAATTTATTACCTAGACACACCGGCTAAATCCAGGGTGTAAATTAATTTACGCAGACTATTTATAAGAAAGTGAAAACATATATAGATACCAAGTTATGATCCGCAACAGAGTACAACAGGCACCGGAGTCAAACCTAAGCGATGGACATTACATTAAGTCTCGCGTTCATTGTAAAATCAAAGTTTCACATGAATATTTGAGTATGAAAGAATAATATAACTTGACCGTTTGTTGGCATGACAATAGGGCCATTAGAGCCATATATATATTTACACAAAACATAACGATGATTTAGTTAAATTAAAGGCAAAATCATGCCCATGCTCTAAGTCACAGGATCAGCACAAACAGGTAGGACATTGAAAATAATCGCAGTTATGTGACTGAACCTTCACTTCATAAGGTACAGACTAAGTAGTAAGACCAGTTCAACACTCTCTGTAGAGTGGGGGGAAAAAACAAAAAATGATAATCATTGACTGACCATTTCAACATTTCAGTCTGAGGCCAGGCTGTTGGTGTCGTGGTCCTGCCCATGTCTTCGAACTGATGAGGAGAAGGGGAGTTGAACAAAGATCCGCATTTCTGAAAAGAAGGACAAGATGATTTATGAAACAATTTAATTATACCATTCAATAACATACATTCAATAAAATTTGAAGCATACGTGCCTTTGTTATTCCCATTAGATCCAAGTGAAACAATTCTCTCCTGTAGGCTGAGATTTCTTCAACCACAGCTTCTGTCATAGATCGAGGTTGCACTGAAATCAGGTACAATGCCCTGTTAGTAATATCATAATGGCCAGCAATAGGTCTGTACGTACAAGCTTCACTTTAAGTCCATGGTAAAAGAGAAGAATTAAATTTAAAGAAAAGGGCAGAAGGAGAGGGGCCATCAGACACAGAAACAGATCAGAAAAAAAAAAAAAAACACAATAAAGCTGTTGAGAGCAAATAAATTAGCGAAGAAGTAACTGAATAAGAGGCACTTAATGGAGGAGGACAGCCACATACTAATATGATGAGGTGATAGCCCACAAACCCAACAGGCTTACAAAAGAAACAAGACAAATCACATTGAATAGTACCAGTACCATAAATCATAATCTCAACATCAGAAACACTTTGTGTGTATGACAGCACCAAGAAAATTTCTTACAATCACAAGCAGAAATAAACAAGTACATCCATCACGATACCAACACTACGGTGGACACAAGACTGACAATTCACCATTGGAAATATTACATGCACAAAAGAGAGCTAAGGTATTCAACGCATGATATGAGCAATAGAAAAAAGAAGGGGAAAATACACAAAAAAAAAACACACACAAAAAAACAACAACATAGGCACCAAGGTATCCACACACAGAAGGCCGGATGTAAACATTAGTTGGTATCTTCTGAATTGCCACTGGCTAAGATGTGAATTGAAAGATAGCGGAGTTTCATCCAAAGTAGTCTACCTCAACATTAAACTGAGAGTCAGAAAAGTTTACTCACCTGCATAGGGGGAAAAAGAATGGAGAAACAGGGGGAGAGCTAGAATCTCCATGTACAAATAACTTGAACACAGAAATGATACTGCCAAAAAAACACAACCCAGACAATAACAAATACTCTTCAATGTTGAAAGCAAGGACACAGTCTTAGTTAACAGGAGTTATAGGATAGTCAGTAGCACACTAGCATTGGCACTATCATGCATATACAGAATGGCACTGCAAGTCAAGTGGTACGCAAACAGACATGAAAACATAGCAATGAACACACACAAGTCAACAACACAAATGGAATGTAACATAAAACAAAAGACCAATTATAACAAGAAGAAAAAAATGGCATACCAAGAGCAACGGTCACAACAAAAACTCAAGAGCACAAGAAGCAGTATGATTGATCAACATGAAAAATGGACACAGAGTACAGGGTACAGAGACAACACAAACAGTGCACAAAATGTAAAGGAAAGCACACTATCAACATTGCCACATGAAGCCATATTGACAACTGCAATGCATGCAAGACAATTTAACTTCAGAAAAACCAAAATGAAATGTATAGTTCAGGCAGCATAATTAAGGAACCAGTCGTTTCAAAAAATCAGACAGCACATGAACAAGAAAACACATACAGAAAAACCAAAATGAAATGTATAATTCAGGCAGCATAATTAAGGAACCAGTCGTTTCAAAAAATCAGACAGCACATGAACAAGAAAACACATACATATACAAAGAAATGTAATGCAACAAGAGCAAGCGAGATTGAACAAGCATGCACTAACTATCACGCAGTAAGAGAAGGTTCCAATGCAAGTACAGTTTATAAAATAAACAAAGGGGAGGATTCACTTGACCTGTTCACTCACCACAGCAGGAGGTTTCAACCGTAAGATATCAATTTACTATGGCATTAGCCTTATAATTTACACGAGTGAGAAGATAAGTAGAGTAACACATTAGCATTCTCAAAGGCATGGCAGCAATTGCAGTGATGACAAAAAACTTTCGATTCAGGAACACACAACACCAATAATCAGAAAAATTCACATGCAGACACCATCAGGAAAATATCATGGACATGTAGAACAGCACTAGGAAATGCAACGCAAGTGATGAGCAAAATGGACATTAAAACATTGCAGTGAAAAAACACAAGTCAATGACAGACATAAAACATTACAGAAAACAGAAAGACCCATGCAATTGACAAGTAATGGTGGCATACCAAGAAACATTCATGACAAATATTCCTAGTTACATACCCACCAGCACAAGAAACAGTATGATTATGAAAATGGACATCGGGCACAGAGGCACACAAGCAATGCACACAGTGAAAAAAGCAAATGAACAGTAAACACATACATGCACGCAAAGGGCATAAAATAAACAAAGAGAGGGGGATGCACTCAAGTTGTTCATGAGATCAAAGCGCCAAACGCAAACACACTCAGGGCAAAAATGCAAACAGGGTACTCAGAGGGAACCATGATATTTCAATTTAAATTCCAGCAAAGAAACGCACAACACCACAACGGATAAGTACTAAACGAACATCACTCAGAGAACTCAAAGTATGCACTCCTGAAAACGGGAAGTTCAAAGCATTGGTAAGAAAATGAATGCGCAAAACAACAGTTCACAGAAACAAGAATATTCACTGGCAAGTCAAATTCGCAATGAGCAGCAGTTTAAAAAAGCAAGATTAGCATGCAAACAATTATCATTAACCTCTACTGACAGGCGTGAAAAGAGGCACGGTTAAATCTTACATGAACAACAACAGACATAGCATTGCTAACGATTGGGTGTGGTTTGCTTTACGACAGGGTAAAGAGGACGACGGCATGTACTTAACTTCTGAATATGGCGGAGGCTGCACTATCCTGGTTGAGGTGACGGGAAGTTCAAACGTATCATTCAGCTCCGACTCTCTTTCCTCCAGAATCTTTCCATGAGGGCACACTAACTGCAAGACATACACACAATGTATTATCGGACGCACAGTTAAAGACAGTTGAAGCTTTAACAACAAACAGACCAAGTGATATCAACTTACTTGATGCTGGTCTGAAACTCCCAAGAATTCCAAGATGAGACTAGGTGGCACTGCAGGAAACATGAGCCTCGAAACACAGGGAGCTGTTCAAAGACATGCAAAATAGGTTAGAACCTTCACAAAACAAGAAAAGAAAGAAAAACCATAACCTCTCACTAAACGACCGTTGGTTGAATACAGTTTGAATTCCGCGTACCGCGTAGAAGTTAAACGAATTCAACAATGAATTACAGCCGGCATTAAATTATGGGTGTTTGTTCAATGTAACACGAAAGACAAAGTAACATTGGCACGTAAATGGGGACGGGATGTCACTTACCTGCCAGCTCTCTCCGAGCGTCCGTTACAACCAGCATAGACCGGAAATTCAAATATCCATCGACACGATAAGATGCAAAATTCCGCATTTCTTTCAAAATGGGAACGTAAACTGCCATGAAGAATGAACTGAACATAGCGATGAAATACGAGTTGCTATGTGCCGAACGCCAAGGCCAAGGTCAGCCAGACAGGTCACGGCCCCGGCCGGGCCGCAGGAAGCCCAACGGTCACGCCGCTACCAACCTGCACATGCGGAAGGCTGAAATCAAACGAATGTTGCCACAGCTTGTCTCAGGATTCTGTACCGCGTGAAACAAATAAATAAATTTTAAATGAAATTCATTGTTACATGAATATGAGATTTTTGATATATTTGTAGACTGTGATATCCTTCGCAACCTCTCAGCTTTGGAGGTAAGGTACTCAGTCCCACCAACAACAATAACAACAACGACAGCTTCTTTCTGCTACGAAGCAGTCCGACGCTTTGAAAGTAACTAAAAATTTCCTTAAAATCCCGCTAATTCCAGTCTAGAATTTCACCGTGAATTTCCTTGTGGTGCGCACCTTACCGCGCAACATCTTTAGTGTGAACTGCCATCAAGCGCATCCGTGAGTTCACCTGGTTGAAGGTCAAGGTTATGAAACCCTTTATTGTTTTCATCAATTTGAGCTGGTCGCTGTATCCAGCGCAATTTGAGAGGATCGAAGCTTCCCTTTTATGCAGAATTCAAGGTTTAATTCTGTGTGTGCAGTCTCATGTCTGTGCCGTATTTATATTCGTTTATTTTTCCCTCTGTGGAGTGAGAACCATTACCATGGTCCAGGCCCACAAATGTAAGTAGTTGTTGTTTCAGGTTAGTATTGGCGGGAGCACTCCAGTATTTCCCCTCCCTGTTGGAGATCAAGTGATTAAAGTCTGACAATGTGGATTTCTTTCAGACCAAAGATTCTCTGACATCTCCTGACTTATACAAGTGGACCCCACAACTTCAGGTCGCAAAGTCTCTGTGTGAGTTCTACACTGACTTTCGTAAGTATCTGGCATGAAGGCAACAAATAGCCACAACATGGACTGCTCTTTAATTGGTTTTTTTTTTTTTAGCATTCAGTTATCATGGGAACAACTTTTTCTCATATGTTTCAGATGCATGGACATCATAACTCTGCACGTTGGAGAAGTTTAAAGTTTATTTTATTTCCTTTTCAAGAATTAAGGTAGAATATGTACTTCAGAAGCAATGATAAGGCACATAAAACTCATGAATCCCCTTATTGCTCCTTAAGGAAGAGAAAGTAGTGGTGAAGGAACACACTCATATCATAAATTGAACCGAGCATTGGAAAGTGATGTGGGGAAATGCGTTGCTGGTGAAATTAAAATTTTGTTTCACATCATCGGTCTCATTGTAGAGTTTCATGAGGAATAAAAAGTGCGGTAATAAAAGTGCTTCAGCTGAAACATGATTAGTTGTAACCTTCTGCCTAAATAGCAAGACTGAAGAACACTTTGTGTCTTATCTTTCAGTTTTGAACTGACACAGTAGGAATTTCACTACAACTACGAAACTGATCAGTGTTTAATTTTGTTGTAAATATTTAGTTAGCAATCCTACAGACAACTTCAACTTGAATGTTTCCTGATTCCCACAGTGAATCGTTCACCTCACCTCACTTATGTCAGTTTCCTGGCTGCAAATTTGGCCTCTCAGAATACATATGGGCTCTAAATTTGTATCATGCATAGAACAGACCGTGCTTTAACTAAAGCACACCCCTACTTACAAAACAAATTAAAGGGTTCATGAAAATGGTAATAAAATATTGTAATGAGGCATCTGTATTTCTAATTCAAGCATTCCAGCAATAATTAATTTTGCAACGTGACATTAGATCACCTGCATTACGTAGTCTTATTCAGAATGCATGCAAAGAAATGATTTCGACATGTTAATTACTCCTTGTATAATATATCAGTGTCCAGAAGTGAGGATTGTGGGTGCACCCTAACACAGCAGTGCCATTCTTAACCATGCAAAGAACTGCGTAGACTAGTTGTTTTCATTTGCATGAACTTTATTGAAGCTGGAATAAGAAAAATAAGAGAAAGTGTTAAGAGAAACAATGCAGTTACCGAAACAGAAAGCATTTTTTGGCAACAACAATGACTGATCCATACAACAATCTGTGCCTATGCACTTCCCACATAGTCCGAGAGTGACATGAGTGATTCATTCCCACTTAACATTCCATTCTACAGAATTGACATCCGAACTCAAAAAAAGAAATGGTATTTATGTCACCTGTACTCACTTAATTACGAGGGCGCACATTCAGTAGAGCAATTTGGACCATTCCTTCCATTGCCATCCTCGCTGCATTTAAGATTCGGAAGATGGTCCGAGCTCTGTCTTGGGGCGGGTTCAACAGCTGCTCCGTGAGCCTCTGTACCCTGCGATCGCTGGCAATAGACTTGCGGCAGCGGGCACGGTTCACCTGCCGCCCATCCTCCAGCGCCAGAAGCATATTGTATGCTCTCTGTTCCAGGGAAATGAGACCACCTGCAATAGGAATTTAATGATAATGACTTTGGTGTGCCCTGAATGTCGGGTCGATTTGTGAGTAGAATTAATAACTGAACATATTCGTACCTATGAAGTTGTATATATTTGGGTGGGTGTGAACAACCTGATGTAAAGATCTATTATGCGATTCACATGCATTGTTCGTACGCTGACTGGAGCCAAACACAGACATGCGCAGTCTGGTCCACCCTCGCGACACATACTGACGCCAAATGTACATGAGATATGGCTGAACCAATTGAAAAATGTAATTGCCTTCATCCCTAGCGTGTTGGAGGATTACACGAAATCCTAAAATTATGTCATTGGGAGGCAGGAGGCCCAATGCAAAAGTCATTCTAATTATCCTTCCAACTTCCGGAATATTCCTCATTGGGTTCATTAGGTTATACTCAGCAACATGCTCCAAAAATCTCTTAAAAAGATAAAATAAACACATATGAGCCCCACTGCTGGCAGAAGTAAATTTGAACTAACATTTCCGGAAAGTTTACTTACTCGACACAGATGCCACAGACACCCTTGCACCATCACATTAAAAACAGCTTGCCAAGCATTCTGCTGACCCACTTCGAAATCCGTTACGACTCGTGTCAGCTGAATGTGGTCCCCTAATCTTTGCCTTATGTATGCCAGCACTGCTGTATAGGCAACCTGAGTTCTGGATTCCATTAGAACCCATGCCAGTGGCACAATATGGCTCTCCCATATGCAGACAATGCAAAACACCTGTAAGGACCAATCAAGTTCTGAAGATGAAAAAGCTTTTAGTGGCACAGGGAACTCAAGGAGAGAGTACCATTTCGGAATCAAGGACAAAATAGAACAGTAACTTAAACATTTCCCAAAACATATTCTGCATTTTGCACCGTGAGCACTTACCTGATCAGCGAAGTCCGGTCCAACCGGAACAGACCTAAAGGTGCCATCAGTGTGCAAATTTCTCATTGTTCTCATGAGTGCAAGCATCCTGTCCGATATGAAAACGACATGGTGGCCACCATCTGTATCCGTGACCGAACCACCGTAGATGTTGTCCTGGCCATCATCAGTCATGCTGAGGACTTGGTACTGAGGGTTGCGCAAGACATTGGACAGCTCTCTCAAATTGTTTGGCAGGTCAGGCAGACTTGATACCCTTGCATTACGCATGGGGGTCCTCATCCGTGCATACGTGACACGACGTACAACATCCTGATCAAACCTAGAGCGGAAAGAATTTCCAATAAAACATCACTTTGAATTCTAAATTCAGAATCACTGTAAACAAGGAAAAGTAATGACATACCAGTGACATTCCTCATCAATGATCTGTCGATATGGAGTATATTCTAACTGGCGGCACCTCGACAATATATTGTGCCGCAGCGCCATTTCATCTGCATACAACAGGTCAGGATCATGCCCTTCATGGGCCTGAGTGTGCATGAATCCCAGTTCAGGATCCAACAGGGCTCGCCCTGGACACCCCCGTTCACTGAAGATGCATTTGAAGTATGTAGTTTCCCGGGGGTTGTTCACGTGGTAATATAATCCATCCTGGATGTGATAAAAGAAAGTATCTGGGCGTGTTGCTGGCTCCCGAGCTACGTTGAAAAGTGGCACAGCCCAAGTGCCCCCCAAAAGGAGGCACAGCAGAATGTAAGATAGCCAATTCATCCTAAAAACAAGAAATGGCAACATATACTGGATCCAATCGCAAAAGGGACAAGCACCACCTAGGCAAGCATCCAGTCATTAATGAGTCGAAATAACATCATGTCATAATAACAGGCAAATGGCCCAAAAAGATGAGTCAAAGAGCCTTTTAGATATTAAATTAACTTAATTTTGACTGCTGTTTTCCTTGAGCGTACAAACTCGCACGGCCATCAACGGGCCGCTCAACTATGTACAAATGACGGTGCGTACATATTAGTCCAAGCCTTAGTCAATTGAGATGAATTCCCAGAGAAATAAGCAATATCGTAAGAGTGCTCAAACGATAATTATTACAAACCTGTGCAAAAAATCTAGTTTTCCTGTTGCTGAAGTACAACACAGCCAAGCCTTAGACCGACGTAGGAGGCGGGAAAGAGATCTCAGTGATCCGACCTGCTTTTGTTTCGGTTTAATGCGAGCTAATTCTTTCTTTCTTTTTTTTAGAGGGGGGGGGGGGGGCAGCGACGTCGTAGTGCCAACCTGTGAAAAATGTCACTAGCGTCGGGTGTTCTTACCTTCTTCCAGTGAATTTCAAGTACTTATGATCAGCTGACATTGAAATTGAGAGGTTCGTAGTACATTTCAACGTCTCGGATACGCAGAAATCACAAAAATACATGAGTGTCAGGTACTAATAGTTGCGACCGAAGCGCCCCCTTCTGGGTCGTATATAGTAGAATGGCGGACCATGTAATGGAGGTATTTGATTGTAAAACGTGATACCATTGAGTTATTGTAGGCTGGCTTTTATTTCTGATCTATCTGGTACATACAGGGTGAGTTTTTTCGACCTGACCGGACTTCGGGAGCGTATAGCGGGCACCTAGACGAGTGCTTTGATATGGAACACTTGGGGTCGGAAATCAAAATTACGACCGCTAGAAAGAAATCAATTTTGCGGACCGAGCGCCTAACAGGTAGGCAACCCATCCGGTAGGCGGCCTAGGAATGGCGTGGCGCAGCGTAGCGCAGCGGGCGCTCGGCACGGCGTACCACGCACTGTGCCCGAACGGATCGGCCGAATTTCCTGCCATATTTCCGAATTACCTGCAATTTCCCCGTCTCCCTCAGACGGTTGTGAACACCTGTCTGGCAGGTAGTCGACGATCCAGGTACCTTTCAGCGTAAGCACGCCGCGCCTCCCGCGCATTGCCGTCAGCAGCCCCGCACTCAAAGTGGATGTCCGCACACTCTGCATTTGAGAAATGCGCCATGTTTACATCGACCCACGTGCGGTGCGTCGGTCCGTCTTACCTGCCGTAACAGCCGTGCCGCGCCCCGCGCCTCGCCGGCCGGCCTCCGCTTCGCCAGCTCGGGTACACTGCGTGGTACGCCGTGCCGAGCGCCCGCTGCGCTACGCTGCGCCACGCCATTCCTAGGCCGCCTACCGGATGGGTTGCCTACCTGTTAGGCGCTCGGTCCGCAAAATTGATTTCTTTCTAGCGGTCGCAATTTTGATTTCCGACCCGAAGTGTTCAATATCAAAGCACTCGTCTAGGTGCCCGCTATACGCTCCCGAAGTCTGGTCGGGTCGAAAAAACTCACCCTGTATGAAGCAACGGTGGTAACATCTCTTTCACGTAATAGTGGTCATTCGGATCATTCCCTTAATCCCCAAATCAGCATCCGCGTGTAGTACAGGCAAGCTGATTGGTTGCGTATGAAGACATTACCCCCACTCCTTGGCTTTCGTCTCGTTCCTGGTTTTGCGCGCTACACGACGCACGACGCCAACGACGCCGCCCGACTTCAGTATACGTCTGCGGTACTGCGTTGCTCTAGAATCCAATTTTCCGTAGACTTTCAAGTGCTTTCAAGATGGAACCATGGAAATATCGCGTACCCCCGCCTCGGGTTGACACGCCTCCGGTAACGCCGGCATCTGTGCAGTTCCCACCGAATTTACGCGTGCCCCCGCCGTCCTTCCGATCGCCGGAGGCAAGGCCATACTTGGCCACAATCGAGTACCACCAAGTAAGTAGAAACCACGCAGTGCGATTGATAACATGTGCCACGCAGCCTAATAGTTGCTGCAAGATCGGTTGTCACGCCAGAATATCATATTCCAGGAATTGCGTATGGCGATAATGGCGGCCAGTGGAAACCCAACCTATGAAGGAATGATGTCTTCATCTGCTGGGCCCTCCCACCAGGGATTCTGCGGGGCGGTACCAGCAGCAGGCTTTGGGGTTCGTCTCTTGAACTGAGTTACATGTCCACCTTAATTTTAGCACTAGTACTATTGGAGATTTTTCTTGTTCAGAGTCATCAGAGTGGAGACTATCAAGGAAATGGAGTTCCCAACCATGGAGGTAAACATCACCGAATGACATCAGCTGCTTATGCTTTGCCTTCTATGCGTTCTCCAGTCCCTGCACTACCCAGCATACCACATTCTCTAGGCTCCGAGGTCTGCATCTTTTATTTGCTATGATTGTTCCTCTTTTTTGCAATTTATGCCCCATTGTAGATATTTCTTGTTCAAAGTCATCAGAGTGGAGACTATCAAGGAAATGGAGTTCCCAACCATGGAGGTAAACATCACCGAATGACATCAGCTGCTTATGCTTTGCCTTCTATGCGTTCTCCAGTTCCTGCACTACCTGGCATACCACATTCTCTAGGCTCTGAGGTCTGCATCTTTTATTTGCTATGATTGTTCTTCTTTTTTGGAATTTATGCCCCATTGGAGATTTTTCTTGTTCAGAGTCATCAGAGTGGAGACTATCCAGGAAATGGAGTTCCCAACCGTGGAGGTGAACATCACCGAATGACATCAGCTGCTTATGCTTTGCCTTCTATGCGTGCTCCAGTTCCTGCACTACCTGGCATACCACATTCTCTAGGCTCTGAGGTCTGCATCTTTTATTTGCTATGATTGTTCTTCTTTTTTGGAATTTATGCCCCATTGGAGATTTTTCTTGTTCAGAGTCATCAGAGTGGAGACTATCCAGGAAATGGAGTTCCCAACCGTGGAGGTAAACATCACGGAATGACATCAGCTGCTTATGCTTTGCCTTCTATGCGTGCTCCAGTTCCTGCACTACCCGGCATACCACATTCTCTAGGCTCTGAGGTCTGTATCTTTTATTTGCTATGATTGTTCCTCTTTTTTGCAATTTATGCCCCATTGTAGATTTTTCTTGTTCAGAGTCATCAGAGTGGAGACTATCCAGGAAATGGAGTTCCCAACCGTGGAGGTGAACATCACCGAATGACACCAGCTGCTTATGCTTTGCCTTCTATGCGTGCTCCAGTTCCTGCACTACCTGGCATACCACATTCTCTAGGCTCTGAGGTCTGCATCTTTTATTTGCTATGATTGTTCCTCTTTTTTGCAATTTACGCCCCATTGGAGATTTTTCTTGTTCAGAGTCATCAGAGTGGAGACTATCCAGGAAATGGAGTTCCCAACCGTGGAGGTGAACATCACGGAATGACATCAGCTGCTTATGCTTTGCCTTCTATGCGTGCTCCAGTTCCTGCACTACCCGGCATACCACATTCTCTAGGCTCTGAGGTCTGTATCTTTTATTTGCTATGATTGTTCCTCTTTTTTGCAATTTATGCCCCATTGTAGATTTTTCTTGTTCAGATTCATCAGAGTGGTGACTATCCAGGAAATGGAGTTCCCAACCGTGGAGGTGAACATCACCGAATGACACCAGCTGCTTATGCTTTGCCTTCTATGCGTGCTCCAGTTCCTGCACTACCTGGCATACCACATTCTCTAGGCTCTGAGGTCTGCATCTTTTATTTGCTATGATTGTTCCTCTTTTTTGCAATTTACGCCCCATTGGAGATTTTTCTTGTTCAGAGTCATCAGAGTGGAGACTATCCAGGAAATGGAGTTCCCAACCGTGGAGGTGAACATCACGGAATGACATCAGCTGCTTATGCTTTGCCTTCTATGCGTGCTCCAGTTCCTGCACTACCCGGCATACCACATTCTCTAGGCTCTGAGGTCTGTATCTTTTATTTGCTATGATTGTTCCTCTTTTTTGCAATTTATGCCCCATTGTAGATTTTTCTTGTTCAGATTCATCAGAGTGGTGACTATCCAGGAAATGGAGTTCCCAACCGTGGAGGTGAACATCACCGAATGACACCAGCTGCTTATGCTTTGCCTTCTATGCGTGCCCCAGTTCCTGCACTACCCGGCATACCACATTCTCTAGGCTCCGAGGTCTGCATCTTTTATTTGCTATGACTGTTCCTCTATTTTGCAATTTATGCCCCATTGTAGATTTTTCTTTTTCAGAGTCATCAGAGTGGAGACTATCAAGGAAGTGTAGTTCCCAACCATAGAGGTGAACATCACCGATTGACATCATCTGTCTATGCTTTGCCTTCTATGCGTTCTCCAGTGCCTGCACTACCCGGCGTACCACATCCTCTAGGCTTTGAGGTCTGTACCTTAAAGGTGCTGTGTGTATGTTTATTGCCGTTTACACCTTATTAGTAATCTCTTTTGTTTAATGTTGTTCAGTTTCGGCATTTCTGATGTATTGGGCATTGCACAGTGCCAAATGTTACGAGCGATGTTGTTCTGGTATTTATTTTAATGTGGAAATGAACGAGCTTTCGCTTCTTAAATCGACGAGTCGGTGACATTCGATGTGACGTTCTTGGCGTGGCGCCAACTCCTCGACTTCAAGACCAGAATCGCGTCTATTTCGACATTATCGATATTGATAACGACATCGCTCGGATAAATTTACACTGTGTTGGATATCTCAGTTGTATGTCTGTAGCTAAACTAATACTTGGTTTCTCACACCAGATATCTAGGCCTATGACCAGGAGTATGGCTGGGGCCTTTACTTCAAATGCTTCGAACGAGAAGCCCCAGGTTGGTTCTAGCAGACCAATAATTACTCCAAATGCTTCGAATGAGAAGCCCCAGGCTTGTTCTAGCAGACCAAAAATTACCCCATTGTCAAGGCATCAGGAAATGGATCAGCAAGATGCTGCGGAAGAACAACGTCAAGAAGTGGGTCTCATTTTATTTGATTCCTTTTTTGGGAACAGGTAAACTTGTAGTTTCATATTCTTAATAATTCCCTTGTCATGCGTTACAGCAGGAAGTTTATGAGACCAGCATTAGCACTAGTCCAGTACCTATGGAAAATTTAGAAACTGTGCCTCTGTTGAAGGTGCCCAAGGGGAAAGGGAAACGGAAAGGGAAAGATAAAGAAGTTGAGGCCATTGAACAGGTTTGTGCTCGTTTTCTTTTTAATTTATAGATGTAATGCAGACATTTTCACTGTCATTTTATTATTTGTTCAGCTTCTTAATATGAAAGATAGTCAGTCAACTCGTAATAAGAAACCAAAACCAGCAGCACAGGCCAAGAGAACTAGGACATCCCGAAAGAAACAAGTAAGAACTATAATTAACCGTGTTGTTTTACACACATATTTAGGCATGTTTATAACATTATTTCTTGTTCTGTCACTGGTAGGTTTTCGACGAGGATGAGGATGAGCAGAAGGTGTATGAAAGTGGAAGTGATGAGGAATTTGTACCAAAAAGAAGGACCCGACCGTCAAAATTGCAGTTGCGTCGCACAAAGAAAGTGAGTACTGTAAAAAATGAACACATTAGTAGGTGCTTTGACGGCGGTGTTCGCCGTCCCTGCGGCAGGGCGAAGGAACGCGGCGTCGCCTTCCTGGGTGACGGTGTTGTGCGGCACCACGGCTACCAGCACGAGCGCCGCCGAGGGGGCGGCAGCTCCTGCATTGACAGCTGGTGAGCGACGGCGGCGAGGACAACGGCAGCCTCCCGGGTGACAGCGGCAGCGCCAGGGCAGGCGAGTCTACTCCTATGAGGACTTCGGCATCAGCGCGGAGCCTCCCCCTTCTTCGCCGTGGCGGTCTTCATCTCGACTCCGGCTGCGGCACTCTGCTTCACCTCATCGGCGGCGTCTTCATGTCGTCGCTGGTGCGTACGTCGGCACTGCCTCCATCACCTCGACGGTGGTGCCATTCTCGGAGGACCCCGGAGGACAACGGTGGTGGTGGCAATGGCAGTGGCCGGGCCTTCTCGGAGCACGGCGTCGACATCTCCTGGGACCTTCTCGGCGGCGGCGGCGGCGGCGGCAGCGGCGGCGGCGGCGGCGGCGGCGGCGGCGGCGGCGGCGGCGGCGGCGGCGGCGGCGGCAGCGGCGGCGGCGGCGGCAGCGGCGGCGGCGGCGGCGGCGGCGGCGGCGGCGGCAGCAGCGGCGGTGGCGGCGGCGGCAGCAGCGGCGGCAGCAGCGGCGGAGCTACGGGCAGTTCAGCAAGCAGCCAGGACAGCGTGGAGCTTCGGGCGGCGGCGACTGCAGGAGACGCAGGACGGGTCAGCGGCGGCTCAGCGGCAGCTTCAGCGGCAGCAGCGGCGGCAGCAGCGGCGGGGGCAGCGGCGGCAGCGGCGGCAGCAACAGCGGCGGAGCTACGGGCAGTTCAGCACGCAGCCAGGACAGCACGAAGCTTTGGGGAGCTCAGCACGCAGCCAGGACAGCGTGGAGCTTCGGGCGGCGGCGGCAGCAGGAAACGCAGGACGGGGCAGCGGCGGCTCGGCGGCGGCTCAGCGGCAGCAGCGGCGGCGGCGGCAGGAGACGCAGGACGGGGCCTTGTCGGAGCATGGCGTCGGCAACTCCGAGCATTTTCTCATCGACAGCTTGGCGGCCATCCCAGGGACTCGGCGGCGAAGACGTCCATCATCACCTCGTCAGCACAGCGGTGTTCTCACGTCGTCCGCGGAGCCCACGTCGGCGCGGCCTTCATCGTCACGCCGACGCAGCTCTCGTCGGCGCGGCCTCCATCGTCCCGACGGCGCTGTGTTCGTGTCGCCGGCGCAGCCTCCATCTTCCCTACGGCGCTGTGTTCGTGTCGCCGGCGCTGCTGTCGTCGGCGCGGCCTCCATCTTCTCGACGGCGCTGTGTTCGTGTCGTCGGCGCTGCTGTCGTCGGCGCAGCCTCCATCTTCTCGACGGCGCTGTGTTCGTGTCGCCGGCGCTGCTGTCGTCGGCGCAGCCTCCATCTTCTCGACGGCGCTGTGTTCGTGTCGCCGGCGCTGCTGTCGTCGGCGCGGCCTCCATCTTCTCGACGGCGCTGTGTTCGTGTCGCCGGCGCTGCTGTCGTCGGCGCAGCCTCCATCTTCTCGATGGCGCTGTGTTCGTGTCGCCGGCGCTGCTGTCGTCGGCGCGGCCTCCATCTTCTCGACGGCGCTGTGTTCGTGTCGCCGGCGCTGCTGTCGTCGGCGCAGCCTCCATCTTCTCGATGGCGCTGTGTTCGTGTCGCCGGCGCTGCTGTCGTCGGCGCAGCCTCCATCTTCTCGACGGCGCTGTGTTCGTGTCGCCGGCGCTGCTGTCGTCGGCGCAGCCTCCATCTTCTCGACGGCGCTGTGTTTGTGTCGCCGGCGCAGCCTCCATCATCTCGACGGCGCTGTGTTCGTGTCGCCGGCGCTGCTGTCGTCGGTGCGGCCTCCATCTTCTCGACGGCGCTGTGTTCGTGTCGCCGGCGCTGCTGTCGTCGGCGCGGCCTCCATCTTCTCGACGGCGCTGTGTTCGTGTCGCCGGCGCTGCTGTCGTCGGCGCAGCCTCCATCTTCTCGACGGCGCTGTGTTTGTGTCGCCGGCGCAGCCTCCATCATCTCGACGGCGCTGTGTTCGTGTCGCCGGCGCTGCTGTCGTCGGCGCGGCCTCCATCTTCTCGACGGCGCTGTGTTCGTGTCGTCGGCGCTGCTGTCGTCGGCGCAGCCTCCATCTTCTCGACGGCGCTGTGTTCGTATCGCCGGCGCTGCTGTCGTCGGCGCAGCCTCCATCTTCTCGACGGCGCTGTGTTCGTGTCGCCGGCGCTGCTGTCGTCGGCGCAGCCTCCATCTTCTCGACGGTGCTGTGTTCGTGTCGCCGGCGCAGCTCTCGTTGGCGCGGCCTTCATCGTCACGCCGGCGCAGCTCTCGTCGGCGCGGCCTTCAACAACTCGTCGGCGGTGTCCTGGAGCACACAGCACGCAGACAGCACAGCGCGGAGGTCCCCGGCAGCGCGGCGTCCATGGCAGCATGACGGGTGGTGTCGACGACAGCGACGGAGGGCAGCGCCTTGTTGGAGCTCGGTGTCGGCTACTCGTAGGGTCTTCTCGTCGCCAGCGTGGCCATGGTGGCCTACCTGGGAGAGGGTGGTGGTGGCAGCAGCAGCAGACCCAGTGACGTAGGGCGGGTCCTTCTCGGAGCGTGTCGCAGGCAACTCTGAGGCCGTCATCATCAACATCGTGAGCGCGACGCGTGGCGGTCAGAATACCAACGCTGCTTGTGACGGCTAAGTCATCAGGTACTTTTTGTCGTGCTAGAAGTCTCCTGTTAAGAAGTCCTGCAAATCCTGCAGCCTTTTGTGTCTTCCTCGCCGTCAGGGAGTCGCGCGGGTTCGAATACCGCAGACCCTGCAGAGGAAGGCGCGATGACGTGCGCCCGCGACTCTTCGGGGCCCGCGGTATTCGAACCCGCGCAGCTCCCTGACACTTGCCTACCTTACTGACCTTACTTTCCCATGTTGCAGGTCACGCAATCTGAATTGTTTTAGGAGGTTTAGGAGGTTTTCAAACGCATAACAAAATCACTCCTGTTGACATGAAGCTTGAAGGTGAGAGTTTTGCGTGGGGCACCTATTTATCAGTCTGCATGAAATTATTCTTCACTGATTGTATTATCTCCTTTACAGATTGATTGGGAAACCCCATGAAATTTTTTGCACCTTCGACTTGCCTGCATTGTTGGATCTATGGCGTTCTTGTTGTAAATTCACTTTCTGTACAGAAATCTTAATTCAATTGTCAACATTGTTTCCCTTATGTTTTCATTTTCATGATATTGATTCTTATAATGTGATGTTAAGTAGAGTCTGTTTTGGTACACAATGGTTGTGGTCAATGTATCATTTTTTTGGGGTCTTGTTTGAAATATAACGTACTGCGCTGAGTTGTGAGTGAAAGCGTTCGAAGTGGTGTGGGATGTATCGAGTCCCAGTAAAGATTATACACTTATCCAACTGTATTATTTGACACACCTTTGAATTACTATGTTATGCGGCCTCTAGGTATTCAATAAAAATCGATCCAACATATGTGTTGCGTTCTTTCAAATTCACATTCCTTTCCTTGCATTTGGTGCTGGAGTTGACATGAATGTGGAAAAGCAATCATCTTCATAGTGACAGAGACTATACGACGTAGGGATCGCCCACGACGTTACCGCGGAAGCCACAGTGGGCGGTCTGCGCACAATTGACGCCTGTTGGGTAGGCAACCGTGACATCTACATACACGCGTGTGTGAAGGCTTGCCTACCCTGCCGTTCCCTCCATAATATTTTTGTACTACTTTTTAATATTTACATTAATAAATATATTGGCAGGACAACTGGGCCTCGAAAAGCTCGCACTCCGGCCCATGACTTATTGATAATTGTGGGTACCGCAGGAAGTTCAATGCATTGCAAGTGCATAAAGTAAGTGTATAGATTAAACGACTACAAAAAATATCACAGACATCGGCTCGGAACCGTCGCAGCCAATTTACGTCGTAAGATGTCAGCTGGTCAGTTGCTGAAGTTGGTATAAATGTCGCCCTCCCGTTTCAGCATTTCCATGTTTCACGAGGGTTGCCATCGGTGACTTACAGGAGCACACGCACCCGGCCTTCACGTTAGGTACAATGGTAGAACGGCCGTTTACAAAAATCACGACAGTCAAGCTCTTCTCGCAGTGCAGGACACAAGGGTCCTGTGGATGTGGTTGCCTACCTTGAGTGGCGCCGGACGGTTTCGCGATCAGGCCGTCGGCGTTTGGCAGGACTGCTGCTCTGGATCTGCGTTACGACGATGACTGAAGGATCGTGAAATGGATACGACAATACCCGAGCTACAATTATGCTGTCGGAAGTGCGAAATACATATAGCGCCGAGAGGGTCTGCCCATCGGGCAGGGCGCACACAGCCCGGAGGGTAGGCAGTGCCGCCGAGCAGGCGTACAAGGCGGGTCTGCCTGTCTGGCCGGGCGTCTTCTATCCGAAGACCTATCCGGCCGTGGGGCCTTCTAACCGCAGGGCTGCGAACGATTGAGTGGTCCTGTCTAAAAAAAAAAAAAACTTTTTTTCGGGGTCGGTAACTCTTTTTCGGGGTCGGTAACTTTTTTTTTCGGGGTCGGTAACTTTTTTTCGGGGTCGGTAAAAAACGGGGTCGGTGTAATGTTTTTGCAAGAAATTGGAGCGAATACGGGCAGGGGTCGGTCGTATGTTTTTATTTTACAAAAAGAGGAAAAAATATATTTTTGAATTTTTTTTTGAATTTTTTGAAAAAAATATGGAAAAATGAAAAAACTGTTGGGGTCGGTATAGATTGGGGTCGGTGTAATGAGCCGCCCCGAACAAAAGTTTTACAAAAAAAATAAAAAAGTTTAACAAAAAAATTAAAAAAAAGTTTTACAAAAAAAAATTTTAAAACAAAATAGTTTTACAAAAAAAATTGAAAAAAAGTTTAACAAAAAAAAATTAAAACAGAAAAAGTTTTACAAAAAAAATTTAAAACAAAAAAAGTTTTACAAAAATAGTTTTACAAAAAAATTTAAAACAAAAAAAGTTTTACAAAAAAAATTAAAATCTTTGCGGTTTTGTACAGGCCTACGGGGGAAAGGATTTCCGCACAAAAAATCCTAACGACTGCATTCAGCGTGCCTCATGGGCGCAGCCGGAAACGCTGAGAGAAATTTGTGATTGTAAAGTTGGTAACAGGACGGCATGAACATAATCCGAATTTCAGTCCTGCCATTCACATTTAGGTTACGCCCCCACCAGAAGGAAGAGGGGAAAGAAAGGTATTCACAAAATGTCAGATTGTGTTCGCTGGCGCGAACATAATCTGAATTTCATGAACTCCTTCCTTAAGGACTGCCCCCACAAAGAGAGGGGACCGGGGGGACAGGTTAGGTTAAGACAAGTTCAGACCGTTACCGGCTACCCGTCAGAATGGGGCACCAGCCTTGGGTTAGGTTAGGCTTAGGTTGAGGTTACACCCCCAAAAGAGGAGGGTGGGGGTACCCGTCAGAATGGGGCACCCGTCAGAATGGGGCACCCGTCAGAATGGGGCACCAAGATGGCGACCCGTCAGAATGGGGCACCTATACTACTTATGTAAGCAACTTTGCCGTATGTGGGCCATATGTAAGACGCGACTTTTGACGTATGTAGGAGTTATGTAAACAAACAGAGCCACATACGAGGTGCATGCCTACACACACTTTAGAAGACAACACACGACCCTTGCCGCACGTGTATGGTAGGGTATGTGAATGTACTTAGCCACTTACGGCAAGTCTGCCTACATACACACACGAACGACAACACACAGCCTTTGCCGTACGTGTGCGGTATGTGAATGTACTTAGCCACTTACGGCAAGTCTGCCTACATACACACTCGAACGACAATACACGGCCTTTGCCGTACGTGTGGGGTATGTGAGTGTACTTAGCAACATACGGCAAGTCTGCCTACATACACACTCGAACGACAACACACGGCCTTTGCCGTACGTGTAGGGTACGTCAAGCCACTTGGCCACATACGGTAAGCCTGTCTACATACACACTCGAACGACAACACACGGCCTTCGCCGTACGTGTGGGGTATGTGAATGTACTTAGCCACATACGGCAAGTCTGCCTATATACACAATCGAACGACAACACACGGCCTTTGCCGTACGTGTAGGGTACGTCAAGCCACTTGGCCACATACGGTAAGCCTGTCTACATACACACTCCAACGACAACACACACACATACCCCACACGTACGGCAAAGGCCGTGTGATGTCGTTCGAGTGTGTATGTAGGCAGACTTGCCGTAAGTGGCTAAGTACATTCACATATCCCACACGTACGGCAAGGGTCGTGTGTTGTCTTCTAAAGTGTGTGTAGGCGTGCACCTCGTATGTGGCTCTGTTTGTTGGCGAGCGTAGCGAGCCCAATTCCCCAAACGGACCACGCGACGACACTCGTCGTGAGTCTGTCTGTCTGTCCGTCACTCACGGTTTTTTCAGAAACACCACGTAACAGATTAGGTTCACCTTCCAGATTGCAAATCGATATTTATTGGTGGAGAACACTACGAGCCATTTTTTCGATCAATGGAATTTGAAATATTTTTGTAATGATTCAATTTCAAAGCCGCGCAGCTGGTACCACTGTGCGGCTCAGCTGGGCTCCGCTCGGCACGGCTCGGCACGGCCAGGCCAGGCGTATCGTCTCGGTTGTGTCGCAGCAACACGAGCTTTTGCTTGTCGTCAACCCGCGTTATCTTGAAGAAGTTATTTTTAAGGAATTTGCCTATCTCCGATGGAGTCTCCACTTCGATCAAAGGTGAGTTGCGAGGTAGTAATTTATCAACTGTGCTCATTCTGTGACGACGTCTGCCTTCTTTCGCCCCCGGCCCCGCCCCCTTCCAGTTTGTTGATGTTTGCTCTTGGTTTCGTTTGGGATTGCCGGAATGTAATTTTAAAGAAAATATTCGTTGACTACCTATAATATAAGGCAATAAATATAGGCCAAAGCTAATTTGTAACTTCTGAAAGGTGTCAGTACCGTGTCCTTCTTACATAGGGAAAAAACAACATTTGTTTACTTTCTATGGTTGAGAGGTTAAGTGGTCCGCAAGGTTTATGAAGATAGTGCAGCATGTAGCACTGAAACAGATTTGACATTGGGTGTTCGCTTCATCTGATCATCTATCCTTTCAAATCAAGTTAATTCCTGCCCTGCTGTAACCTTAAACCGTGCTCTACTATTGCCAAGTGAACATTGGGTCAAAACAACATGGCGAGTTAAACATGGATTGGATACTACTGTATGTCACCAAAGAATATGTGAAAACCAGTGTCGTTGATTACAAATTTGTTGCTAATGACAGTCTGTTTGATGTGTTACAGTCTCATGTGCATGTATATATGTGGATTCTCAAGCCGCTTCGCTGTGTCTTATGCTTGGTCGTAAAAGACTAGACAAGGAGCGACCTCAACTTTCGTAAGTGCACAAGGTAAGCTCTCAAGAAGAGATTTTATTTGTATTCTGTGTGTAGATCTTTATCTGTTTAATTAAAAATTCATTCTTATTTCAGATGATGACAAGTTTTAAACACGCTGTACATGCTGGACACTTCACGACGCTGAAGTCTTGCTACCAACTACTGACTTGGTAAATGTTTAGTTGACATGTAATAGCAGACAGTATCTGTTTAGTTCGTTTGAAACACTCTTCTGTTGTTTGTTTTTTTGCAAATGTGATTTGTCATGACCGAAATGTGTCTGCTACAATTTTTCATTTATTTCATTTAAATTTCCTTTTCTATCCCGGCTATTGAGTACAGCCCCACTCACACTTGTTTCAATATTTCCATTTCAGCACTTAATTATTTATCATCGAGTGCGGTTTGGCATCCTGAGGCTGCTCCTGTTTGTGACTGGAATCTATTTATCGTAAGGCTACTGCTTTCATTTGTAAATAGCCGCAATATTTTCAGTCGTTATGTGGACAATGGGAATTTCTCCCAAATATCAATTCAGACGTACTTGATCCAAAACCATTTACTAATTCTCAACTAAAAATCCTAACATTGTTTTTGTTTGTTCTTCTAGGTTGTTTTCAAGGGTGAAGAAGTAGAGCAGATATTATCGCATCAAGCATCAAATTTTATGACAGGGATGCTGTTCCCTACACCTTTTTTCCATGCTCTTGGTGACAACTTGCTTCTTTTCATTTCCAATCTAAAACATTTATGAACTAAAACTAGATTGAAAAGGAATATCATGTGTGGGGCTGTAACATTCCTTGGTTTATACTGTTGTGATGGTCATACTTAAGTTCTTTTCTCACAAAGTGTGAAATAAATGTGATTGAGTAATTTGTCTTCTGTTCACCTTATTCCTTTTAAAATCTGTATTAGTATTACATATAAAGTTTCTCATCAAAGCTTAGACAGTGGTCTAGAAAAACCAGTGGTGCCCATTTGAATCAAATAATAAGTGTGGTAAGCTATGCACACTTGAGCTGTAGCTAAGGAGCACTAAAAGCAAATGTGAAAATACCATAAAGGCACCAAAAAATGTTACTATTTGGAGATCAAAGTAAAAAATACAATTCACACTTCTACTCAACCTTTCAAATAGAGACCGGTTTTAGTTTTAGATCATGCTAGATGCCAATTCTTTAACTTTGAGCAGAATCAGACCAGGAATCAGAATGAACATCCAGTTAGATATTACGAATATTCTACGCCTGGACTGCCGACTGCCTGTTGCCAAAACCGGGGGCTCAGGTGCATGCCGCAGGTGACGTTGGGCAGAACAGGGCCTTCTTGGGCGGGGACTCGAATGCAGTGGCGGATCTGGGAGCGGCTTGAGTGGGGGGGGGGGGGGGGGGGGGGGGCAGTCCCCCCTCTAATCCGCACCTGCTCGAATGGGTGGAGCGGTGAGTGATACAAACTTCAACTTGGGAACCGACGCCCTCTGAACCCGGAAATGTACGGAGTGCGAGACCAGGTGCTGCTGCAGGTGTCGTTTAGCAGAACAGGCCCTTCTTGAACCGGTACTGGAATGGGGCGAAAAGTGCGAGATACGAACGTTTACGTGAGTTAAATGACCGCCTGTGTTACCAGCAGAGCAGCAAATAGCGGCCCTTCACCCCGTAAGGTTAGGTTATCAGAGGTCGGGTTCAAATATCCGGTGTGGTAGGTAATATTAGCGGGGGATGGGGATATCAGTGAGGCGGGCAGGGCAAGTAGGAAGACCAAACCAGTGACACCATCATACGCCTGTGCTGGGGGCGGATCTAGGATCGGCTTAAGGAGGGGGGGGGGGGCAATGTCCCGCTTTTTGCCTACTTACAGGCGGAAAAGTTATGCCGGTTTTCTACATTTCGAGCGCCAAGGGGGGGGGGGGGGGGCATAAGGGCCTGTTGCCCCCCCCCCCCTCCTAAATCCACCCTTGCGCCGAAGGAATACATAACCTGACCAGAAGTTGCCGAAAACATGTTATGCGCTCAGAATCACGTTCTAAAACCTCTGAACCCGCTTTAAAGGTTCCCAGCACGCATTTACGGAAAGTTTAAAACGAAATTGAACATATTCTGGTTCCCGATCACCTGTTCAATGTCGTCAAAACAATTTTTGAAGTCCAGAGATGGATTCAGTGACCCCAATTTACTACGAAACGACACCAAACACGCCTCCGTAGCGGTAAATAACAAAGTACGCAAAATACGCCGCCATTTTTGCCATTTTGGAAAAAAATTGCGGATTTGGGGCTCAACGTGGTGCTGGAGGGAAGGGGGGACTTTGCTAATGGACGGGGCGCCCTCAAATCATACGGAAACGACACTCACATCGTATATATGGGCACATATGGAGATATTTCGAATTTCAGCCGCCATTCTGTTAAAAATGTTCAAAAATTGAACCCTTATGCCAAAATCAAAAAGGAAAGCGGATCAAATCTTTCTAAATACCTTAAGGAACAAGCATGCCAAGTTTTACACTTGTAACACGATTTGCGGTATGTTTTGGTGTACCGCCAGGACTACTTGCACACACTACCAAGGCCAAACTACAAGGCGAGAGGCGTACGCAAACCTCAAACATATTAGAAAACTTGGCACCCTCAGTTTACCGCCAAAATTGTGCAAACTCAACAATGTCTTTTAATGATGTAGAGTCGCCCAACCTGCCCAAGCTGCCCACATTAAGGAAAGCCAAGCAAGAAGGCAAGGACGTGAAGCTCAACTTGCGGAAGGGCCGGTCTGAACTTGAGACCATTGCAAATATGAAGCGTTCTGTGCCGTTCATCGGCAGTATCCACGATATTGGGCTGGATAAAGTGACGGTAATTTATGACACACCTACTCAGCTTCTACTTTACAAAACCCACAAGGCTTCACGGTATACCAAAATTACAGGGGATGCCACAGGGTCTCTAAAAGAGCGCATCCCCCGCTGTAGGGTAGATGCTGGATTGTGCGCTCATTTTTTTTTGTATGAACTTGTATTAGACTCAACAGGCTTCCAAGTGCCTATAGCCCAAATGATCACTGAGAAGCAGGATGCTGCTACCATATGCTATTGGATAATGGACTGGATGCGCCGAGGTGGACGACCCTGCGACGAAGTTGTTTGTGATGCATCACCTGCTCTGCTTGCAGCATTCGCGCGAACATTTGGGAAGCCCAGTGACATCAATGATTATATACAGAAACAGTTTCTTTTCTTACAAGGAGAGCTCCCGAAGCCATGTGAGACATTTATCAGGAAGGATATCTCACACATTATAAAAGCAGTGAGTAATAGAGGGCCGAAAAAACACTTTTTTCGAAATCGCAAACGTAATAGTGCGGAAAAGTTGCCTCATGGCATCAGGATCTTGGAACAATTTTTTTTCTTTGTTGGTCGACATCTTCCGTCTCTGCAACGCGTTCAAAATTTCGAAAATTCGAACAAAATCGATGGTTTTCCCAAAAATTCTTAAAAATTAGTCGTTCGTTCAAATTTGGTTCTTATCAATTAAATGGGCTTATCTTATCGTTTTTTTATCGATTTTGGGTGTTTGGTGCACCCCTAACCTAACCTAACCTGGTCACACGTTATCCCTAAAACGACCCAAATTCCAAGGTTTCATGAAGAAGTGAAATGCATGTGGTGCACATACAGATCGTATACGATGAGTACATCAGAATACACGTCCCGCATTTGGCCCGCATGTGGACGTAAACTGATGTATGTAAGCAACTTTGCCGTATGTGGGCCATATGTAAGACGCGACTTTTGACGTATGTAGGAGTTATGTAAACTAGGGGTACGCTCCGTTTTTCTGCGCGTAATGTGGCGAGCGTAGCGTAGCATTTTTTTAAAAATCTATTGCGCTTCTCTGAGGCGCCTGCAAGTGCGAGGGTAGGCCGACCCGCTATGCACGCGCCCATGCAGGAGGGTCATTCCACGCCAAACCACCGCACGGCCCGAATTCGAGGGTCTCAGATTTGACTGGGAGGGGCAAAAACTCACTTAGGGTGACCCCTAGGACCCCCAAACCAAAGGAAATTTTTTTAAAAATTTCTGATAGATTTGGCAAAATAGCCATATTTTGAGTTTTTTGGTGATATGCATAAAACCAAAATCAACACCAGTGAATGGTATTGGTGTGTTTCAAGGTATTTTGGGACCTATTTTTTATTCTGAATCCATTGCACTATGGTACAATTTTTTTGGGTCAAGGTTTCCAACACTTTTTTTAAAAAATAATAGATTTTTATATAACTTTTTTAATTTGCCAAAATACGCGGTCTGAGAAAAATTGCGAAAAAATTAAGTTAAGTACTCTACTAGTGTCCGATCATCCCCACCAAATCTCAAGCATGGCCCGACATTTTAATTATGGATCGGATCAAACTTAAGCTTTCAAGTGACAAAGCATTTTCACGAAACCTATCAGATGCCAGATCCCGGTCACAATATCACTCGATCTCAACAGATATGGCTGGGTTTTGATAAAAAAAACAATTCCCCTGGCAAAATTACCAATATTTATACTCACTTTACTTCTTTGGCACACACTTGAACCATCCCCTCGGACACACACTTGTAGGAAGCTACACCAAAACAACTCTTTCCGATTCTGTTCGGATTCAATATCCCATAAGCTGCATGGGCTAACAAACAAACATTGGTTAGGAGGCTTCCCGGCTTTTCACAATCCACGTACCTTCTGTCCGTTGTCAGGTGTTTTGTACGTCCTCCCATGGAAGTCTAATCGATATGTAACCGTTTCATCCATGACTGAACAGTGGATTCTGTCCAACCCACATAAATAAAGTCTACTTTTGATCATCTCTGAGCAAATTTCCTTATGTTTACTCTCTCTCTCTCTCTCTCTCTTCTGCTATTACTCTTATCCCTTGCCATGCCTCTGTTGCTCGCTAAGAGAGGGCAGCACCGTCCACAACCGACGCTCTTGTAGCCTCTTCACAGGCCTCTGTTTTGGGCGGCTTTGGAACTTGGCAACCGATTTTAGTTGTTGTTGTTGCTAGGAACATGTGTGCAGGCAAAACAAAGCTACAAGTGAGAACTAAGTACGGTGTTAACCTCAGGCATGGCTGAAAATTATGTTCCCAGGTACATTGCTTTTTATGATTGACTTTTTTTTCTTTTTCTGCATGTGATTTATTTCGCTTAAACCAATTTTATGTCTTTGCAGTAAATGCACACTGGCTGGCAAGGTGGACACGGAATGCGCCGGTCCTCTGATGGAAGCCTGGTGTTTTCATGAACAAGAGCTCATTCTACTGAAGTTGCGCTCAAACGTTTTCTCAATTATTTGTGTTTGCCAGAAACACAAACTTAATTTTTTTGACTTCTATGCCGCACGCCAAACGAAATGTTGTGATCCCTTACTCAATCATGGTCATCCTGTGGGTGGGGTAAGGGAAATTACATATGAAATGCACATGAAAAGCAAGCAGGTGGACCAATTTAATTCAGCATTGATTCCGGGACAAAAGTTATGCAAGCGCTGTATGACTATAGTTAATACATTTTTAAAGGATGTATTAGTTGAGAACGTTGAGGACCCTCCATCATCGTTGCCAAGCTCTGAGAGTATTCCCCAGGGTGAGTCATAAATTTTTTCAAGGTGCTGGTTGTGTATTAAGAATATCATCACGAATCAGCCAGTTGTGCTAATTTAAATTTGAAACTTTGTTTTGCAGTATGTGATGTGAAAAAAGTCATACTGGAGGCAGGCTCTGTTGAAAATGTTATATTGGGGCAAGAACAACAAGCATGTTCATCCCACCAAGATAACTCCCAGGATTTATTTTCAGGTATGCCTAATGAACTAAACATTATGCCTGTCCCATTTAGAATATCATGCTTCTAGTATTTGCATCATTTTACAGAATCGTCACAACCCCTGACTGGGGCTTGGAATGAGTCTGAAGATTGGCTCCCAGGTATGTCCAATAAATCAAAGTAAGTCATATGTTTATGTTCTATGTGTCTTATAGTTGCTCCATTTTGCAGATGCCTCACGACCTGAGGCCAGTTCCCGCCTGGAGGACTCCCAGGATCCACTTTCAGGTTTGCACGATGGTTTTATTGACCGCATGCCTGGCTGCTCGCATGCTTACAAGTTCATGCTTCTAATATTTACTTCATTTTGTAGATTTTTCACAACACCTTGTCACCGCTCAGAATGAGTCCCAAGATTTGTTTTCGGGTATGTCCATTAAATCAAACCAAGGCGTAAGTTTAAATCTCACACATGTAAAATGGTAATTTAATTTTGCAGGATTTTCAGAACAAGAAACAATCAATGTCTCTATTGGTCCAGAACATCAGGCCAGGTCTCAGGGTGAGTTCCAAGAATTATTTGTTGTAATGTCCTGTCCATTAAAACAAAGAGTCATACGTTACAAAATCAATATTTTTTTTCCTTTTTAAAATCTTTTTGCAGGATCATCACAGACAGGGGACACACACCATCCAGCCTGCACTGAAAATGAGCCAAGTAATTTATCTGGTGCTGGGGCAGACAAGTCCAGCGATGCAAATTCTGAAGAAAAGCACTCCAATTCGGAAGAATATGCTCCCAGCCCTAGAGATGCTGCCATAGCCAAAGTGAATACCTCATTGGCAGCCATTGGGGTGTCGCCAGTTTTGAAGAGGAAGCTGACAACGCTAAAAACATACAAGGCATCTAAACTGGAAAAAATTGAAAAAAGGTATGAGCACTTGCTGTCTGAGGCTGGAGGTTCTACTTTAAATCAAAAATTTCCAGAAGTATTCATGGAAAAAACAATGTCAGCTTTAAAAGCTAAATTTTTTTCAAGTCAAGACTCATCTTCCAAGATTGCAGTTCTGTCTGTTGCTCTTGCATCAATGACTCAGAGACAGGTTTTACAAGAATTTGAAGAGGTTGGTGCTTCTGATTTCATGGTTAAAAAGGCTGGAATGCTAATGAAAGAACAGGGATGCATAATGCCATCTGTTTCCACCAAAAGGGGCCGTTCTCTTGCCCAAGATAAAATAGAAGAAATTGAGAGCTTTTACCAGTTGGATGATTATAGTAGTAGACTGATGCCAGGAATGAAAGATTTTGTAAGTGTAAAGAAAGGTGGAGTTAGATGGCATGAACAAAAAAGACTAATTCTGTGCACCCTGAAGGAGTTATTTCACATGTTCAAGGAAAAACACCCGGACAGTAAGGTAGGGTTTTCAAAGTTTGCAGCCCTCAGACCTAAACATTGCGTCCTTGCAGGCTCTTCTGGCACTCATAGTGTCTGTGTCTGCAAGTACCATCAAAACTTTAAGCTGCTGCTGGAAGGTGCTAACTTCAACCAATATGAAAGCCTGATTGAGTTCCCTACATATAAGGAACTTATATTGCATGTTATTTGTAAACCACCAACCCCAGATTGTTACTTAAAGAGTGGATGTAGCAAATGCCCTGGATTTGAAAACCTAAAAATTATGCTGAGAGGTGCTTTGGAAGAGAACTTTGTAGACCACGTAACTTATGACCAATGGAGCTCTACTGATCGATGCAGTTTATTAACTGTCACTGAGGAAGCAGATGATTTTCTTAATACTTTTTTTGATCAATTTAAATCTCTATTGCCACACCATTTTATTGCAAAAGAGCAATCTAAATACTTCAAATTATTGAAAGAAGATCTTGAAGATGGAGAAGCACTTGTAATATGTGATTTTGCTGAAAATTATACTTGTATAATTCAGGATGCCATTCAAAGTTATTACTGGGATAATACTCAAGTGACTCTGCACCCTTTTGTTGTCTACTTCAAAGAGAATGGCTCCCTGAAATGTTTGAGCTTTGTTGTTGTTTCAGATTATATGAAGCACAACATTACAGCTGTCTATGCATTCCAGAGAAAATTGATTACATTTTTGAAAGATAGAATTGTATCTTTAGTCAAATTGATATATTTCTCAGACGGGGCTGCACAGCAATACAAGAACAAAAGTAATGTTATCAACATAAATTATCACTTTGAGGATTTTGGGGTTGAAGGAGAATGGCATTACTTTGCCACTTCTCATGGCAAAGGGCCATGCGATGGCCTAGCAGGCACACTGAAGAGACTCGCTTACTTGGCCAGCCTTAGAAAAGAACATATTAGGAATCCCAAGGAATTTTTTGAGTGGGCTAAGAAAAGCATGACAAACATTGAGGTCTGTTTTGTGAGCAATGAAGAAATACTGAACACAGAAACATGGCTGGAGTCACGCTTTGCCAAAGCGCTTAGCATTGCAAACATCCGTAATCAACATGCAGTCTTGTCCATTAGCAAAGCTGAGGTGAAAACAAGGGTTTATTCCATGTCTTCAGAAGGACAGTGGGCTCCTGTTGAACTCCTAAGAAAAGTTCCAGCATTCAACGATGTAAATCCTGGAGACTTTGTTGTAGTGCAACGTGGAAAGAAGTTCGTCTTGGGACAAGTGATGTACACTGACCCAGAGACCGAGGAAGTTCTCATAAATTCCTACCAGCAGATAGGTGTGGCCTTGAGGTGGAATCCAAGCATTGAAAGTCCTGACAAACCCATTGACCTGCACCAGATTCTTGCTGTGGTAAACCCCAACATAATTGAGGAGGTTTATGAGCTTTCCAACGATGATGCAGTTCGTGTGAAGTGGCAGTCAAAGTCCATGACAAGTAAGTGTGTTTTCAGATGAATTTGATTTTAATTTAAAACAAGAAAACTCAATATTTAGCATACCCTTATGTAATTTTAAAAATTTATTTTTCAGGTATGTAGAAGTCTGTGAACGTATTTAATTGTCAAAGTTTTAAGACACAGTTGTGACGAGCTCTGAAGTGTTAGTATTTTGATGTCAAGGTTTTGGAACTATTGTTATCCTATTAAATACCTTAAATACATTAGAATTCTGAATTGTATCATCTGTCATTCATGTCATTTTAATTGCCATGTGGATGTTAGTTGTGGATTAATGTTTTCCTCATTAAAATGGGCTATATTTTGTTAGCTGATTACTGTTATTCAGTATTTATAATCTGATGTCATGCATATAATAAAAGACACTTCTATATATTTAAATTCTCTTCCATCACTCAGGTTTTTTTTTTTTTTTTTATACAGTCCCTTTTTTGTTTCTCTACCCTTGTTGAGTTAGCCTCCTCCCAGGCCGTGCGTGCTAGTGCTGCACTCTCTTGGCAAGCAACAGAGGCACGGCAGTAAACATAAGGAAATTTGCTCAGAGATGATCAAAAGTAGACTTTATTTATGTGGGTTGGACAGAATCCACTGTTCAGTCATGGATGAAACGGTTACATATCGATTAGACTTCCATGGGAGGACGTACAAAACACCTGACAACGGACAGAAGGTACGTGGATTGTGAAAAGCCGGGAAGCCTCCTAACCAATGTTTGTTTGTTAGCCCATGCAGCTTATGGGATATTGAATCCGAACAGAATCGGAAAGAGTTGTTTTGGTGTAGCTTCCTACAAGTGTGTGTCCGAGGGGATGGTTCAAGTGTGTGCCAAAGAAGTAAAGTGAGTATAAATATTGGTAATTTTGCCAGGGGAATTGTTTTTTTTATCAAAACCCAGCCATATCTGTTGAGATCGAGTGATATTGTGACCAGGATCTGGCATCTGATAGGTTTCGTGAAAATGCTTTGTCACTTGAAAGCTTAAGTTTGATCCGATCCATAATTAAAATGTCGGGCCATGCTTGAGATTTGGTGGGGATGATCGGACACTAGTAGAGTACTTAACTTAATTTTTTCGCAATTTTTCTCAGACCGCGTATTTTGGCAAATTAAAAAAGTTATATAAAAATCTATTATTTTTTAAAAAAAGTGTTGGAAACCTTGACCCAAAAAAATTGTACCATAGTGCAATGGATTCAGAATAAAAAATAGGTCCCAAAATACCTTGAAACACACCAATACCATTCACTGGTGTTGATTTTGGTTTTATGCATATCACCAAAAAACTCAAAATATGGCTATTTTGCCAAATCTATCAGAAATTTTTAAAAAAAATTTCCTTTGGTTTGGGGGTCCTAGGGGTCACCCTAAGTGAGTTTTTGCCCCTCCCAGTCAAATCTGAGACCCTCGAATTCGGGCCGTGCGGTGGTTTGGCGTGGAATGACCCTCCTGCATGGGCGCGTGCATAGCGGGTCGGCCTACCCTCGCACTTGCAGGCGCCTCAGAGAAGCGCAATAGATTTTTAAAAAAATGCTACGCTACGCTCGCCACATTACGCGCAGAAAAACGGAGCGTACCCCTAGTTTACATAACTCCTACATACGTCAAAAGTCGCGTCTTACATATGGCCCACATACGGCAAAGTTGCTTACATACATCAGTTTACGTCCACATGCGGGCCAAATGCGGGACGTGTATTCTGATGTACTCATCGTATACGATCTGTATGTGCACCACATGCATTTCACTTCTTCATGAAACCTTGGAATTTGGGTCGTTTTAGGGATAACGTGTGACCAGGTTAGGTTAGGTTAGGGGTGCACCAAACACCCAAAATCGATAAAAAAACGATAAGATAAGCCCATTTAATTGATAAGAACCAAATTTGAACGAACGACTAATTTTTAAGAATTTTTGGGAAAACCATCGATTTTGTTCGAATTTTCGAAATTTTGAACGCGTTGCAGAGACGGAAGATGTCGACCAAAAAAAAGAAAAAAAAATTGTTCCAAGATCCTGATGCCATGAGGCAACTTTTCCGCACTATTACGTTTGCGATTTCGAAAAAAGTGTTTTTTCGGCCCTCTATTACTCACTGCTTTTATAATGTGTGAGATATCCTTCCTGATAAATGTCTCACATGGCTTCGGGAGCTCTCCTTGTAAGAAAAGAAACTGTTTCTGTATATAATCATTGATGTCACTGGGCTTCCCAAATGTTCGCGCGAATGCTGCAAGCAGAGCAGGTGATGCATCACAAACAACTTCGTCGCAGGGTCGTCCACCTCGGCGCATCCAGTCCATTATCCAATAGCATATGGTAGCAGCATCCTGCTTCTCAGTGATCATTTGGGCTATAGGCACTTGGAAGCCTGTTGAGTCTAACACAAGTTCATACAAAAAAAAAAATGAGCGCACAATCCAGCATCTACCCTACAGCGGGGGATGCGCTCTTTAGAGACCCTGTGGCATCCCCTGTAATTTTGGTATACCGTGAAGCCTTGTGGGTTTTGTAAAGTAGAAGCTGAGTAGGTGTGTCATAAATTACCGTCACTTTATCCAGCCCAATATCGTGGATACTGCCGATGAACGGCACAGAACGCTTCATATTTGCAATGGTCTCAAGTTCAGACCGGCCCTTCCGCAAGTTGAGCTTCACGTCCTTGCCTTCTTGCTTGGCTTTCCTTAATGTGGGCAGCTTGGGCAGGTTGGGCGACTCTACATCATTAAAAGACATTGTTGAGTTTGCACAATTTTGGCGGTAAACTGAGGGTGCCAAGTTTTCTAATATGTTTGAGGTTTGCGTACGCCTCTCGCCTTGTAGTTTGGCCTTGGTAGTGTGTGCAAGTAGTCCTGGCGGTACACCAAAACATACCGCAAATCGTGTTACAAGTGTAAAACTTGGCATGCTTGTTCCTTAAGGTATTTAGAAAGATTTGATCCGCTTTCCTTTTTGATTTTGGCATAAGGGTTCAATTTTTGAACATTTTTAACAGAATGGCGGCTGAAATTCGAAATATCTCCATATGTGCCCATATATACGATGTGAGTGTCGTTTCCGTATGATTTGAGGGCGCCCCGTCCATTAGCAAAGTCCCCCCTTCCCTCCAGCACCACGTTGAGCCCCAAATCCGCAATTTTTTTCCAAAATGGCAAAAATGGCGGCGTATTTTGCGTACTTTGTTATTTACCGCTACGGAGGCGTGTTTGGTGTCGTTTCGTAGTAAATTGGGGTCACTGAATCCATCTCTGGACTTCAAAAATTGTTTTGACGACATTGAACAGGTGATCGGGAACCAGAATATGTTCAATTTCGTTTTAAACTTTCCGTAAATGCGTGCTGGAAACCTTTAAAGCGGGTTTAGAGGTTTTAGAACGTGATTCTGAGCGCATAACATGTTTTCGGCAACTTCTGGTCAGGTTATGTATTCCTTCGGTGCTGTAAATGAGACCAAAAGAGCCTGCAAACGCACGTAAAAGGGCAGCGGCGAGTGCGAGCGAGCTGCGGCGCAGCCCGTCGCATTGGAAATAACTGTGGTGGTGTCGGTGCACAATTCTCTCAACAAGTCAGAGCTTTTCGAGTTTATAGCGGAAAGGCTAGTCTCATGATTCCAAGGCCTTTTATTTGTGACTAACATTGGTGAGGAATTTGCTTCTTCTAAGCTTTCTGGCATTGCTTTACCTGGGGCAAGCTGTGCTCACCAGGAAGAAAGCCGACGGAAGGATTATCTTGCACTTCCGTGACATGGTAGACAATGGTGCAAAAAGAGTTCCTGTCTGCTGTTCAGATACCGATGTTCGTGTTCTTGGAATTTCCTGCTGCCCGTCTCTGAAACAAAAAGGTCTGAATGAACTTTGGTTTAGATTTGGTGTACACTGGAATGTGTGATAATAAACGCGGGTTTTGAAACAGAGCTGCCGAGCTGCCGGGGTACAGGTACCCTACTTGTCCCCGGACCCTACTTGGCTCCGGCCCTCCCCTCTCCCCCCCCCCCCCCCCCGCTCCCCTCCTCTCCGCCCGGTCCCTCCGAGCGGCTCCCCCCTTTCGGAGGGTCATTATGAATTAATCATCCTTCCGTCCCCACTATTAATTAATCGATCGTCTCGCGGTGACAATATCTGACCCAAAAGAAATAGAAAGGTAAATAGTGAAAGGTGTTCTGTGTCCGTGTCTAACCTAACCTAACGTCGCCAAAGTGAAAGGGAGTGGTGATATGCGGTCGTGTGCTCGGCTAACCTAACCTAGCGAAGTGAAAGGTGTGTGCTCGGCTAACCTAACCTATTGAAGTGAAAGGTGTATCCTCGGCTAACCTAACCTAAGAAAAGTGTGTCCCGTCCCATCCTAACATGCGGACCGCGCTCGTCGTGTCGTTCTGCCGCGGATTGTCGGCGGCGGCAAGCTGATGGCCGGGGTCCAGGTCGCCGTCGACGACGTCCAGGTCGCCGTCGGTCGACGTCCGGGAGGGAGTGCGCACGCGCGCTGTGCACCTATGGCCGCCGCTCAGCTTACTGACGCGTAGGGACGGGCCGAGCGCAGGTATGCGGCTTACCGCCTCAGACTCCGTCCCTCCCCTCCCCGCCCCTCCCCGCCCCCGCTCCAGTGGAAGAGTTACGGTCATTGTCATCCGAGACGTACTGGTATGCATGATACCGGAATAAATAAGCAGGCTGCAGGTGAGAACCGTCTTGGTCGCCCCCTCTGCTTCCGTCCTGCGCTCCCTCCCGCCCTCCCCCCTGCCCTCTGTGGAGCCCGGCAACAGTTCGAGTCTGCTCCTTGTCTGGACAACAGTTCGAGTCTGCTCCTTGTCTGGACAACAGTTCGAGTCTGCTCCTTGTCTAGGCAACATCGCTGCCGCAAGCCGCTCGGTCTTATTCTCTGTCGCGCTCTCATAACCGATATCGCGTAGCCATGGCTCGTATCATGTACCGTTGTGAGAAGTGCTCAAAAAGTTTTCCGAAGCATTCGCGTCTCGCGCACCATCAACGTCATCCGTGTGGTGATAATTTGCACTGCGCAGAGTGCGGAAAAACATTTGGAAGCTTCTACCATCTCCAACGACACGAAGAAGTGCATCGAAACCGCCCTGCTGCCGCCGCCGCCTCCGCCGCCGCCTCCGCCGCCGCCTCCGCCGCCGCCACCGCAGCCGCAGCCGCTACCGCCTCGAATGCGTCTTCGTCGCCTGTGACCTCTCCGAACAGTTCCGCCTATGTGTCTCCCGCCCCGCCACCGGCATCCATCGGCGTGCCCTCGCTTGCAGACCTGGCCGGCGCCGGTCCGTCCTGTCCCCCGTCTCCAGAGTGTGACAGATGCGGAAAAGTCTTCGCTTCCCGGAAGGCTCTCAACATGCACGCCAAGAGTCACACTCGCGCCTACGAGTGTCCCGTGTGCAAGGCGCGGTTCGGGACGAATTCCAACCTGCAGCGGCACGTTAAGCTTGCGCATGTCGCTCCGGTCCGCGGCCAATTCAAGTGCCCGCGTTGCGATGAAGTGCGTACAACCCGAAAGCGCATGTGTGAGCACTTTATCGTGGGACACGGCGAGGAAGAGACTTGTGAAGTGTGCCACACGACATTCGCCAACACGTCCCGGTATGCGCGGCATCTGACAGAATGCCGGCGGATCAACGGCAGCCGTCCTGTCTTATCTCTGCGTCTACTGTCGCCAAACGTTTGGGTCTCCACTTGAACGCCAGCGACACTTCCGCAGCTGCGAACATCGCGAGGAGCAAGACGATCTTCTCGGGGGCGCGAACCAAGAGGACGAACTTGATGCTGTGCCTGACGACACGGACGCAATGGACGTTGACGAGACTGCGACCGCCGACACTGAAAACAACACGGACGAGTGGACAAAGGACTCGGCCCTAGAAGAGCATGCTGTCACCCACTCGCTTGCCCTCCCGAACGACGTCATTAGCCTGGAGGACTGCTTGCTTGCAAATAAGGAAAAGCTGGCTGCTAAATTAGCCGAGCAGCTCAAGTCCTCCGGTCGCGGTCTCAAATGATCGACCGGGTCCCGGTTGGTTGTTTCGCGCGAGATCTCCAGCGAAGACGGTGACGGCGTACGCATGGAGCACGATGAAAAGTACGTGAGGAGCGAAGTCCATGTGCTCCTTCCTGCAGACAGTGTGAAGGATCAGGTGGAATTCGCCATCATGGAGATGCTTCATGCGGCTGAAATTCTTGACACGAAGGGCAGTGGGTGGGTGGTGACTGGTGTTTTGACCCTGCAAGTAGAAACGGCGATCTTTGACCCGCTTGGAGGATCGAGCTTCTTGCCTGAACCTGCCTGGATTAGGAAGAAAAAATCAACGACGAACATTGAAAACTATGACAACAATGACTGTTTCCGTCTAAGCGTGGCGTGTGCAATGTTTCCGGCCCAAAACAACCCGCGGCGTCCGGAACATTATACGCAGTACCTGGACACGCTTAGAATGGGAGACATCGACTACCTTCCTATGAAAGTGCAGGATCTGGCTCGGTTCGAGGAGCTCAATGAAAACATCAGTCTGACAGTGCTCTATGCGGAAGAAGAAAACCTATCTGCAGTTGCGCCAGCGGACCGGCATGTGCGCGTCAGCCGGCCCTGGTTCGACGAGGACGCAAGCGACGAAGACAGTGACAGTAACTCGGAAAGTGACAGTGAAAACGATAGTGAAAACGACGAGGACAGTGACAGCGGCAGTGGCAGTGACAGTGACAATGACGAGGGGGCTGCTGCTGGTACGATAACCCAACCCAGACGAAAACAGAAGAGAAGGATCATTCCGATTTATGCAACTAAGGACAGGAAACAGAACCACGTGACCTTACTGCTGCTGGAGAAAGGGTCGCGACGGCACTATGTGACGGTGAACGTCGTTGCAGAGTGCACCGCGGTGTAAAATACCAGCAAGAGGCGTGGCTCAAGCCTTACATCGCAGCGCTCATGGAGGCCAGACAGCAGACCACACACCCGTGCGAGCAGCAGATCTTCAAATTCCTTTCGAACAGTTGTTTTGGGTAGGTTTTCTACACTGTGCGTGGGTCAGGAAATGTCACGGCCCCGAGTGTCTTTCACTCCGCCTCAAAAGAATTTTCAAAATTTTAATACCAAGCCGTCAGTTAAATGTTATAACTGTCAGAAAATGGGACATATGTCCAGAGAGTGTCGCAGGCGTCTCCAGAATTTTTCCTCTGCGGAAAATTCATTTAGGAAATCCCGATGCCCTGTGTGTGCTATGACTCGATTCCATGCTGTAGCCTGCCCTGCGGCTACCCCTGTCACTAAGGCTAGCCCTTACAACCCTCCTGTAGAAAGGATGCCCCTAAACTTCAGCCAGCGTTCCATGAACAGGCGCGATGGAACGCACCGCCAATGAATCAAGCGTCTGCTGTTATTGCCAACATGAGTGCTTCAAACGCTTTAAAGATTGAACCAGGATATTTTGTGTCTATCAAAATTGGAGCCAGGACTGGGAATTATATAATAGACACAGGAGCTTCCTGTTGCGTCTCTTCGGAAGCTATGTTGCCTTTTGATCAAGTATTGAGGCCAGTTCCTCGAGACCTTCGAGTGAATGGGTTTGGGAATGCGGAGCTAACATTTTTGGGAATCGCATCCGTTCCTCTCTCATTTCCAGCCCTTGGGCCAGAAATAGCATGTTATTTTGACTGTCTAGTTTGCTCCGGATCGTTGCTGCTGTCCTTTGATGGGCTAATTGGTCTGTCGTTCCTGTTGGAACACGAGGCCCAATTAGATATCCAGACGGGACAACTGAAAATAAGGGAAGGGAATATCCCTATGTATCAGTTAGAGCAAGGTACGCTGCTAGCTGATGACATGATTGAATTTGAGAAAGTAATTGCGCATATTAACGCAATGGTCAATGAGATTGAAGACAACGATTTGTCTGGAAAAATAGAGACTCCGGAGTCAGCAATGTGTAATGAGTTAGTTATGTTGCCGCAAGGGGCCGAAACCTTGCTTGAGGGTGCTCGTGCGTTTATACCTAGAAGTGATGTGTCAGCCGACGAGCTGACGCTAGCCATCGGTAGACAGAGTGGGGCTGGTTCCTTGCCTCAAGAATTGTGCACAAATTCTGTGTCTATTGATGATGATTATTGTTCGAGTGTGGGATCCCATAATGAGAAAGATTTTCCCCGGCCAGGAAAATGGCACCCTGTGAAAGAAATAAAGATTAATGCTCTGCGCGCAGAGGTAAAGTGTTTGGGTAAATACCCCGTGATGACTAGGTTTCGGTTGAAGATAGCGCCGTATGCGCAAGTCTCTTGTTACCTTCAGGCCGAGAGATTAGAACAAGATGAGAATCAGTTGTACCAAAGAGAGTATGAAAGGCGGGTTCTGGGACTCTGCTAGTGCCGCTGGTATGGCAGCCGCTGGTGGCGGTGGCGCGGCGTGGCGTGGCGGCGCTGCTGCTGTACGCCCCCCGCCCCCCCTGCCCCCCCTCCCCTTCCCCTTCCCCCTTCTCCCTCCTCTCCTCCCGCCCAGTGTGTCTCTTGTCAGTTTATGTTTTGATTGTAATCATAATTCATCTGCACAATTATTTACACAACAGCATGGTGCCATAGAGTAACAAGTCTTTACTAGATGAACAGCTGTTTGGATAGCACTCATTAAAAATGCAAATGAAACACCACCAAACTGCATGTTTACAAGAATGGCACAAAATGTGTAACTCAACTGGCCAAACCATAGGAAGCACATAGCATGAAAAAGACAGTGCCAGTTCATGGGGAATTACAAGAAACAGCACAAAAAAGTTATTAAAGTAAACCATTTTCTAAATTTGACTGTATAGAACACCTCATCAGTCTCTTCGCAATTAATTTATGTCACAAGAATGAAAGTCTGAGCTGAAAAGGGTGACAGAAGATATTTGGCCTCCTTCCCTGAGAAGGTTAACAAATATTAATAACATACCATATAGTAGTTGATTTGGTTGTGGCTAAATTGGACCACATTGTCTTGAAAACCCAGATCAAAAACAAAATGAAGTTATCATGCAGCGAGTAAGTAACACTAGGAAAAATTGTCTCATACACATACTACATATAGGGGCTTCTTAAGATCATTTTTGCTTAAGCAGTCTTAATTTCTCACCAGGCAACAAGGTGATTGACATAAAATGAAAAAATAAACATTAAAAAATCTTGCAGCCTTCACAACATAGAAGGTTACCAATTAAGAGTGCATTAGCATTCATCACAGAAACCAAAACACTATTGCAATGATCACAAAGGAAGAGTTCAACTCTTAATAGTCCACTCTAATATCCTTACTCAGAATTTTTTTAATTAAAAAATGACCATATGATATGAGGCAAGCCCAAGGGTTCTGAACAAGTTTCATAATGGGGATAGCTTAAAGATTGAATTTACAACATTCATCATGAAGACAGTTTGATTCTACATTTTCCAAATTCATCATAATACCAAGAAGAAAAAAAAAGAGATACAAGAAAAAGCTACAAAAGCCACTCATGTTTCACTAAAAATAAAAATAACTTAAAATAATTTATTTCTTCTGAAAGCTGCTACGACGCACTTGGAAAACTTGCTGGTATGGATCATAAGGTGTGCGGGATTCTAGGAACCTAGGAACTGTTGGGGAAATGCTCTTGAAGCACGAACATCAGCACGTAGAATGACCACGCCAGAGGGATTAACTTTCACCTTAATCTTGGTCTGAGGGGTTAGCACACCATAGCTCACATCTTCATAGAGATCCTGCAAAACATAGAAATGTGTATTAGTACACCACATAGAAGTTAGTGCAGCGGACACAACAAACTAAAGATAAACTAGAAATTATAGATTTACCTCAACAGCATAGCCACCGGGGTTGTCCAATCCAAGCTCTTGGAGGGTGACAGCAATATCTAATGGTGTGCCATCAACACGACGGTTCACAAAGGCGAGAGCATATGAAAAGTAGTCCTGATATTTAGGAGTGATAGGTCGAACCCAGTACTCAATACCGGATTGCTGCAAGAAAAAGAATATGATCACATTGAACCCAAAAGAGTTAAAGAATCAGATATCTTATATCACAAACAAGAGAAGTTAAATACCTTAACGATTCGGCGACCCTGAATTCCTAGAGGATCTTGGTCAACAGCAATGATTTTCTTGTTCTGCAGGATGGCCTTATATTCAGGTCTGATTGTTCTGAGATCAACAGACATGAGCAGAGGAGCAGCTAAAATAGCCCACAGAGCCATTTGAGTCTTACTTTGCTCATAGCTCAGCCCAAAGTTTCCAATTATAAGCTAAAAAAACAACACACACACATAAATTTGACATTTGTTTTAGCTGGACAAAATACTCCAAGGAAAAATAGAAATCCTCGGTCCGTTTGAAGTTTTCCTACAGACTTTTGGAACTCACCATGTCAGGGTCATTCCAATGTCCAGGTCCTGCATTGGGAATGATTACATCCTGATTGTCACCATAGTAGTCAATGATTGCCTCGAGGGTTTCCCAGGAATCTTGGATGTCACCATAATTGCGCCACAGGTTACAGTGTTCGATGATGGAGGAGAAATTGGGCTGTAAAATGCATGAATTAAGTAACCGGCCAAATGACATATTATTAATTTAAAAAAAAATGTATCTGACCTTCAGTCCAGCATAAATTTGGTAGACTGGCCAACTGCAAGAATAAATCATAGGGCGACCAGTGCGGTTCAAGTGGTATCCAAACTCAGGATAGCCTGGGAATTAAAAAGATGAATTGAATGTTACTCAAATAAGTTCTGAATTAAAGGTCATTCCTGAGCCTTTAACTTTACAGTAATAATAACTGTACAGAATTAGTATGTACCTTTATCCATTTCAGTGGGGTGTGCATAGCAGCCATCTAATTTGACATAATCCACGTCCCACTCGGCAAACGTCTGAGCATCCCGTTGAAGGTAACCCAATACACCTGGATAGCCAGCACAAGTGTAATTACCATAATCTTCATAAATGCCAAACTTAAGTCCCTTGGAATGCACCTGTAATTTAAAGTTGAAGTACATGTTGAAAGTAATGAAATAATCCACTACAGAAAACGGTAAAGTAAAGGTAGATAGTACATCACTCACATAGTCAGATAGAGATTTCATTCCACTGGGGAATCTCTGCCTATCGGCTACAAGTTGTCCTGAGTAGCTCCTTTCCTTTTCCAGCCAGCAGTCATCAACATTGATGTACTCATAGCCTACATCAGCATATCCCTCAGATACAACCAGATCTGCCATGGTTCTGAATAATCTTTCACTGAAATGAGAGAGAAGGATGGTGTCACTTTCAGATTCCCAATAGAGACAAAAAGTTCTGCGGTCAATAGAAACATTGAGACTACTTATTATTAACTTTAGCCACTCTGCTTAGGTCACAAATGGCTGATGACAATATGAAAAGGTGACAGAAATGACAAAAAACTATTGGAAACAACACATAGTAACTCCTGAACTGCCTTAGGCTTTCCACCTTCTTAGCACAGGCAAAATTTTGTGACAAAATTCAGGTAATAAAATCAAGTGATTTTAATAGGACAAAAAAGATCTATACTAATAACACACAGTCTGTCTGTATTGAACAGAAAAATTGATATTAATTTCTGTCATAAAAAATTGGTTGCACTACAATGGCAAGCACACATGGTCACTACAGACAGACTAAGCAAAAAATGCCATGCAGAATATTCACTCACCTAATGCAGTTGTCAGGATCATTCTTGCAATCAGTGTTACACCGAAATCTCTCCCATGCCAGCCATCCCATAGGCGGTGTTTTAGCTAGCCCATTCTCCAGGGCCAAAACTGCCGTTGCAGCTATCAGCACACTCACAATCACTACTGATACTTTTAAGCTCATTTTTACTGGAAACAAAAGAAAAATCACTTGTTCAATAACTATCCATGTGTCTTCTAGAGTGATCACAGCACGCACACACACTCATTCACATTCCACTGTCGCACTTGTCTTGACACAAACTCACACTGAAATTGTTGCCCAGATGTCAACCACACTTCACCACCACTGGTACTAGGGACAAGAGGCAGAAAAGATCTGCCTTGTCCTTTGGCTAGCACACGCACTCATACAGACAAGCTGAGCCCCCGGCCGTTGGGTAGAGACTGGTTGACTGGTCTGACCCAACAGCAACAGCACCTCTGTTGTGGGAGAGGAGAGGATGGGATGGTAGGGTAAAGGGAGTGAGAGAGGGGGGAGGGGACTGGAGGAGAGGGAGTGGCTGGAGAGAGGGACGGAGGTGAGGAAGGAGGGAGAGGTGGGAGGCAGGGCAGAAGAGGAGGGGGAGGGGTGGGGAAGAGGTGGAGGTAACAGGCATAAGAACTCCCCACTGCTTGCACTGCTCCCCGCTCCGAGTCAGCCTTACCCCCACTCCTCTCCACCTACTCCAGGCTTCCTTTTTCTTTTTGCTTTCACTACTTCATGCACTCTCCCATGAGAAGTTTTGTTAGGATATGCAGATGATAAGAGATCCAAAGTATGCCTCCATCAAGGAATTGCCCAGCGCAAACTACAGTACTTCAGGAGAGCATGGATGAATTTCCCAAAGCCTAAAACAAAAAAAAAAAAACAAGTTTTCAACAGCAACAGTGTGACCGTTATGACCAAGTAGTGCTACCATGGGATATTGAAAAGAGTTACGCATCAAGAGAAGTAACTATAATGCAGAACTAATAATGAACCAAGCAGCTATTGTGTACACTTAAATAAGTATCTCACAACTACCATGTCATACTTTGAAATTAATTGCACACCAAGAGGGGAGGCTCTTGCAGCACGCCAACATATGGAGGGGGCCTTTGCGAACTGGATTACTTTTTTTCTCAGAGCATATGTGTCCAGCCCAGCTGCGGCCCATGCAAACACAAATACCATGAGGTGCATAAAATACAGCTATGCCCTGTTTGGTCATGACTCACACCTCGTATAGTGGCCGCGATAGTGGTGATACCGGCAGAGCGGAGCCACTGACAGCGGGTGCAACGTCCACCGGTCCAGTCCGCTGAGCCATGAGATGGCTGAGCCATGGCTGTGCGCTGGTCGACCAGACGCGTCCGAAATGCAGCATGAGCAGTCCAGGCCATTGGCGTGGCCTTGGCCGACCAGCCAGCGTCATGAAACCCGCTCAAATCGAGCATGAAAACGTCCGAGTGTCCCGGAGCAAGGACGGGGCCGGGGGCTTCCTAACGCTTAGCCGAGCAGCCAATCAGCGCTGAGGAGAGAGGTCTCCCCTTCCCTCCGTTCTAGGACGCCGTACTGTGCGCTACGGGATCGCCCAACAGCACTTCCAGCTGCAGCCCTCCAGCTTCCGCGGATTCAGTCCCGATCAGCTGACTCTACTGAACCGGGGCCGGGGCAGGCCGGGGCAGACATTTGTAGGTTAAAGTCCTCTGCCGCCCCCGCCTCCCTGCACCGGGATTAAAAACGAGCCCCGCCCCTCCCGCCGGGGAGCTTAGCTTACCGCAGACCTGAGGCCGAGATTGTGCAGGACAGGAGCGGTGTCTCGCCTCGCACGGCTTTGTCGCAGAGATAGAAAGCGCCGCGCCGATATCACATTGTGTCATTTGCTGCTTCTGGACATGTCGTTTTTGTTATTGTTTACGTCACGGTGTCATTTAACTCTGCCCGCTGCTCGGCTGGTCGGCCGAGCCGGCGGCCACTTGCATCCAACGCCGTTCCGTGCTGTTATTCATTTTCTTTTCTTTTTTTTCCGCGAGGACTTTACAAACCAGAATGCACCGCACACAGAAAGGTTAAGGCGGAGGTGTTCGGAGCCCAGCAGTACCTGGCAGTGCCTAGCAGTGGGTGCCACGCCGCGGGGTCGGGGTGTTGGTCTCGGGACCACTGGGGACGGTCGTTGCTAAATGAGAGGTCCGCGCCGTTTGGCGGCAGGCGGCAGCAGCCTGGCCGACGCCGACACCAACCACATCGCCATCGCCGCAAACGGAGCGCGGTTTTCGCTCCAGTTCGGCCCCGCTAAACTGGTACGGGAGACGGGAGCCGAGCCGAGAACCGAGCCCACGTCCTGGGAATCACTTGGTGCCCGCCGCCCGCCCCGCCGCTGCCGCTGCCGCTGCCGCTGCCGGGGCCGCCGGGTCACGTGCTCGAGTCTTGTCACGTGACTCGGGGCACTCGGGGGCTACCGACCGCCCTGTGTCCGCCGACCGCCGGTCAGCGGACCAGGAATCCGAACCACTCCAAACGTGGTGAACGTGGCCTGGGGCGGGAGGAGTGGTCCTGGTGCCGAGCGGGGGCAGCAGCGGAGGGGGGGGGGGGGGCAGCAGGGGCGGTGCGGTGCGCGCACACCTCAGGCTCATAGCTTGTTCGGTTCGGCCTGGCCAGGCGAGTTGGCCGGGTCAGTGGTGGTGCCGGCTTGTTAATTATTTTGTAAGTTGGTAGCACTGGCTAATCATCTCGTCAGGCAGCCGGCAGCCCCACTGGCTCCGCTGCTGCTGCTGCTGCTGCTGCTGCTGCTGCTGCTGCTGCTGCTGCTGCTGCTGCTGCCGCCGCCGCCGCCGCCGCCGCCGCCGCACCGCACGACAGTCCAGTCCAGTCCCACTGAGTACACTGCTGCCAACAGCAGCCTAGCGTGACCCAATAAGTATTTCGCCGAGCGGACGGACGGACACGACGCTCGAAGTTCGGGCCGCGTCTCACTCACTGTCATGACGTCGATTTATAAATGTCCGCCACGGCAGTAAATAAAACTGCTTTTGTTTTACGGCGATTAGTTTCGCATTTAGGCGGCGGCGTCTGCCATTGTCGGCCTGGGAAAGAAGAGTGGGGCGGCGGAGCGGCGGCGGGCGGCGTGTTGTGGAGCCGGTCCCGTCCCGGCTAGGTGCGAGGCGCGTAGGTTGACTCGGGATGGCCGCGTTCACAAACCCGTGATCCTAGCTGCGTGTGAGAGGGTGGTGCTGGAGCAGGCTGCCGTTGGCGCGGGCCTGAGAGTCTCCCCGAGACTGCAGCAGGCCCGGCGGGTTCGATTCCCGCAGACGGTTCCGCGCACTTCCCTATCGGCTCAGCGCCTGCCAGTGGCAGGGTAGGCCAGCCCGCACGACATGCGTGCGCGAGCAAGCCGTGGTTGCCTACCCAGCAGGTGCTATTTTTCGCGGCTGGAATGCGCGTCTGCGATTGGCCTTCTCAACTGGGAAAGCCCCTATGGGGTAGGGAAAGCCACCCTTCCATTCCCCTCTGCATTCTCTCTCTCTCTCTCTCTCTCTCTCTCTCTCTCTCTCTCTCTCTCTCTCTCTCTCTCTCTCTCTCTCTCTCTCTCACTGCCCCCATTGTCAGAGTGATGTGCACCATCGGCTAACGGAGTGATGGCCCCGACGTGAAAGGGCGCTGTGTTGCTACACTGTCCGGGCTCCAATTAAATTTGAATCGCGATCTAAACACGAAAATCCAATCCAGCGACCTTTTCAGTCCCGTCATACCATTTAGAAGACAACTTCTGACTACTGGCAGCTCGTTTAACGAAAGGCCACATTCTTATTGCTTTCTTAGTGTTACACTAACACAAACCACAGGTACATACCCACCCAGGCTCATTGGTGCAGAGGCGCAGAGCCCCGTACAGGCCTTGCTGACGGTGAACCTGCCGTGTGGCGCGCGTCGAGGGCCAGCGTGGGGAAACTGTGAGCTCAAGGCTAGTCGTACACCTTTCTGGGTGTGTTTGCCTTAACATCTACCTGATGTAAGAGGAACGTGTGTTCACGGTAGCGAGCATGATTATGTTGTTTGAGGTATATATCCCGCAAACGCAAACGGAAACTACGATTACGGTTGGCAACACACCTTAATAACCGTCAGTACCGTGCAATAGGTGTACATGGTTAAATAAAAGTGCGAATTCACTTTCATTACGCCTAACAAGTGAAGCGATTTCTACCACAGTTTAATCTCTTCATATATTCTCATCCATTCATCGTGTTGCTCTACTAATTAGTCCGGTAACACCACATCCAAGTCTTCGACATCTGGATCGAGCGACTTATCTTAAGCATCAAACACCAAATAAGAAGAACGGAACACTACTCTGTGAGGAGTAGCACCAGTTGCATGGCTGAGAGACGGATTAACGGCGCACTGGATTTCAGGGAAAAACATATCCCAATCTCTGTGATCTTCCTGTACATATATGGAGATAATGGTTTCCACCGTTCAGTTCGTACGCCCAGTAGGATTAGTTCTAGGATTGAAAGGAACGTTATGGTAGTATTGTTATCCCCACATAACTTAATAAACTGATGACTGTTATACTGCTGCCTATTGTCACACTAGACATTCCTCGGAGCTCCATGTCTCAAGGTGGTATCTTCTTTCGAATGTTTACACACAGCTCTGACAGTTGCCGTGCGCAAGATCTGTAGGTTAGGTACGTTAGGTTAGGTTAGGTAGGAGACTGTTGTGGGAGGGTATAGGATGCAGTATTGACGGTCCCCGTTAGGTTAGGTAGGTTAGGTTAGGTAGGTTAGGTTAGGTAATGTTAGGTTAGGTTAGGTAGGAGACTGTTGTAGGAGGGCAGTATTAACGGTCCCCGTTAGGTTAGGTTAAGTTAGGTTACGTAGGTTAGGTTAGGTTAGGTAAGGTTAGGTAGGGTTAGATGGTATCCTCTTTCACATGTTTACACACAGCTCTGACAGTTGCCGTGCGCAAGATCTGTAGGTAGACGTAGTTGGAAAATGCTTCAATTATTACAGACAGCTAAGTGAATCTACTCATCAAACGAGGCTAGGGGCATACAAGGTCTGTTGTATTGACATCGTGTTGATGCGGCTGGAGTCTATCAAACCAGGACGACTCCTCCCATCAATCTTGATTTGTTGTCACACCTGACACTGAGCGGTAACGCCTGACATTATCCTTAACCTCAGACAGTAAAAGGCCTTAAAAAAGAGCCCCCGTGGCCACTATTGGGATCATCATGACATTTTTGCAACGTCTCGCTTGTATGTGCGTCTGGAAGCAACTGCACCCAACGCAAAATCCGAAAAATAAATGAAAACTTTGACACTTTTTACTGCTTTGAATCATCTGGAAACATACACTTTAATTTGTCAAAGTCGGTTGGTTCTAGGTCTTTTACAAGCTTATCTAATGAGCTACTTAGAAAGTTGTACGAGTCCAGAAATCGCAGTTTGCCCCATGTGAATGATATATACTTTTCCCTTTGATTTTGGAATGCAACACAGATCAGTTCCATCGGATAAGGCTCCAATTTCTGATACAATACAATGAGCATCATACCCAGAAAAGTTATGGAAAAATACTGGGATGAAATCCCGCTTTTTTAGATTAAGATTGCACCCTTGGCAAGCAGCACCGCGGTAGTTGTCCTTTTCCTTTGTATGGTCATGATCATTTACCTTTGGCACACCTGCACGTGGTACATCATCCCCACACAAATAAGCCTTTTGATAGCCTTTTCAAATTCCTTCCAAGTGGCTTGAGTCATATCGATTGGGTATGCTGTACCACGAAGTTCCGTGGTGTTGTCCTGTTCCTCCTTCAGACGAAGGAGAAGACGTTGAACCACATTCTCTCCGCCATGCTCCAACACAGGCTCCTTAAACAGCTTCCCATCGGGTCCAACAATGACATACGAAAAGCCGCACGGAACATGTTGATTGAGCTTCGTCGTGGAGGACTTTTCAGGATCTGGAACCACCGTGCTGATTGGTTTCAACACGCACTCAAGATCGCAGTATATCACAAAGTCATGACGGAGCTGCTTTTCGAAGTCCGTGAACTTCATTCTGCTACACTTTTGATCAGGCATTTTCACTGCTTGGGCACCACCCGGCCAGCTTGTTGCCCAGCTGCCATAGCCTCACCCCTACGGTCTCCTCCGTATCCTCCGGTTCCTGCAGCAGTCTTGCCTCCTCCTCCTGGGTCAGCGGGTTGACCTCGGGATCGCCGCTGCGAGGGGACCCCACGGCCACCTTCTGCATCTCCTCGGCTAGCGCCGCGTCGGCGTCCGGCTCTGCACGCTGCACCTCCATGGGCTCCACCGCTGCTGCGGCCGCCGCCTGGCCCGCCGCCTCGAGAGCTGCTTGGTGGTGCCTCGCGTCGTCCTCCGTCCAGGTGCCAACCGTCGCACTCCCGCCGGGAACTGGGGGGTCTCCGCCATCGGCCTCCTCCGTCGGCTCCTCCAACTCGCCTACCGGCCTCTCGCCGTGGCGCGCCGGCGGCCTCGCCTAGGGCTCCGTTGATTCTCTCCGTCCTTTCATCTGGGAAACATGACGCTTCATTAGATTTCCGTCCTTATCACGGCACATCCACATCCTTGCACCCTTCTTGGCCTGCACCACGGCGGGCGCCCAGCGGGGCTGCCTCTTTCCGTGGTACACTCGAACCCACACCTGTTGGCCGGGGGGGAAAGTCTGCGCCGCCGTCAGATCGTTCTCCTCCCCGCTCCTCCCCCTCCCCTCCAGACTCAGCCTCGGCGCGCCGGGCCGCCGGCAACATGCGTGCCAGAGGCCGCCTGGGCTGCCTACCCATCAGGCGCTCGGCCGGGCTCTCGCCGTCTGGGCCAGGTGTGAAACGGGCCGTTTCGAGGACCAATCGCAGACGCCGTTTCTTATCCCCTTCGAAACGTGGCAGCGCGTCCTTGATTGTTCCCACGGCTTTCTCCGCCAGCCCGTTTGACCACGCGCAGTGTGCGGCAATCGTTAGGTGGCGAATTCCGCGTTCGCACAAGAATGTTTGAAACGCCTCCGACGTGAACGCCGTCCCGTTGTCGGACACGATCAAGTCGGGGTCCCCAAATCGAGAGAACGCGTCCCGCAGGCACGTAACTACGGCCTCCGAGGAGGGCCCTGGTACCCACCAGGCCTCTATCCACTTTGTTGCCGAGTCCGCCGCTACCAGGAAATACTCTCCCTGTCGCGGCTCCCCGAAATCCAAGTGAATACGTCCCCAGGGCCTGCTGTGCGGCCATGCGCGGAGCGGTGCTTTGGGCGGATCGGGCCGGCGCAACTGGCACACTTTGCACCTCGCTACCATGGCCTCGATCTCGGCGTCCAGCCTAGGCCACCAAAACACCGTCCTTGCCATGCTCTTGGTGCGCACGATTCCCTGGTGCGACCAATGCAGGCGGGACAACGCCTCCGCGCGCAGGGCCTTCGGGATCACCACACGGCTCCCCCACAACACACAGTCTTGGGTCACCGATATTTGAACCCGCTTACGCCACAGCGCGCCCGGCTCCCCCGGGGGCTGCTGCTTAGGCCACCCTGCGCGCGCCCATGCTCGCACTTGGCGGAGCTCGGGGTCTTTGTCGGTCGCTTCCGCGATGTCCTTTGCCGTTATGACTGCTCCGTCTGGTTGCCGATTACCTTCCAAATCCAGGTAGCCGAGGTACCGCAGCGGTGGATCCGGAGGATCTTCCGGCGGGCCCTCTACCGGCAGCCGCGAAAGGCAATCAGCATTGCCGTTCAGGTGCCCTGGCCTGTATCGCAGCTCAAACGCATCTGCAGACAGAGTCAACAGCCACCGCAATATCCTAGGACTCGTGACCGCCGGCGTCCTGCCCTTGAAAAGCCCGACAAGGGGCTTGTGATCTGTCAGGACGACAAAAGTCCTCCCAGCCAAGTACTGGTGGAACTTCGTCACGCCAAACACGATCGCCAGACCCTCCTTGTCGAACTGGGCATAATTCTTTTCCGCCGGCGACAAGGTCCTGGACGCGTAGGCAACCGGCCTTTCGAACCCGTCCACTACGTGAGCCAGCACAGCGCCGACCCCGTATGGAGTCGCGTCGACGGCCAGGACGACGGGCAGATCCAGGGAGTAGTGAACCAAAACCCGGTCACTACACAACTCGTCCTTGACAGCCTGGAACGCCCGTTCCTGCTCCTCACCCCATTGCCACACGGCATCTCGTGAGAGCAGTCTCGTGAGCGGTTCGAGCAGCTCTACTCGCCTGGGAAGAAATTTCTGGTAGAAATTTGCTTTTCCAAGGAAGGACTTCAATTGAGTTATGTCCTGGGGCGCTGGTGCATGCCGCAACGCCTCCACCTTGTGTGGGAGAGGCGCTATGCCGTCGGCTGTCACCTCGTGCCCCAAGTACTGCACTTAAGCTGCTCGAAACAGGCTTTTCTCAGGTTTGATTCTCAGTCCCGCCTCACTGAGCCGGGACAAGACCTCGCGCAGGCGCTGGTCGTGTTACTCCCTGGTCCGCCCCGTCACCAGGACATCGTCCAGCCACACGACCACACCGTCGATACCCGCCAACAGCCCGTCAATGAGCTGCTGGAAACGGGGAGGGGCCACGTTCACGCCGAACCAGAGCCTGTTCACTCTGAACAAACCTCGGTGGGTGTTGATGGTCAGCAAGCGAGCTGTCTCATCGTCCACCACCACCTGGTTGTAGGCCATGGTCAGGTCGAGCTTTGAAAACATGGTTCCCCCCGCCAGCCTCGCGAACGCTTGGTCAAGCGTGGGCAGGGGGTATCCCTCCGGTTTAATTACCGTATTGACAGTGCTGCGATAGTCCCCACAAACGCGAACTTCCCCGTCCGGCTTGTCGACTATCACAATAGGCGTGGCCCACTCGGCCTGGTCTACGGGTGTCAAAACCCCCAGGCCTGTCAGTCGCTGCAGCTCGGTGTCCACCTTCGCCCTGCGAGCGAAGGGAACCGGCCGCGCACGCAAGTAAATAGGCACCGCCTCCGGCGGTGGTTTGATGCTCATTTTCGGCCCCCGGTACGTACCAAGGCCGGGCTCAAAGCACTCAAACTCGGCCCGCTCGGCAGGGGTCGCCCCCAAGGCGCCCTCGGCCTGGCCTACCGCCCCGACAAGCCTGTTGTGTATGAGTGTACCAACCACGTATTACGACTGTGACTGTACTTCCCTGATTGGTTACTCCCTTGCCGCTGCTACGCCAGCGCCACCTACCGGAGCCTAGCTTTGCCTCTGTACTGAAATCACACGCTAGTCTGAAATACACGCCCGAGCGAACAACACCTGTGTCTCACTCCTACGCCTTCACCCTCGAACACATCACTGGCGACGAGGTTTCGTTTTTTCATCGTTGGGTGTATTTCGGACTCCATTGTCCCCGTGGCACGGGACATTTGGCGCCATCGTGGGAAGCCCGCTGCCTCCTGCAGTGTCATCGTGTCTGGGTGCTAGTCGACGAGGCCATGGCTGTTCCACCACTGCGTTTCGACTCCACACACCCGGAGACGTGGCCCCCCAGGCTAGGATTCCCATGGGACGACCCATGGGGAATGACATCTCATGGGTCATCATGGGAAAGATATTTCCCATGGGTTAAGAAGGAGTTAAAACCCATGGATTTATGGAACAGAATTTCCCATAGGATATCGGGTTTCCAATGGGAAGGTGCTCCTTGCCCCCATAGGAAAATGTGTTCCCATAGGGAGGTGGAATCCCATTGGAAAATGTCTCCCATTGGGAATATATAAATCCCCATAGGAAGTGTCTCCTAGTTCTCCTTATTGGAAATTTGTCCCAATTGGGAAATGTCTTTCTTAATTTAAGTATAGCAAACATAAATGTTACAGAAATTCCTCATGAATAATGGTTTAGATACAACTGAACTTTCATTTGTTGAAGAACATTCCCACAAGTGTGCTGTACATCAGAAAATGCCAAGTTGACGAGAGTATTGAAACAACTTAATCAAAAGCAAGAAACACTTTTATATCAATTAATAAAAAAAGAACAACTTCAATGGATGCCATGAGCATCAGAAAACATAAAATAAACTTGTACGTCAAGTTGAAAAGCAAGGAACCAGGAACACTCTTATGTCAAATAATAAACAAAAGAAATGAATGCAAATAGCAAAAGTCGCAAGTAGAAAAAAATCTTAATCGGTCTTCTCTTCACCCTTCTGCTTTGCAGCTTCTTTCTTCGCCTTTTTCTGGAACCAAGAGGGGAAAGAAAAATGTAATTCGAACCAGCATTGCTATGTACAGGAATATGATGCAAATGATAGTTAATGCTTACGGCAGAGTCCTGGAACTTTTCCCTTATGTATGACTCGGCTTTAGGCATTAGTTCATCCACATGCTCATTACGCATGCCTTCAATTAACTTCTTTGCCCGGTACACACCTACAAAAGAATGTCACTATGAGTCTTCTTAACAGTTTCTGCAAGCATAACAAAAATAAAATCAGAATATAGCCCCTTACCAAGTATGGCTTCTAAGTTACCAGCTGGAGGTAGAGGTTTACGGACAGCATCTGGAGTTTTAGGGCTCTTGCCCCCGTGCAAACTGTATTGGGAACAACCAGCAAATCCCCACACTTCTTCTGCCAGATCTTTCACAGCAATAGATATTTTTGTTTGCCCAGACTTCACTTTTTCCCACACACTCTTTTTGATGTATGTATTGTTTCCAATCAAAACCTGACAAAAATACAAAAAAATTGTAATATGAAAAGAGGACCCAATACCAAAGCACAATAAAATATTAAAATCCAAGAAGAAAATATAATATACCCTGCCCTTGTGGTCCTCCTGTAGACCCTCCTCATCTTTGAGTGCTCTCAAAATCATTGGTGCAAGATCATGATTGTACTTCTCATTTGCTCCTATAACAAAAAAAAACAACAACAAAAACAAAAAAATAGCAGCAACAATAACAATCCTTAATAGAAAATAAAACTTCTTGTTAAATATATGATCATAGGCATTACCAATTTGTCGTCTTTTGCTCTTCTTAGGACTCTTAGGACTCTTCTTGCATTTTTTTGATGCTGAAACTAAGTTGTAGTTCAAACCATGGAAAACAAGTATTAGTGGAAAACTAATTCAATTAAGTTTACAAATAAAGAGTAACTTCATAATCATACCTTTCTCTTTGCCCACACTGCTTTTAGGACTGAGTACTTTAGTGACCTTTTTTGGGGAAGAGCTCTTCTTTTTTGGACTTGGACTGTCCTTAGACATAACATCAATTTGGTGGGAGTCTTCCTTCTGGCTTGCAGTTTTCTTAGGAGTGGAATGGGTTGCTAAAGAAACATTAATTTGTTGAGAGTCCTTCTCCTTCTGGCTTTGAGTTTTCTTAGGAGTGTAATGGCTTGATACAGAAACATTAATTTGTTGAGAGTCCTTCTCCTTCTGGCTTTGAGTTTTCTGAGGAGTGGGATGGCTGCTCACTATGGAAACTACTTTCCATTTGGGAGTTGCCCTTTCTGACTGGATGTCTAAAATAGATTAAGTGAAAATTAACATTAAAAGAAGACATAAATAAGAAAGGAAATATTCACCACCAAAGGCAAGTAAAAAATGATATCATACCAGCATCAAAGGACTTGGGACTTTGTCTCAGCTTTGGGCTTCCTTTACTTATAAATGAATGTCCCCTATTCAGACTTTGACTTTGACTCTTCACAGGTGCTATAATACAATGGGAACAAAAGAAGTTGGAGGTGAAAAGTACAGCAAGCAGTAGCAAGGAATTGCTGGGAAATAAAGGCCTACTGAATTATCCACCAACCTGAGTCAATTTTTAGGGGTGAACCGTCATGGGTAAATAGTCTCTTCACAACTGCTTCCTTTCTTTTCTCGCCTAAACAAAAAAACTGCATGAGCTGGCTTGCTAAATAACACAAAAAGGAAAAAATCTTGGGTTGATACCTCTCCCAACCTGAATATTTCACTGTCTCTTGCACCCATCGGTCAACCCTGGATAAGGAGAAAGGTTCTGCAACAAAATAAGGAAATAAACACATGGATGAATGCAGAGCATTAAAAAAATGTATTCTTACCTGGAGATGAGGCCTCTTGAGTGACAGTTTGGAAAGTGCGAAAGGCATCCTCCCATGCCTTCAGTCTTAAACGGAGTGATGTACATTCCGTTTCAGCTTTCCTAGATTTGGTTCTTTCCATAGCCAGTTGTCCCCGAAGGCTTTGAATGGTTTCCTCTAATTTATTTGTTGGATTCACAGATTCATATGATGACACCGTAGTGGTATCATCGTCCAATTGTGGTCCCTTTTTAATATTGCTGACAGCCCTCCTACGGGATTGTCTCTTACTTTGGGCTGGGACTGGAAATAGAAACACACTTGTAGAGAAGATTAAGATTACAGCTTCATGTAGAGATTTCAGATTGAAATAAACTTAAAGTGAGAAAAAGGAGATAATCCCAAGACAAGTACTTCTTATAAATTGTTGGCCTTACCTGCTGTTGAGTTGACACTCTTATTTTCTCCAGCAAGCTCTTCATTACCACACGTATCTTCCTTCTGTGCTGGCTCACTGTCAACATCTTTAATATCAGAGTTCTGATTTCTTGGGGGGGATTCTTTCAAGATTGGAGCTTCATTCGTTGCTGGGTCTGGAATATAATGCCGTTAGAGCTAAGGAGATGATCCCAAGACAACTACTTATTATTTAATGCCCGTACCTTCTGAACTGACAACACCCTTTCCATCGGAGAGCTTAGGCCTCTTTAAGGGAACATCAGTGCCCTCAAGGTTCTTCCTCTTAGGCCGTTCAGTGGCAACTGTAGAATAACAAACAATCTTGAAAGCATAAATCCAAAGAATAAAGAGAATTGCAAGGCTGTTACTTGCACATACCTGTGGATGAATCTTCACTATTTTTTACAGAATCCGTGTAATCTGTCCTGTGAGCTTTTAACATTTCTGCCATTCTCTCCTTGGACGCTCTTTCAAGCGCAGCATTCACTTGCCTCCTAGCCTGGAAAAAGTACAGGTTCAATAATGAATGGACAAATAAATGATACACAGATACATACCTTTTTGCTGACTTCTTTAATATTCGCCTCAATGTCTGCTCCTCTAGTTTTTTTGCCCTCATTTTGCTTAGTTGAATGTTCCTTCAAAAAGGCTGGTGGGAGCCTAATGGGTGGCTTTGCAGATGCCGCTTGGCGAATCATAGACGCTGGGGCAGCTGCACAAAACAGAGCAACGGCGAAATATACAGACTTGCGTGGTAGGTTACGTGCCTCATGAAACATACAGAGCGAAATAACCTTTAAACATACGGCAACTAACCAAAGAATGCCGCTTACACTAAACTCCAGTAACGAGCTACCCGGACTAACCTGCCAAAAGTAGTATCCTCCCCTCAAATGTGTGCTCGGTGGTGTCACTGTCTTGCATTCGTTCAACAGCCCAACGGACTTCGTACATTTTAAGTCGATCAAAGTCATTTATACCTCGAGGGGTCGGCAAATCCAGAACATCTTTCACAGGAACAACATAGCTTTTCCTTTCCTTGGGGAAATACACACAAGCAATACGAATTGTCATTGTGAAACTTGCCAACGTTCTTCGAACACTAGAACCAACCACCTCCTTTGTTCGTTCGATGACCGTTGCACGCGTAGAGAGATGCACCTCGAAAATCTACCACTCGCGCGTCACTCATCTCGACCAATCGCAGCACAGAAAACAACTGCCTACAGTCTGGCCGTCTGGCCTGCCAGCCCGAAGAATCTTAAAATGACAGCCGTCGCAGAATATTTTAAAACTTTCGAAGTTTTAGGAAAATAAAAATATATCTGAATATTCCTCAAATGAATAGAATTTAAACATACTAACCTATTATTCAGCAGCGTGACTGACTTCCTCGGTACGGTGGCATGTGATTGGTCAGATCAGTCACTTGTTCATGTTCGGCTGCTGAGTGGCTCGATTCTAGGACTTCGGATTTCGGATGGGGTCGGGAGCGAACAGTTCGTTTTGTAACGGTAATTCACGAAGGTTACACGGTGACGTGATAAATTGGTAAAGTGATTAATGCAGTCCGACTGGACGAGTGGGAGCAAGACCGAACAAAGTTGGTATAGCAGTGCTACGAGACACTTCGAGATTGTCTTTATGTGCTAGGTTAATCATCTCTTTGAGGACCAGAGACATATCATGCCTCCCAAGAAAAGAAAGAATTATTTGGGCCCAGATGTTGATGCTGACCAACCGTTGCCAAGGACTACTAAATGGCGATATGTGGAGGTGTGTAACTGAGCACAAGGTGTTCGTATGCATTGTACTCTTTTAAAATCCTGGAGACTGAAGTGTGCCTAAATTCTACCATCATTTCCCAGGGTCAAGGCGTTCAGGTTCTGGGTTCTACGTCCAGTGGTGTTGATGCGACTGCTTGTGGATTTGGTCCGTCATCGAATGACTCATTGGTAGGCTTTGATATAGAAAACATAGGTTAAAGCTTGAATGTCATTGCTTCGAGAAGGCTAATTATTTTGTCTGCTTTTTGTGTAGAATCAAGGTGCAAGTACATCGGCTAGTGAACCATCAGCAGCAATGATCGCGGAAGATATGAGAGCTCAGCATGCTACAGGAGTCTTTCTTAGACCTCAGGTATTTATTTATAAACTTAATTATTAACAACCATGTGAATTCTGTGGATTTGGTTCGTCATTGAATGCCTCATTGGTAGGCTTTGATATAGAAAACATAGGTTAAAGCTTGAATGTCATTGCTTCGAGAAGGCTAATTATTTTGTCTGCTTTTTGTGTAGAATCAAGGTGCAAGTACATCGGCTAGTGAACCATCAGCAGCAATGATCATGGAAGATATGAGAGCTCAGCATGCCACAGGAGGCTTTCTTAGACCTCAGGTATTTATTTATAAACTTTATTAATAACAACCATGTGAATTCTGTGGTATTGTTACCTGTCTGATTTTAGTGATGGAAAGTTAATCTAGACTGGATCCATTTCTTTATTTTCCAGGATGCATCAGGTTCCTCTTCATTTCCAATTGAGAAATCTAACTTCACCTCTGGATCAACTAGTGTACAACAGTTAACTGTTATGCAAGCTGCTGTCATGACCGGACCTGCTTTTCCTAGTTTGTCACAGGACTCTTATGTGGAGGTGTGTACCATTAACATTGCATAAAATCTGTGAGTGTCATGCACTTTTTCATACTATTGAAAACAAAACTAAAATTCAGAAATGGTATTTAGCTGAGCAGTGTGTGGTGCAGGTGTAACGGCGCAGACCCTTTATATAGTTGACATTAGGGACCAGCGCCGTTACACCTGCACCATATAGTGTTAAGCCAAATATTATTTCTGCATATCGGTTTTGTTTTCAGAAGTATGAACAAGTGCATGACATTCACAGATTTTATGCAGCTCTGATCATTACCGGCCAATACCTCATGCAATTAACAGTAGAAACACCACTTCTACTGAGTAAAATGTTAACTGTATAACTGAAGTTTATTCAGACCACTACAGATATTAATTAATCTGAGAGCATTGTTCTTATTGCTGATTTACCATTCTTAAACTTGCTTTATAATTGAGTTCTTGATTTTAATGTTTATGCATGAATGACACTTCTGTGAAATTATTGTGAATTCCAGTAATATTGAAAGGATCTATTCATTGCTGATAATCAGTTTCTATTTATTGCAGAACGTATGCGGAGATAATGATGCAGCTGATCAACAGCCACCTGGAGATCCTCAACCTGGTCCTGAAAACGTATGCGAAGAGAGTGATGCAGCTGAGCAACAGCCACCTGGAGATCCTCAACCTGGTCCTGAAAACGTATGCGAAGAGAATGATGCAGCTGAGCAACAGCCACCTGGAGATCCTCAACCTGGTCCTGAAAATTATGATCAGAATCCAAGTCATCCAAGACTTCGGAGGAAGATGCAAGGAGACTTTGATCCTGTGATCGACACTGCTGTGAATGTCTCCCGCAATGATGCATTGTATATGGCATTGGGATTGGCGAGAAGAGAGAAATTTAGTAATGTAGCTCTGTGTAATGCTGTGATGTTAATTAATTCTCTTTTTGCTGCTGCTGTCTTACCTTCCACCATAGATTTATTGGATGGTCTTCTTGTCAGCAACCTAGGTGTGAATTATTTTTTTTTCTGTGCAGTATGCTCTAAATTGTTTGGTGAACTGGATTATAAGAGACTTAAGTTTTATGATTGCCCCATGGAAGGTTGTCGAACCAGAAATATTATCTCTGATTTACGTGTAGCCAACTTTTTTGTAATTTTCAGCATTCCCCATCAACTTCAAAATTTGTTAAGTGATGCTAAAATTAGAAATGCTCTACTCACTCCTGCTGAAGCAGTTGCTAGTGTAAGGCCTGGCTTCATATCTGACATTTGGGGAGGTACTGTGTACAAGGCATTTGCTGCTGCTGTGGAAAATATGCTGTGCCGTGTCTTTTCTTTTCATTTTTGTGTTGATGGTTCCCCTCTGGTTGTGGCATCGTTGCTGTCCATTTGGCCCATTCTTTTGGCACTTCAAGAGCTACCAGCAGAACTTAGGATGTCAAACCTTTTGTTAGGTGGACTCTGGTTTGGGAAAAAGCCAGCAAGAATGGACCTCTTCTTAAAACCCTTTGTTGATCAGTTCAGACAACTAAGTGAAGGCTTCAATATCAAGATTGGAAACAATGTTGTTTTTGCTCGTGCATATTGTACAGGCTGCTGCGTAGACTCTGGTGCCAGAGGTAAAGTGCAAGGAATTAAGACGCATTCTGGATACCACTCATGCAACTGGTGTGTGATTTGTGGTGAGTGGATAGGAGGAGCAGTTAGATTTCCTATGACTGTGGTTCGACCTCGAGACAGAACCCATGAAGAAATTGTAAGATTGCAGAACATATTGTTGAATAATCCTTTACCTGAAGAGGCTCCTATTGAAGGGAATGACATTGATGAAAATGCAGATGACCCAGGCATCCCAGAGGCAGAACAAGGTCTTCTGGGTGTGAATGCAGTGTCTCCACTTGTCAATTTGCCTTACTTTGGCCATGGTGCAAACAGAACTCCATCTTTCAATATGGTCCATAGCTTTTTTGTTGATTCCATGCATTTACTAGATTTAGGAGTCAGCCGGTATTTTCTCACCAGATGGATGGAGGATTTTGGACATGATTACTATATCCATGCATCATCAGTTGAGATTGACCGAAGAATTGAAGCCTTGCGCCCACCTCTAGAATTTAGGAAAGTTCAGCGAAAATTGCAGGAACGAGCAAGATACAGTGCAAGGGAGTTACAAAACTGGATGATGTACTCTTGTGTGCCAGTGCTGACTGGAATTCTTAGAGAGAAGTATCTGAAGCACTGGTTGCTTCTGATTCAAGCTCTTTATCTTCTGAATCAGAATGAAGTCAGCTTTCAAGAGCTCAACAGTGCCGACACCCTAATAAACTTGTTCCTCATTCAGACTGAAGAATTGTATGACCGAGCAGATATGACTTTCAATCTTCATATTCTCAAACATCTAGTTGCTCACACATTCCGCAATGGATCACCTTGGGCGACAAATTCTTATTCGTTTGAAGATGGAAACGGCAAGCTGAAATCAATTATTCACAGCAGTCTAGGTGTACCACACCAGGTAATCAGAAACCTATCATGGGATGAATCCTTTAAAATCCTTGAGGGGGTTGTTTCAGAGAAAGCAAAAGACTATGTGTCCAAAATTACCCAAACTAAACATGAAAAACAAAGAAGTCTTCTAATTGGGACTGCTCGACTTATAGGAAAACCTGAAGAGTTTCAACTGTCTGAAGAGGAACAGTATCAGTGTGAAAGTAATGATCATGGAGTGAATGTGTTGCAGCGTTACAAGAAAGTAATTTTCAACCACTGTGCTTTCACTGACAACTCTGCCCGGTCTTCAAGGTTTGACAACTCTGTTGCTCAGCTGAATGACAAAAGTATTGTCCTCATCCGTAAAATATTTTTGGATTCAGAGAGGAATGAGATTTTCCTTCTTGTGTCGGATGTCAATTTTGATGTCCTGTTGATACCACCTGCAGGTGTTCATCTTGAGCGTGACAGTCATTTTATGCGCAAGGTAACTGATATTGATGAGGAACTTAGGTATATTAAGTGCACTGATTTGAAGATAGTTTGTTTTAGAACCATCATGCCAGGGGGAGACTTTTTAGCCCCTTTTCCAAATATTCATAACAGACATTAAATTTTGTAAATTTCATAAAGTGTAGATATATTTATTTACATTCCCTTGTTGTGTTGAAATGGTGCTCCACTTGATTATGTTGTTTTGCATTGTAATAAAGCTACCTGAGTGAGACATGTATATTTCTATTTGAATGTGGTATTCAGTATTTTCTAACAGTACCTGTGTTGTATGTTGAATTTTGCATGCAAGTGTTGCTGTATGGAAATTATAAGGATCAATTTCTATTCAAATTTTGTTGATTTACCTCCTTCCATTTCCTCTGCTTTCTTGAGTACATCCCAACTGTGGCCAAAATGAGAAACACATGAAAGGCTTAGCTTAATCACAACAGAAATTTCTTGCATTATGCACTAAGTTAACCTATGGTGGTCTTGAAAGTCTCAAAGACGAGGTTTCGTTTTACCTTTGGTGTTTGGTTCGTTACCAGACTGACTCATTAATGAGCATATCCTCTTAATAAAATGGAAATGGTTCCTCACTTCTAAAGATGATCTTGCTGTGTTTAACCACACAGAAAGGGGTTTGATATTCCCAAATTATTCAATTTCACCTTTTTAAAGTTCAGCCCTTGTCATGTTGCCCATTTTATATAAAGCATTGATAAGCTCTTCTGAGAGCAGAGTGTATGTAAAGCTCTGGATGCCATTTGATGAAGTAGGAAAATAAAAGTATTTCATAAATAGAGATGAAGTTTATTGTTAAATTGAGAAAGCAGTTAACAGCAGGTCATTGAAGCAAACAAAATATTTAACATGAATAATAAAGGTGGTAAGCAACACAGATGAAGTTCCAGCCAAAAAGTCCGGTCACGGTTCCAGAACTTAGGTTTCAAAACAAATAAATCAGAAAGGCTAGGCCCATTAAGCTTTATGGGAAACAAACTATAATATACCAATTAAGTATTCATTAAAGCCAGTGAAAATGGGAAATGCTAAAACATTAAAAAACTAAATACACAGGTGACTTGAAAAGCCTTGCTCCGATAGAAAGGGTCTTACTCAAAGGACGGACATAAGCCACGTTCGGTCTACACTGTTTTTTTTTTGCAAATAATCTAGAGGCTTAAAAAAAAAGTAAACAGAATTACTTTGACATTCTAGATAACAATAAATTTATTAAGTAAACACATCAGCTTCCAAATAAAAGGAGCCTAAGCTAATATACTGGTACAACTTTACCAAATACAAAAGGCGAGCCAAGGATGGCAAATTAAAAAAAGCAGTAATACCTGAAACGGAAACAATTATGGTCACAGACACATAACGAGACCAACATTAAATGTAGATCCAAACATAAATAATTAGCTAAGAGCGAGGCAAACATGAAACAAGAAAGACTGCGGCGGGCACCTGAGTAAGTAAATAAATATTAGACTCACTATGGTGATGTCAAGATGGATGAAACGTAAAGTGAAGTGCATCTCCTCAAGTCACACTACACAGCACAGAGCACTCATAAATTACATTTATATGAAGGGTTGAAATCACTTCCAATTATTACCTTAATAAATAGAACAGCCATGACCGCAACGGTTCATTAAGCTAGATGTCAGTAAACAAATTTGCACTCAGACGTTCATGGAAACACTATATCACAGGAGCATCATCATTATACACTTGACACACTCTGAAGCGAAAATTGGGCCCATTTCTGGGAGACCAGGGGACGGACAGATGGAGTTCCATCCTCATGATCTTAATGTGGTCGCAGGGGTCGCAGTGGTTTTAAGGTGAATTTCAGGGTCTTCATGGCGTACCGCGGTCGGGTCAGCAAGAGAGGCAGGCCAGGCTTGATGTTTGTAATGCATGGCTGTAAGGATAGTCCCATGACTAAACCCCCTGAAAACGTAATAGGTAGAATAAGTTAAAATAGAATTAAAGATATGGGCAACATAACCTCGACCTTGGCCATTACACGTACCTTACGGGGCAGAAACAAGTTAAGAGCGACGACTTTTGCCAGCTCGGAGCCAGATGGGATGCCTACACATCAGGAGTTTTTGGGCGTCATCCACTACCATTCGGAGTTCGTCGCCACCTGGGCGTCTAAATAAATACTGCGCTCCGGAGGTCGTGATACACTGATAGGATTTGCTTCCCATAGGAAGTTAACGTAGCTTCCCATTGATTTCAAAAGGATTTTAATGGGATTAAGCCCTCATGGGAAATCAACTCGAAGCGTCCCATGGGATTTGAGAAAGAATTCCCATAGGATTCACACCCCATGGGAAATCAACGCAGACTTCCCATGGGATTTGAGAAAGAATTCTCATGGGATTGACCCCCATGGGAAATCAACTTGGAACTTCCCATGGGATTTCAGCAAGATCCTCATGGGATTCACTTCCCATGGAAAATCAACTCAGACTTCCCATTGCGACCACCATGATTACCATGGGGATCACCAGGATTCTCATGGGGTCTCCATCATGGGGACCCATGACCATCATGGGAATCCTAGCCTGGGCCACGTTTTTTCGCCGAATCAAGACGCACATCGCGGCGAAGGGCCAGATCCAGGATGCCCAGAAGCGCGGAATCCTGCTCGACGCCCTGGATGACGCTACCCTGGATCGTCTGGAGCGCTGGGTCGAGCCGGTACCTCTCGACGAGTGTGACTACGTCTTCCTGTGCCTCACGCTACGGGAGAACATCAGCACGCCGTTGAATGACACGGCCCATTTCATCCTGTTTACGTCGACGACAGCAACCGGGTGAGTCGGCGCTCGCGTTTTCCCAGCGCCTCTCTGTTTTGGTCACAACCATCGGGGTCGGGGACCGGCCGTCGCGCGATGTGCTGTGTATGCACCAGTTCATTGCTGGAGTGGAGGACTCTACGCTGCAGGAACGGCTGCTGGACATCGAGCATTGCACCATGCCGAGGGCTGTAGAGGTCGCGTGCCAGCACGAGGCGACGCGTCAGGCAGCAGCCGCCGTCAACCGAGTCGAGTCAGTTTGTCGTGTTGCTCAGCAGGGGAGCTCGGCCGTGCAGTGTTACTACTGTGCCGGCCCCCACCTGGCGTCGGAGTGCAAGGTGGACCGCGCCACGCTGTTGTGTGCAAAATGCAAGGGTCAGCATGTGACAAAGATGTGTCGGGGTGGCAAAGGACGGAACAAGAACAACAACAACAAGAAGAAGCAAGGCAAGAGCAAGGGGCAACAGCAGCCGAAGCAAGAAGCGGTCGGGTTCGTCCAGAGTGCGGCGGTCCCGGCCGTCACGCCTGCCTCGGCCGCCGGCTATCCAGCGGCGCCGCCAGCTGTGTCGCTCGCGCCGCGCCACGTCGACGACTTCGACGGAGGCCTCTATTTTGTTCATGCTAACGAGTTGCAGGTTCCGCCCCCCGATTTGGTCCAGATGTCCATCCAGGGACGGCTACTTCAGTTTGTTTTGGACAGTGGCGCCGGCCGCACGATGGTGAGCAGGGCGACGTACGACGCCCTCCCCCAGCGACCGCCGCTCCGTCCCCTCCCCAAGGTGTTCACGGCCTGGGACCCGTCCATGGTGATCGGCACCGAGGGCTTCTGCGCCGTGGAGGTGCAGTACAAGGGCACCATCCACACCCTGCCACTGCTTGTTGCCTCCGGCGGCGGCCCCAACTTGCTGGGCCGTAATTGGTTCAAGGCGCTCGGCTTCGCCATGGTGGAGACGGAGGGCACGCACCGGATCACCGACGCGGCAGACATCCAGCGCGAGGTGAGGAAGTACCCGGCCGTGTCACAGGCCGTCGGCTGCTACACAGGGCCCACTGTGCACATCCATGTGGACCCCGCCAAGGCCCCGAAGTACCATCGGGCCCGGGAGGTCAAGCTCGCCATGACCACGAAGGTCGACGAGGCCATCGACAGGAACGTGGAGAGAGGTTGGTGGATCCCAATTAACAGGTCGGAGTGGGCGTCAGCGACTGTACCTGTGCCGAAGCGCGATGGGAACGTGCGGCTCTGCGCTGACTACAAGACCACCGTCAACCCGGCCATCGCCGCGGACGACTACAAGTCCCCGACGATCGACGCGGTCCTGGACAGGCTTGCCGGGGGAACCTTCTTCGCGGAGATCGATCTGAAGGAGGCGTACCACCAAATTCCGGTGGACGAGGCAACGGCTCACCTGTTGGCAGTCAACACTCCGAAGGGTCTGTTCAAAGTCACCCGCTTGCCCTTTGGAATAAAGGTTGCTCCCGCTATTTTTCAGCGAACGATCGACGGCCTGCTTGGTGGACTCAAAGGAGTTGTTAGCTACCAAGACAACATCTACGTGAAGGCGTCATCCATGGAGGAACTGGGCCAACTCCTGGTCAAGGTCCTGACCGTCCTCGGCGACGCGGGGTTCACCGTCAACGAGGACAAGTGCACCTGGGTGACCACAGAGCTACGTGTCCTGGGCTTCCGGCTCTCGTCGCAGGGCATCCACCCCTGCGAGGACAAGGTGGACGCAATCAAGTGCGCGCCACCCCCCACGACCAAGGTAGAGTTGCAATCCTGGCTTGGCTTAGTGTCATTCTATGAACGGTTCTTTCGAGGCAAGGCACACGTCCTGGAGCCCTTGCATCGTCTCCTCGACGACTCCAGCCAGTGGAAATGGGACAAGACGCACCAGGACGCACTCAACTTTGTGAAGGACCTCATCTCCAGCGACCAGGTCCTGGCTCACTACAGCCTGGACCACCCCGTCGCCGTCATCTGTGACGCCAGTCCATACGGGGTCGGCGCCGTCCTGTCCGTCACTATCTGCCGTGCAGACGGGACGAAGGAGGAGCGTCCTGTTCGCTTCGCCTCCAGGACCCTGTCTCCCGCCGAAAGGCGCTACTCGCAGCTGGACAAGGAGGCGTTGGCCATTATGTTCGCCGTGAAGAAGTTCGCGCGGTATCTGTATGGCAGGAAGTTTCTGATTGTCACGGATCATGAACCCTTAACTTCCATTTTCAGCCCTACCGCAGCGGTGGCAGACAACTTGTCGCCGCGTATGACGCGGTGGGCCCTAATGCTCGGGGCGCTCGACTACCGAATCCAACACCGTCCGGGCGCCGAGATCGGCCACGCCGACTTCCTGTCACGGCAGCCCCTTCCGGACGCGGTCGGGAACATGTTCTCCGAGCCCGCAGGCGTCCTTCTTCTGGAGGCCAACGTCCCGGATGCGATCACCTCCGCGTCTATCTCGGAGGAGACCGGTAAGGACCCGTTGTTGAAGCAGGTCCTCGGCTGGGTTACGAACGGCTGGCCCAAGGACGTCCCTCCGGAGGCCGCGCCGTACGCGCAGAAGAAGTGGCAGCTGTCGCTACTGCGTGGGTGCCTCCTTTACGGCGACCGGGTTGTAGTCCCGCCGGCGCTCCGAGGCCAGTTGATTGATCTGATTCACGCGTCGCACCCAGGCATCGTTTGCAGTAAAGCCATCGCCAGGTCCATCGCGTGGTGGCCGCGCATGAACTTAGACGTGGAGAAGGCCGTGAAGCTGTGCGACCCCTGCCAGAGAGCCGCGAAGCCTTTGCCAAAACGGAAGTTCTGCCCGTGGCCAGCAGCGTCGCGCCCGTGGCAACGCGTACACTTAGATTACGCTGGGCCTTTTTTAGGCCATTACTTCCTAATTGCAGTGGATGCATACACCAAGTGGCCTGTGGTTAAAATTATGTCTAGCATGTCCTCCAAATCACTCATCACAATGCTGAGGTACATGTTTGCAGACTACGGCTGTCCAGAAGAGCTGGTGACAGACAACGGCCGCAGTTTCGTCGCGGCGGACACCGCGGACTTCCTGCGCCGCAACGGTGTGAAGCTGCTTCACACCCCGCCGTGGCATCCAGCGTCCAACGGCCTGGCAGAGAGAACCGTGGGCACCTTCAAGGCCCACATGAAGAAGTTTGTCTCGGGAGACATACATGTCAGGTTGGCACGGGTCTTGTGGGCGATGCGGTCTAAGCCCTCTTCTGTCACAGGGAAATCGCCGGCTCAGTTGTTTCTGAAACGGGAATTCAGCCACCTGGCGGCGCTGCACCCCAGGACGGACCACCAGGACGCGCCGGCGGCCGAGTCCAACCCCTTCGACGTGGACGACTACGTCTATGCCCTGAAGCACAAGGGCAACCGCACCGCGTGGGTAACCGGGCGGGTGTCTGCGCGTCACGGCGCGCGCTGCTGCGATGTTGCGCTAGACGACGGCGACACTCTGGACAACATCCACGTGGACCACTTGCGCCCCAGACTCGTCGTGGACGGCGTCGTCCCGGCCACCCGAGGCCGGCAGGTCCCGGTCGGTGCACCACCAGTTGCTGTCCACGTCGGCCGAGCCGAGCCCGTGGAGGAGGCCCGGGCAACGACTGTCGCCCAGGAGGAGCCCAGGATCCACGACGTGCAGCAGGAGCCTCGCCGACGACGCGGACCGCTGGCAGCCCGGCAAGCGCTCCCAGATGCCCCCCTCCCGGCGGTCGCACCAGAGCAGCCCCGGGCCCCCGACGAACAGCGGGGACCACCGCAGGACCCCGACGTCGTGCCGGGACCAGAACCCGGACTGGTCGCCCCGCCCAACCGGCAGGAACCACTGCTGCAGGACCCCGCCGTCGTGCCGAGGCCAGAACCCGGACAGCCCCACGCTCCGGCCGTGCCACCCACTGCGGCTGAATGCCGACAGGGCAATCTTTGCCTCGATTGCCTGCAAGCAGGGGACCAGCGAGGACCACAGGATCTTCCCGACGCCCCCGTCCCTGTCCCGGCGCCTGCCCCCCCTGGGAATGCACCAGGCCCCGTGAGAGGACGCCCTGCTCGTGGTGGCCACGGGCGCGGGGCCCCCGTCAGGGAGGAACCGTTGCGGACTAGGATCGGAAGGGTCTCCAAGCCTCCCTCCAGGTTTTCCTTTTGACCGGTCCTGTCTCCTGCTCTGCTCAATTTTCACCCCCCCCCTTTCTTTCATTGTTATCGCTCGTTTGTTTTTTGTAAAAAATAAAAATCTTGTTCGCTCTCTAGCCCCTTTCACCCCCCTTCTTGCTTGGTTTTTGATTCTGTTTGGTCTTTTTTTTTTGACCCGTACCGTAGAATTTTTTAAGAGGGGAGGAGTGTTGTGTATGAGTGTACCAACCACGTATTACGACTGTGACTGTACTTCCCTGATTGGTTACTCCCTTGCCGCTGCTACGCCAGCGCCACCTACCGGAGCCTAGCTTTGCCTCTGTACTGAAATCACACGCTAGTCTGAAATACACGCCCGAGCGAACAACACCTGTGTCTCACTCCTACGCCTTCACCCTCGAACACATCAAAGCCCGTGCGAGGGCCTGGTGATCGGCACCGGCCCGGACACCCGAAAATACAGCGCGTCCAGCCAGAGTCTGCCCACGAGGAAGGGGCCGCGTCCTTCTGCCACAAGCAGGGGTAGCTTCGCCTCCTTGTGGGCGACCTGCACGGCCACCTCACAAGTACGAAGCCCCGTTACCGGCACGCCCGCCCACATCCACATGTCCTCCGTGAGGCGTGACTCCGGCCAATGTCGCACGTACTCGTCTCTGGACATCATGCCGCACGGCGCGCCGTTGTCCAGCACGGCCGTCATCATGATGCCGTCAACAGGAACCGGCACTTGATCCGGGCCCGGGTACTGGAAAGCGTTCAAATTGAACAAACCATACTCCCATGCCGCTTGCGGACCCCCCCCCCCCCCTCCCATGTAGGCGACCGCTCCGGCCGCGGCGGCGGGCTGCTGTGCCGCACCTGCGCCAGGCGGCGCGGCAGCGGCAGCAGCCCCGGCTCCACCCGCAGAACCGGAAGCAGTGGCGGGCCCCGACCCGTGAATCTTGTTCACAGTCTGACTTTGCCCACCACCCGCTTTCCCCTTGCCCTTCTTGTTGTTGTTATTGTTGCTACCCCCGCCTGCCCCCTCCCCGGACCGACACGCCTTTTGGATATGGCCGCGTTTGCCGCAGCCTCTACAATCCTTGTCCTTTGCCCAGCCGCGTGGGCCCCCAGACAGCGGTAGCATTTCTGCTGTTGCTGTTGTTGCTTGTTGTTGTTGCCCCTGTTGTTGTTGTTCGCCGCGTATGCGACCATCTGCACGGGCTCAGCGGGCCGCCTGTTTAGCGCCTCGCCCTCGGCCCTGCAGCGCGCGTGCGTCCGAATCATGTCGACTGCTTTCCGAACGTCCAAATCCGTTTCCCCGAGCAGCTTCTGCTGGCATGATTTGTCAACCACGCCTCGCACCAATTGCCGGCACAGCCGCCGGCTCAAATCGGCCTCGAGAACAGTGGCGGTTTAAGGGGAGGGCGGGGGGGGGGGGATCGCTCCCCCCCCCCCCCCCCATGATCAGCAGCCGGCCGCCGCCGAGCGCCCGTAGGGCGCGCGGGCGCGCGGCGGCGGCCGCTGCAAGGCGTCGCTGCGTTCAGACTAAAAAAAAAACACTTGCAATTTGCTTAATTTATGAAAACTGCATGTACGGCGGTGCGGCTCAGTTGCCCGACCTCGCAGTTGCCCGACCCTCCAAAAATTGGCAAAACCGGGTCAAAACCTGCGTCACAGTTGGAAACAGCCGGGGCCAGGTGAACAGGGGTTGCCCGACCCCGGTGAACTGTCTGGTGCGATATTCGAGAAGGGGGAGGAGCCTGTGCAAAGGGGGCGTGGCCTAAGCGGATTTTCGAGGTAGTTCCTGCAGGGGGCGGGGCTTAGCGTGCAAGCTCCAGGGCGGTTTCCGCTGAGTGGGCGGAGTCAGAAGCGGGTGGGGTGGGGGATGGAGGCAGATGGGTTGCCTACCGCAAGGGGGCTGGTGATGCAGGCTTGGTTGCCTACCCCCTGGGCGCACACAGGCGTGCCGCCTGAAGGGCGCTCCTCCAGGGGGCGGGGCTTGGTGAAGCTGTGATCAGGGACGGCGCTGGTTACAATTCTGACGTTCAACGCCGTTTCTCCACGGAGTGATAGTGAAATGAATGCGTGTGCCTCTCCGGAAGAGGTGTATCCATGATAATTTTATCGAAATTATTCGCATACCGACGTTCATTTAGCTGGTCCTCCGTACTCGTAATGATCGCGGGAGGTGAAGTGCTAATCAGCGTCGGCTAATGACAGCGAATAAAGGCAAGACACCGGCGGGTGAGTACCCGTGGTCACCTGCGGACTTCTTTATTTATTACGCTAAGTTCGTTTGCATTACACCCGCTTCCCCGGTAAGGTACCCAAGGAGAGTGTGGTATCCGAACCCGATCAGCCATTACACAGTACGTCCGCGATATCGTCGCAGGCGCACCATGACCGGTCAGTACGGAATCCGGACGTACTTAATGGTTGTCAACTATAAAAATGTAACGGCCTTTACAACTGCACTTGAGGTGCATGTGTGCTAGCCAGTGGCTGCCACCAGCTGCCTCGTCGTTGAATAAATGATGTTATAAAAAGTGTCAAGCTCACCCGCCTCTCAAGCGGCATGATCCACTCTCAAATCCATACCACAGGGAGTCTGTACTTTTTCATTGTTCCTAATTTCGGTATGTGACCCATGCCTTCTGCTTTACCACTCAAACTGATTCAGTTCAGGTGCTCCCTGTAACTCCTGCATGCTATTCACAGCATCAGTTACACAAATTATTCCACCCTTCAATTTCGATGAGGCATGTAAAATCCCACTTTAATTTTTATTACCAAAGCAGCCCCTATGATAATCATGTTGTTAAAATGGTTAAGTGCAAGGTGTCGTGTCAAGGTCTTAATGGAGGGATAGTAAAGGCAACTGAGCCAGAGTACTGTGACAACTGGTTTATTCAAATACACATCTCTTTTCCAGCCACCCCAGCTGCTCTCGTTTATTGATGTGTACACCCACTCAGTACAAACGAAAATAATTCTGAGATCATTGACACCACCAACAAAAAGCAGTACAAAAGCACACAAATGACATAAAACTAAAAGCAAAGGTGCAGCAGGGACATTACATGGCAGTAAAGCACAGCGAATGCAAAGCAAGGCACACAAAACACTTTCACGATCATCCAAGCAATAAGAAAAGCCAGGATTGATTGCTTGCACACACATTCACACAAAAGCAAGCTTGAACATAGAACAGGAAGGACCAGTCAGCACTATGCTGATGGCAGTACGGAAGCGCAGACACAACATAAAACGAAAAGCAAAGCTACATCACGGAGCACACACACAACATTGAACAAGAAGAAAAGCGGGGAGAAAGCAGAAGCGAAGTGGTGAGGCACAGGAAGTGCAAAGCAAAGCACACAAAACACTTTCACGATCATGCAAGCAATAAGAAAAACCTGGATTCATTGCTCACACACACATTCACACAAAAGCAAGCTGCACATAGAACAGGAAGGACTATGCTGATGGCAGTACAGAAGCGCAGACACAACGTAAAACAAAACGCAAAGCTACATCGCGGAGCGCACACACAACATTGAACAAGAAGCAAAGCAAGGAGAAAGCAGAAGCAAAGTGGTGAGGCACAGTAAATGCAAAGCAAAGCACACAAAACACTTTCACGATCATCCAAGCAATAAGAAAAGCTAGGATTGATTGCTCGCACACACATACACACAAAGGCAAGTTTGCACATAGAACAGTAAGCAACAGTCAGCACTATGCTGATGGCAGTACGGAAGCGCAGACACAACATAAAACAAAAAGCAAAGCTACATCACGGAGCACACACACAACATTGAACAAGAAGCAAAGCAAGGAGAAAGCAGAAGCAAAGTGGTGAGGCACAGTAAATGCAAAGCAAAGCACACAGAACGCTTTCACGATCATCCAAGCATTAAGAAAAGCCAGGATTGATTGCTCGCATACACATTCACACAAAAGCAAGCTTGCACATAAAGGAAGGAACAGTCAGCACTATGCTGATGGCAGTACGGAAGCACAGGCAGAACATAAAACTAAAAGCAAAGCTACCACAGAGCACATACACAACATTAAACAAGAAGCGAAGCAAGGAGAACGCAGAAGCAAAGCAAGGAGAAAGCCGAAGCAAAGCAGTAGAGCACAAGTAATGCATTCGAAGGAAAGTACAAGAAAGACTTTCACGACCCACTCAAAGGGTCACGAGAACTCTTTAAGAAAGCACCACATTCGTTCAACCATCTTCATGAGCAACGAACAAGTCGCAACGAGTAATAGATTGTTCTTGGCGGTAATCTCAGAGCCACCCAGAAGGACCAACACTGTAGTCAAATAACATAATTAATGAGCAGCGAGACCTGAAACAGAAATAGGATCATCAGATATCATACCCTGTACAGAAATGGAGAGAAAGACATTAACTACAAGCAAAATTACTTAAAATAATTCATTGAAATCATAGTCACTGGAGACCAGGCAACAGCATCCATAACAAGTCCAGAAGTCCATGGCAAGGGCAGATGTGTTCATCACAACACCCTGCTAACAAGTGGGCACAATTTTAACAGGAATGCAGCACCATATTATCACAGTGAGGCAAAACTACTGACCAGAATATCTGCACTGCAAGTCGGTTGCGAGCGTTCTCCAGAAGAGCGTTCTCCACCATTAGGAGTTGAAGACCCCTTAACCTCTCCAGCACTTGAAACGGAATAAAATAGCAACACATAAATAAATAAGCAATGCGCATCTTCCACCACATTCCTATACAAACACCAAAAAATAAACCGCGCCTAGCGCCAAAGCCGCACACACGCATTTAGTGAGGTTAGGTATGAACTCCGTTATAAGGACGCCAGCTTCTCACAAGCACTTGGAGCAACTCAAAATAATGCGATAGCTGCACAGAAACAAGTACTAGACTTACTGCGTAACCTCTTTCTCAATCACGCTACCGACATCTCACACAGTTTCAAATCTGCTAAACGGCCGTTACTCGTATCTCCATCCTGCCTTTCTCGAAATACTTACGAGTTCGTCTCACATCTTCTCCGGCCGAAACACAGAGGGCGCTTCGATCGCTAACAAGTTCAAAATTGATTTTCAGCTATTTACGCGCATGACAGCGCATAAAAATACTTCCCAGACACACAAAATATGGTTTACTAATGTGACATTCAAAGTTACAGGCGTCCGGGCGCACCGACCGCAAGTCTCTGGGCGCACCTACCTAAACCGACCGGGCGCACCGACCAGACACAGCCATCAGCTGCTGCGCTTGCGACGCGATAGCCAGTTTGGGTGCTAATCCTACGTATTTCAACGGACTAATGTAATCGTTCAATTCAACTACTGGTAATGAAAAAGTTGAACCACCGTTGAATCACCGAGTCCATGAATGCACGAAATATGGCTTGTGGCGCTCCCTGACGGTTACCAGTATGAAACACACGGCCAAGGGCAGGGGAAGGGGCTGGAGGGGAAATCAAAACAATGGCAGTATTTCTTTTCGAGACCGTTCTGTCTGTCATCCACACCATAATTATTTGTAATAATAAATTATGTGGCCGCTGGCATGCAGTAACAAAATGAAAGTGGATTTGCCAAATCAGCAGATGTGGAAAAAATGTGGAGTCCGTCAGCACTGCCTGAGTACAATGCATACGTAACCATAACCAAGAAACCTGCTCACCTACTTAAAGAATGCATTGGTCCTAACATTATGTCCTGAAGGTTTTCAATGTACAAGTATCGAAGAACTGTAAGCCTCTTGCTGGTCGCCAACATGGCTGTCAGAGTGAATAGCCGTCAACGTTGTGACTGGAATCATTGTCTTTCTGAAATGGTAAATATTTCAATTCGTTCCCCAATTTAGCTCACTCTATATTGTAACTGTTATATTGTTTTGTGTATGGCAGGTTGAAAAAGAGCATGCATTCGTTACGTCAATATTTTGGTTTATGGATGTGTAAGGCAGTATTTCCTGAAGGAAAATTTTATGTCAGTGAAGGAGCTGGAAGACTTAGCATGTGATCTGGCAGTTCCAAGGGGATTCAGCAGTCCCACTGCAGGTATGGATTCTGTATTTTCTGAAAATTTCTATGGAGGAGAGGGGAAAGGCAAATACATTCCCATGTTGTTTTTTTTGTTTGCAGGCACTGCTAGTCTCATGAGCAATGGCTGCCTTTATGGTTCAGCTCAAAGCGTCGCTCCAAGAAGTTTCAATGGAAGCATTCGAGCGGGTGTGCTTTTATATGGAGGTGGACTTGCTGAGTGACTGAGTAGTTTTAGGAATATTTCTATCCCGTCACAGCTGACATTGTTGGGCTGCAAGACATCCTGGATCAAGTCTCTATTGTCCAGGTGAGATTCTGCTTCACTAATAGTAGCCCACCCTAAGTGTCTAAAATTTGTTCATCACTCATATTTTCCTGTTGGTAAGAAGTTCAACATCATCAACTCAGTACAGTTTGGGGCCCAAAAGTTAATGGCACATATCATGTGTAACAGTCAGATACATTACGAGTAACTTTTTGACATCGGTCTGCCATGGTCAAAGCGTAGAGAGTACGCAATTTGGTATCTCTGGGAACTGTGTCTTACAGAAGGGGTAATTGGAAAGAAATGTACCAGCGTACGGAAAATCAGCAATATCTTTTGCAACTACATGACTCATCACTTATTTTTATTGATGTGTTCTGTTCTGTACGTGTTCCTTTTTTAATATCTTTTAATATTTCTGTTGAACTTCTTTTATTGTACATTTTGCCCACAGGCAAATTTAAAAGCCACTTCAAGCGATGACATTTGTTACGTAAGTTCTGATCCAGAATTGGTGAGTATGCCTTCCTAAAGACAGTGATGCCTACTGTTTTTTAACTGATGCTAAATTCTGTTTTCTCAATTTTCTTTGCAGGAAGAGAAAACCGGAATCCGAGTAAGAAGTCTAAGAAAATGGTACCTCATGAAAGAACTGCAGATAAATGTGATGGTGAACAGTCATTTGCGGACTGTTGCTCAGAGAAGGTATGTGCATTCTGCCATAGATTTGCTTTTTTGTCAATAGATCTGTGCCATTTTTTTCTCTCTCTTCCAGAGACGTAAAGACCCTCCAATCAGCAAAATCAGCCGTAGGTCAGTCATGTTGGCCGATGACTTGGCTCTCACAGTGAATGTGGATGTTCTGTAACACATCTGCCAGCCTACGTAGGTCTAAATAGAGTTAGATGAAACGGTAAATATTTTTATTTTCTTCTCCCAGTTTGATCTCACTTCGTATTGTAAATGTTACATTCTCTTTTGTTTGGCAGGTTGACAGAGAGGTGGCATTCATAACAACCAGTGATCCATGGATATGTACAGAAATATCGCCTCAAGGAAAATTTTGTGTCCGAGTAGGAGATGGAGATTGTGCAGGTGATCTGGCAATGGCTGAGTTCAACGCAGACTAACCACAGGTATGTGTTATTGAATTCCTCAGAACATCTGCTAAAGTTGGAGGTTCAACGCTTATGAAGTGTGGTTTGTGTCTGTCTGCAGGTGCAACAAGTCTCCCAAGGAATAGCTACTCTGGAATTTCATCTCAGAAGCGTTGTTCCAAGAAGCCTAGTGATGCTCTTTGTGTTAACAGTTTCTACAGAAAGCATGCAAGAAGGAGTGACTTTATATATTGGCTTGTGCTTGCTAAGTGACACAACAGTTGTAGGACTAAAATCAGTTGTAGGACTAAAATCAGTTGTATTCCAGCAGCATTGTATTTCTTAATTTTTTTTTCTTCATCTACATTTTAGTTTGGCATTTTTTGTCTTGGATTCTGTAAGACCCAAGTACAGTGGTAGCAATCTTTTGATCCTCTTGTAGATGAGTACTCGGTTTTGTTCTGTAACTGATACAGATTTTTTTCCACACAGTCTTGTCAGCAATTTCAGTTGATATGTAGCTGTTTTAAAACAATCTTTGACCATTAAAAATGATAATGACAGTTTCAAAAGTGGCCAGAGAACTTTGTAATTCACTTAGCCCCACCACCATATGCATTTTAGGTATTTGCATCGAGTTATATGAAAACCTTTGCATAATTACATTTTGGCTGCATGCCTAGACAAGTCTTCTGCGATTCAAGGGACCCATCCCTGCGTACTTGTCCTTTCAGTATTATGTAATTCCCTTTTCTCCCAATAATTGTCCCAATCCTGTAGTTGTTGTATCTAATTGAGATACATTTTTTGACAATGTTGGAAAAGTTTTCGGATGCTAAATAGTTAGATTCTGTTGGTGTGTCTTGTTGGTAGAAGAAGAGAGTCATGATGGAAACTGAGTGATCTCATTAGTAGATCATATGTTTTATTGCAACAACCATGCATTAATATGGGAAAATGTCATGTGGTGAAGATAGCAGCAGTGTTGAGACAAAAGGGATTGGGAGTTGGCAGCACAATACATAGGCTTTTAGGTCAGGACTGGTACCTGATTGTCACTGTAATTTTCTCATCTGAATAAATACCTTATGAAAATGCAGTAGGTGAGGTGAGAAAAAATTGAATTGAATTGTAATGATGGCAGCTGAGGATAAATTATAAATGTGAGGCACACTGCTAACTAGATACTATTTAAAAATACAGGTGAAGATTCAATCTTATGGTAAGTTACGGATATTTGTGGCAGCAGTGCGAACGGTTGATGTACATTGTGTAGTAATTAGTCATAAGAAAGGGAAAAAAAGAGTTTCTATACATGAGAGAGCGAATGAAAGTAGTGTTTACTCTTGATTACTATGTTATTGCAGGTAACTTAATTCATTCATCACTCTGCCCAGTGAATAATTTAAATGTATAAGGTAGGTAATATTTCTGATATTTTATTTTTTTTTCCTGACAACAGAGTTACCAGTCCAATCTGGCATTGAGAACTGAACAGCTGTGAAGCTTGTAAGAAGGACTTCTTGGTTAGTCTTGCAAACATTTACGTTGTCTTGGACATTATTATCAACCGCTTCCAATTAAATTTTTGCCACTGCAGACGTGACGCGGGTTCTGAGATTACTTTTTACCTTTACTGTCACTTTCAAACTCTCCGCCTCGGAAAGTTTTCAGTGTTACCAACTCGGTTGTTATTTCCTCATCGGCGGTCACTGTACAAGGGCTGGTAGCCCTGATTGGACCCGCCAAAATTGAGCGCGTTTTACTGACGTCCTCAGCTACATGTCCGAGCATATCGTCAAGGAATAAGTGTTCCTCTCTTCTCGGTAAGATTCATAATGATTATTATAATGAAGAATTCTTGAACTGTGCTGTTTTTTTGTGAGACTCTTAGCTACTTTAGTGTAAATGGTTTGGCAGGCAGTTGAATTAATAGCTCATGCAATTCAATTTAGTTAGGGAATGTGTTAAAGTGTACCTTTCTACCTAAACCTTTCATTATACTTCTCCTGTTTTTGAAGTGGACTGCTCTTCCAATTCGTATGCCTTTAAACAGTGCCTGTCATTTCTGAATTATTTCAATACCCCTGTATTACCAAGCTCAGGCACTCAGTTTCTGGTAGTGGGCTTGTTTATTCTAAGGCCGTCTTGTGCCTCATGCCTCTCCTAACCTAACTATATATGACTGTGTGTATTTCTTTTTTCTCCCCAGGCAATCATGAACAATGAGCAAATGCAGCAGATGCTGCAGCTGCTGCAATTGCAGCAGCAGATCCAGCAGGTGCAGCAGACGCATCAGGCGCAGCCTGTGCAGCAGCTGCCTGCTTTTGTTGTGCAGCCACAACAAATGTTCCAGCAGCAGCCCCAACAGCTGCAGCAATTGTGGCAACCTCAACAGCTCCAGCACCTGCCTGCTGTGTCTTTGGTCATGGGCCAGCAGCTGCGGACGCAAATGGAGCCATCGCATTTCAAGCATTCAATTCAACCACAAGCCATGGTACATTTTGTTCTCCTGCTTGGCACCGCATTGTCTTTTTTAATCTACTTCCTTTTCTTTAAATTACTTTTGGTCCACAGGGAAATTCACTGGTGATGCAGCAAATGTTGCTGATGGTGCAGCAGCAGCATCAGATACAGCAGATGCAACAACTGCATCAGTTTCAACATATGCAGCTGCTGCTGCAGCAGCTACCAGCACCACTGCCACCTGCAGTCTTTCCTCAGTCACAGGTATATTTTGCTCTTCTTGGCATCCGTCTCTGTATTTGAAATAATTACTACGAAGTTTTTCATGAAACCTTCATGTTTTGTCCTCAGTCTGATGTGGAACATTCAAGGGTCTCGGAAGCGAGGGCCACAGAACCAAGGGTCACAGAACCCAGGGTGGTTGAGCTGGTTGAGCTCAGTGATAATAAGGTATTTTTGAGTAGACAATTTGTCTCTCTGGTAGCCTTTTAGTAGACATATTATTTTCCTGTTAAGAAGTTTTTCCTTTCTTCTAACTTCTTCTCATAATCTTTTAAAAATACTTTTATTTGGTCCTCAGGAAAACCCACACCAAATTGTGACAGTCGCACAGGTGCACGCTGTTGACAATTCCGATGCTGTGAGTGCCTGTCCAAGTACAGTAGTGTTCATTCTTTTTCAACTGATGTTTAATTGTAAGTTCTCTACCTTCTGTGCAGGACGATATTGTTGTAGTCACAGAAGGTGATGGTGGGCAACCCTCCAAGGTGTCAGACAATAAGAATAAGGTATGTGCATGAAAATATATATTTCCTCTTGTTGTCGATGGATCTGTACCACTCTTTCCTTTCTTTCAATCACAGGGAAAACGCAGAGCCCCTCGTTCGAAACCAAGTGCAGGTTAGTTGATGAGTAGTAATTTGCACATCATTTGCTTCGGCAGTATGATTTGAACTTCTGTATATCTTGTAGTCAGATGCAGAGCTTTTCAGGTGCCTGAAACATACTGTATGTTTCAACAAGTATTTTCTTATATGGTTGTGTCTTGTAATGTCTTTCCAGTGAAGCGTCCAAAGTTGGAGACCAAGGCACAAGCGAAGGTGAAGACAAGGAGTGAGGCCAAAGGTATGCTACACAATATTTCAGTTTAGGTTTTTTCTGTTGCTTGGTACGAAAGCCTGTTTATTATTGAGCAGTAAGGTGCAGAACCATCAAGTGTCTCAATCACATGTTTGAATATAGTGTATTGTACTTTGTTTCTTTGTCTCATATTGTTTACCAGCAAAGCGAAGGGATTCGTCATCTGAAGATGACTCAGAGAGTGTGAGTACAATGCCAAGTACAGTGCCATCCTTTGCTTCTTGGGTGTTACCTTAATTTTGGTTTCTCCACCTTCTGTGCAGGATGAAGAGGGTAATGATATTGTTACCAGGGAGGTCGAAGACTACCTAGAAAAAGAAGAAATTGCTTGTTGTAAGTTTAATTTTTTGGTACATATTCTTTGGTCACTATTAGTGTTAAAATTGAAGGTAGATTAACTGATGACATTTTTCAGATATTGAAGGACTCAACCACACACTCATCATGGGGTATTTCAGGTGCCTGGAGCCTTTACCAAGGAGATTCCAGAACCGTCAAATTCCCATTGGCCCTGAGATGGAAAAAGATTTCAAAGCCCTCCTAGATTTTCTTCCACAAGAGATAGCTTCAAAATTAACAGACTTTAGCAAACTTGCAAAATCAATGTTGTGAACAAATTTTCTTTAATTTTACTCCTCTTTCACCTCTTACGCATATCTGATTTTGTTTGGCTCATCACGTTCTTCATTCTTATTTTGTTTTCTTTTCTAAAGAGTGCATTTTGAAATGTTTCCTAAGTACTGATCATGTAAGGCTATTATTAGTGCCACAATTCAAATTTTGTTGGAGACATGCCAAATGCCGTTGTTTTTCATTCATGTGTAATTATGAGAACAGTACTGTTCATTTGCGTCTTGGCAGTATATTGGGTCATTCCAGAGGTCTCTTTCTTGATTGTATGTGATATTTTCATACTTAAGGATTCCGTGTCTTTTCTTCTTTCAAAATTGTGATACAATCTGTTACAAAAGTGGCCTTTGTATGGACATATTTTATGTTTTTTTTTCCTTCTGCAGTTTGTTCATTTTTGTTTGGTACATTTACCCAATAGCATTGTTGTAAGTATACATAGTATTGTTCTAGAAGAGACGTATTATCATAATCCATTTTCAGACTGATTTGGTAGAATTGTGATTTATTGACACAGTCATATGTGTTCTCAACATTTGCAAAAATTTTAATTTAAATATTTATAAGTATATCAAAAATAAACCTCCACAATTACTACAAGATTTTTTAATAGGTTCCTGTTGTGAATAGAAAACACACATTTTGCCCAGAAATGCTCTCAATGTAGTTTTTAGGAAATTTTGAATTGTCCCAAAGGACTATTTTGGACAATTTGGGTATTTTGGGGCCAGGGAAGACGGACGATCAGAAAAATTCCGAAAGCACATTTGTATGGTCGGGAAGGTCCAATCTATCGATTGGTGAACCGTGGAACCCTGTACCACCAACCGTTACGCCCTAGAGCCCTCAAAAGTGGGTCGACTTCTATTTTTTAATGTCTCTGCCCCGCAGTGCACGCCTGCTTAAAATCATCTGAATAAATACAACTTTATGTTCATATTATTACTTGTAATGTTTATTGTTAGATGACATCATTATTTTAACATACTTTGTTGTCAATTTCCAAATAAACAGAGATAACAGCCTTTAAAACGTAAATCAGACTAGTGACTACTATCACAGACAATGGTTACCACTATTTAAATCACAATGCTTGAGTGTTGTAAATATATGGTGATGATAGTGCAAACTTGTTGAATAATACGATGTGAATAGATATGGAGCGGGCAAGAAATAACGATGTACACAGAGCTAGGTGTGGACAGGAAGCGAAGTTTATTCTGGACAGGATACAGTTAGCTGGAGTGACATGGGTGCAATTGCAGTTATATGCAGGCGGTGACAAGTGCAGTATGATAATTAGCTAATTACACTAATTACATAGTATGAGAAATATGTACATGGTGGGATCTTTAAATGTATACACATGACTAGACAGGTGACATGACAATAGTACAGGAATGTAGAGGGTTAATTTAATATATGCAACATTGAGTTACTGTCCAGGACCGAACCTTAGCTTATGGAGGATCTCCATGTAAATGAACAGTGTTTTTACAAGTTGACCACAGGAGACAAATTATTAAAACGTGAATAGATATTTGCTACCTAAAGGTGCCTTATTAAGGGGACAGGTATAAATTGTTGATTTTCTGCCTGGGCAATTTCTACCGGAAACTAACATTAAGATTATGTTGAAAGAAAGAAGCCTGTCATAACGAGGAGTTTAAGGGCACCTTTGCAGCACTTGAAAACCAGCATAATTTAGTAGTGGCAGTGCTGCTGACGGACAAATGTCTTTTGTACTCCCCACCATAGAAAATAATGTACCTAGAGCCTCCTTACCATATGCAGAAAATAATTTGATGTTAAATTGAATGGCAGATTACAAAATGTGCATTGACTAGTGAACATAATGAAAAGGACCAAACAGATTACATGTAACATTCACCTTGCCTTCACATTTTTAACTAAGACAGCAGTCCTGAAAAGCACCAGTATGAGGAAATTATTTAGTGGAAATTAGAGTAATATGAAAAGGTCCAGACTAGTACTTGATTTGAGCAACACACTTGCAAATAACAAAAGTCATATTTCAAAAAAGGAACTGTTGGTTAATCCACACAAATGTAGACAAATTTGTCTGAAGAGTGAACACCAACCGAGTTTGAAAGAAGCAGTCAGTCCATATTAGAGAAAATTTTTCTTACATATAAGAGGAAACGGATGCAATCTGTGGTTACATTGACAATCTCAGGCAAAATTCTTCTCAACGCCAAGGCCTCGGTTAAAGGCACGCTGAACTCTCCTAGATGCTTTACGAAGGAAATCTATAGTTGAAATCTCCTTTCCTCGAAGCTGTGTTATGAGAAACCTTATTTTTGCATCATTCTTCAACACCGATGCCCTCCTTGCACGGCTTGGAGTACGGTGCTTCCCCATGACTGCCAGATCTTGCACCGTGTCATCTTCCATTTCCAGGACACCCTCTGAAGCAGAAAAAAGGCAATATAAAAATGCTGCAGAAAATGCATGGAGAGCAATTTAAACTTCCTATAAAACAAATGTGTTATGCTTACTGAGGAAACAGAAGACACTAGGGTGTTTGAACTTGATTGCAGCCCTCAGGCTTCTGTTGTCGGATTCGCAAGCATTGCTTGTCCTCTCATCAAGATCATAGACAGACAACAAAGCCTTCCTTGGAATCCAGTACCGTTTGAAGTAGTTAAAGAGGGGCTTCAATCTTCGCCATAGGTGCTCTCGAAGTGCACGACGTGTTAACTTGGCCAGGGCACCAGTGATGTCAGTCCCGGGCAGCAGGGCCAGCGCACACATTGATCGCACTATGGAATGGGCATTGTGATTCCTCCTGATGAGGCGAGTCAAGCCCAGTTTTTTGGCTTTGCCTGAGATGGCCTGGGAAATGAAACACAGAACCAAAATAAGGACCTCTATTACTTATCACAAGAGGAATTTTTACAAACAGCAAAAACAAAAAACAAGCAAAAAAGAAATAAGACTGTTGTGTAGTGAATGTAAATATTGAAGTAAGAAACTGGAAGGAACATTTACTCACCTTGGACGAGTGGAACAAGCACCCGTGGATGGTGGCCCGAGGGAATTTGGCCGCCCAGGCATTCGACTGGGCCTCCTCAAAGTCACACATTACCTCATTCGGGTCAAAATTAGGGCAAAGCTCACGAATCTTCTCCAGAACTGCCTCATAGGCAAGTTGACTTTTGGTCTGCATGAGTACTCGCATACACGGCACAATCTGTTTAATAGGAAAATATTGAATAAGAAAATATAAACACAAATATAAACGTGAACCAAACGGAAGAAAAAGTTCAGGAAAATGTGAACGTCACTTACATGATGGTTTTGTGTGGTAATGATATTCCAAACTTGCCTACACTCAAGGCCAGCGGGTGTGCAGAAAGTAGCATCAGACATCACCTTATTATTTTTTTCCATTTCAGCAGCCATTCTTTTCGACCCCAAAATAACGAATGCCGTCCCAACTTCCCTGTTTCCTCCACTTCCAAGATAGATATGATCTTCGCCATCAAGTGTGACCCCGATGCGCTGATGTTGATGAGATTCAAGCATTACAGCAAGTTCTGGCAATGTCTTTGGGTGTTTGGGAAGGATGACCTGTCGAGCCCGAACCATCGCTGGCCTTAGAGAAATGAATGGCATGTCCGAACAGATCCCTCGTTGAACAGCAGGCCTGTTGAAGTATTAAAAGCTATTTAGATACAACTACACAAACATTTCACACTGGCGCCTCTGCTAATAAGTCAGAAGTGACATACCGAAGTTTCCTCCTCTCTTCATTGTAGATTTGCCGAAATGGAGTGAAATCACCCTCCCGGCACCTTTTCAGCACAGAATTGCGGAAATGTTTGATTCGGAAATAATGCCTGTCATCTACATGGTTGTGGGGTTGAGTTTGCCTGAACTCCTCTCCACCAGGGCCAGCAGTTGCTCGCCCATAACAATTTTGACCGTCTTTCTTCCTGAATACACATTCAAAGCTGGATCTGTTTCCCTTCATTTTCTTGTTAAAGTGATACGAGTACCCGTCCGGAAATCTGAACACATGCGATCCTTTTCTAACGCCTCGTGTAACACGAACGCCAGAAGGATTCATGATGTGGCCTGTAACAGAATATAGAAATGAAATCATACATCAAATCAAGCAGATTACTGAAACCGCTATTCAATGTGACGTCCTAACCTTACCTTCAAATACAGGATCAAAATGCAGATTCGTACCAAAGCCCAAACAACGATAGAGCAGCCGCACGCTGGATAAGTTGTGACTTCAGAGAACACGAGAGGACACGATAACACACGAAACTAAAATAAACTGTCCAACTGACTGAGAGAGGAGACAATACAGAAAGAACACACAAACCACAAACAGAAACACACAAGCGAACGTCTCAACCGTCACTGACCGTCACAACTACCGGGCGCACAGACCGAGACTGCAATGCCCCTGTGCTACAAGGCGCTGAGCTGAGACGTTCCTGTGACGTCAACGAAACCCTGGCCACCACGGGCAAGTCCCGCGGCCATCAAACCAAGAACCCTCTCTCTCTCTCTCTCTCTCTCGAATCCTGGGCACCACGGCTCAGCGAGCCGCCGGCCAACAAAAAAAGCAGAGTCCTCCCTGGTTTACTTACCGTTATTGGTTTTATCGGACTATTTCTAATGGATTTCGACGTGATCTCAATCTCTGTGAATGAGCTGCAGTTATTCAACATTCCTGAGCTTGTGGAAGACATCGAAAAATCAAATATATCCGTCAAAGATGCTGGTGTCTTCAAGGTGAGGATCTGAAGTACTGAAGGCGTTGTTGTGTCCGTATTTATCCTAATTTATTATGTTCATGTTTCGAATTGTAGGTACTTCTTGAACCCTCCATACGGGGAGAAGGTACTCCTCATGAGTTCTTCATTGACTTTGACGTTCATAAACTTGAAGCAGCTGAAAAACAAATTGCGATTGCATTCCGGCACTGTCCAAATGTCTTCGGCATTCGAAGTTACGAGCAGAACATGCCTGATTCTGATACAGAAAGTGATGGCTCTAATGATTGCATCTCCAAGCCATTGACTCCTTGCTCTCCGGAAGACGTTCACAAATTTGTGACATCTTTACGGAATGCCAGTAGCTACGTTATGTCCCATTGCTGGTTTGTGTCTGTTCTGTAGTGTTCGCCTATTTGGGTTGAAGCCCTTCAATTAACCTTGCTTGGTTGGTTATGTTGCAGCTATGAAGCTAAGGAGGCAAGTGTTACAGAAATGGTCAATCACTTCTTCAACACTGTGCTTCCTCAAATGGCATTATCTGATCAACCCTCCAAAACACCGGCTCAGAAAGTAATAAAACAAGGTCAACAAGATGCTATATCAATGAATAAGTTTTTCAACGGAATGCTGTCCATGCCAGTAGATCAAAAACAGCAGATGATTGACATTTCGTTGGCGAATGATTCAAGGCCTGCTAGTGACTTCTGCAAGTGTCCAGGATGCTTCATTGATGATATCAGTGGACAGTATGGCGAAGATTTTGTAGGTGTTATGCATGGTAGTGGTATAGAAGTAGATGTGAAAGACAGAATAAGGATGACGAAACACTTCGGCCTTTACTGCCTTGCCTCGACATCTCTTCTTCGCCTCTTACCGTACCACTACCCAGGCATCACACTACCATTCCTGTACTACGGCAGTCCTCATTCTCTGTTCCCAGCACATTGTGAGAATTATTCGTTTTATTTGTGGAATTACCTGCATCATGGAGCACCCAAAGTCTGGTAATTCTGTTGAATGTAGCGTGGAAGTGGAATTGTATTGCATTGTACTTATTATATTTAATCGTCCAGGTTGGCAAACGGAGCATGTCAGGAAATGATATGTGGGTCAAAATATTTGTTGGTTACAAATGAACTCAGTGCGGGGACATTGCTTGTAACATTTGTTTGTGGCTCTACAAATTTGTTTCTTATTTTGGTGTTTCAGGCTAGTGATACCTCCAAGAGCTGTGCGGATGTTCCATTATTGTTTGACCTTGTCCTCACCAAATATTCATCATTCCAATTGTCAAAATGTACTTGGACACAAGTACTTCATTGTCACTCCGTCATGGCTGGATAAAAATAGGATTCCCTATAAAGTGGTTAGTCAACAGTAGGGTCTCTTGCTTGTTTCTGAATACTCTTCTTCACACATTTGTTCTCTGTCAATTAACTTTCTCGGCAGGTTGTGCAGAACCCAGGAGAGAGTGTTGTTCTTTGCCCAAATGCAGTACACCTTGGTTTTAACACCGGGTATAATGTGGCTGAGGCATGCAACTTTGCAACAAAAAGTTGGATCCCATATGGCATTGTCGCAACCAAATGCAGCTGCACGTAAGAAATGCTGTTCTGGAATTATTCATTGATTACTTATTTGCTTATTGTTTGATTGCAATTGCTTGCTTTTAGAAGTAATGAAGCGCATTTACATCTTGAACGAGTCATTGCTGCAGTTCGGCCTGATTTACTGAATGATTACTGGGAGCAGAAAATTCCTTTTGTGTCAAAAGAAGAGGATCCCAACTTTTACAACTGTATTCTGAAGTCACATGTTCCACTTAATGTGGTAAATCGTTTTGCAAACCTCAGTGCAAATCAGGTGATTAATGCATTGTTTTTTGCTGTGTTTCTTATTGTTTTGAATATTTATGTTCATGTTTTTAACACTGTAATTGTTGACCTTTGTCAGAATCAGATCAGAGCTGATGTGCAAGATGAGGATCAAGACACAGTCATGACTGATGATATGAATATGGAGGATGTATTTCCTGTTTTGCCTACCAGGCCCAAAGGCAGAAAAGTTGTGTTATGTCCTAAACCTTCATGCATGAAGCAGTTCGCACAAGGAAAGAAGCAAAGGATGATCAACCACATTGAGAGGGATCATAAGATGGATCCCAAGTTCCCAGATTATATTACCAGGCTGCTTGACCTGTTTCCATCACGAAATAAGACAAAAAGAACAATCTGCAACTTATGTGGGAAAAGTATTGCTGGACGAGCCACTCATCTAAGAAATCATCAGCAGAGTTCTACATGTAGGCAGTGAACCTCTAGATTTCTGGTTTGTTTTCCCATACGCAGGCGGCCAGCATCGCTTCAGGCGATCCCTACTGTGTTGCCAGCTCCTGAGTTGGACAAGATGCTTCGCTGAAATAAATACTAGGTTGTGTGCTGCATTCAAATTGTCTCACTTGTTTTCCTTTCTTCTTGTACATACTGGTCATTGAATACAGTCCATAGAACCAGTCCACTCTAACATGGATAGGAAGATACTGCAGCTCTTTAAGTTTAGAAGAAGAAAAAAAGAGAAAAAAAAAAAAGCCCCTGCTCTGTTAAGAAAAGCATCATATAATTTTAAATGAAATATTGCAAGTAGTAATATTTGAAATAGGCATTGCTCTTATATGAGACTATTTCCATCTCATTTCAAATCAAAAGAGGATTCTATGGGCTGATCTGGATGAGAAATACTTTTATGCATTCAGTAGTTGAATATTGTTATGATTCATTTGAAAGGATTTGTTAAAAAGTAGGAAGAGGAAATAGAACACTGCAAGTCATGGCAGGACGAAACATGTTTTTATTAATTTCTTCTACACAGCACAAGAGGGCCTCACTATATCATGGCAACAAATTGAATGTCTCGCAAATGGTAATGGGTGATTCGTGACAAGTGTTTTGACACAAAGTATTCACTAAGCCTGCGCACTCCAAAAATTTAAGTTCAAGAGACCAACAGTCCAGTAATTTTTCCAAATCGCATGACATGTAAGTGGCATACCTCTGTTGAAATGAATAACCTTCACATCTCCTATTATATTCCATAATAAAATATGTTTGAATAACAGCGCCACATGTACCTGTGCCCTGCAGCAATTTACAATAACATGTTCGTGTATCCTGTTCTGTCTCTCACATGTTAAGAAGAGAAAAAGAAATCACCTCTGCTCTAGCTTCCAAAGCCTACAGATGTTTTCTTACTTCGTTCCTGAATTATCAATTCCAACCACTGACACAGATCGTCAAATGACCGTAACATTACAACCACCTCAGCCAAATGCCGGGGTCTTTTCTGAGATAAAATGCCTGAAATGTTTGCCGTTACCCAAACAGAGTTTAGCCCAGTCCACCAAACGACTGTACTTCTTTTCAATGTGCCTTGTATAACTTTTTATGAAAAATGGGTGCTTTGCAATAATGTGGTCAATGAGGCGCAATACACGATTAGAGGTGCCCCTAAATTCTGCAAAGCATCCTGGACACTGAACAATGAGCATGGGCTCACATGACAAACCAGTCCCGCTCTTTACACACAAAGCATATCTTGCAAACAGTTTTCTTAAATTATTCGCTTTCTGGCACACACTTAACATGCAAGTTTCTTTGCCCATTTCCTCCAAACCCCATTCTTCTTTGATTTCACTCTTGATTTGGGTTAAATTGAAGTCTTCAATCTGAACAAAAGAAAGTGGACAGTGGTATTAAAAATGTCTTAAAAATGCCATACTTCTGTATGAAAGAGCCACAGAGAAATCAGAGCACCAATACTGAAAGTGGTGAACAAACTTTAAATCACGGTAAAGTCACTTTAAAATTTATTTTGCATTGAAAATATAAATATTTACCTCAACTTCAGATATGTTTTCGTGTCTTGAACAACCAACATACTCCAACGGCTTGGCAGCATTTCTGACTTCCTTCGATGCGCATGATAATTTGTCAGGTAAAATATAACACAATGGTATCCTAAACAGCATCAACAGAGCGAATAAATTGTAAAGTCATGCCATGCAGAATGCCACAAGAAATAAACATAACTCACTCAGGCGTAATGTTAAATCCATATTCGGTCGGGGATATTACTTTTGTTACATCCTTGGACATAAGTTCCCTTGACCACTCAGAATCAGAAGAGACGCACGAAAGAAACATAAAGTCTTCTTGTACCTGAGATACAGAATTGTTAACTTTTATTGCTTCACCAGGCACACCACAGCACTAAATATATAACTCACACATACTTGAATCGGGGGCCCAAAACTGTCGAAACAACTCTTTTATTATTTAATGTCAGAAAAATAATGAAATCAGCAAAAGTTGACGGACTTCATCAATCAAACTGTAGGTGCAGCACACAGGTTAGGTTACTTTTGCAAAAGTCAACAGCCTATTTTATTACACGGTCTTTCTACACGTCCTGTGCAATTGACGAGATAGTAAAAAGGTGATGCTCTGCCACTGTCACGGTTTCGACGTCGGAATCCGTTGAAAGATCGCTATGTACAACATTTAACACCTCGAACCATTCGAAATGTCTATAGATTCAACATTCATCTCAACATGACTGTGAATAACATTACGCGCAGAGTACGTTATTTACAGACTGTCGGTCGGTGTGCGCGTACTGCTGCCGTAGTATGCGCTCGTATCGAAGAATTTGAGTTTCCATGGGACTGCTTTCCTCAACAACCTCCATGTATAATAAATCAAGTAATTGTATCTTATCGTGCAATCTTGCCAGTACTTCACCCTTTTGAGTTGGCGCACAGCCGAAGACAACGAGGTTGTCCAGTTAGCGCGGATTCCGCACGGATCCCGCGGAAGTTGCGCCCGCACGCGGACGCACGCGGATTTTCATAAAGCCGTGAGAAGAAATTACGACCGGGAGTAATGTTCACGCGAGAGGAGAACACCGATGAATGAATTGGACTTGTTTAGTCGATGACTATGGACCTATCACCGGATTTCATATAACAACAACCTCTAACTAACTTCGCGTGAGGATGAAAACCACAGTTTTTAAATTGCAAACCTCTTGAAAATAAACAAAACATCATCAAATCACACCGCCTTCTCGAAATATACTTGTCATGCGTCCCGGTCGTAATTTCTTCTCACGGCTTTATGAAAATCCGCGTGCGTCCGCGTGCGGACGCAACTTCCGCGGGATCCGTGCGGAATCCGCGCTAACTGGACAACCTCAACAACTGACAGTCATGTCGCCGGCCAATCAGAGGCGAGGAAAAGCGCGCGAGCGCGCCCCTGGCTGTAGACGACAAGACCCGATATTTTCATGATTTTCACTGTGGAAATGGGCACAGCAATTTCAAAGCGGGTACGGCACTGGTAGATGGTACTCTAACGGACCTCATGAGACCAACGGCGACACCGCCGAAAATGTAGGGGCGGAGCAAACGAGAGTTAAAATTCCGTCAGGGATGCGGCCGCAAGGTTTAGGTAGCCTGCATTGATCGTCCCCGGCTGGCATCCCAGAATCAGACTCCAAATCGAAAATGTCACTTAGGCCCATACACCTAAACGGCTGATCGGACGGGGCTGAAATTTTAGGAGTCCTTCAATGGGATCAAGGAGGCCTCACCTACCAAATTTTAGCCTAATCGTACCGCGGGTTGACGAATAGGAGGGTCTCAAAGTTGAGGGGGTCATCCTTAAGCTATATCTGTTTTATTTTAAAAAATCGCTGTAGGCGCGTCCTGGAGCGCACCGCGATTTCCAGATGGGAATCGGTGCAGCACACGGTCCCATTCCACGCCGACCATGTTTTTTTTTTTTTAACGGTAATCTAAGAGACGGCCCCCAAAACGATGTGAGGGCACACCAGCCCCCCAAGTCGGTCTTTAGGGGGGGGGGGGGACATGGTCCCTAGGGATAGTGTGCCGGGGGGCACAGCTAGGGCTGTGCGATATCACGATATATCGAGTCGATATCACCTTGATATGGAGGGGTCCGATATTTGTTGTCAAACCTCATCGATATGTCGAGATACCGAGATACCGATATCCTTCGATACCACGATATCCCCCGATATTACGATATCGCTCGATACCACGATATCCCTCTTAGAGGCATTCACATAATGCGTAATCATGATTTTGGCCACATAGGACCCCCCTCCCCCACGTAATCATGTGCTAACCTAACCTTCCCGTGTTAAGGCATAGCAGGTAATCTGTGCCTCGAACTCCCCCCTCCCCCTCTTCCAAGTACTTACGTCATATGTGAATAGCCCCATACCAAAAACTCCCGATACCACCGGGGGGGGGGGGGGGACGTAGAGCGCCTCGCGTCGCGATGCCGGGGGCGTACTTCGCCTCCACGGCAATGAACTTGCTGACGGGGGCGAAGTACGCCCCCGGCATCGCGACGCGAGGCGTACGGCGGAGCCAACTGTCCCGGCCGCTCATCAAGGCGGACGAGTCCCTGCCGGCCTACGGCGGGGAGTACGACCCGCTGCAGCCGGCGTTCCGGCCGGGCGACCCCCGCGGCCTCCCCATCCCTCCCGTGGTCAGCGAGGAGGCGCAGGTCAACGGGGGCATTCTCACTCTCCGGGGCCGGCGCCCCGCCCGGGACTTCACGGCCGCCGTGCCCCTGGAGTCGCGGCCCGCCCCACCATCGCTTCGAGTGACCATTCCCCTGGACCGCGTGCGGGGGTGGCGTACCCGAAAAAGACTCTAGACGGCTCCTGGGGACGTCCAAAACCCAGGTGGCGGCCGTCGAGCTTCCGGTGGCCAAGAGTGCCCTGTCCCAGGCGTAGGCACGGTTACAACGTCTACCCGCGTCTACCCATGTCCGGTTTCTTGGACCCAACTCCCCCTAAAAACCCGGACATCCTTTATGGACGACCTCTTATCGCAGCACGCCTGGTCGACGCCGTCTCTGTCCGTAGTACTGGAGTAGTAGTGTTCTGCATCGGGCGGACATGGCACTGCAAGGCTACGTCGCGCTTTTTGCCTGCTTACAGGCTGAAGGCCGTGGGGGTTGCCTACCTTCCGGGCAGCGTCCTTCGGGCGCCGAGGGCTTTTAGGGGGGGGGGGTCACGACCCCTACCCCCCTAAATACACGCCTGCCCCCGATCCCTGTCCCGCCATCGGCTTCAACGGACTCCCACGTCGCGGTGCTTCCCCCACTGTCTCACACCCCAGCGCTGGCCGTCTTCGTATCGGCCGCGGATGCCTCATCCACCCTGCCCCAACACCTGTATGGTTGACGCGTCGACGTCCTTAGCACTGATATGCTCCCCGTGGGTCTACCGGCCTACCTCTATATACCGGCCTCCGGGATTGACACTTTGCCCCCCCCTCCTGAATCCGCGCCTGGGCCTTCCCTGGCATTCGCAAGTGGCTTTCGTGGTTAAAACCAGGACGAAATTAAGACGTTCTTAATGACCCATGGGTTCAGTTGCGCATTCTAAGTTTTCAGCGTCTGCACTACATTCTGCCCCGGTCAATTTAGACAATCAACCCTGGCAGCATCAAACGTGATTACTATCAAAGGAATTATGGCTCCCCGAATTTTGTTTCCGTTCGAAAGACACCGCCATAGCGCGTTGGACTTGGCATAACTTTCTCTTGGAATTGGCTCACCGCCTGCCACACCGGCGATAGGCAACAAATCGTGCAGGCGTGCACTGCGGGCACACCTCTTCCACTTACATTTCACTATCACTCTGTGGAGAAACGGCGTTGAACGTCAGAATGGTAACCAGCGCCGTCATTGACCACAACGTCACCAAGCCCCGCCCCTGGAGGACCGCCCTTCAGGCTGCACGCCTGTGTGCGCCCAGGGGGTAGGCAACCAAGCCTGCATCACCAGCCCCCTTGAGGTAGGCAGCCCATCTGCCTCCACCCCCACCCCACCTGCTTCTGACTCACCCCACTTAGCGAAAACGTTCCCTTACATTAAATGTTGAGAATTATCTCATTTTGAACAAATTTTGTTGAAATGGACGTCCAAAGGAGGAGGGGGTCCTGGAAAACGGACAGAGGCGGACAGGGGGGGGGGGGGGGGTGACGAAGGGTCCATAATCGCGGACGTACGTTATGGATGGCCCACAAGTCGCGGTTCCCTACCCAACCGGCGCCATTTGAGCCCAGCTGAGCTGAGCGCCTGCGAGTGACAGGGTAGGCCAGCCCGCACGACACGTGTGCACGCAGACGTCGTCGTTGCCTACCCAGCAGGCGCCCTTTGTTCTCTGCCTGGTATTCGAACCCATACAGGGTTCAAGAGAAGAAGCTGAATAATGCATGCCTTCCTGTCAGTCGTGAGATGTCCGGGCGGTCTGAAGCCCGAAATTATATTAGCGTTAGCGTGGATGTACCGAAGCGTGACTAAGTGTGACAGAGGGGAAAGGGGGGGGGGCAGTGTGGCGTCACGTTTTCCTGTGTATTTGAACATGTCGCGCGCGACTATTTGACAGAAAGACATGTATCCAACACATTCCCGTGACCTCTTTGAATGAAGTTCAGTTTGGCCTTCCGGTACATTCTCTTATCACTTCTCGTCGTCCCCAAGCGCCAGATGATTGACGATTGACCCGCCTCCCTGGGAGCCCATGTCCCCGTACGTCCCCGGCCTCGGCGCTTGGGCGTGGTGGGCCCCCACTGGTCCGGCCGTGCCCAGCTAGGGATACTTGGTCGGTGTGCCCCCAGGAGGCACAGGGCCCAGCTTGGTCCGGAGCAGCGTCTTCCAGGGGGAGGCGCTGACACGGCAGCGAAGGACTTGAGGGTGGCAGTGAGCGCCTCCCCGTCGGCGGGCTTCTCCAGCACCGCGATGACGTCGTCGACGCACGAGTCACAGGTACGGAAGAGTCTTTCGTACGTTGTAGTACGAGGCGGATGCGAGGCGCGGCGCAGCAACCCCCCCCCCCCCCCCCCCCCCCACCCGCCACGTCCGGTAGCGAGACCCCCTGCAGGCGAGTTGCCAGCGAGCGTTTGATCGTCGACATCACGACACCTAAACACAGCATGCGGACCACGGACCACAGGACGGGCAGCCAAGGCGGATGCCGATGCGAAGCTTGAACGCCAGCGTTAGCAGACGTCCCTGCTACTTTGGACGTTCGCCGACACAGCACCCGCGACACTACCTTGCCGTGGACGTTGATCAGCGTGACAGGGCGCAAGTCCTTGACTCACCCCCGCTTCGTCAACTTCGGCACCAGGACGATGACACCCGCCTTGTCGCTGGGCGCGACTCGGCGCCTCACGAGGATGCCTTCGGCGACGTCCACCAGGTCCCCGCCGAGGACATCCCAGGTGGCCAGGTAGCTCGACCCCGTCACACCGTCCTCTCCAGGGCTCCACCCCCGCGGGCTGCCCTGAGATGGGCGAGAGGTTCATCGGTGGTCACGGACCACTGTGGCGATCGGGGACTTGTTGTCCTCCTCCGTGATGGTGGCCTCTGGGACGACCGCGTCCGGGAGTGGTGTCGCGCCGCACCCGTCGCGGGTTCGAACATTAGTCTCCGCACCGTCAGGGGTTGTCATACCTTGTGCCTCCGCTGTCTCCCGACACGGCAGCAGGGCGCCGAGCACCCCGACAAAGTGATCCCGGTACGGATGCTTCGACGTCGGCGTCGGTCAAGTCATTGGGCGACCGCGCGTGTGCGCCCTCAAGCAGGCCGCTATACGTGGTGGCCTCCAGCCCCGTTCTTGGTGAAGGAGAGATATTCTCATGCAAGGGTCCTAATGTTGCGGTCCTTCCCTCTCTCCCACCATTCTATGACGCCCTCGAAGTCATCCTTCCTCCTTCGAGCAGCTTATGTGCAAAACATTAGTTCCGGCGTGCTTTACAGTATTAAAGTTCAAATACGAGTGGCGTTGCCGGTCCCGGTCCTTCCCCGTCGATAAGGCGTCGTCCACAGAACGCCTGAATGTCTTCCAACATTCTCAAACGGTGACACCGGGCGGCGCCTGCGAGTGCGACGGTAGGCCAGCCCACACGACACGTGTGCATTTCAGAAGTCGTGGTTGCCTACCCATCAGACACCTGTCCAGACTGGCCATGAGGTTTGCCCATGCGACACTATCTGTAGTAATCCAGATGATACTCTCATATTTAAAACTTCCCGCCTCACTCCATCTCTGCTTATGATCCTACTTATGCATTTCCGCCTGTTCCTCTGCCCATATGTACAAATAACAAGAATAAAACCACTTCCTGTGCAACACTTTTGGTGTTTGGACGTTTATTTCTATCATCCAAACTTATCTCTACAATCTTGTGATCATACTATCCAAACACTATTATTTACAACATTATCGTGGGAGCACTGATGTCAGTTTAGAAAGGTGTGCTTCAGGGTCCGTACCAGAATTGTCAATTAGGAAAGGTTTGAACAAAGTACAATGCAACACGAAATGTTCACAAAAAGTACTTTTAATGACAGCCAGGCTGATTCATACATTCATTAATTTAAAAAAATTAAAAGAAACACCTAGAGAAAAGGTTGCACATTTTCACCAGGTAGTCAGTCTTTAAATCATACAGGTATTTAAAACAGTACTAGTACTATTTTAACACTTACAATACATAACAAAAATAAGACAAAGCTTAAAATAGTTAAATTACAACCCCAATTTTCATTAGGTATCATATGATAAAACAAGTTGGGGGTCTAGGTAACAACCACATGATAAGAACAAGCAGGCAAACAAATGATCTGCATATAAGGAACACTGCAAACAGCTACATAACAAAAATAGATGTATGTGTAAAGAAAAGGGGAACTGCCTTAGTGGACCCTCTGCCAATCTTCAATTAGTTTAATGTTCTCTCGAACACACGTACGTTTCTGATGTAAGAGGCTTGTCTTCAAGTCCTCGAAATAGACTGGCCTCAGCTGTGTGGACAAAAAAACAACATTAGATCCACACAGTACAAATTGCTGTATTTGAAATACTGGACTCTGCAAATTTACAAGAACGAGGTAGAATGAACATACTGACGAAGTTTCAATTGTCTCTAATTCTTCAAAAGAGAACTCTCGCAACGGCTTGTGAGAAGCATCCTCTACGGCATTTGTAATGTCACATGGTGACATGTTCTGGGTGAAGGATACTAATTTCTGAAGTTCATCATCAGAGACTTCAAATTCCAAACCCTCACTTGAGGTACACAGTGAACACAGGATTTCAAGCTTTGCCTGTAACAAGAATGAGATAGCAGCTTGTTAATATACTTATCAACAAGAAGGTATTATGACAGAGATCAGCAGTAATTTTGAACAATTTGGGACTCATTTCAAGATGCTCATATAATGTTACAATGTATACAAAGCATGTGTTGAAGTTAACAGGAGAGTACTCACGTCTTCGTTAGGCAGTGGAACATACACTAACTTGGTAAATCGGCGCAAAGCTGCGTCATCAATGTCAAACGGGCGATTAGTGGCCCCTATGACAACCACATTAGTGTTACCACCTGCCATGCCATCCTGTAATAACATTTGCATGTCAATGAAAGGAGGTTCAAGAAATGAAAGTTAAGAACACAAGATTTGCTTCGCATGGTTTCATGACCTCTATCTACATCTCATCCGCAAGAAGTACAATCAATTCATCACAGGACGAAGAGGAGTGTGCTGCCATAACTTTGCAGTGACTTATTAAGTATTGTTATTACTCACCCACTGCGCCAAAAATTCAGTCTTCAGTCTCCTTGAGCATTCATTCTCATTTTCCCGTCTTCTTGATAGAATAGCATCAACTTCATCAATGAAGATAATCGATTTCTGTTTCCTTACAAGTGGAATATCAAAAATGGATTAATGTGGTGTAAAGATAGAATTATATTACAATAGCACAGATTGGCAATGTCATCTCATCAAACTTACTTGGCAAGTGCAAAGAGGGTGGCAACAACTTTCTCACATTCACCAAACCATTTTGAAGTCAAGTCACTTGAAGTGACATTGTAAAATCTTGCACGGGTTTTTGTGGCAGCACATTGTCCTGTCAGAATCAATTAAAAAGTGTCAATATGCAATACAGTAATTCCATGCAAAGGAAAGCACATCTATTTCCTAAATTCGTACCTAACATGGTCTTCCCCGTACCAGGGGGACCATACAGGAGGACTCCACGAGGAGAACGCCTCACTCCTCTGAAAAGATCGGGCCTCAGGAGAGGCAGGATTACTGCTTCCTGCAATGAACGGGTTATAACATAACTAAGATAGCATATGAATACAGGGTACACCACAAGCATAATACATGTCACATACTTGCATTGCCCGCTTGGCCTCCTGCACCCCTTTCACATCCTCCCAGTTCCTGTTGCACTTTAAAATGGTCCTTTTAACACCCTCCACCATTGTTGGGTCCAATTTCTTTACAGCGGGTGGATCCATTTCAGCTCCCCTAAAGCAATAGAATAGGATCATTGGAAGAAATTACAATGGTACACACACATCATTACATTCTACATACTCGATTACGAGGACAGGCGATGACGCTGCAAAGGAAGACAACAAGTACATATTAGCAACAGAAAGCTTGAAACAATCTATTCTGAAATATTGTGTATCATACCTCTGTAATCACTCTTGGTTGTGCGCCCTGTGGCAGCATTTTTCCTGCTTCCCCCTTTTGGCACCTTACTTGTCACTACAGATGGAGAGAAAATAAAGGAAATAAACATTCCATAATATACTTCATTCAACCATGTTCCATGCATATATAGATATACAGACATTAAAATCATACCGCTAAGAACAAAATAAAATAAAATATGCAAACTACCACGTATGCAATAACTGACCTACAGGTGGTTTCACCAACACCTTCTGTTTGGGTTTAGTCTGGAAGAAAGAAAAAAATGGCAAAGATTCATTGGCAACACAACAAATAAGTACCGGTAGTCCAACGCAAATACCTTGTCAGAGAGAGAATCCACAAATTTCTTTACGTCAGACACATCATTACTATTAGATGAAGTATCCTCAGACTCTTTTACTTTCCTGCATTTTTTTTTTTTTTTTTTTGTTTTCGTCTGTTGTATATTTGTAACCTCTTACATTCTGAGTTGTATTTCCCTCCTCCTTATGTAACAGTTGAAGTATGATAAATTAAACCACAGTCGATAACTCGACTCACCGCCTGCTCACAATACTCTGTACTCTACCGCCATGCCCTGCAACCATGTCCTGTGCAAAGAATAAACTCACTTCCGCTCGAACCACAACTGTGTCTAGACGTACCTCATTTCGCTCTCCTTGAATCCTGAATTATCAATCACCATCTACTTAAAGAATTCAGTCATATTGAATTCTTACAACAGGTTATGGTGCCCAGCTCACGCTATCCATTGCGCGTGTAGAATATCTGTTAATTTCGTCAGCTTTCGGGAGAATCCTCTAATATCGGACTTCAAATTTTGGAGGTTATACGACCACGTTTTTCGTGAACGTTTTAGTGCCCGTGATACCAGTGTGTGCTAGTGCGTGCTCTTCAGTGCTTGTGTTTCTGTGTGAAATAGACAATGGCTGCACGTAGGAATTTGGCTCGTCAAGAAAGTGAGACTGCTGTGCAGACCATAGTGCAGCAGAATATGAATATCGAGAAACTCCGAGGCCCCGAGAACTGGAAGCAGTGGAAGTTTGTGATGCAGCTTGTCCTGCAGCAAGAGGACCTTGTGGACTGTATCTTCGAGCTGCCGCCCGAAAACATGCGCGACAACCGGCTCAGCCCCGAAATGAAAAGGGACTCGAGGGCCTTCTCCCGGATCTGTATGACGCTGGAGTCGGACGTGATGTGCCACGTCCTAGACACCAAGCTCGCCAAGGATGCCTGGGACTCCCTTTGCGCAGTGTACGAGGACAAGGGGGTGTATCGGAAGATTGGTCTGCTTTGCGACTTTTTGCAGTTGAAGGAGGGCAGCTACAGCTCCCTGCGGGAGTACGTGATGGCCGTCAAGGAGGCTGTGTCCAGTCTCAGCTCCTGCGGCCGCCTCACGGATGACGAGATCTTCGCCGTCGTGACGCTCCTGAACCTGCGTCCGGAGAACCGACACGTCCGCCAAATCGTGACCCACAAGTGCACCGTGACTGCGCCGGAGACCGGGGAGCCGACCATCAACTTCGCCAGGGTGGCGGAGGAGCTGCTGAACGAGGCTCGCGCGCAGGAGGCAGAGTCCAAGAGCGCCGGGGGCAGGCTTTGAAATTTGCCCCCGCGACATCCAACTCGGGCAGTTCCGCGCCCGCCGTCCGAGGGCAGCACCGTGGCGGCCGTGGCGGCCGTGGTGGCCGTGGCGGCTGGGGATCCAGAGGGCGGTGGAACGGACGACCACAACAACAACAGAAAGGACAGCAGACGACTACAGCCCCGACAACATCAAATTCCGAGCCCCAGCAGAAGAAAGGACGATGGGAACCCGCAGCCCATTCGAAAGGCACTTTTCCGCCGTGCCGCTGGTGCAAAAAGACGAACCACGCGGAAAAGGACTGCCGGTTCAGACGAGACAATGACGTGGCCCCACAGCAGACAAACCAAGACCAGACAAACAACAGCCAACCAAAATGGAGGGTTAAAATAGCCAAACGACCAGCTGACAAGGCAGACTCTGACAATCCTGATCATAACCCTAAACTACTGAGAGCTGATTGTGGAACGCAGAAAGAAACAGAAATAAATACAGTTGAATATTATCTTGATAGTGGTTCCTTTGATAACTTGCAGAGTGATGCCTCGTTTCTCCATGATTTCAGGTGTGTCCCTACGGAATCAATCGAATGTGCTGGTGACCAGATTTTATACACAGAGGGAGCAGGGAAGATTTGCCTGGACGAGGAAAGACATAATGGGCTGTCTGAGATAAAAGTCATGTACGCTTCTGGATTGTCATGCAATCTACTGTCTGTGAGTACGATCGCTAAGAGTGATCTGGTGACTGTCTTCATTGACGATTATGGTGGTGTGTTTCGCAAGGAGGATATCATAATTAAGGGCAAACCTTTATTAAAAGCTAAGGAATGTAATGGGACTTACAAAATTAAATTACATGTGAAGATGCCAAATAATGTCTTGAAAGCTAGTTCTAATTCTGATAAATATAAACTTTGGCACAGAAGATTTGCCCATTTGGGAAAGAATAATCTTAGTCTTTTGAAAAATGGTCTTGTTGACGGTATTTCTCAGGATATTTCTGATGATCCTGCTCCTTGCGAAACATGCCTGGAATCCAAACACACAAGGGCTGCACTGCCAAATGGTCCAGCAAACAGGGCTAGTGAGTTACTTCAAATTATTCATTCTGATGTGTGTGAGGTAACTGATGCTCTGTCGTGGGAAGGCTATAGATATTTTGTAACCTTCACAGATGACAAAAGTAGGTACACGATGTTGGCACTGTTGAGAAATAAAAATGAAGTGTTCGATAAATTCAAAACATACAAAACACTGGTGGAGAAACAAACTGGAAAATACATAAAGATACTAAGGTCAGACAATGGTACTGAATATTGCCACAAGATATTCGATGATTTTCTCGCAAATGAAGGAATTGTTAGGCAGCTGTCTGTGGTGGATACTCCTGAGCAGAATGGGATTGCAGAAAGAACTAATCGCACCTTACTTGACAAGGTTAGGGCTTTGTTGAAAGGATCAGGGCTCGACTTTAAATATTGGGCGATAGCTCTTGAGATGGCTGTTTATCTGAAAAATCTTTCTCCAACTAAAGCCGTTCAAGGCATGGTTCCCCTTCAATCTTGGACTGGTTTAAAGCCTAATGTAGAGAATTTGAGAGTTTTTGGTTGTTTTGCTTCAGTTCATGTCAGTAAAAAGAAAAGTAAGAAATTGGGAAGTAGAAGCAAATCTTGTATTTTTATGGGCTATGATGATGAAAAGAAAGGTTTTAAACTCATGGATATTGCTCAACCCAGGAAATATTTTGTTGAGAGAAGTGTGGTTTTTGATGAGCTTAGATTTCCAGCTAAAGAAATAAAGTTTGGAAATGGGGGAGTAATTATAGGAAATAAAGGGGAAAAGTCAGATGCAATTCCTTCATATATGGGTGCCATTATACCCCCACTGCGAAAACACATCACTCCGAACATCACAGGCAGCTCACAACAAATCCCTTGTATAAGTATGCAAGGGATGCAAGGCTTGTCAGAAAGTGATTCGGAAAACTATTCGTCGACCAGTATCTCTAGACTGTCAGATGATCAGCTGAGCGCCACAAGCCAGACTGACTTCTCGACTAACTCCAGACTGTCAGATGATCAGCTGAGCGCCACAAGCCAGACTGACTCCTACCTTATAGATGTTGAAAACATTAGCACAGTTTCAAGTGCAGAGGAGTTACAGAATTTATCAAAGCGAACCAGGGTTCCCAAACAATTTCCTGACTTTGTCATGTCAGACAAAATGAGGCCTGTTCACATTGCTCACAAATCCGACATAAACCCTCATGTTCATGTCCCAATGACAGCTCGTGAGGCCATGGAAAGCCCAGAATCAATATTCTGGGTCAAAGCCATGGAGGATGAGTTGCAATCTTTTAATGATTGCAAGGCTTGGACCTTGGTGGCACCTCAAGCCAGAACAAAAATAGTGGGGAATAAATGGGTTTTCAAGAAGAAAACCAGCCCTGATGGTTCAGTTTTGTTTCGTGCTCGACTAGTTGCCAAAGGATATACACAGACCTACGGTGTGGATTATTATGAAACATTTGCCCCTGTTGTCAAGCGGCCTATCCTCAGATTGCTCTTTTCGGTTGCAGTAAACTTTGATTTAAAAATTGGTCATTTAGACGTTAAAACGGCTTTCTTAAATGGGGACTTATTGGAAACTGTATACATGGCTCAGCCTGAAGGCTTTGTGGCTGAAGGTTGTGAAAACCATGTCTGTAAACTTCATAAATCTGTTTATGGCCTGCGACAGGCTGCTAGAAGCTGGAACTTGAAAGCGGATAAAGTATTAAAGGCTCAAGGGTTTGTAAATTTTTGGGACGAACCTTGTGTATATATTAAAAGGAAAGAAACTTCAGTTATCATTATAGCCCTGTATGTTGACGACTTTTTCATATTCTATGACTGCGACTGGGAAAAGAATGAATTGCTGAAAATTCTGCAATCTCATTTTAAAATAAAGGATCTGGGGGAGGCCAAAGCTTGTCTGGGAATGAAAATTGAAAGGGACTGGGAAAACGGCACTCTCCTCCTTCACCAGGAAGAATACATTAATTCTGTTTTGTTAAAATTTAATATGCAAAATTGCAAAAATGTTAAAACTCCCATGGAATATAAACTAAAATTGAAAGATTTAAAGGGTGGGAGAAAAGGAGAAGAGCCGTACCAGGAACTTGTTGGTTGTTTGTTATATCTCAGTGTCTGTACAAGGCCTGACATTTCTTATACAGTAAGTTTCTTAAGTCAATATAACACTTGCCATACAAGAGTTCATTGGAATCTTGCAAAAAGATTATTGGCTTACTTAAAATCCACACCAAGAGTCGGTCTAAATTATTGCAAATCTAAAAATCCTACTTTCTGTCTACTTGGCTATGCCGATGCAGATTGGGCTGGTAACCCATCTGACTACAAATCATACAGCGGATATTGCTTCATGTTGGACAATAATTTGATTTCCTGGGAAAGCAAAAAGCAAAAGCTAGCTGCCCAGTCCTCGACAGAGTCTGAATACATAGCGGTCACTGAGGCAGTAAAGGAATCAAAGTATCTTAATGGATTTGTCAACAATTTATTTGATTGTGGAAGTCAAAGAGTAACAATATTCAATGACAACATGAGTGCAGTAAAATTAGCTTGTTCAACAGGTTTCAGTGCAAGGACAAAGCATTTCGGTTGCAGAATGCAGTTGGTGAGAGATGCTGTACAGGACGGTGAAATTATGTTGGAGCATATGTCAACAGATATAATGCCTGCAGATATTCTAACAAAGCCACTTGGCGTAACAAAACATGTAAACTGCTCTTATTATATAGGTTTATCAGTGGAATCCAGAATGTTGCAAGATTAAGGGGGTGTGTTGTATATTTGTAACCTCTTACATTCTGAGTTGTATTTCCCTCCTCCTTATGTAACAGTTGAAGTATGATAAATTAAACCACAGTCGATAACTCGACTCACCGCCTGCTCACAATACTCTGTACTCTACCGCCATGCCCTGCAACCATGTCCTGTGCAAAGAATAAACTCACTTCCGCTCGAACCACAACTGTGTCTAGACGTACCTCATTTCGCTCTCCTTGAATCCTGAATTATCAATCACCATCTACTTAAAGAATTCAGTCATATTGAATTCTTACAACATCGTCTTCCTGTATAGAAGATGGAGAACCCAGACTTAACCATCAGTTACAAAACAGTACACATCAATGTCTTAGGAAGGCGCACTCACACAATCTGAATCATCGCTTTCGGACTATCATTCTTTGAGTTCTTCTTTGTGAAGCCCTGAATGGCACCCATGGCAATTCCCTGTGGACAAAAAGGAAAATAAAAGAACTCGTACATAATTACGTAATATACAACATGGGCTGCTCAGATGATGAACATAATACCAACATAAAATGATGTACATTTCTGTACACATAAATAAGAACACGCCTATCCCATTTGTCTGCCTACACCACAATTACAATGAGTATGGAAAAAACTAGTTGACAGAGAAATTTATAGAATGAGAAAATTATACATTTAAAGAATTTTGACAAGATCGTAACAGTTGGTAGATCATCCAAGGTCCATTCAGAAATACCTGAACGCAAGCAGGTTGCTGCGGCAGACTTGCAGGTTGTCTCTCCATCTCATTCACAATTACCTGTGAAAAGAAAAAAATTAAAAAAAAAAACATTATATAAACACTGGAGAGATAGAGAAAGCTGCCAAGAAGGACAGCAAAATGTACCGGTGTTGGAGGTGTACAGTTTTGCACACTGTGCATCACTGGCTGCATTTGATGCAGCGACTGAAGGGGTTGCAGCTGCGATTGAAGGGGTCCCAGCTGAACCTGGTTCTGGAACTGCTGCAGCTGCTGCAGCTGCTGCAGCTGCTGCATTTGTTGAGGCTGCTGCATTTGCTGAGGCTGCTGCATTTGTTGAGGCTGCTGCATTTGTTGAGGCTGCTGCATTTGTTGAGGCTGTACGAACATCATGCCAGGCAGCTGGTGCTGGCTCTGCTGCATTTGTAGCACCTGGAGCAGGTGCTGCATCATGGCATCATTGCTATTCATGTTCAACTACAAAAAAAAACAAAGGAAAAAGACTTACTTAAATGATGAAGTCAGTTTATGCGTGGGGAACAGAAACTGAGCTTGTCGAATTACACTGCCCCTGAGTGAACAAACCCACTATGATTCACCAGTGCCTCAGAGCACGTAATACAGCGAATTAAGATAAACCACAGATTACACGTAATTAGAAGGGAAACCGTATTGAAAGAGGAGTCCACTCCAAATACAGGACGGCTATAATGAACGTTTACAACCAAACTAGAAGACCAGTTGCATGAGCCCCTAATTTAACTACCTCCCAAATCGTCCTCAACAAATCAGCAACGAGTCTCACACACGAGAGAACAATTCAATTCAAACCAGTATCTCTCTTAGTTAATAAGCTTACCGAGAGGATTACTTCCACTTGTAGCTGAAGCGAGAACAGGCTAAGCTTCACAAAGGACTACTCAGGACTACAAGGACCCACAAAATCGCGCGCACTTTTCGCGGGTCGAACCAGGGCTACCAGCCCACTACACTCACTGAATTGACAATGAGAGAACAGCAAATGCAGTTGGTACCATTGACGACTTCCAGGGGCGCAGAAACCATCAAGAAACCCACCGAGCGCAGTGAAGGACGACAAAGATTTTTACAGCTCAAAAACACAGTATACTCCTTGTGAAACACTATTTACCTTTGGCGCAGTCTGATGATTCTTCTCTCTTTTCCCTTTCCTGATAGCCATGCAATATCATTCATTCTCTCAATGTGGAGAAATGTATATTCTTTTTCCTCTTACTCAATCACTTTGTGAATTAACTTTTCCCATTGTTACCAAAAGTACTCGTACTTACTATAAGATTGAGTCCAGCCAATATTTTTAAATCCCTACTTCGCTGTGTGCTTCACATGTATATGAAAGAAACAGAAATAATTTATGATTATAAAAATCTGCAATCTACCAAGTACCGTGACCACCATTCAATTCTAAAAATAACAACTTTCCTTTGTCATACTTCCCATTATTTACCACAAAAAGGATCATAAACTGGCACCAGTGATCCAAACCAAAATATAGGTAAGTTGTCTTACTGTATGCAAAGACATGTTAACAATGAAAGTGGCCATAGGATTTTGAATGACAATGGTAATCGTAGAACAGCATTCAATTTTAATTCATCCTCAGCTGCTGTCTTTCATGCATTTGCTCACCTAAAGAAATGCATAATGATGAGGTATTTAATTGGAGGAGAAAATTCCACTTCCAATCAGGCAACAGTCCTCTCTTGAGCAGCACAAGCTTATGGTCCAGCAAATACACTTCCCTCCTTTTCGTCAAAACTTCTGCTACCTTCAGCATACATCACAGTGGTGTATTATTCCAGTCCAAAGTTTAAAAAAATAAAAATAAAAAAAAAACAGAAAAAGATCAACAAATGAGATCACTGATGTTCAATTATGATTTCCTTTGTCTGCAACAAGCCCCAACAGTACTGAAATTTTGGGCAAAATTCTTAAACCTCAATGTCTCTAATTGGGACAGATTGTGTTACCACCAAATGGCCTGTGAATACAAATATAGAATTGGAGACAAAATTGGACGTTAAAGACAGCAATCCTTGGAGGTCCAGTGCTCAGGTAAGAGTGCCCCGAATAGCAGAAGAATTGCTCATGAATTGTCTCCTTGTACAAGTCAAGCAAATGCAACCAAAATGTAAAAATGAAAAGACTTTCATATGAACCACTGAAAATCAATTGATAAATTGGTCCTCAAATGCAAATGGTGATAGGGCTAATTGCATTAACAAATTCTCTGGCCACTCTTGGACGTGTAATTCTAATTTTTAATAGCCATGCACTGTTTTAAAACAACACAGATCCAGTATCAACTGACTTTGGTGACAAGGATATGTAGAATAAAACTAAATCAGTCACATAACAGAAAAAAGTGTGGCATTCAGTCTACTGTTCCAGAAAGATCTAATCGGGAAGGATCAGATTAAAAACATCATTTAGATCAACAGTCCATAATTATATAGTGGATGGTTTTCTGCTATATCATTAGTGTAGTGAAATTACCGGTGAGATAAATTCCTGGACAATTTATCATAAGCAAAGGTAATTGTAATTGTATAAATTACATACAGAACAATATTTCATGATACATCGTTACCCTTCGTCAAAGAACGATTCACACCTAGTTTCATTACCCTTCTTTACACCAAATTATATATAAATAGAAACACATTTAATGATCGACCCTACAAACTAATTTACACTAATTTTAATTACACCTATTTACAATGTTGATCATTATGTGGAGGTGGAGAAGGCAGAAGCTGCTTCTGTTGTCCTCTCAATACAGAGGCGGCGTAGTTGCACTGAGTACAGAGCACTTGCTCACTGTTCGTGCCAGAAATTAAGCTTCCATGTATGCTGAACCAAGAAGACAGTCAAAAAGTGATTGTTTATTATTTTAATTTCAAATGCCAAATTTTGTTGTATGAGTCCTTACCAATAAGTTCCCCAACTGAATCAGGATAGAGCTTCTTTTTAGAGGTCCTCTGCTGGCCTTTATGGAAACTGTGGAACATGGCCTCCTGGAACATAATAATGAAATGTGATAAGTTTTCTAGTTGCAAAAAATATTTGTTCACGGAGAGATCAAATTGCTTGCATTGTGCTTCGATCTTGACAGACTTATGTCACTCATATTGCATCAGTTACACATGTCCTATTAACTTATTTCAGGCTCGAAACTGCTCTGAGCTCATGTTGAGCTTGCTACTAACAAAATAAATAATGAATACACTTTTGATAATATTTAGATTTTAGCGTGGACTGCTTGCAGTAAATCAAAATCTCACCTGGTCATTGGAAACTTGATCCGGGATGTGTTGCTGGCTGCCCGGCAATGTCTTGCCAGACATCTCCAAAGGTATCAATTGCAATTAGAAACTTTGATTTAAGTCAAACGTCACTAGTCATGCAACTGTTTTACAAGCACTAGCACTATTAAAATTCAGGCTCCAAATTGATCAGAGTTGAGATTGCACTGAATTTGAGATTGTTAGCAAAAGAAATTTCAGTGGAGCATAAATTCTCACCAGGGGACCCAAGAGCTGATGATAACATTTCTGCTTGACTGGTTGGAGTACTGGTGTCCTAGCTGTTGCTGCTGGTCTGGAAATTTAATAAGTCACACATATCACTGGTAATGTACTGATTTTTAGGGTTCGAAAGGGGGGAAAAAAATGGGTACCTACTGACCTTGCGCAGTGCACCACATGTCTCAGCTGCTAATTTTTTAAGAGTGATAACTGCAGTGATAATTAAATGTAAACCTAGAACAAAAAGAAAATAATAACTTGGGTACCATGTTAATGATAGCAAGTGCTCAAAGGAGTAAGCAATACTTGGTAATAAAAGGAAGATCAAAGTGCATAAAATATTAATCGAAAATTTAGAAATTAAATAACCTACCTTCATTCGAAGATCTCAATTTTTCATCTTTTGTTGTCACTTCTGAGCTTTCTGTCCGGCAACTGCTCTTTGCTGAATCTCATCACAATCAATATATTTCAAAGGGGTTCAAAATCTAACTATTTAAAATCTAAAACAAACAGTATAAAATGTGGAAAGTATTCACACATCTATCATGGTTTTGGGTGATGATGATAGCACCTGCTGCTCTATGCCACCCTTTGGTAGGGTTCAGGTAGCCAGAGCTAACAACAAAAACCTACTACACTGATGTGTGGTTGGAAAAAAAAAGGGTTAAAAATGTCCTATAGCTGGAATGCAACAGACTTCAGCCCTTGAACTATTCAATCACTCAGCAAATCCACCAACATATACAGCCACTCTTGCTTGTATACTTTCTTCGAAACTTGTTCTAGACCTCTTGAAACGACACTTTGGACTGAAAGTTTACAGCAGCCATTGCTCGTGAAACTTGCTATGCCTGCAGACAGATACAAACAGTAGGAATGTGTTTGCCATTCCCTCCCCTCCTCTGAGCAAATATACAATACATACTTGTGGTGAAACAGCTGAATCTCTGTGTAAGTCTCCAGCTTCTTCACAGATGTAAAATTTTCCGACACTTCCGTACACATCCATAGACCAATTGTTCTACAAATGCCTTCTTTTCATGACCCTGCCAAAAAAAATAAAAAAAATAACACTTACAATATGAAGTGAGCTCAATTCGGAAATGAAAATAAATATTTACCTTTTGAGAAGATATCAGGTCAGCCCCTTGTGGGCTGGCAGATGTATTATAGACCAGACACATTCACTCTGCGAGCCACGTTAGCGACCAGCAAGAGGCCATGGAGTATCTGATGAGGCTTAGGATTATAAGATACTTTTGAGTTGTAAACCTCCGAAGCGAAATGTTAGGTCCAACGCATTTTTGCAGGATGTGAGCAGGTTGGTTATGGTCACCTGCGTGCTGCTGACGCAGTCCTGATGGGTTCCAAATTTTCACCACTGCTGCTGGTTGGACAACTGAGAGCAGCTAACCCGCTTTCATTTTCTTACTGCATGCCAGCGGCCACATATTTTGTTAATTATGGTACAAATAACAGAAAGGTCTAAAACATAAATATTGCTGTTGTTTGTTATGCTTAACTGCTTGCCCTCCGTTCCGGAAGAGGCGCCACCGCCGCCTAGGAGAGCCTCAGCATTTGGGTGTATTTCTAAACGGTTCAATGGCATCACCTGTTCATTATCAGTGATGGAACAAATTCATTCACTTGTATTAAATCATGATTAAATCAGTCCAGAACATCGACGATTAACTGGGCGATCGTAGGGACTGTGAGGGTGGTCGGTCGGCGGTCGGTGCGCCCGGTCGGTTCGGCCGGTCAGTGGCGGAGTGGCGGTTTGGCCGGTTACTGGCCGGTTAGGTGAGGCTGTAATGGCTATTCATGGGCATGACATCGCATTAGAACTTTTCCTAAACTCACTAATAAATATGTTTGGCTTCAGTTAACTTTGAATATGTTCGCAAATGAGATACTTATTTAAAATCGGTCGCCACCGACGCGCCCTCTGTGAGTCGGCCGGGGCGGATTGCAAGGATATCGGCTAGGATGCAGGCAAGCTGAGCAAGCCTGTACGCCACGAAAAGTTCTGTAATTAATGGCTTCAAATTTACGCCGTTTCTTTAACGCAACAATAATTATGGTTTTGTGCGCTTAAAAGGTCTCATACAGAGGCATAGGGAAGAGGAAGCTGGAGAGTGAAAAAAGTGGTGTGGTGCTAGCAGAGATAAGTGAGTTAACGAGTGGCTGCTTGGATTTGAAAAGAATGACATGTCACTTGCGCGAGTGTCAAAGAGGTTGTGCCAGCGTGTGAAGATGGCATCTTTGCAACTGAATTCACAGTTAACCTCGCTTAACGTTACGTGTGTGTATTATCTTGGCGCTTGGTAGGCATGCAGTTTTAAACTTTCCGACGCAGTTAATGTTTTCATGTTTGTATTATATTCCATTTTTGTCATTTCATGTGCTGGAGAGGTTATGGCGATCTTCCACTTCCAATGGTGTAGGCGGTTATTTTTGGTACGGCTCGAGTAGGAACTGATTCTCAGTCGAGATATTGAGGTTGGTAATTTTGCCTAACGATGATGATTTGGTACATGGCCAAATGTACTTTCTTTTTTGAAATTTCAGGATGTTGTGATGAACAAATCCACCCTTGCTCTGAACTTCATTACACCAAATGTTATGCATGCTGTTGCCTACATGGCTGGTTTGTAATCAATATTTAAGATTTCTTTTTTGCCTGCCGTGGTCAATACATGGTACATTTGAGATGCGGTTGACGTCTTGCTCCTAATTTCTGCATAACCTATTATCTCTGGCTAATGAAGCGATTTCTGTTCCAGGTCCCACTGCTCAATTGTTTTATTTCAATGAGCTGTCGGTACTTGTGGAGTACTTTTCAAGGTACTACCAGGGACAACTAGTTACATGTGAGCGTCTTATGAGGAACATCAGACAAATATGGTATTTTCTTTGAGACTCTTTTCATGACACCAGGAGTGAATCGTAGAAGAGTTTCTTGAATTGGCTTTGAGTGTGTTTCCTGTCCTTGCCCCCTCTGCTGCTTTGCTCTACATTTTATGTCATTTGTGTGCTGCTGTGCCTTTGCTTTCAGTGTGTTTCCTATGCTTTCCTGCTATGCTTATTTCCCCCCTCTGCTGCTTTGCTTTACATTTCATGTTATGTGTGTGCTTCTGTGCCATCTGCAGCTTTGTGTGTTGCCTTGTCTGGATTGTTGCTCTAATTAGAAGCTTTCTTGTGTTTGAATGTGTGTGTGTGTGTGTGTGTGTGTGAGTAATCAAAGATTGCCCTGAGCATCTTGAAAGAGTTTCCTGAGCTTTGCTTTGAATGAGTTTCTGATGCTTTTCTGCTAAGTTTGCATTTTCTCCCGCTGCTGCTTTGCTCTACATTTTATGTCATTTGTGTGCTGCTGTGCGTTTGCTTTCAGTGTGTTTCATGTGCTTCACTGCTATGCTTGCATTTCCCCCATCTGCTGCTTTGCTCTACATTTTATGTTATTTGTGTGCTGCTGTGCCTTTGCTTTGAATGGGTTTCTGATGCTTTCCTGCTATGCTTGCATTTTCTCCCTCTGCTGCTTTGCTCTGTATTTTATGATATATGTGTGCTGCAGCTCTGCTTTTGTTGCCTGGTCCCGCTTGTTTTTTTTTCCTTTTTAAAAACAAAAAAAAACAAAAAAAACATGCTAATCGTGTGTTTGTGTGTAACTGTGTCTTAGCAATTTTAACTTTTGCTTATGACATTGCTTCAATGATCGTGACAGTTATTTTGTGGGCTTAGCTTTGGATGTGTTCCCTCTTTTCCTTCCCATGTTGCTTTGCATTTTGTTTTACGTTGTGTCTGCGCTTCCGTACTGCCATCAGCATAGCGCTGACTGATCCTTCCTGTTCTATTTGCAAGCTTGCTTTTGTGTGAATGTGTGTGCAAGCAATCAATCCTAGCTGTTCTTATTGCTTGGATGATCGTCAAAGTGTTTTGTGTACCTTGCTTTGCATTTCCTGTGCTTTACTGCCATGTGTTTTCCCTGCTGCAGCTTTGCTTTTAGTTTTGTCATTTGTGTGCTTTTGTACTTCCATTGCTTTGTCGGTGGTGTCAATGATCTCAGAATTATTTTCGTTTGTACTGAGTGGGTGTACACATGAATAAATGAGACCAACTGGTGTGGCTAGAAAAGAGATCTGTGTATTTGAATAAACCATTGTCACAGTACCCTGGTTCAGTTGCCTCTACTATCCCTCCACCAAGACCTTGACACGACACCTTGCACTTAACCATTTTAACAACATGATTATCATAGGGGTTGCTTTGGTTATCAAAATTAAAGTGGGATTTTACATACCTCATCAAAATTGAAGGGTGGAATGATTTGTGTAACTGATGGCTGTGTTGATGCTGTGAATAGCATTCAGGAGTTGCAGGGAGCACCTGAACTGAATCAGTTTGAGTGGTAACCAGTAGGCATGGGTCACATACCGAAATTAGGAACAATGAAAAAGTACAGACTCCCTGTGGTATGGATTTGAGAGTGGATCATGCCGCATGAGAGGCGGGTGAGCTTGACTCTTTTTATAACTTCATTTATTCAGCGACGAGGCAGCTGGTGGCAGCCACTGGCTAGCACACCTGCAACACAAGTGCAGTAGAAAAGGATGTTACATTTTTATAGGTGTCAACCATTAAGTACGTCCAGATTTCGTACTGACCGGACATGGTGCGCCTGCGACGATAACGCGGACGTACCGTGTAATGGATGATCGCTTAGTGCAGACCACGGGTTCGGATACCACACTCTCGTTGGGTACTTTACGGGGGAGCGGGTGTAATGCAAACGAGGTTACCGTAATAAAGAAGTCCGCAGGTGACCACGGGTACTCACCCGTCTTTATTCGCTGTCATTAGCCGACGCTGATTAGCACTTCACCTCCCGCGATCATTTCGAGTACGGAGGACCGGCCAAATGAACGTCGGTATGCGTTGAATTTCGATAAAATTATCATGGATACACCTCTTCCAGAGAGGCACACGCATTCATTTCACTATCACTCTGTGGAGAAACGACTTTGAACGTCAGAATGGTAACCAGCGCCGTCCCTGATAACGTCACCAAGCCCCGCCCCCTGGAGGACCGCCCTTCAGGCTGCACGCCTGTGCGCCCCCGGGGGTAGGCAACCAAGCCTGCATCACCAGCCCCCGTGTGGTAGGCAACCCATCTGCCTCCAACCCCCACCCCGCCCGCTTTTGACTCCGCCCACTCAGCGGAAACCGTCCTTGAGCTTGCTCGCTAAGCCCCGCCCCCCTGGAGGACCTACCTCGAAAACCCGCTTACGCCACGCCCCCTTTGCACAGGCTCCTCCCCCTTCTCGAATATCGCAGCAGAGGCAGTTCACCCGGGTCGGGCAACCTCAGTTCACCTGGCCCCGGGCTGTTTCCAACTGTGACGCAGGTTTTGCCAATTTTTGGAGGGTCGGACAAGGGTCGGGCAACTGCCAGGTCGGGCAACTGACATACACCCCATGTACGGCAGATAATTCTTTGTACACTGGGCGTCAAAAGTAGCGGCCCACTTTTTGTTGGCGCTACCATTTCTAAGTTTGTTGGTACAGACCTGCCCCCAACATTGGTCTCGAGCCTCCCGAAGCGCCAAGTTCATGGGCCAACCCCTTCGGCTACAGCCACCCCTTCTGTGTGACAATGTCGAAAAACGCCGTGAAGGGGATTATTAAAACCCATTTGAAGGGCAAAAATTAGGAAAGTAAAGTCAGTGTGGCATTGTGGGTGCCTAAAACTGCCAAATCTCGCATTTCAACCCTCTCCGGCCCTCTCTTAATTTTGGAGGGGGTGCGGGGTAGTTAGGGGTAGAACGGTTCCAAAATTGATCGGCAGCGGTAGCGATGGACTCTGGGGTTCCGATAATGAACGCCGCGACTCATCAACCCCTTAAAAATTAGACACTTTTTAACGATAGATCTTCATGCTTTTTCTTCGTGGTCTCCTGATAGGGGTAGGAAGGCGCGGAAGCTGATTTTGTAAGGTTCAAACCTTTAAGAAAAAGATATCAGACTGGGAAGTCGGTATCTCAACTACTTCAACCCTTAAGACGTTACGGCGTGTACCCCTGCAAGCCATTGTTAAGAAGTGAGATTCAAACAAAGGACCTTTCAGTTTCAAAAACGACTGGAAACGATGGCGCCTCGTTTTATTTCGTTGTTTCTGGCACCTGTGCTCAGCATCAAACCATGCCTGGTAAAAAAAAATCTGATTTTAAAATTCACTGTTTTCGCGCGCTCCGCCTGAAAGGTAGGCAACCACCTGAATTTTTTCAGGACCGCCCCCCCCCCCTGTGATGGAGGAGTTAAACCGCCACTGCTCGAGAAACTTACACGGGATGGCCAGTTGCCGGAGGTCGGCTAGCCACACGGCCGCCGACTTACCAGGCTTCTGAACACGCTGTTCAGACAGGTGCTCGGCCATATGAATGGACATGGCGTCCTTAAACTGCCCCAGTCGAAAATCGGAGCGTACAGACAGCGTGCGCGAACGCCTTAGTGGTAGCGTTTGTTTGGTGTCCAGCGGGGCGTGCAAAAGTCCACGGGAAGCGTTCTGACAGCGGCCGGCTAGAGTGTTATTGCCGCCTCGAACGCTGTCCGGAGCGAACGGGAAGCGTTCGGCTGGCGGGAGGATCGCTTGCCCGCACTGGGGCGGGGGGTAGCGACGGGACGGCGGACGGCCTGCTCAGGTCTCATTATCGCATAAGAGGTACAAGCGAATACAGCAAGGCTGTTAATTTAGTTAGCTGTTTAGTTTTTGAAAGGAAAAATAATGGGAAAAAAGTATTGTTATATTTCTGCGTTTCTAATTCCCTGACGCCGATTATCATCGGAATCATTTAACGGAAACGGTCTTTCGGCCGCCACCTTTGCCGGGAGTTGAACTCGTGCCTTTTCGCTCAATAGTCCGAGAGCGCGAACGCTGCCCCGGAACTACCGAACTGCCTTGAGGGTGAGGCGCGCGTTGGACTCCCTGCTTCAGCGAGCGTTCGGGAGAGGTTCCCGACAGCAACAGGGCAGCGATGGGACAGTCATTCGGAACGCTTCGTGAGCGTGTAAAGTTAGGGGAGCGTAAGGCTAGCGTCGGGAAACGCTACCTCGGCTGCGCATAGCGATCAAAACGCTGTCCGAACACCTTTCTATTGCTCCGCGGTAGCGTTGGCGCGCTCCAGGTTTTCGACTGGGCGCTCGTCGAGCAATCTGATCAAGTCGTCATATGATACCGCATCGGTTTCCAGCTCCCGCGGGTAACACAGAGCAATCATGAGGTCGTACAGGGACTCGTCGGCGCACGTCAACAAGGCGCGCTTCTTGGCGGCCCCGTCAACAAACCCTTGGTGCACCAACGCCTGCCCTAGCCGGCGCTTGTAGGTACCCCACGTCCCCGGTCTCTGTTCGAAACTCACGAAGTGGAATCTACGCGCTCGAGCTGGCGAACGGCGTGGCGACGGCGACGACTCCGGGCTCGGCTGCAGCGGCGGCGTGTGCTGCCGCTCACGCTCCCTCCGTGTCCGTCCACCTGCCATCGTACTCGCCTCACTCCCGTAAACAAACTCGAAAACCCTCGGTACACGCCCTCACAGCCCAACGACACGGACTTCCCTTCCTGTCGGTCCGCTGCCACACGTGGGTTTGTTTACTTCCGGCTGACCCTACACTGACTCGATCTTTCGCCTACGCTCCGCGCTACGCTCTACGCCTCAACTCATAACGCAACAACAATCCTAGCTCACATACAGCATACAGTCGTCAAAGCCAAATCACAAAATCAAAAAACAAAACCAAAACATAGCCAATCGTCACCAGGAATCAATACCCTGAGTTCCCTTTCCAAGCCTCGCCAATTTCTCAGCTGGCTCGCTCAGTCTCGTCGCCAAATGTTGTGTCTTTACATTAGTGACTGGCTGGTGTTTGGGTTCGGGTAAGGATTAAATCACAAGACTCACGGTTTGGGGTTGATGATGCTGGACTCAGTACTCCGCTCCGCGGCTCGTGAAGCAATGCCGCTAGTTCCGCTCGTCCCGGCCTCCCGGGGGCGCCATCTGTGGCGCCACCCGGTGGCCGGTCCTGGAACTAGGGCATTGCCAACTGCCGGGTACACCTCACTAACTGAGCACGAAATCAGTTGCTGCTATTGTTCCATCTTCTCGTTCAGGGACGGCGTCGAATGCTTCCCAAATATCAAGGCGAGTCACAGACATTTTCAGTGATGAAATGAAACACACCAGACGCACAGCGAACAACTAACAGCAAAACGTAAACAAGAACGGGAGGCCGAGAGGTGACGGCAACGCCCCTGGTGGCTGTCTGCAGAACTGAGTGCTTCACGGGCTTTCCCTACTGTCGTGGCTCCCCGGGCTTCACGCATTGCAGTTTATTTTAATTCTGCGCGAGCAAGATCGCAACGGATCGCAACCAAACTCGTCGGATTTGAGTTCGGCACACTTCCAACTCCTTTACAAGCAACGAATTAAGGTTTGATAATGTTGGACTCATTAGTTATAGACCAAAACGTACACGTCTAGTATTTTTCTTGACTTTCTGTCACTGGTTTTTATAAATTGTAGGCAAGTAAAATAACGTTTTCTGGCTTGGTGGGGTTTGAGAAGGAACCATTTCTAGCCCTCAAGTCAGTTGAAAACGTAGAAAAGTGGAAAGTGTTCGATTAAAGTCTATTTTCGAAGATGGAAAGGTGTGACGAAACATGCTGAAAAGTGCATGACTGAAGCATGAAGTTTCAACTTTAAAAATTCCATACGTTTTCCTGGGGTTGTTCATAGTAATTTCGGACACGGATCTAGGTTCTCTGGTATGTTAGGAACTGCTTTGAAACACTCAAACCCTGCTACAAAAACATTGATTTTTTGACATTTCGACCACGTTTACGGCGATTCCTGCCCACTGTGCACTCCCGGGCTGGCTAACTCGGCGTCGTCTTGGCCACTCGCTGCACCCACTTGAACTTGGACTGTCTCTGTCGATCCGGCTGTCCGTGGCCGGCCCTCCCGGGCCGACCGACTTGGCTTCGTCGCGGGTACTCACGGAACTGAACCGAACTGCCACCGAACTGTGCTGACTCTCAGAATGACTGACTCCTCCGAACTGTCTCATGGTCGCCCGGACCGTCCCTTATATACGGGGCCGGCGATGACACCTGTTCATCACCGGCACGGAGTCTAAAGAGATGGAGTAACGGCTGGGGCCCCGCGGCCCAGCGAAACAGACGGCTAGTCGCGTCCGGGGCTGGCGTTTCCTCCCGCGGCCGCCGCGCGGCGCTGGTGTCGCTATGGCGACGCCGCGCCGCCCGCTCCCATGCGCTAGCATGGAGAATAGTCGCGCGGCGACCCTTCTCGGCTCCTAGCTCCGTCCCTATTGACTCTAGACGGGGGGTGTAAGCGAGCCGATCATAGTACAAGGTCTAAGCTTTCAGATGATATGAATTTCACTACGATCCGACATACCTGAAGCGAACAGGAGCGAGCTTAAGGTGTGCGCCTGGCGGCGGCCGAGCCGGCGGCCGCGCGCGCCAGCCTTCTCGGGCCTCTATCTCATTTGGATTTCATTTTAGATGGTGGGTGTAAGCGAGCCGATCGTAGAAGAAGGTACAATATTTCAAATGATATGCAAGTCACGCCAATCCGACAATTCTACAGCCGTCTAGAGCGTTCAAAGTACCGTGGCCGAGGCACGGATCGGGCCCGGGCGGAGGGCGGCCCGTGGCGGCCCTGCCGCGGCGTCTCCTTTCCGTGCTCCTGGCTCGTTACAGGTTGATTTTAGATGGTGGGCGTTAGTGAGCCGATTGTAGACGAAGGTCTTAGCTTTCAAATGATATGCATGTAATGCCGATCCGACAAATCCAGAGCGTCCTGATGTCAGAAGTTCGGGAGAGCTGCCAAGGTCACACTTCCGCCCCCATTTGCACTTTGAATCACTGCCCGCCTCCACCCTCACCCTCCACCCTTGTGCCCCTCGGAAAATCAACGAATTTTCCGACAGAATAAAACAAAAGATTGGGAAAACAGAAGGTAGTTTGGCGCCTCAACATTAGGAGATTATTAAGCGTTTAATGAGTCTGCAAGCATAGAAAATGCCCTACTGTTTTGTGCCAAAATGTCAGGGTGGCTCCAAGGGGCAGAGACAATATTATGAAGATAAGGGCCTACCTAAACTTCATTTTTTCCAGCCTCCAGCATCAGAGGTAAAGTTAATGTTGTAGACTGTAATGAACAGGTTACCTTAGGAGATCTGCATGTGACAAAATCTGTATAAGTAAAATATTTAGAACAGAATTGTTACAAAGATAGGGTAGAATGTCTGCACCCGTGCCATCCTCAATTTATGGACAGTCGCAGATTCCAGCAAAAATTAAATTATACAAGTCGTTCAAGCCTCTGTCATGCACAGATCTCCTGCTATTGTGGCAATTATTGGAAGTAATCAAGCAATTACCCTTGATCTGTTGAAGCATGTTTTCCATTGAGTAAACAAAAATATTTCAATGTGTGCTTTACACTTTTCCCATTTCCAAAACATGTATGTGAACCCGTTACAAGTTCCCACCTAAAATTACTATTACATCTAATTAAACAAAGACAACATGCTCCAACTGTATCATGCCACATTTTAACTATTTCTACTTAGTAGTGGTAGGTCAGGGGAGGGGAAGACCACAAACACAGTAGCTGGAAATAGATAAACAATTTTTATTCTGTGAAATGTTTGATGGAAATATTCTCCCCCTGTAGGAAGCTAGACTAGAATGGGCAAAGCTCATTAAAAGAGATAAACAACCCCTGCTGAAAAACCATAGAGTCTGTTCTGCTCATTTTCTCGAGAAAGATGTGGTTCTATTTGATGAACACCTTGTTAATGGAGAAGTGGTGAAAATTCCCAGAGACAGAGCCATTCTAAAGTCTGGTGCCAAACCTTTACTTTTTGATAATTACCCTAAGTATTACCAACCTAAAATTAAAACAAGGAAATCACCAACCAAGAGAAAGAAAAATAATACCTGTAATTCCACTAAAAAAAAGGTTTGCAAGACTCCTAATGTTCCCGAAAAAGAAGCTGCAACAGAAAAAAATGAAAATGAAACACATGATACAGCAGAAACCCTTGAAAACTCAACACATGAAAATTCTATACCTCCACCAGAAAATTCCATGCTTCCCCAAGAACAAGTAACTGAGGAAAAAATTGTATTGGACCTCAAGGAGCTGTGCAAACTTCCCTTGCCACCCAATTGGATAGTGTGCAACACTCTTGAAATAGATAAGAAAGTTCTTGCTCATGTAGATCCAGGCACCATCCAAATTGACAAAAGCATCACATTCAGAAAAGATTCACCAGCAGCCATAGTTTTTAGAGGGACAGTTTCCTTTTCTGGAAATCAGGAAATTATAAAAGACATCAGTGAAGCAGGGAAACTTTTGCACAAAATAGACAGGATGAGACCGTGTGCAGGAACTGGAGTACCTCACAAACCTTTTAGTGTTGAATGCACTGGTCCAGCTCTCCCAAAGGGCAAAAGGTGCACCAACTGCCATGCAGAAAGGGATAGATTGAGGAAAAAACAAGCTAGGGTCCAGGTTGCGAAAAGCAGACAAGAAGAGAAGAGGAAGAAAAATCGTTCCACCATCCAGTCTCTCAGAAGGTCTAAAATTAGACTTATCCTGAAGGTACGAAGTATTTCTGAAATAAAGAAAAACAATTCATTAACTGTGTATATCAAATAAATTTTAATGAAATGTTCTATGTACATAGTTTTCACTGCTGTAATTTTCTAGGTCGAGCGCTACAGAAAGAGGATTGCTGAGGCTATGCAGGAATGCAGCAAGAAGAAAAAGGAAGTCGTAGAAGAGGAAATAAAGAACTTACCTCCATCTCAGCAGGAGGCTGTAAGAGCATGCTTCGATGCCTCTAAGAAAAAGGGGCCAACTGGGAGACGTTTCACCATTGAGTGGGTATACGAATGCAGGCTGATGAAAATTAAGAGTCCCTCCCTTTATCAACATATCACAGAACACGAAATTCTGGTACTGCCGTGTATGAGTACCATTAGAGGGTACTTAAAAAATTACAGTGGAGCCTATGGTTATAACACTTCAATGTTCACCATGCTTGGCAAAAAATGTGAAGAAGTTCAACCTGCTAAGAGGAGAGGTAATGTTGGAAGCTACTTTTGAAGTATTAAATAACCAATGAACAATGAATGTAACTGATTTCTTTTTTTACTGACCAGGTGTTTTACTTATTGATGAATTGAAATTAATTCCTGGAGCTCATTTCAATAGAGACTCATTAAAAGTAGATGGATTTGTAGACCTGGAGAAGCAACTAAATTTGGATGCTTTTGGTGAAGAAATCAAAGAGAGTTATCAGGAAGCAGTGACTAAATTACCCAAACAAGACTCAGTGGCCCAAATAAAGAAGCAGAAACGTAGAGAGAGACAAAGAGAAAACACAAAGGAGAAAAATAAGCACCAGAAGGACAGAAACCTTGGAGACCATGCACTTGTAGTCACATTTCAGCCTCTACAGGGTAATTGGGTTCAAAACATTGCCTGCTTTTTAACCAAAAATGCTGCAAATGATGATGAGCTTACCAAGCTTATTTTAGAAGCCATTATTTTAGTAGAAAGCACTGGTTTTATTGTTGATGGGGTCGTGACTGATGGTGCATCTTGGAATCGGTCCATGTGGGCAAAATTTGGAATCAGCGAGGAAAACTTCCAAGCTGAGCACCCCTGTCACCCTGACCGCCCTCTGTTTTTCTTTTCTGATTTTCCCCATTTGCTTAAATGCATGAGGAACTGCTTTGTGGATAAGAAAATCATAGAGGTAAGTTAAGGTTGACAGTAATAAAAAGATTAAAAGTTTTATTAAATATGAGACTGACCTCTAGCTTGTGCTACCTTTTCAGACACCACAAGGTGAAATAAAACTGGACCACTGGAAAGCAGTGGTGGAAGCAGATTCCCTCAGAGAGCTGGGACTCCGAGAATGCCCCAGACTCACAAAGGAACATCTCAACCCCGACAGTTGGTCGAAAATGAGATGTGGGCTGGCATGGCAGGTAATTTTCAATTTTCAATAAAAGAGATATTATATTAAATCAGAGTAGAAACTTACAATCATTTTATTCCTTTCTTAGTTCTGGAGTGACTCAGTAGCAGCTGGTATGGAGAGTTTTAGGTTTCAGGGGGTGGATGGTTTGCAAGACTGTGATGAGTCCATACAATTTTGCAAACTTGTGAACAGTCTTGCGGACATTATGAATAGCAGGACTCCAAAAGATGCCCTTAAGCCAGGGTCTACCCAAATCCAGGTAATTCTTGTAAATGAAACATTCTATTTGCAATAAAACCTAAAAATGGAATGCTATCAAATTTTGTTTTATTTTAGACCATTAAGTCGTTCCTAGCAAGGCTCGAGGAAATTGAAAACCATCTTACTCAAAAGAGGCGTTTGGCAGAGCTGAAAGCAGAGGATGCACGCATTGAAATGCTGAAAAGGGAAGGAAGAAAGTTCAGAGCAATGCATGCAGAAATTTTGAAAAGGAGAGAATATGTTTTCTCTGACTCTACCGACAATGGCCTCAAAGTTACACTCAATGCCACTCTCAAAATTTTGACTTTTCTCACTGATGACAAGATAGGCTACAGATACCTTATGACTGCAAGATTAAATCAAGATGCACTGGAGGTTGGTGCTTTGTTCCAGAATTAGTTTTTAGTTCAAACTTCTCTTAAATTGAAAAACAACATCTTTCCTTCTTTTTTTTCTTTAAATAGAGATTCTTTGGTTTAATGAGACAATCGTGTGGGCCTAATACCCATCCAGAGCCTCGAGTGTTTGCTCAACTCTTCAGATTGCTCTCTATTTATTCTCTAGTCAAACCCTTGAGAGGCAGTAACATAACTGGAGGTCAGATGTTGAAAACTCTCCTGAGTTTGCATGATTTGACTGCAGACACTAACAATGAGAGAAAAAAGAACTGGATAGGAAACTAGATGAGATTGTCAATGCTGGTAAGACAATTGAATTTAACATAGAAATTTAAAAACAGCATAAAACATATGCCAAAAAACTTACATTGGTCCTTGCTTTTATATTTCAGGAGATGATCTTGGTCTTGTCATTGATTTTGCATCCATCATTGATGATCATTCTTACATAGATGAGTCAATTGACGAATTTGCACTTGTATATGTTGCTGGGTATACTTCACGTAAATCTGTAAAGTTCACAAAAGGGTGCCACAGCTGCGAAAAGTCAATCAAATTGGAGGATGAATCAAAGGCTACTGATGAGTACTTACTCATCAAATTAAAAACAAGAGGATACCTGGTTTTTCCTTCCAATGAGATGGTGAACTTACTCAGACACTTAGAAAAGCATTTTGTGAGAACAGCTAAAAACAATGAGCTGGAGGAAAATATTCTCTTCCTTGTTGTTGAAAGTCTTGAAAAGGTACAAGGTGGGATGCGAGGAGCATAAAGAAGAGCTCACAAAAGCAGTAATTAAATTTTTCTTGATAATGCGAATGCATTTCTTGTGTGACCGTTGGAACAAAGGAACTAAAGAACAGAAACAAAAGCAGAAGAGTCATAGGAAACAGGCACATTTGACATAATTTTTAAAATTCTATAACTATTTATATAAACACATGTACCTATATATTAGTAAGTTTTTTGAAATCTTGTTTCTTGTTTTATCCAAACTGAACTAATTGTGTTTACATTTCTTATTTGCTGTGATATAATTGTGTTGTAACCACACAGTAGATATGCATCTCAGATTGTTATATTTCTACAAATTTTTCTGGTCGATTGGGATTTTCGAACAAAGAATCCTGTTATTGACCAATTTATAAAATGTATTGTCCCAGGTCTTACCTTTGGCCACTGTATCAATTTCTTCATTAGTCACAAATTTTCCTTTCCCTTCACAATAACACCGGCTCCTCGAGGCCTCGACTGACTTTCACATATTCGCAGTCATCACATCTGATGTTGATGTGACCCGCACACATGATAGGTAACTCATTTTTCCGAAAAATTATGTTATATTTCGCATGGATCATCCTTTCAACTTTTTAATGCTATATAAGAAAAAATTACCAGCTGTCACTTCGTTTTTAATCAGTTTTTATGCAATATTTGAGGGAACAGCGACGCGCTTTGCATTCCATGGGAAGGCCCGAGGGCCACGGCACGGCCACGAACAAATCGAACGTCCGACTTTAAGACACCCTGGTTCGCTTTGGATTTCTGGGATCGGCGTGACACGCATATCATTTGAAATATTGTACCTTCTTCTACGATCGGCTCGCTTACACCCACCATCTAAAATGAAATCCAAATGAGATAGAGGCCCGAGAAGGCTGGCGCGCGCGGCCGCCGGCTCGGCCGCCGCCAGGCGCACACCTTAAGCTCGCTCCTGTTCGCTTCATTTATGTCGGATCGTAGTGAAATTCATATCATCTGAAAGCTTAGACCTTGTACTATGATCGGCTCGCTTACACCCCCGTCTAGAGTCAATAGGGACGGAGCTAGGAGCCGAGAAGGGTCGCCGCGCGACTATTCTCCATGCTAGCGCATGGGAGCGGGCGGCGCGGCGTCGCCATAGCGACACCAGCGCCGCGCGGCGGCCGCGGAAGGAAACGCCAGCCCCGGACGCGGCTGGCAGTCCAAACGGAGAACGGAGCCGTTCCTCCATCCCTTTAGACTCCGTGATCACCGGCCACGCGCCGCCGTAGCCGCCGCGGTCCTCCGCGGCCGCCGCGGCCCACGGCCCTCGGCCGGCGATGCGGGCTATGACGCACCCTTTGCTTACGGAATGTTCCAGACAATTGCGTAACACACATGAGGAGGAGTAAATTCCCTCGCACCACCGTCGCTGTCTGTCCTCATGCCAAGCCTAATTTACGCGTAAAATGTAAGAAAGAAAAGGTAATCGATCGCGCCGCCCTGGCAGGACGACAGGAATCTAACAACCTCTCTTGGATTTAGCGAGAGACAATCAGAGATCCGGGCATCCCCAGTAGTCGTGCCTTAGATCCATCCTTACCAGAGACCCCGAGACTGCTCTACGTCTGGCCGACACCTCCGTGTTCTGGACCAGGGAAAGAGGCTACGCCAGACCCGCTGTCTCGGCGTTGTCACGGCTATCTGGTGCGAGTACTCTCGATTTTACATAAGAAACGAGTAAGCATGATTGCCTACTCACAGGGGCAAGGTAGTCAGTCTTAGGTGGGGTAGCCAGGGGAACCTCGCCACCGACTGGCTTAATCGCTCGCCCGGCCCGTCACCACTGACACTCAGCAACATGTGCGTCGCGTGAACTTGACCCTGACAAGGCTTGCGTTACACGCTGCAGGTCCCAACCCGTCCCGTGTTCTATTTCTCCTCTGTCTCTCGCTATCTGCCCGTTCCACCGGCAGGCACGACAAGAACCGATTCCTTCCCTACATGGTCTATCCGAACACCGCGCTGACAGACCCTCCTGGCTACCAGAGCCATGAGTCTTTCTGCAAACTATGGCTCTCGCACAGGCGGTCGCCATTGGCGCGAACAAGCTAAATTTTGGCTACCTCTCTGGCAAAGTCAAATTGTCTGACGGTGCTGCAAACCACTAGTGTAAATAAGATCAAAACTTACTGATCGTAGTCCTAATTTACGATCAGTACTTACGAATTACAGATCGTTTTTCGTAATTTACGATCAGTACTTACGAATTACTGATCGTTTTTCGGTTACAGGTCGTATTTTTGTGATTGTACTGATCGTAATTCCCGATTACCGATCGTACTTAATCTGATCGTACGGGTACTGATGGTTCAATTTGGATCGTAACGGTCGTACTGATAGTAATTTAACTGATCGTACGGGCACTGATGGTTAAGTTCAGTTCGTAACGGTCGTACTGATAGTACATTAACTGATCGTAACACTTTACTGATGCGGTACTGATGTACAAAAACGGGGGAACTGATGGTACTTCAGCTGATCGTATTGATTACTATGGTATTTTTACCTTTACTGTTACACTGTAAAAAAGGTCGGATTTTTTCCATACTGCTGTATGGGAAAAATTCCAACGTTGTATGGGATTCCAGATGTATAGGAAATTTTCCATACATGTGTAGGGGAATTACTGTGTACAAAGGAATATTCTGAAACGTGTTTGTTAAAAATCCCATACACCGCTTATACAATACATATGTTCGGATTTTCCCTAGACATTTAAAAATACTGCACACTTGATGGGATTTTTCCTGGCATTCACATGACATTTTCCTTTCCTTTTTCCGTAAACTCAATGTTTCTGGTCGACGGGCGTCGTGCGCCTGCGAATAGTGAGGTAGGCCAGCCCGCACGACACGCGTGCATGCACAGATTGGGGCTGTCTACCTTCCAGGCGCGATGGCTGTGGGAGTACACCGGAACACTTGTTGTTTCGAAGTTTCGACATCGATGCACTGTTTTTCGTTTAAAATGACAACCTCGGTATTTAAAAATACTAGTACGTAAATATAAACGCAAATCGGAAACTTCCGCGGAAAAGTGGAAAGAAACAGAAAAAAAAATGAGAAGAACACTAAGAAAAATAAAAAGAAGAATGAAAAGAAGACGGTGCTGATCTGTGACCATGGAATCCGATTTGGGGGTTAGTTCACATCTGGTCGTCCAAACTCCTGTGTACACTTTGTCACCTAGCTCCCAGCTCAATCCGAAGTGAGTAATCGATGGTTTGTTTTCTGTGACTTTTGAGTTTGAGTGCTGCTTGGCGTCGCTGAAGTATTGTCAGGGTGTACACACCACCTTTAGCTCGTAGACTGCACGACAGCACCGTTGTCAACAAGTCAACACCGTCTGCATCGTCTCATTCATTCGTTTTCCGGCTCATTCATTTGTCGGATTTCATTCAAACGCACCGTGTCAACACCTTCGGCACCTTATTCATTCACACTCCGGCTTATTCATTTGTCGGATTCCGTTTAAATCGTTACATTTCTCGATTTCTAGACTACTCTTAGCTGTGTATTGCATACATTTACAATCCTAACCAAAGGGTGTTGTGTTACCTTGACATGTTTGCTTTCATGTTGCAATTGCACAGCAGTATCGGTATAATTAAAATAGCTGCTTTTTTTCTTCTTAATTTCAGTTTTCACAGTATGTTTTACTGCTGTTTCTGCAACTATAACAATGGGTGCTTCAGTTCGTACATTGACCACTACAAGTTTCATAGTTCATTGACAAGACAATTCCATTGTGGCTTTCATCGTTGTACTCGCCATTTTAAATCGCATCAAGAATTGAATGTTCATTTGATTAAGATTCATGGATTTCATTTGCGCCAAGATATGACACGCAGCCAAGGCGCTGTAAGTAACACAGGCAAATTCTTGTGTTCCAATGTAGTATGTAAGAAGGAGTGTGACAACTTTCAAGAGCTGATAAAGCATGTAAAAAGGCATATGACAGATGGCATTACAATGACATGCCCGTTTAGAGGTTGTACACGTTCATACTCTGTCATTCAATCATTTACCTGCCACTTGTCCCGTTCTCATAAAAATTCAACTGACGTGGCTCTCCAAACTGAGAACTTGGGTTGTTCTGAATTTGAAGACGTGCCTTATTTGGATCAAAGTGTTAATGAGCCCGTTGCTTGTGATGCTAGCCTAGGTTTAAATACTCCAGAGAGCAATGAAGTCTTAAGTGAATGTGACTTGTTTATTAAAAATCTTGCAAACTTCTATTCGAAACTTGAGACTCAGTACATGGTTCCAGTTACCACTATTCAGTATATTGTTTCTGAGCTGGATAACATTGAAGAGATAAGTTCTGGTATTGTTCGGGATGATCTGACAAAAACTTTGCTTGGCTTGAAACTACCATCTGAACAAATAAGTCTCATCATTTCCAAACTTTCATCTAGTAACCCATTTCCTTCTGCAAATATGAAACTTCAGACAGCTTACAAAAGAAAATGTGAATATAAAAAGCATCTGGGTTATGTGGAACCAAAGGCCATTCCTCTGGGTACTTTAGGTGGCAAGAAACGTTATTTTCATTACATTCCAATTGCTGACACAGTGAAGTCTTTGTTAACAGACAAAAACTTGATTCCATTCTTCATGAAGAAGGGTGAAGTTCATTCGGATAGCATCAGTGATTTCACAGATGGTTTAGTGTATCAGAACAATAAATTTTTTCAAGAAAATCCTGATGCTGTCCCATTGATTTTATATACAGATGAGTTTGAGGTTGTAAACCCAATTGGTTCTGCAAAATCTAAACATAAGATACTAGCAGTGTATCTTGCTGTTGGAAATTTACCTGCTCACCTGCGCTGTTCCATAAATAATATTCAGCTTGTTGCGCTTTGTAAAAAGAAGTATTTTAATCAAGAAAAAGTTTTTGGGAGAATTGTGGAAGATTTGAAGTTGCTAGAGGAGGAGGGAGTTGAAGTAGAAACTAATGAGTGGGTGAAGGCATCGGTGGTGTTTATAGCAGGTGACAATCTCGGACACCATACATTGGGTGGTTTTGTTGAGAATTTTAGTACTTCTACATATTTTTGTCGCTTCTGTCTTATTCAAAGAAAAGATCTCAATAACATAGAAAGTAACAGGGAGGCTGAAAGTGAAAGTGGAGATGGTGAAGATATGGATTTGAATGTGGAGGAAATGGATTTAAGTGATGCTGACATTAGTTGGGATAGTGTAGTGGAGGGTGATGATGGATGTGAGACTGGTGATGACTCTGACATTGAGGAGGGGGATGGGGAGGAGGAGGAGGAGGAGGAGGAGGAAGAAGAAGAAGAAGAAGAACAACAGGAGGGACAAGAAGTTCACTATGTTCCACGGTCTTTTGTGAAAAGAACAGCTGAAAGTTATGACAGAGCGGTCACCCTGAAGTTGCCAAGTAAATCTTCATACCAAGGCATCAAATTTAATTCAATTTTCAATCGCTTGTCTCACTTTCATGTGTGCTCTCCTGGGCTAGCACCCTGTTTAGGACATGATTTGTGTGAAGGTATAGTGAGGTATGACTTAGCTCTGTTCACCAAATATTTTGTAGAGAAAGGATGGTTTTCTATTGACGATCTCAATATGAGGATTGAGAAGTTTCCTTATTCGTCTCGTGATGCTAGAGACAAACCTGTCCCCATGTCTTCCGAATGTAAAAAGGTTGCTGGAGGAGCGTGGCAAACTTGGACTTTTCTTCGCTTGTACCCTCTCATCATTGGGGACAAAATTCTAGATAAATGTGATCCAGTCTGGATTTGTGTCTTAAAGTTGGTGGAAATTATGGAAATTTCAACTGCTCCCTCTATCCACAAATCATACATTGGATACCTTCAGTTGACTATAAATGATTATTTGGATTGCAGAGTCTCATGTTTTCCATCCATCAGGCTGAGACCTAAGCATCATTACCTGACTCATTACCCTAAACTGATCCTAGAATTTGGAGTGATGCTCAAAGCCTGGACACTTAGATTTGAATGCAAACACACATTCTTCAAGCGCGTCATGAGGTACATAAGAAATTTTATAAATGTCACAAAATCGTTGGCTGAGAAGCATCAATTATTTCAAGTTCTTCTTCGAGAAGGCTCTGGTCTCAAAGAAATATTGCAAGTTTCTGAACAAACCTTTTACCATCCAGCATTGTATAGTGTTGAATTGCAGCAAGCTGTGTGTCATGGGAAGTGTGTTGGAGATGTTATGGAATGCAAAGACATTATTTATAAAGGAACGGAATATAGGAAAGGTGATCTAGTTATTTTGAGGCAAGATTCTTATCAGTATAATGTAGAAGCTGGTCGGATCACACTTATCCTTCTCGATAGTTCTATGCAAGTGCACTTCCTTTGTGAAACTTTAGAGACTGAATTCATTTTTGAACTCCGCATTCATGCACTTAAGAGGCGAATTGGGTATGAGTGTGCTGCACTTGATGATCTTCTGTCTCACGAGCCACTTCATGTTTACCACTTGAACACTCTTCCGTGTTTCAAACTGAAATATGGGTTGGTTAAAAATGAAATGCTCTGAGTCTCATTTGCTTTGGTTTCATCAACATGTGAGTTTTAACTGTTCTATGCACATGATTTGGTATGTTTGTGTTTTAAGTTTGATTCTTACTTTTTTCCATGGTCTTGCAGTTTCACCATGCCGGTCTACACTGTAATGCCCCAATGCAAGACACCCAAGGTTCTGGTGACCAAAAGCACGATCCCAGATGCCATAGCCTCAGCGATTCAGAAGCTCAAACTTCCAGATGGTGACTACAATGTAAGTTTAAAATTTTTAATTACTGAACACTAAGTATCACATTATTTATTCCATTTTTTTCCCCCAGCTCTTCTTGGAAAGTAGTGGGGCACTCATAGACGAGGATGAACTACTGGAGATGCTGACCATCAACTCTTTTTTGGTCATATTACCTGCAGGTACCAGTGCACCCGGTAGTTTGACTCCTCCCTCACCAACATCAAGTAAGATCACATAGGTTTCAATTTCCTATTCCGTCTTGTCTTTGTAGAATTGCCTTAATCTTTTTTCATCCTTCAGGCTTCTCGGAGTCACAAGCTGATGTCAGCAGCAACCATCTAAGGCACCGGACTGGACCAGAGCCCACCACTTTTCCATGGGGAAAGATTGGGGATTATGAGGCAAAACTGCAAGATGGGAGTGCGACATGCGCAGACAGGAAAGCCATTATCCACGTACTATCAGCACATCTGGCAAGAGGGGAAGACTTTACCAGAACATCTTGTCGGATCTACACGGAAAAACTTTTTCAAAGTATCCCGACGTCTTCCCCATCACAGATGCTGATGGCGCTCACTTGTGCTCTGGAAAGGCTTCTTTCCTGAACTCGCTGTATGAGCGGTTGACTTTTACCAAGCCTGCGAACAAGAAAACTAGGAAACGAACAAGGAGTCTGGACACTGCTGACCCTGACGATCCAAGTGATGCTCGCTGGCCTCATTCAACAAATGTCGTGTATGACTCCTCCTATGGGTGTGTCGAATGGGCTCCTGATTTGCCTGCAGGAGAGACCCCAGCCACCCAAGAAGAGAAGCGTGCCAAACTTATCACATTGAATGGAGAGGAACACCGGGATGAAGCCGCAACATTGATGAAACAGACCTACGCTCTCCAAAGGGAAGAACTAAACAAAAGAAGTGGGGAAGTAAAGATTGTTCTCGACCGCTGGCCATTCCTCCTTACTGCTGTGTCTTTGCTTTCCCACTTCTCAAAGCTCATGGGTAAAAACGTTGCGGAAGTTTGGCACTCTTCCCTTCAAGAAAAGGGAGAAAAACTGCGTAGTATACTGAAGTATAACTCTGTTCACAAGAGCAAACCAGCTATAATGGATCGTGTCAACAGTCTTTGAAAGGATTCAAAAACTGCAGCAGATAGTCTTCGAAGTGAAACTCCTCTTTTTGCAGTGTTGTTCCCTATGTTATTAATTGAATTTAAGGAGGAAAATACGGTTTCTGCATTCCGGGTGGTTGATGTATGTCTCATTTGGCATTATATTACTGCTCTAAGCGTGGTTGGTGTTCTTTAATCTTGACTTTGTTTCCCTGTCAACAGGATACGATTTCACAGAATGATTTGGTTCCAATTATGGAGAGGGATAGGCCACTTCTTCTTATCAAAGGTATGAAATGGCATTATTAATAATTATCGATAATTTGATCCTACAACTAAGTTCTCATTCCTTATTTCTCATCTCCATTTCAGGGAAATCTTTATTTGATGCTAATATGGAAATGTCCATAGTATGTGAAGGGGAAACTATACTGCCTAGATGTGCCTCAGATGTGCCTGATGCAATGTTGCTGCTCTTAGCAACTTATTTTTGCTACAATTTTAATTATGACCCGTCCTGCAATGCATTCTTTGAATGTCTCCAAAGGTTTCCCTCAATCTTTTTGGACATACCTTTTTGTATGAATTCCATGCATTGACAGTCCGTATTCTTTTCCAGAGTGTTTTTGAAAGTAAATCCTCCAGTGGGGCACAAGAGAGGCCCTAAAGCTAAGCGTTGTGCATCTGTCATTAATCCTCAAGTCAAGAAGCTCATGACCAAAATGGCTCTTGAAATTTAAGGTAACCATCTGAACTCTTTTGTGAGTATTGAGATTTCTATCTGTTTGACAACTTTTTACCTTTTTCAGAGTCATCTTTGTTATCACAAGAGATCTGGTTTTCAAGTGGCTGATATTTAATTTTAAAAGATTAACTTGGCTGTGCATTAAGGTTTTCGTTACCTGCATGTATATTTAACATTTTGACGACCCCATTAGGGTGTAAATATCAAAGCAATTTGGAATGCACTTCATAGAATTATGAAGTTACTTTTTCTTTTCTTGCTATGTGCACAATTTTTATTTTCATGCACTATAATTTTTTGTTGGAAAGCAATGCATTCATGTTATTACTTTTTATTGGCTTTATTATTGAGGTAAGGCTCAACAATTGAAAATATATTTCTTATTTTCTTCAAGGTACCCATCAGTATTGTATCATAAATTTGATGTCACTTTCTTTTCTTTTCAGAATCAATTTGTTCTCATGAGATTTATCACTTGCCCAACTCCCAACTCCCAACTCAACTGTTCTGTAATCACAATTTTAATAAAATCATTTTCTGACAGAATTACTTTGTTTTATTAACCACTAAAGGATAACACACTTAGAATTTCAGAAAGTGTTCTGCAATACTCACAAACATTTATATACAAAACAAAATGATTAATGCATAAGAGTAAAATCACATGTACAATCAACATTGGTTTGATAGCGAAACTAAGCCTGGTCCTTTTCGCTGTCAAGCCTCTTGCGCTGTACAAAATAAGAACAGGTATCAAAACACAATCTTAAGAATCTGAGGTTTAGAATTTTCATAATGCCAGAACATTTTCTGTTTATTTTATGGCACATGGTTTAATAGGTATTTTTGGTATCAGGTGAAAGCTGGTTGTGACTAAGTTTGCCAGAAACATGGCATTGTGGATTTTGTTATGACTATAAGCTATTTATGCATGGGTTTCAGGTTCAGCTTCCAACTCAACTGTGCTGGAGATGAGTACTTTATTCCAGATGTTCTGGAGCTTTATTTCTATCAACCAAACTTATCTCTACAATCTTGTGATCATACTATTTGAACACTATTATTTACAACAGTTTTGTAATCACAATTTTAATAAAATTATTTTCTGACAGGATTACTTTGCTTAATTAACCACACACTTAAAATTTCAGAAAGTTTTCTGCAATACTCACAAAAATTTATATATATAAAACAAAATGACTAATATACATAAGAATAAAACCACAAGTTAAATCACATGCACAATCAACATTGGTTTCATAGCCAAACTATGCATCGTCGTTATCGCTGTCAAGCCTCTTGCGCTGTACAAAATAGGAACAGGTATCAAAACACGATCTTAAGAACCTGAGGTTTAAAATTTATCAATTTACCTTCGGTGCATTGTTCCCTGAAATAGAAGTCTCATGGCTGTTCTGTTTGAGATCAGCAATCTGGCTTAAAAGCTCATCTCTTTCGCAAGCTGAGCAAACGGGTTCCTTTCTTTCCATAAATTCTTTCATCGCTTCTTTCATTGCTTCGCTGCCACCGTCCAAATGTCTAATGGCATGACGATACACAAAACAATGCCATTCCAGATGGCTGTTCTTTTCCTTGAGTGAAACTAGTTCATTTTGAAGGTTCTGTATCTGTAAGAAACAAATAGCTGAATCAACAAACTAATGAGAAGTTGGAGGCATAATGCAACCAATGCACTTTGGAGACCCTGCCTTCACACAAACTTACTTCTTTTGCTTGAGATTCAATAAAATCTTGCTCGGTCTCACGGCAAGCACTAAACTCCTGGCTGAAATCACTTGAATTCTGGCTGGACGACATGCTGTTGGTGTTTAATTAAAGTGGAGGCTTGTTGCACGGCAAGAGAGTACTGGCAGACTGGTGCAGATGGATGTACTAATCTTATATCAGCTGACCAATGTTATTGTTTTTCTTCTATGAGGTGTTACCAACCAATCCTATCATGCTGACCGATGCTGACAGCAAAATCTTTTTAATTCTTTCTTCACACAGAGGCAAGTGTACGCTTGTTATGAAATGCTGTTTTTTTTCCTGAACATGAACTTGTCAATCGCTCTTTGGATGCAGGGAGTTCCACATCGCCCTGCCCTGCGTGCTAGCAGCAGCAGGGCGGTCAAGGGCAGGGCAGGGCACGGCATTCCAAGATGGCCGTTGTTGTGACCAGGATAGCTGTAACCTGCCGTGGCAATTTCGAACGAAACCGCATGAAGCAATGTTTTCCAAAATCATTGCCATTTGAAAATCGCTGTTCAACATTGCGAAGAAATCAACCGGCTTTGTTGTAAGTTCCACGATGTTTGAAGTACTTCATGTGCCAAGTGTACCATCGGTATACATAGCCTGCCATAGGCGTCATCTCGCATGGTGGCCTAGGCCTATTTCGTTGATCAATATGATTTGCGCTTGTAGTGTCAACTAGAAAATCTTTATTTATGTTAACGTTTGATGGCGTTCGCGGGGAATTGTTTCAGACATAATGCTCTGGTTTCTTTGTCTATAACCTTGAAATCTTTATACTACAGCTATCTTAACCTATACCCACATGATGTGGCCCTCCGACCAGAGTAGGTGACAGCCTGTATCAGAGGGAGCAGGCATGCTTATCCAAGAGGCTGCTAAGATACTTCACTCAGTCATGTCTATCCTTATATGTCAGCTTTTTGCTTTTTTCAGACCATGAGATGGTGCACTTCTTATTGGCTTGTGCGTGTACTGTTCATCAAAGAATCAACACTGCTTCCTGTTGATGAGGCCTGGCCACCACGACCTAAAGGTAAAGATATGATGTCATTGTCTGATGTCTTATCTCTGTCTTCTCTGTTGTAGTATGAACATCTTAATATTCGCATCATATCCCTATTGTTATTCATTAGTTTGTTAACTGGAATTTGTGACATTCCTAATATTGTGTGTTTTGCTTTCAGAAACAGTCTGTGCAGGTGCAGGAAGTAGTGTGCATTCCACACCCAATATGCGATACGGTTAGTACTCTCATTCCTTTTACCTTATAACTTACATTTTGTACTTGACCAGCCCGCATATCTCTCCTATAATGCAAACTTTTCCCTGGCTGATTTGACTTGATTTTGCTAAGGCTATTTTAAAACCGTCTCTTCCAGATGATTAACCGCAGGATCGTTCCCAACTAGTCAGTGCTGTACATTTGTCATCAGCTACACCACCTTCCGAGAATCAGCAGTGATGGTCAGTGTTTTTGTTTTCTTGTTAAGTGCATTCATTGACAGATGGTTTCACATTGCAACCTTCCAATCTGTAAAACTAGTGTTCATTGACTGCTACATTGAATCTATGTTCCTACTTCCTTGGCAACAGGTCTTGCTGTCATACAGTTCCTCATAAAGCTTCTTTTCCCCCTCTTTATCATAACTTATGCTGTACTTTGTTTGCTTGTTGCAGGTGGACCTCAAACTCACCTCCTTTTCCCAATCAGCCCCAAAGACATCTATCAACCAACCTTAATGGCCATGTATAATTTTTATTTTGATTATGTGTAAATTTAATCCTAAATAAATAATTATTGAGAATCTAATGGATTTCTAGGTGTTTTCTCCTTCATACCTGGAATATAAACACATTTTTAATTATGAAATTTCCAAGTTAAGTAAGAACAAATATCTGCAATGTGAAGGAAATATTTGTACTAATACATGGGAAAAGAATCCGAAGGGGGCGTGGAGAAATTTCATTGCACGTCATGTCATTTTTCTGCAAATCTATGGGAAAATTTTCCCAGTGAGTCTGGGAAGAAATGAGTACAACCAAGGAATTTTCCTGGTCATGTATGGGTAACATATCCAGCTTAAGATTTGGGAAAACACCAGCAATGGCATAGAATTTTCCTAACAGTGTGTTGGAAATAAATTTTAACGATGTATAGGGTAATGCCAGCAACACAGCGGTATTTTCCTATAACTGAATGGGGAATAAATCCAATCAAGGGCTAGGATTGTCACCTGCATCAGCTTGGAATTTTTCTATAAATGTTTGGGAAAAATTTCCTACATATGCTAGGGGAAAAAATCCTATACATCTGCATAGGAAAATAATCCTATACCCAGTTTGGAAATTTGCTTCATTGACATGTATAGGAAATTTCCCATAGAAATTTTTTACAGTGTACAACAAAACTGAATTTAGAGACAAAAGGTGGTCTGAAACTTCTTTTCAGACAGCATGAAAATTTTCGGTCTGAACTCTCAGAAAAAAAGGTCTGAAGCCATAAGGGCATATTTACTGAAGCACATGCATACTCACGGAAAAAAATGTGTTCGCTGGGTTAGCGAAAGTGTGTTTGCTGGAGCCTTTTTCGCTGTTTTAGTGTGTGTCTTCGCTGACATAGCGAACGACATTGCTTGTCTTGCAAACTTCCACTTGCTGTTGTTGCGAACCCATGTTGCAGCCCCTTGTTCGCTGATCTGGCGAACACGTTCGCTATGTGAGCGATCGTGTTTACTAGATCAGCAAACAAAGCAGAAAACAGAAAAACCTTGGTCCGCGTCTTGAGTACGGCTTCTGATAGTGGGCTAGAGGGTGTGTCACGTTGGTATAGCGGTTAGCGAGCCTGAGAGTCAACTCAAAGGTCCTGGGTTCAAATCCCAGCTGGGACACGGTGTGCGAAGGCACTAGGAGTCAGAATTACGCCCGGATGGTACAGCCCTCAATACCGCCGTAACAGCAAACATTTTAGCTGATTGTACAGCAAAATTAAAATCGCTGTAGTAGCAACATTAGATCGCTGAATCAGCAAACAATTCCTCAGCAAAGAAAAATTTGCTGTTGCAGCAAACATGTTCGCTATCCCAAAGCCAGCGAAAAAAACCGCTGCTGTAGCGAAAAATTCGGTAAAACAGCGAAATTATTTTTTTCCGTGCTGAATTCCCAACAATAAATTTGTAACAGCGTTACCGTACTCGGGGTCTCTGGCCGCGTCTCTCTTCATTGTACCAGTACCGCGTTTGCGGTTTACGCCAGAACAAGCTAAAGGTGACGCCGGCCGCCTGCTAGGGTAGGCTAGCCCGCACGATACACATGCAGGCAGAAGTTGGATATGCGCCCCACTAGTGTGGCAAAATGTTTGTTACACACAGAAAGTAAGATGCAGCATAGAAATAGGTCTGGCTCCCCTACTAACAAGGTAGGCGTACGCCAGACCGGGTCGTGGCGTAAGAGGCTTCGCTCACCGCGAACCACTCTTCCGCCCCTCCACGCCTGGCGTACACCTACCTTGGCCTGCCGGCGGCTGTCACCGGGCGAGTAGGACCCTGCGGGGCTAATCAGTCTGTACGGCGCCCTGCGGGCGCCGGCCTTAGGGCGCGGGGTTCGCTGCGCTTCCAACCTAACCGCTGGACGTACCTACTCCCACCGTATTTTGGGATTCTCTGCCGTATTTAATTGTGCTCAAATCTAACTTAACCTACCCTACTCTAACCTAACCCACTCTAACCTAACGTAGACTAACCTACTCATTGAAGACATCTCTTCACCATTCAATGCTACTCTAACCTAAACTACCCGAGCCTAACCAGTTTCCGTCCAAGGAAGCCGTGCTTTGACCACTGGCACCTGCAGCAGCACCTATGGGGTCTTCTTCGGCATTGTAATTGAGGTCTTCAGTATATGTTTAGCGGGGCCGGTTCCCATCATTCAGTTTAAATTACTACCTCCTTAGCAGTTTTCCTATTCGATCCAGCACCAGCAGCAGCACCTGGGGTTGATTTCGGCATTTTGACTAGGGTCTTGGGGTGATTTTTGAAGGGGTCGATCACCGTGCTCAAGTTTCAAATACGGATTTAGAAGTTTGCCTCCCGTTCCAGTTCCTGCACAAGAAGGGCCAGTTTTGCTAACCGGCTCCTGCAGCAGAACCTGAGGTCCTTTGCGGCATTGTTATTGAAGTCCTGGGTTAATTTTAAGCAGGGTCGGTTCCGCTCTTTCAGTTTAAAAAATTGCTTTTGTAGCAGTTTTTTCTATTTGTTTCTGCTCCTGCCCAACAAGGCCTTGTTTTGACCACTAGCACCAGCAGCAGCACCTGGGGTCGATTTCGCCATCTTGACTTGGGTCTTTGGGTGATTTTAGAAGTGGTCGGTTGCCAGGTTCAAGTTTGAAAATCGGCACGATGTAGAAGTTAGCCCTCCTGTTCCAGTTCTTGCACAAGAAGGCCCTGGTTTGTCAACCGGCACCTGCAGCAGCACCTGAGGTAGGATGCCGCCGAGGTGAGGTTGACTCCGGTATGATGCAAGGAGGTTGTGGTCCAAATTTTAGCCCTCTACGATGAACCGTTCTCGAGAAATCGCGCGGACAGACAGACACGCAGACAGACAGACAAACAGACAGACAGACAAACAGATAAAACATTTTTGGGACAGTAGGGTAAGGGCTTCGCTGTCGCTCAGCCAAAAATGCTGAGTCCTGGTGTAGGGAGGAGTGTGGTGAGGAGAGGAGGTGTGAAAAATCCCATTATTCATAGCAATAAATTTATTTATTAAAATGATTGTGATGAGAGCACAAAACCACTTGCCAATTATTATCTTGAATACTTTAAAGAGGTGACAAACAGTAACAGTAACAAAATCAGATCACACTTTAACATAATCACAACAGATGAAACATTAAAACATATTGATTATATTAGCCAATGGTGACACATAATGCTTCTGGTTCAATTTAATGCTCACACATACTGTGTGCAAATTTTGTACAGAATGAAATGTTATATCCTCATCAATTGAAGTAACAAGATATTGAAAGCATAAATTGGGGTAGTGCCTGACAACAGAGGGAGGACAGAACGGTGAGGGCACACACCTAACAACCCTGGTCACAATCCACACTTCTTTACTTTCTTCATGAAACAGAATTTTTTCAATATAAACAATCTGTTTGTTGATTAGTCTAGCAAAAGTATTGTTAGTTTTTCTCTTCCTATCATACAGAGCACTTGAAAAGTGGCAACCTTCCTTTACAAGCTCAGAAAATTGCAGAAATCCAGACGCTCCTTTCCTCATTCTTGTCACGATGAACCAATTTTCTTCCTCTGTTGGGCAGAATTTCTGTCCTTTATGCAACAACTTCACCTTCCCTTCAAGCTCAATTGAAGACGCACAAGTTTTCTCATCAATATCAGCCTCGAATGCTCTTGTGCTGAATGTTTCACAATGTTGTTTAAGAAACAAAAGTGCATTTTCTTCAGAACACCCTCTGCAAATCTGACTTGGAATGAAGTTTGCGTTGTGAATGAGTTTCTTTAATTTCTGGATACCAGCTTTAAATCCATATGCACACACTGCAAACATTTGACCCCATCTTCTTGCATTGTCTGCAAAATGCCTTGCAATGTGCAAATTAAAGCGCATCATTTTTGGAGAGTACAAGTTTTCGACTTCTCTGCAAAAGGTTTCAATAATTTCCTCCGCTATATCAATGGCTGGGATGGGAAGCTCACTGGAAAGAAGAATATAGTCTGCTTCGACAAATAATGCCCAGTGCTTCAGGTATCTGTGATTTAGAATACCATACAGGACAGGAATGCTTAAATATAATCCCCAGTTTTCCATTTCCCTCCCTGTCCAGAAAGGAAGGTCTGCCCATTTCCGAATAGATTTTTTGAACTCTTGGGGAACACTCATTTTCTTCAATCATCTCTCAATGTTCTGAGCATGTGTTGGTGAACCAATATAAAATGGAGCTTTGTCACCAAACTCCCCCAACCAGGCCTTTAAAAATGACTTGGTAGTGCCTTCATCTCTGGCGTGCATAGGGTCAACGATGAATCCATTCACACTGTGGAAGAAGGGAGCAGAGACAAAGTACACAGATACTTTACACCGTTGACAATTGTGTTACTTCGCATACCTTCTTGGGCATCATGAACCCGTCCTTCTAAAGTTCTTAAAGGTGCAAGTACTTCAGAGTATCTGAAAATTCTTACTCCATCCCATTCCTCTCCTTTCTCAAGACACCATGAACAAGGAAATTCACCCCTATGGCTATGTATGCCTTGAATTTCAAATCTGGCAACACTATCCGCGCAACAATCAGTCAGAAAAACTTTTACAAACCATATCTTAGCACTAAAGTTCAAAGTAAAGCCTTTCTGGGAAAGTTCTGTTACATGCTCAACAATGGGAGATAAATATAAATCCATTTTCTCTTTGATTCTCCCAAACCACAACCCAGCTAACAATGGATGTCCTATCCTTATCACAGGAGGCAATGCATTAATCCAAACAAAACATGGGCATACAGACATTTTGCTGAAGTGACACACATTAGCACTATCCACAGATAAAGTCAGTGAAAGAACCTTAGTAGTAGATGTATCACAATAGTCTTTGACACCTCTGGCAAATTCTATATACATAGCACCATGGTACATGTCAGTCATGACATTTTCATGAGGTGGTCGTTGTGTGAGCTCGGGTTGAGCGTAAGTCAGCACTGCCACGCAAAGAGTGTGATATATTTATGATCGATATTGGCAGCCGGGTTCAAGTCGAGGGCTCAAGGAGAGTAGTGGTAAATAAGGAATGCGATGTGTATGTTCGTACCCTTTTAGATATTATAATTCAGGAAAGTTCGGGATGTGTGTTGACAGGTGGATAAATACCTTTCGCTAAGTACTGTAGTGGAGTCACCCAGAGAGGCCCGTAGGAATCGGATCGAAGTAACACTGAGTTGAAGAGTGAACTGGCTGAAAGCCGGTCCGAGCGGAAAGCTGGTCCGAAGAGAACTTAACTGAGCTGAGCTGAACTGAACTGCGAGAGAGACTAGGGAGCAGGTGCCCCTTTTTATATAGGCTAGCTAGGGAAAAGCCTCCCTGGTAGGGGGCGCTAAATATAACTGTCTCGCGAAAGGAGTGGACCGACGGACCTCTGAGAGTGAGTCATCAAGCTGAGACAAACAGATTGAATAACAGGATATTGAGATACGTTATATGAGTCTAGTTACATGGTTGTAACGTGGTTCAACAAAATCAGCTGGGTTCACCACTTTCCTTCTAATATTTGGGTCACTTAACAAAAGTTCAATTTGAGAAGGCAAATAAAATGTAACAAAATAAGTGGCTGCTGAGAGGTCAGATATCACATTAACAGTCCTACAGTTTTCATTAGGGCATATTACTTGGTGTGGTCTTTAGCTGGAACCTGACCAAGTAATTTGCTACACTCTGAACAAAAAAAAAAAAGTATGTCATATCATTCTTAGAAAAAAAATACTCATTAAGAAGATACCTTGAGCCTGGAACAATTTTACCAATGATAGAGTTCACAAACTTCATAACATGTTCCTTTTCAAGGTGACTCCATCTGTGTTTCTTTGACAGCGTGAGCGCATTTATCAAAATTTCACCAACAGTGATATTTGCGTGCAAATCTTTCCTCCCTTGAAAGTCGCGTAGTTCCAATTTCAATCTTGAGAAAGGGTCCTTCCGTTCTTCATTGTTATTCGGATGTTCAACTTCATTTCCTAGCCCGGCTTGTTCATTCACATCCTCTTCTAGCTCATCATCATCCTCTCTCTGAGGTGATGGCACTGGCACATCTTCATGCCTCCTGTGTTGTGATTCTTCTCCTCCTGTAAGATGCAATGGCTCAGGCTGCTGGCTTTGGTGAGAGTCATTTTCTGCGAGATAAGAGGTGAAGGAAACTGTCTGTTCCAAATCCCTGTCTTCTGAGTTTGCTGTTGATGAACCACTTGGAGTTGGACCCTGGAATAAAATACAAAATGGTAAGATATAAGGACATTAACAAAAGCAAAATATTTACCCAAAGCAAACAAATGAAACAATAATAAATCATTTTAATATAACAGTTGTGAAAATAATTATCAACTAGACTTTAATTCAAATAATGTACCTGGCGAGCTGTATTTTCAAAAACAGTAGGATGGGTTCTAAAAGAAGCTTCATCGGACAAACTGTCTTCCTCATCAGTTTCACTTCTCCTTCCCTCGGTGTCTGATTCTCCCTCTTGTCTTTCCTCTTCATCTCCATCACTCTAAAACATGGTAAAAAGACAATTTTTCTTTCAGTATTTCTAAACTAAAATTTCAACAACAAAGATTCATAAAAACAAAAAAAAAAAATCATTCATTTTCAACACAATACTTCAGTCAGAGTTTCAACTTATATTGCTTGATGACAATGAGTTATTGTGGTGCTGGCTTTGGTAAAAGTGATTTTCTGCGTGAGAAGAGGTGAAGGAAACTGTCTGTTCTAAAACCCTGTCTTCTGAGTTTGCAGTTGATGAACCACTTGGAGTGGGACCCTGGAATGAAATACAAAATGATAAGAAATAAAACAAATGAAAAAAAAAAATGATTGATTTTGATATAACAGTTATGAGAATAATTATCAACTAGACCATATGTCAAATAATGTACCTGGTGAGCTGTATTTTTATAAACAGTAGGATGGGTTCTAAAAGAAAATTCATCTGACAAACTGTCTTCCTCGCCAGTTTCACTTCCTCTTTCCTCTGCATCTGATTCTCCCTCCACTTCTTCTTCATCCCCAACTTCATCATCCTGAAATATGTAAAAAGAAAGTAATTTTTTTTTAACGCATCTCATCCCACACCAAATCACTGCTCCTAGGGAGAACAAGAACTAGAAAAGAGGAAAAGAGAAAAAAGGCTTCATGGGTCGTAAAAAGAAATGGCTGCATTTATAGTACTGAAGTCTGAATTTCAACTTACAAAGCTTGATGACAAGTTGTGCTCCTGGCTTTGGTCAGAGTGATTCTCTGTATGAGACGAGGTGAAGGAAGTTGTCCGTTCCAAATCGCTGTCTTCAGAGTCTGCAGTTGATGAACCACTCTTAGAGGTACCCTAAAATAATATACAAAGGAATAAGAAAGGACAATCTGGTTTACCCTCGAGATGTTCTTCACTCTCACCACCCTCGCTACTTCTCTTGCTCCAAAAAAATATTAAAACAATCATTATCCTTCATGTGGGTTGTTAAAAAACCATATCACTTTCATAAACCAGATCAAAAACTCTACTCACAGAGCCTGACGTTGGTGCATTTAACGGCTTGCTTGCGACTGACCAATTCCGTGGATGAGAGGTTATGCATGGATCATGTTCTTCCCCACCTTCTCTGTCTTGAGTGTCATTTAAATCAGCATGGAGATCCTAATGGCAATTTTGATTATCACAATTTGTGAAAAGCAAAAGATAATACCATGAAATGTCTTAACTAGAACACACTTGCTTGACTACTTTAATAACAACTCCATAACTTTAAAGATAATAAATAAGTACTTATAGAAGCCTTGTGTTGTAACAACCAGGTAAAGAATATGCAATGACGAATGAGTGATTACGCCACTCTTGCTTAAAAAGCAACTAATCGAAACTAAACAATCAGGGCTTGGAAATTCTTGGAGACCTACATACCATAGTTCGATCTCCTTCAGAAGAATTTTCATTGACTTCTTCATGGTCTGAATCACTCTGCTCACAAAAGAATAATTTAAAAACACAATCACTGAACCGAACGCAACAAAATTTCATGATGAATCATCCACTCGTGGAAGGAAGCTGTAACTCACATCTGATGGACCTTGCAGCCGAGGCTTCTTCACATACCGAAGGGTGGACTCAGGAAAGGTAACTGAATTTTCATCACGTTCATAGTACCCTTTGTACCTGGGTTTGCGCTGCTTTCTTGGACGTCCCATCTCGTTAGAAAATTTTGAATGACAGAAACAGTAAACATTTACCTATAAAAAGAGCAGTTTTAAGATTTTTCGTTAATAATTTTCAAGAACACGATCAATGCGATATGCCACTCATAGCATGTGTGTCATTCAATATAACAAATTACCTGTCTTCATATAATAATAACAAACTCTTCAAGGAACTGTTCTGAGTTAAATAGTTTGTTTCTGTATGTTTAAAGTGTTATAGTAATTTGCATGTGCTTGCAGGCTGCTGTGAATCATCACAGTAAGTTTGAAGTCACACCAATCAAAGTTACACCAGTCGTGACAGTAACTCCTAATCGAATTGGAACCCCTAACACTCCCTCGCAAGTGAAGAGGACATTATGGGAGGATGACAGTCTTGATATGGTAATTGGGAGTACTTGATCGTCTTATACAGGATGGCAGAATTTCTTCATTTGTACCGTGTTTCATTCCATTACAGAGAGCTGAGAAATTATCTGAAGATGGGAAGACGTCATTTTGCCATGACCAGGCTGACTTGGTAAAAAGACTTAGATGATCTGTGAGAATCAAGTTCACACCTGATTCATATCCTTTATTTAATTTTTCTCTTTTTCCTGTTTGCAGGACATTAAAACTGAAAAGAGTGAGACTCATTCACAACGAAACACCAGTGTAAGTGCAGTGTTTGTTCAGAAGCCTTTACAGCACTATGTCACACTTCTTGTGTCATATTTGCTATTCATTTCATTTTGTGTTTCTTTTTAGTTGTAAACCGTTTTATCTTTTCCCCAACGTAATTTCAAATTTTTCAGGAAAGCGATGATGACTTGGAGGCTACTCTGCCAGTTTCAGTTAAGAATGTGCCTGTTATCGAATCTTCTTCTAGTTCACATTATTCCAGTTCTGGTGATGAATCAGACGATATGGCAGGACAACTTTTAGAAACCCAGAAAGACCTGACAGTTATAATAGAGAAGCTGGTGGAGGTTGAAAGTCAGTCGACTCTGGCCAACAACCTTAGAATAAAGTACAAAGAGAGAGCTGACCGACTTGAAAAAGAGGTGAAGAACCTCAAACAATGTGACGAATTTAGAGCAGAAGTTTCCAGGCTGAAGGAGCGAAATGAATGTCTGCAAGACTTGCTTGTACAATAAGGTAAGATTTAATTGAACTTTGACACTTTTTCATTGCCACATTTTCACAAGAAGTAGTTAAATATCTTGATCTCATTGCAGAGGGTAATGAAAGTTGTCAATACTCTCTTGTAGGTATGACAGTAACTGATTTATTAGGCACCCTTTTGTAATCATTATTTTTGAACTCATTTGTGTGCCCTATTTTGCTTTTTAGCCCGTCCCGACACGTTTCTTTAGAAACGGCAGGAGCCGGGCTTATAGTCTGATGCCGCATGTTCGTTCGGGCGGACGTATGTTCGCCGACTTATCGTTCATAGAAAAACTTCAAATTTTGAGGATCAACTACTTTTTTAACGTACAATCACGTGCGGTGGCAACAATTTTCGATTTGTATCGCATTTTTGATTAATGAAAATTTGTCTGTTTTTGTTATTTGAGGTTAGGGTTGGCCGCCGCGCGCACACTATTACCATCGCGGCGCGCTCAGGGACTGGCTCAGGTTAACGATTTTAATCGTAACAAATACATCTGCTATGGGGCACTTCTAGGGAGACTTGAGGCGGGGGCCGAAGGCCCCCGCAAACGTCGCCGGCAGGCCAAGCTGGCTAAGTCCCCCTGTCAATCCGAGGTGCCGGTGGAGCGCAGCGGAACTGGCACCGAGGATGACGGAAGGGACGGGCCAGCTTGTTCATATCTAGGAATATGAAAAAACTTCTTTCAGTATTATAGAATCTAAAATTTTTATGTTAACATGCTAATATAGTGGTACTTTCTGAAGCCTATTTTAAGCAATGCTCAATGTAGAACATAAGGGATTAGTGAGATAAACATAGCCAGATATAGCTTCTTTTTATATTTGAGTCTGGGATCTGTACTCTAATGCTCTTTCATGTCTTTCAGACAAGAGAGCTGTAATGAGGGCTGAGCCATCTCATGCCCAATCAGATGACAAGAAGTCATTGAAAGGTAGTACATACATTATTATATTGGTGTTGTTACAGTTGACAGATATTTTACCCTCTTTTTCTGTCTTAGACAAATTTCAGGAGAAAGAATCTGAAAATGATTCAAGTGGAAAGACAAAGTCTTCAGAAAAAAGGAGTGAGCTAGCAGGTGAATCTTCTGATAAGAAAAAGCTGAAGACAAGGAAATCAAAGGGTAATGTTTTAATTGTAGTACTATTTTGTGTTATGTTAGAGTAGGCTTTAATTCTTGCACTCCTACTTTAATTGTAGGCACTGATATGCTGTCTGATCCAGAGGTAACAGAGACCTGTGAGAGGGTTCTGGGCCACCTCCAGGGAAGTCGGGTGCTCTCCCCGAATAAGGATGGTGAAGTAAGTTTGCTTGTACAATGTGAATGTTATTGCTGCTATGGTTTCCTTCAACGTCACTCTTTTTATTTTCTTTGGTTATTTGTTTCAGATTAACATTGGAAATGGCATACTTGTGAAGAAAGAAGAATTTGAGAAAAATTTTAATGACAATAAATTGGATCTTGGGGCTGCCACTCGTAACCTCACCTCTCTGGCATGGACCAGGAAAGAGCGGATGATGAGGAGTTTAGAGGGAGGCATTAATAGCACGTCTCCAGACCAGCCGGCCAAAACAAAGGCAACTCCAACAAAAGTTATGTCTGTACTTGGTAAGTTCATATTGACGACACTTATGCAGCGCAACGTGTAGTTCGGGTGGGGGCGCGTCAACTGGTCCAGCTCTCCAACTGGTCCAGCCCGACAACTGGTCCAGCTCTACAACTGGTCCAGCACGAAGCTGTCGCTAGCCTCACACCATGTACGATGCTGAATCTGGCCCCCTCGGTACCACAAGAGAACCCCGCGCGAGGCTACGTGTTACCAGCTATGAGAAACTCTAAAGTCACATCATTACGCGCACTCAAAGCACATTATGGGCAGCGATATAAGCAATTAGCAGACTGTATTCGATTAGGTTTTCGTTTTTGAAGTCGTGAGGTTTAGAATTACCCCCGGATTCATTTTTACTCTCCAAACTGCAAATTTTATCCAATCTGCGGCATTCTTTCGTACTGTGACACCAAGAACTCTTGTGGTAGACATTAAGACACATCATTCATGTACTGCGTGTTGGTTAGGATTTCGTTAGCATTAGAATTTGAAAATAAAGTGTCTAAGATAGTGCCGGTAGCCTCGGTGGCCTTTTTTCAGTCACCCTTTTCCGTCTGCTACCACCTAGCACCAGAGCATATTTATGGACTTCCCGCTCCATGTTGTACACGAATGAACCCTGGTACCAGCCATTTCCCGCCTGGTACCAGAGCATATTCGAACTGCTCACTCCACGTTGCATACGATTCGCCCCCGGTCCAATACCCCCCCCCCCCGGTACCACCGGGTACCAGGGGATATTTGGACTTGCTCCTTCCGATAGTATACACAATTAACACTGGTACCAACCATTTACTGGCTGGTACCACCTGGTGCCAGGGCATATTCGGACTTCTCACCCTATGCACGGTAACAACAAAGCCTAGGAATCCTAGGGGATTTTCTCAAAACCGAGACAACTTGACTCAAACCTAGGAAGTCCCTAGGAGTTGGGTGCAGATTCGTAGGGACTCCTTTGGAACTGGTCACCTTGGTCTACGTTCCTAGGAAGTCCCTAGGAAATCGGCGCGATTGATTCCGTTTCCAGGAAAAGAGCAGAAACGGAAATAAGAGAGGGGAACCGCAGCAGAGAGTATCTCCGGCCGCGGCGTCGACCACGAGCCAACATCAAAAATTTAGAGGCTTAGCTCTCGCTGACGATATGTCACGACCATTTGATAGGGTCACTCAGCGCAGCACGTCTACCGCGCGGCTCTCCGAAGTAGATCCGGAGGCCGCGCGGTTGCTGCGCTGTGCTGTGTCGGTGTGTGAGAGAGAAGCATGTGCTCCCGTGATGCTGTAGTGACAACCTTTGAGTCCAAAACGTGTCACACTTCCAGCTGCATCAAGAGACAGTCCGGTCCGTCCCCGACTAAGCGTTAACGGTAGCGCAGTGGGCTGAGGCGTTGACAATGAGAGAGCCAGTCGAGGGGCAAACCACTCTGAATTTTTGGTGTACGCATGCCTGAGTTGTGAGTTGAATTGGCTGAATTTTTGTGAATTTGAGTTGAGTTGGCTGAATTTTTCGTGAGTTGGCTGAATTTTTTGTGAATTTGCGTTGAGTTGGCTGAGTTGGCGATGAGTTGGCGTGAGTTGGCGATGAGTTTGGCGATGAGTTGGCGTGAATTGCCTGAGTTGGCGTGAATTGCCTGAGTTGGCGTGAATTGCCTGAGTTGGCGTGAATTGCCTGAGTTGGCGTTGAGTTGGCTGAGTTGGCGATGAGTTTGGCGTTGAGTTGGCTGAGTTTGCTGCGATTTTTTTTGTTGAGTTCGTTGCGTTTTACGTGTATTTTTCTCATATTTGGCCTCGCTGGCAAATCTAATGCGTAGTACTACGCCCGGACTACGCCCTAATAAAACGTTAGCATAAAATTACGCTTTATTTGGACATAAAGGCACGGCAACTATGGCATATAATAGCATACCACAGCATACGCGTACTACCAAGGCATGGTTTTACTGAAGGGATCCCTCATTCCTTTGAAAGGTGTACACAGGAGTATTTGAGAGCATGAGTGTGGGTGAGTGTACAGGAGTTTTGAGAGAATGTGTGAGTTTGTCAGGAGCTAAGAGTATTTTATGAGTATGTGGGAGTGTGCGTGAGGATTTCATGAGTATAAGGGAGTATGTGTGAGTATCTGATGAGATGTGGGAGTATGCATGAGTATTTTATGAGAATGTAGGGCAAATGTTGAAACAACATCAATAGCGAACTACTACTTAGGTGTCCTACCTATATTACGTGACCTAATTAGGCCATTTTCATGAAGTTTGGTAGGGGTATGTTTCTGAAGTCCCCGAACATGATACCATTTGAACCGCATTGATATATCTATCCGTTCAAAATCACTGTAAATCCTAGAGTGATGTTCCTCGCCATTGGAAGGCGAGGTTTTTGACTCAAATTTCCTCGCCCTCCGTGTCATCACCCTAAAAGGGCGAGGGTATCGCGGGATCTCGCCCTAAAAAAGCGATGTCGGGGGGTAATCGCCCTAACAGGGCGATGTTCGTTTCCCTAAATGAGCGACATTCAAACCTCTCGCCGTAGGGCGATGTGTCTTACATCGCCCAAATTGGGTAACGAACCTCGCTCTTCGATTTACAGTGATTTCGTACTTGGCCCCGAAGCCTTTACTGCCCAAGGTCACTGCCCCCGCCCGCCTGGTCCCTCAGCGCGCACCCGCTGCCAGGGTCCATTCATCCCCGGACCCGGGACCCGCGCGGCTCGCCGAGAGAGCCGGCCGCCGCATGCTCCCCTCCCCCTCCCCCTCCTCCCTCATGCGAGCTGCGATGCAGGCCGTGGTGGCGGCCGGCCGGCAAGCCGTGGCGTGGCGTGGCACGGCTTGGCGCGGAAAAATATATTGAGAAAATAAAAAAACGAATCGTGGAGTTTCGCATGCAAGAAATTTGACGCCGTTGGCGTGCATTTCGGCATTCCGCTGCTGCCCGCAGATTTTCATTTTCAACGGCCTCCTGGCGGGTAAGCTCTAAGCGGAAGTCAAGTAATACCGGCATGAAGAAAAAAATCGGAGGCAGAAGCGTCAGTGTGACTCGTTACGCGCACAAAGCGTCGTCAGTCGGCGAGGATTCAACCTGAAAGTTTTCAAAGCCTGGCCCGGCGCTGATCCGGGTGATCTTCTGACAGTGGCGGTGGGCGGTATTGAACCAACATTTTTGAGCCGCCGTACATTTACAGACGCCCTGGCAAAAATAAGGCGTATCGTTACGCCCATTTGAAGCGTACTCGCAACTACTCCCGGTTTGAAACGGGGCAGTTTCATCTGGTATGCTTCAAAATGGCAGTAACACACGGTGCTTTAAGCCACCTGTTAAGTGTGGTTTTAAAAGTTTTGAGAGAGTTCTGGGTAAAGAAATCATATTTTTCCAACTTTCCCAATTTTTTCGAACCTTTCCAACCTTTGTGGAAATTTCCGAAAATTTTCCGAAAATTTCTTGGAAAAACTCGTGTCTAGAAACCCTAGGGGGGGGGGGGGGATCGAGGGGGGCCCGGGCGGGCAGGTGGCGAGGTGGCGGGGCAGGGGGAGGGAGGTGGCGGGGGAGGCCGCGTGACTAATCAGCACTGGACAGAACAGACTATGAACCGGCACCGCACGTGCTTTCGGGGAAAGTGTGTTTGGAGTCCGTTTTTAAAAACAGAGACTGCGCGCAATTATGACGCAAAGCAGGTTCTCTGTGCGTTTTGAGGAACCTACCGTAAACACAGTTTGGAAAGCACGTTTAGAGTCTGTTCTGAAGAAACTTTCTACCCTCAACAAGCTTTGCCTGTTGTAAGTACAGATGTGTAACAGCCTTTGAACATACTCCAAAACGGAATCTGAACATGCTCACGGTTCTACTTTTCGCCGGGGTACCACCTGGTACCAGGGTATATTTGGACTTCCCCCTCCTTAAAGCATACAAATTACCCCGGTACCAGCCATTTCCTGTCTGGTTCACCTGGTAGCAGGGCATATTCGGACTTCTCACTTCATGTTGCATACGAATCGACCCCGGTACCAGCCGTTTCCGCCTGGTACCAGGTCACATTCGGACTTCCCCATCCTCTAGTAAGCGAATCGACCCCGGTACCAGCCATTTCCCGCCTGATACCACCTGGTACCAGCACATATTCAAAGAGTGAGAAGTCCTAAAATGCCCTGGTACCAGGTAGTACGAGACAGAAAACGGCTGGTACCAGGGTTGATTCGTAATGAACATGGAGTGAGAAGTCCAAATATACCCTGGTACAAGGTGGTACCAGATACCCTGGTACAAGGTGGTACCAGGGGGAAAATGTCTGGGACCGGGGTTGATTCGTGTACAACATGGAGTGGGAGGTCAATAACTATGCTCTGATGCTAGGTGGTAGCAGACGGAAAACGCTGGTCGCGTGGTTGCTTGCAGCTCGACGTCAAAGTGGGAAGTTCAAATATGAACTGGTACCAGGTGGTAGCAGACGGAAAAGGGTGACTGAAAAAAGGCCACCGAGGCTACCGGCACTACCTTAGTCACTTTCTTTTCAAATTCTAATGCTAACGAGATCCTAACTAACACGCAGTACATGAAGGATGTGTCTTAGTGTCTACCACAAGAGTTCTTGGTGTCACAGTACGAAAGAATGCCGCAGATTGAATAACATTTGCAATTTCGAGAGTAACAAATAATCCGGGAGTTATTCTGAGCCTCATGACTTCAAAAACGAAAACCTAACTGAAGACATTCTGCTAATTGCTTATATCGCTGCCCATAATGTGCTTTGAGTGCGCGTAATGATGTGACTTTAGAGTTTCTCATAGCTGGTAACACGTAGCCTCGCGCGGGGTTCTCTTGTGGTACCGAGGGGGCCAGATTCAGCATCGTACATGGTGTGAGGCTAGCGACAGCTTCGTCGAAGGGACGGCAGATGGAGCGCGGTTTTGGCGCACTGGACCATTTGTCGGGCTGGACCAGTTGTCGGCAAGCTCAGGGAAAAGAACAGAACGGCAGCACTGGACCACTTGTCGGGGCACTCGCAAGAGGTAACAGAGCGGCTGTGCTGGACCAGTTTAAAAGCTGGACCAGTTGTCGAACTGGCCCAGTTGTCGGGCTGGACCACTTGTCGCCTTGCCTCACGCGCTAGTTTGCTGGACCAGTTTAAAAGCTGGACCAGTTGTCGGCACAGAGTGAGGGACACAAGGGCTGGACCAGTTGTCGTGCTGGACCAGTTGTCGGGCTGGACCAGTTGTCGGGCTGGACCAGTTGAAAAGCTGGACCAGTTGGATGCGTCTCTTAGATGTCATAGGACGTTGTTTGAATAGCTCAATGTAGTGGCTGGGCAATGACGTTAGAGATGACAGTGAATCGCATGGAGTAGAATGGCCGCTTGCGGTAGTCGCAAAGAGTGGTCGCAACGGGTGGTCGCAAAGAGTGGTACTGTCGTACTGAAGGCTCCTCAGGAGCGCGTCACCTGAGCGGGTGGCCTGACCGGGCCGGCAATGAGTCAGAGGCCTCGGTGGGCCGCGGCAGTGAAATTTAAATGAGTTTATTCGGCTCGTGCCGGGGTCAATTAGAGCAATGACAGATTAATAAAATATGTGAGTTGCAATGTGAATATCTATAGCGTAACGCTTCCCGCCTCTAATTATACTTGACTCAAACACTTATTTTTGAGTTTGTATCCGACATAGCTGTCGTCATTTTCCGGTTTAGGCCCGGGAGGCCAAGTGCTAGTGCTAGCCGCCGCTAGTGTAATAGCCCTCAGGCCGGATGCACGGTCGCGCCGGTCCCCGGCGGGTTTCCGACAGTTCCTGACATGGCTCCGCGGTGGCAGCTGGCCCTCCTCGCGGGATTAGCTGCGATCCGTAAGGAGCTTCCTCGACTTACTCCTCGGCTTCCGCGATAAAGTGTTAATTGCTACATTACTTTATTGAACCACCACCTTACATCGCACATTGTCGAAAATCGTCGTGGATCAATAGAACCTATCAGTAGGAAGAAAGTTGGCCTCATTACAGTCATTGTGGCATGATGGTTCACTAAAACTGCCGAATCTCGAATTTCAACCATCTCGGACCATGCTTTTACGGCGATTTTCGACAATGTTCAATATGCCTCCACAAAATTTGAACTCTCTCCGTTAACCTCGCCGTCAACTTGGAACGAAACAACCGGCTCTCTGCAATAATTAGACCGCTAAATAAGATCGCCAGCCCGTACAAAAAAGAATTGATCGAGTCGGCCTTAATGCGGGATCCGGCACAGCCCCCTGATAGACGGTGTCGAGGCGGTTTTGATCCAGAGCTTCAAAGCCGTCAATACCGATATTAGCCCGCCCTCCACGTGGTTTGTGTACGGCACCTAAATCGGTCTCAGACCGAATCGTACTTGCTCTCCTCTGCCTGACGGAGTGGTCAGAGCAGAATGGGTCCATTTCACAGTCCTCCTCCTTCAGAGAGCGCTGTTGGCCAAGCGTGCACCGAGTCAGACTCTGAAGACCAGGGTCAGAGGATCGACTCCCGTCGATCCTCCGTTGGGCGCTCGGATCAACATTTTTGAGCCCGAGCGGAGCGAGATGCTCTCTGCATCGACTATTCCCCTTTTTTATTTTTCTCCCCTCAGCAAGTGTCGTTGTTGCCGCATTCTGCATTCAGTTTCATTTCACTATCGCTCGATGGCGCCACAAAAATGGGCGGAGCCATGCTACCGTTCTGCCAACTGTAGAAATTTAAATTCAGTTCAAAAACATTCAATAATGTTGTGCCCACATTATACTTTACACCTTCCTTATCATAGGTAACTGAACTCGTGGTAACTTACTGCATGTTAAGACAATGTGCAACATCTCAATGTGGCTGCTTCATGTTTCAAAATGACACATTGGCATAGCACGTAGCGGGCGGAGAACCTAAAACAATTGTACCAATACGCCTATAAAAAGAATTCCCGTTTATTTTACAGAAGCATACTTAACTAATCTCCTCTAGTCCAGAGTTGCCCATCCCAGTCGAAAATCCTCCACTCTTGAGAGCGGCCCGCACCGCTGCTGCTGAGCCGTTGCAACCGGTCTCCGTCGTGCCTAGAGCGCCGCGCTGCGCTCCAAAGAGCGGCGCGAGAGCGGAGCGCGAGTGGAAGTTGGCCATATTCCACTCTCCGCGCAGCGGCACGCAAGCCGAGCTCGAGCGGCCACTGCCGCCCTGGTAGTCATAGCGGTTGGCGAAAAAAAACGGCAAAACATATATAAAGCGTGATTTTTTGTAGGCTTGTTGTTTAGGTCACACCGGTCATTTTGACCCGCAGCACACTCATTTCGGACCCAGAGGAGCTGAGCAGCGTTCAATTTTCTGTTCAAAGTGTTCAAAATGTTCTAAAACTAATTATTATCGCACAGAGATGATCTAGGAGTCGTTTCTGCACAATTCGACGACGACAAATTGAATGGAACACACCCTATATCCGTACGACGCACCATTTCGGCCCATTGAGCCGCCATTTTGAAAAAAGGGCCTAAATGTAACTTTTTTGAAACTTGAGCAAATTTGTCAAACGGGGTGTTTTTCTTGGGTGTCATGACGGTGCTGATGACGAAAATGACGGTTAAAACGTTGTTTACTGCAAGGGTGACCAGCTAGTGACGCTCAATGTTTTGTATAAAGTGTTACAAATGTTCAAAAACTAATTATTATCGCCCAGAGATAATCTAGATGTCGTGTCCGCACAATTCGACGACGACAAATTGAATAAAACACGCCCTATACCCGTACGACCCACCATTTAGGCCCCTTAAATCGCCATTTTGAAAACATAGGCCTAAATTTAATTTATTTTGAACTTAATACTGTCTCATCTGAAATATTACATGAATGCTAGAAACACGGATTTTAGAAACACAAAGTTACATGAATTGGTTTGGAAAAAAAAAACTTTAAAATGGTCACGAACTTAATGTAGGTCGTCGTCTACATCTTTGTCTTCACCGGTAACTATTGTTGCATTTTCTTTCCTGTAAATGAAATTGTATTTGTGTAGTTTGATAGTATTGCATTTTGCTGTTTTTTTTCTAACTTCACTTTTGCTCTCATGAAAGTCAAATGAGACTTGATTTAAGATTGAAACTAAAGTTAGGCTACTTTTAGTTTAGACTTAGTAAATTCAAGTCTACATAGACTTGATCCAGCCAAGGTCAAATTAGACTTGATTCAAAGCGATTAATATTGATTCAAGACAAATTTGGAATGAATCAAAGATAGGAGTATTAAATCAAGGATCGTGTCTTAAATCAAGAAGTCTTTTTTCTGGGTGTAGCTCCTGCGCATCGACCTGCAAAAAAGTGCAAAGGGAATTGCATGAATGTGCCGTAAGTTCATATAAATTTACGTGCCCAGTTAGCAAAAAAAAAAACACAGTAAAATGCAATGATATCAAACTACACAAATACAATTTCATTTACAGGAATGAAAATGCAACAATACACTGCAAAGCCAAGTGTGGACCAAGTCCACACTAGGAAGCGAGGACCACTTTGATCCACACCAGGAAGTGTGGACCTCTCGTGGCCCACACAAGATAGTGTGGACCACTCATGGTCCACACCCCACCGCGCCTTGCCTTTCCTCTGTGGTGGTCCACGTTTCCTTGTGTGGACCAAGCCATGGTCAACACTTCGAAGTGTGGACAACCCATGGTCCACGCTTCCTTGTGTAGACCACTAGTGGTCCACGCTTCCTAATGTGGACCAAAGTGGTCCACGCTACCTTGTGTCGACTTGGTCCACACTTGGCTTTGCAGTGTACTTACCGGTGAAGAAGATATAGGCGACGACCTATATTAAGTTCGTAACCATTTTAAAGTTTTTTTTGCAAACCAATTCATGTAACTTTGTGTTACTTATTGTTTTAAAACTTACTTATGTCAATGTGTACAAAGTGTCAAGTATTTTTTCATCATTGATAATGAATTGAAATGTATAAAATATATTACAGAGCAAGTTTATACATCTTTATGGTGTGCACACATACTAAGTAAATAAACACCACCAAACGCGATTAGTTACGACCAAAATGTGTCAATTGTGGCTAGTTAAAATAAGCTGCATGCATTTAGCAGATCACCGAAGGTGTTAAGTGTTATTTTCAGCATCAGCGATGCAGAGTTTCTCAGAAATAACACCCCGCTCGACACAACTATGCAGGTTCAAAATGAATTAAATTTAGGCCTATGTTTTCAAAATAGCGATTTAAGGGGCCTAAATGGTGGGTCGTACGGATATAGGGCGTTTTTATTCAATTTGTCGTCGTCGAATTGTGCAGAAACGACACCTAGATCATCTCTGGGCAATAATAATTAGTTTTTGAATATTTTTAACACTTTGAACAAAACATTGAGCGTTACTAGCTGGTCACCCTTGCAGTAAACAACGTTTTAACCGTCATTTTCGTCATCAGCACCGTCATGACACCCAAGAAAAACAACCCGTCTGACAAATTTGCTCAAGTTTCAAAAAAGTTACATTTAGGCCCTTTTTTCAAAATGGCGGCTCAATGGGCCGAAATGGTGCGTCGTACGGATATAGGGTGTGTTCCATTCAATTTGTCGTCGTCGAATTGTGCAGAAACGACTCCTAGATCATCTCTGTGCGATAATAATTAGTTTTAGAACATTTTGAACACTTTGAACAGAAAATTGAACGCTGCTCAGCTCCTCTGGGTCCGAAATGAGTGTGCTGCGGGTCAAAATGACCGGTGTGACCTAAACAAGAAGCCTGCAAAAAATCACGCTTTATATATGTTTTGCCGTTTTTTATTCGAAATCGGCGTGAACCGCTATGACTATGGCCCAGAGCAGCGGGCGGGCAGCGCGCGGGTGGACCGTGACGCTCTTGCGGCGCGGAGGGCGGGCCGATCCGCCCGCCAGAGCGGAGTGCGACGCTCTTGGCCGGCCAAGGCCGGTGCAGGAGCGGCCGGCGTCGCCCTGCTGTCACTCTACCGAGCGCTATTGCAGCGGCGCGGGGGCGGTAGCGAGCCCTCTCGCGCGTTGAGTGTGCTGCCCGTAAATCCCGTTCATTTATTGAGGGAGGGGGTGGGGGAGGACGCGTTGAACAACGAGTAAAAATGTAGGCTATTGCTATGAAATAAGAGAAAAGGAAAAAAGCGATATTGACGAGACCGTTTCCCGGATGGCTCTCGTCAGCCTACACCGCCGACGTCTGTCGGTGGCGCACTTGGAACCAATCTTTCGATTGGTATCCTTGCCGGGAATCGAACCCGTGCTTTTCGCTTAATAGTCCGAGAGCGCGAACGCTGCCCCGGCCCTACCAAGCTGCCTTGAAAATAAGCTGTCGGGCGAACGCTGTCCTTCTGCAAGCAGCCTCCCCCTCCACTGCGAAGCGTCAGGAGTCAGCCAATCAGTGAGGGCCGGTGACTCACGTGACACCATCACCTCTGGCGTGATTTTTCTAAGTCCAGAGCCCTCCAGCCCGAGCGGCGCGAGAGTGGTAGCAGCCGCTCTACGCGCGCGGGTCGTGGAGGGGGGAAGGTGCGTGGGCGGCCCAAACCGCTCCGCAGAGCGGCGGCACTCGCTGTCCCCAGCGCGCCGAGCAGGTAGGCAGCCGGTAGGCAGCCCATCTGGCCCCAGAGCGTTGCGAGAGCGGCGGCAGAGTGGTTGCTGCGGCTCCAAGTGCAGCGGCAGGCGGGCGGAGGAGAGCGTCAGCGACCACTCCCCCACGGCAGCGGCGCGAGGATGTGAGAAGAGCGGTAGCGGCCGCTCATGTTGGGCGTGCGGGGGCGGCCAGCTCCACTCCCGCGTCGCTCCTTTTCTTCGGGAGCGGCGCGAGAGCGGAGGACCAGCGGAGCTCACTGCTCTTACCGCCAAGAGCGGGCCATTCCGCTCAGCGGCAACTCGCGCACGGCTCCAAGTCGAGCGGCCGATTTTCGACTGGGATGTGATCACATCAAATTCGGTTGATTTTAGAGTGACCCTAGTTCAGTGAGTAGGCCTGTTGTCGCCAACTCGGCTGTATATACGCATCGTTCTGCGCTTTGTTTGTTATGGTTGGCGCTTCGTACGGCGGCAGTGGCTTGTGATAGTCGGCCACGAAGAGTCTCGTAACAATGTCGGCTTGGTCGCGCGTTCAAATGGACCACTTCACCGTGTAGAGGGTCTGTGGTTCAAAAGTTAGGCCTGTCCGTTTTCATTTCAATTTTTTTCTTCACTTAAATTTTCAAGCTGTGATTGATTATTATCAAAACATATCGTTCGGTTAACGAGGGCGACTCAGTGCTTGTAGCGCTGGAATTTTTTATTTTTCTCTACCGGCATCTCCATTCGGTCTCGAGACTGTCTCCGTTTCGTCTCAGATTGCTCTCGTAGGCATCTCAACTCCGTCTCGTATGAGATAAAATTGAGACGTTCTGGAGACCAAACGAACGGTCTCCAAGCGATGTCTATTCGATCTCTTCGCGAGCTAATATCGGTATTGACGTCGTCGAAGCTCCGGATCAAAACCGCCTCCACACCGTATTTCAGGGGGCTGTGCCGGATCCCGCATTAAGACCGACTCGATCTATAATTTTTTTGTACGGGAGTGTATGTTTATATTATATATACATATATAGACATACATATGTATACCTCAAGGGTAATGTCGGGTTATGGGTACTGTCGACTTTACCCGAGTAATGTCAACACTACCCAACGGCCCTGGCTTATGTCTAATTATTTCTTTTGAAATACGGAAATTCCGATATATTTTATTACTAAATTATCGTTGATTTGATTTATTGAATTCATCTGTTAAAGCAAGAGGGTCCATTATGGCATTTTGCGGTGCGCTTTTCACTTTCCACAGAACGTCGCGAACGATCTCTAACACCCCGCGAAGAAGCAGGATTGACACTACCCGCGTCGTGTTCCGGGTGAAGTTCGTATGAAATGGATTTTAAAGTTACCCATAGACGCCTGGTTAATGTTAAAATCTATGGGTAATGTCGGAATAAAGACATTACCCAGGGCCCTGGGTAAGGTCGACATTTCCCGGACCCGGACACCCGACCACCCATAACATATATATATATATATATATATATATATATATATATATATATATATATATATATATATATATATATATATATATATATATATATATATAGAGCGAGAGAGAGAGAGAGAGAGAGAGAGAGAGAGAGAGAGAGAGAGAGAGAGAGAGAGAGAGTAATCACTGCAAGAATTGGTAATGACAATTTGCGACACGAAGCGCTGACAATGTTACTGAGCGAGACTTGTCATAACAAAATGGTTCCTAAGCGCCCAGCCCCGAAATTGTTAAAAAATTGGGAAAACATTTTAAAAGCAAATCTTGGATACCTTATTTGTCTCAGATTTAAGGGTCCAAGATTTGAAGGTAAAGAAAAAAAAAAGAAGCATTTGGCATAGAGTTATCGGTTCCACAGATAATAAGCATCGAACCGCTTTGTGCTCTTCGTTTACAGCCGTACTCCAGCAGCGCACCCCTTCTTTTGACCAATAAACGAGACCATCTCGAGAGCAGGAGAGTGATTGGAGACCCTTAAAAAAAAAAGAGTCCTCTCTCACTCTTGAAGAACGAATACGAATACTCAGAATACGACTAGAACAGAATACACACTCTCGTAGCAACACACGTCACACACTCAGAATTGCATGCTTGATCTGAGCATATTTTTATTCATGTGTGGCTTCCTTAAATCAAGCATCCGTAAGAAATACGCTTGATTCTGGCATACGCACAAATACGTTGTTCTCGTTAAGTTAAACCCACAAGCATCAAAATATGCCTAAATCATGTGTGCATTTTTGAGAGTGCATCGGAAAGGTAGAACCATCGCGAATTTGGACTAACGCCTAGTGTGGGGCTACCCACCTATTTCTCTTTCAGACGTCGCACTTGGAAACAATTGGGAGAAGAAGTTCTGGAGGTGCCAGCCCGACAACTCTGATAACCAATGTGACACCGTGAATGACTGTCAGTTCAGCAACGACAATGACATTTATTGCTTTCGTAAGTCAGATGGCTATGTCGTATTGGCAGCAGTGGCGCGCCTCCGTCGTGTGTGCCACAAAGACACGGAGAGTGGTGTTGCCAACGAATAACCGTCAAACACGTCAAACTCCGCCCGGCACGGAGAAAAAAGATCAGTTGATCTAATTCAAATCTGATCAGTAGCCGCAACTTACAATATTTGTTTGTACCAACTAATTGGCCCAAAAATGTTTTGTCTGTCTGTGTGTCTGTCCGCGTGATTTCTCGAGAACGGTTCATCGTTGAGGGCTCAAATTTGGACCACAATCTCCTTGCATTATACTGGAGTCAACCTCACCTCGGGGGCATTCTACCTCAGGTGCTGCTGCAGGTGCCGGGTGTGTGCAAGAACTGGAACAGGAGGGCTAACTTCTAAATCATGCCGAATTTCAAACTTGAACATGGCGACCGACCCCGTCTAACATCACCCCACGACCCTCGTCAAGATGGCGCAATCGACCCCAGGTGCTGCTGCATGTGCTAGTGGTCAAAACAAGGCCTTCTTGGGCAGGAGCAGGAACAAATAGAAGAACTGCCAAACAAGCTGTATTTTGAGCTTAAAGATCGAAACCGACCCCGCTGAAAATACACTCAGGACTTCAATTACAATGCCGGAAAGACCCCAGGTGCTGCTGCTGGTGCGGGTTGGCAAAACTGGGCCTTCTTGTGCAGGAACTGGAACAGGAGGCAAACTTCTAAATCCGTATTTCAAACTTGGCGATCGACCCCTTCAATAATCACCCCAAGACCCCAGTGAAGATGCCGAATTCAACCCTGGTGCTGCTGCTGGAACGAATAGGAAAACTGCTAAGGCGGTGGTAATTTAAACTTAACGATGGGAACCGACCCCGCTAAACATATACTGAAGACCTCAATTACAATGCCGAAGAAGACCCCATAGGTGCTGCTGCAGGTCCCCGGCTAAAATGAGATGGTACACGAACTTGGTACACTGTAGGTACAATGTTGGTACAGTTGTAAGTACAGTGTAGGTACCCCAGTCAGGAAATAGGCGTCTATCAGATTTTCTAGACCATCTTATACGTATCTTCAATGTCTATGTTGATCTAAATCTACAGTTAGTGGTAGATAGACATCTTTTTATCGTCTTTGCATTGTCTATTACGTCTAAGTCTACTGGTAGATTTCAATTCGACATTGAAAGATCTGCTGGGATCTATGCAATCTCTTTAGATATCCACTAGACGTCTAGTAGATTTAGATTGCATTAGACCAAAATTTGTTGGAAAATCATGTGTCAGAAATGTGTTTTGAAAGCCAGACATCAACATATCAAAAGATGACGGTGACCAAATTTTGACTCTAACACTTGGTCCCTGCGGGACTTAAAAACTTTTCCGACGATGGCTGGGACGCTTCCGTTGCAGATGGAGGAGGCCACGACGACCCTCCGTCACTCAGAGAAGCTCACAGCGTAGTAGGTAGAGGGACAGGGCAGCAAGTAGAAGGTTCCTGGTTCTAATACTGAAATTTTCTTTTTATGTAATGATATTTCTTTGATTGTTTTTCGTTGTATGATGTTGGAAATGGAAAATTATTGACTTTTGTAGTCAAAATATTTCTCAACCTGGTATCTTCTTTTGGTCTAAATGATCTAGACTTATAGATGTCTAACATAAGGGGAAAAAATACTATCCCACTGTGTGAGATACTGGTAGGCCCGGAGTTTCACGGGGGTTTGGTTAAAATAGACGTTAAGTTTATATTTTGTTCTTTTTGTTGTTTTTTTTTCTTCTTTTTTTTTTAATTCATGAAATGAGGATTTTGCTTGAGCGTTGTTTCAGTTTTGGGGTGGTTTGGGTGTGGTAATAAAAGTTAAGTTTATATTTTGTTCTGGTTTTGTTTGCTTTCTTTTGTTTTTAAATTCATGGAATGAGGATTTTGGTTGAGCCTTGTTTCAGTGTTGGGGTGGTTCGGGGTGGTTTGTATCTCCTTCGAGAGGGAGAGGGAGTAGTTGAAGAGCTAGGGCGTCTAGGTAGCGGTCAGTGTAACGCTTGCATTCTCATACGCGGGCCGCCTAGCGCTAGCCGTCTGCAAGGCTCTCGCTTTGTTGTCCCCACCACCGGTCCCGAACGGTCCTGACTCTTGAGTCGCCTCCCTTTTAGCGGGGCCTCGGCTTGCCTCGGCTCGGCTCGCCACATCGACAATGGGTACCCGGCAAAGGCTACGCAACAAAAAAGAAGGACGTCCGATTTGGCTGTGCTCTGGAGAAGGACAGAATGATACTGAGTCAGGCAGAGGTTCCTGATGCAGCCTGCTGACGAGTCGAGCAGAGCTCGTCTAGAGGCGTTGTAACAGTAGCTCTGTCTCGTGCTATCACCATTGGATGGAGAGAGCAAGCTGAAGTTTGAAGTGGTTTTTCTGATCACTATGATATTTTTTGAATGTAACAACACGGTAGACTATTTAATACGACTATTGTCCGTAACTCTGTTAGACAGATTTTTGATTTTTTAGATCGTTTTGATTTTGGACTAGTGGTGCCTGTTGACGAGGTGCTCTGTCTCTTACTTTCCCCATTGAGAGGAGTGAGAAAGCCGACTTTAAAACACGTTTTTAAACGGTGTGTGATATTTTTGAAGTGTAAAAACACGTCAGCGTGTCTTGTGCGAGTACCCTTCGATAATCTGGAGAGTTTGAAAAACTTCTGTCAGAGGGCCATATGGGGCTATGCTTCCAAGAAAAAAAATACTATTACACTTCGTGAAATACTGGTAGGCCCGGAGTGTCACAAAACTGGATTTAATGCAATTTTCATATTTACTATTTTTTGTAATTAAGAATTTTATGATTGGCTGGTAGTTAATTTTTATTTACAAAGGGAACGTGAACGTGGATGACTTTAAGTTTTTTTGTTTCAACGGGAAATGTGAGGGGAATCGTGGCGAGACTTCATTGTCGATGGGTTGGCTGGTCGCGGCGCGGCCCGCAGCCCCCTAGTTCTCACTGGCACCGACCGGTGGGCACATCGACAATGCTCCGCTCTGAGGGTTGTGCCTCTTGTGCATGCTCTAGGGTCCGAAGCGGTCCCGACTCTTGAGTTGCCTCCCTTTTAACCAGGGCTCGACTCGGCTCGGCACATCAACAATAAGGGCTGTTTCACAAGAAATGGAGAGGTCCGATTTTTAGCGCTGCAGGAGAAGGATGGATGATACTGACGCAGCCAGTTGACGAGCCGAGTACGCTAGCTCTGTCATTTTCTTTTGCCATTGGATGGAGTGAGAAAGCTGAATTTGAACTCGGTTTTGAGACTGTCTGCTGCATTTCTGGAGTGTAAAATGACGTCCGACGCTCTTGTGTGGGAACTATGCAAAAGTCAGGAAGGTCTGAAAAACTTCTTACAGAGACTTTCGGTTTTGGCGTAAGGGGCATCATAGGAAATTAAAAAAAAAAAAAAATGTCCGATCTTGAGTGAAACTATAAGGTCACTCCGTGCCTAAAAAAACAGTCGAATCTGACGAAACTTTAAGGCAACTCCGTTTCACTCCGTGCCTAAAAATGACCACTTTGACGTCTAGTAGACATAGACTTTAGACGTCTATGAGACCAACAGAAATCTAGGAAAAGACGTCTATTAGATATCCTTTAGACGTCTTTTTCGTCAGTGGGTACAGTGTAGGTACAGAGTGGGTGCTAAATAGGTACAGTATGAGAGCATGTAGGTACAGATGTGGTGTCATGGCCCACTTTCTGGGTACACTTGGGGTACACTTGGGGGTCCACAAGTAGGTACAGATGTGGTACACTCTTGGTGCAGAATGTGGGTACACATGCGTTTCGGGCACTAGCAGCATGCAGTAAATACGCAAATCTCATATCAAACCCAGTTTATTTAACTAATTAATCATCAGCGTATGGAGTATCATCTTCATGCTCCTCCCACTCCGATTCCTCTGTTGCTGCGTATTGCTGGAAACTGTAAACAGATTTTAAAAAATGGGTTAGCATTTCGTATATTTTCAAATAGAATGATTGGGGCGGACTCCAGTCTGCTTTGATTTGCTTTAGAGCACTGATGGAATTTCATCAATATATTGAATGCGTAAAATAAATGTAAGCCTTTCAGAAAGTTTGAATTTCCAACACGCAGCATATTTCCAGAAAGAACAAAGTAAACAACAAGAAAACCCTGATGCAAATGCAAATAAAATGATCTGCAAATGTGGCACATTAAAATTGTTATCAAAAATATGGGGCACATACTTTGCGCCACTTCCACAAGAAACGAACCTTTCATGATTGTTTTCATTGTCCTCTTCCAACTCTCTGACTTTCTCTTCATTTGGCCCGAAAACAGAGCACACATCAACTTAATACACAGATTCATAATATCAACTGCTAAACCAACTTCCAATTTACTCGACACCACTAAAATTGGCATTAAAATACTAATGAACACTCATTTAGTGTACTATGCATAAATATTAGAAGCCTTTTGTCAATTATGATTTTCCATTGTTAAGCTATGTTCGGAGGGAGAGCACATTGAAACAATTAGTATTGTATCATTAATTAAACCACTAATCTCAGTAACTAACAATCAAACACCTGAAGGAGAAAAATCAAGAAGGATCGTTCCAAATCGTACCTCTGCCTGTAGTATTTAGAAGTGACAATTTTGTGGCTGGTTGCGGAAACATCTATTTCTTCTTGCAGCAGGGCTAATCTAGATTTTAGCTAGAAGTTATTGGGAGCATCAGTTAGAGGAGTTGCCCAGCACAATGTTTTAAATATAAATAGAAACAGGTTGACTGTTTACCTTTGAATGTCCTCTGGTCCCACTCCTTTTTCCTTGGGAACATATTTCTGGGAATCTTTTCATGATCAAACTGGAGAAGAAAAATAAGCTTGGTTGAGCATTAAATACCATAAAATGAAGGTATTTGATAAAGAACACTATCGACACTGATCACATCTTTTATAAACATATACAAATACTCACAGTACAGTACAGTTTAGGAGGTTAGGTTCCAGCTCCGATGTGAATGCTTTCACACCCCGCATTTGTTAAACGTTATGTGAAGTGTATGTAAAATACCGTAGCACTGACACATTTTGACAACTTCACTTCTCATGCAATATCCAAACAAATGAGATGAAAGCGTCACTTTTAGTTTACAGGCCACGAAACTTGTAGGCCTTCCACACAGTGTACTTTCTGGATGCCTTTTCAGTGACATTTCGCCAGGAACTGCACGCCGCATTCATCACCACACACACATCGATGATTGTACATCACTTGGAACCCATATAACGTGCGCTCACATTTGTCTGTGAGCGAGTTAACGTTAAAAGCATTAACACTAGACATTACGACGGCACTCGCACTCTCGGCTCCCGCCGGCCGGTGGGTAGATATGACGTCACACTCAGTAAACCGGACAACTCTGTGTGCAGGCAAGGAACTAAAACAAATATCAAATAGTTTTTACCGCTAAAAAGTTAAACGCAGTGTTTCTGCCTATATCAATAAATTTAAAATAGAAAACTTCATTTTCAGGCAGGACCTAGCATAAACCTGTGCTGAGCCAATTATGGAATTAATTATATTGGAAATAGAAATAGACCTCAACACCTATGCCAAACATTATAAAAAGTAAGTAAGTTTATTGAATTGCCATTATAAAGAACACCTGAATTCAAGAAAAAAGCTAGATTACATTAAAATTAGATAACAGAGTTTACGAGGAAGAGCATGGTCTCAGAAGCGGTTTCGCTCTTTGAGGAAAGGCTCGGCTAAGATCAGAACAAACTCAAAGGACTACTCTGAATATATTGTTTTCATAAATTACTCATTGGTTTGCAGAGCTAATGAAAGGTCTTATGATAAAGATCAACTTAATTTGAAATGTTTAGTTAAAACCAGGACCAATTTAAAACCAAAGGCGGAGACTTTGGTGTCAGATTGTGAAGGTACAGAAAGAGACCAAAGAAAGCATGTAACAATGTTACACATTTAGAGCCATATTTATGTTTCAATAATAATAAGAAGCATATGATACCATGAGTACAGTACAAAATTACATACCTCTTCCAGTTATCCTAACTTCCTCACAGACAGCGAGACCTGATTTAAGACTTATGGATTTTCTCGCAAACTGCCTTTAGTACAGCTTTATTGTAATCAAGGTTATTTTCTGACTTCATGTGTTATATTTAATGAAGTTTTCTTAAAATACTTGTCTCTTTGGCAGGTTTTTTGCCTTAGGCATATCAGCTGTTTTGTAAATACAAAAAAAATCTTGAATTTTTTTTTATAAGGGAGTCTATATACCAGTACTTGTTTAATATTCATTCATGTTTTTACATCCATTAATGCATAATAATAATGAGTAATTCTACCTGACTCTACATTTAAAAAAAAATTGTGACCATCTCAGTCTTTATCTAAACAGAGAAACCTAATTTGAGACCATGGATTTCCTCGCAAACTGTCTCTGATGCAACTTTAGTATGATCAAAATTATTTCCTCGAACCGAAATCTTTGGTGTATGCTGCTTCAGAGCATGCATTACGCAAGAGAGAGAGAGAGAGAGAGAGAGAGAGAGAGAGAGAGAGAGAGAGAGAGAGAGAGAGAGAGAGAGAGAGAGAGAGAGAGAGAGATAACTGAGGAACAATAGACATGGTTTCCTAAAATGGAGATATCCTCTAGCTTCCTGCTGAGACTAAGTCCGGAAAAATTTCAAAGTTTTGACAAAGCTCCTTTTACCTCGCTCATACTGTGGGCAAAGGCAAAAACATTAATAACTAAAATAACCTTGTTTATCAAATAATATCATAAAACGACTTATTACATTGCATTTTGAGCCTTCTTGGCCTTCTGTAACCTTTCAAACGGCATACATCCTATTATAAATCCGAGTGGGAGGTTATCCCTGTCCACAATTACGACTAAGTGGTCATTCTGGGTACAATACGGGTGTAAATGGTACAGTCGAGGCGGCAACACCCACGCAGGTGACATTTCCTAACCATTGCGGTACAGACTGGCCTCGAATGAGGTACACATGCGGTACAGTCGGTACACACATGATACAGTTGAGGTACGCGTCTTAGTATACCCAAAAAGCGTACCATCTCATTTTCGCCAGGGGTGCCAGTGGTCAAAGCACGGCTTCCTTGGACGGAAACTCGTAAGGCTCGGGTAGGTTAGGTTATAGAGCAGCATTGAATGGTGAAGAGAAGAATTCAATGAGTAGGTTAGTCGAGGTTGGAGTGGGTTAGGTTAGAGTAGGGTAGGTACGGTTAGATTTGAGCACAATTACATACGGCAGAGAATCCCAAAATACGGTGGAACTAGGTACGTCCAGCGGTTAGGTTAAAAGCGCAGCGAACCCCGCGCCCTAAGACCGGCGCCCGCAGGGCGCCGTACAGACTGATTGGCCCCGTAGGGTCTCACTCGCCCGGTGACAGCCGCCGGCAGGCCTAGGTAGATGTACGCGAGGCGTGGAGGGGCGGAAGAGTGGTTCGCGGTGAGCGAAGCCTGTTACGCCACGACGCGGTCTGGTGTACGCCTACTTTGTGTTAGTTGAACCAACTAACGCTTCGCTGGCTGAACGGGAACTTCTAGAAGTACAAATACACACCTTGAGGTCGATAATACGTCATCTGCATACCATTATCATGCTTGTTAAAACCTTGGAAATACACCCATTTCCGATTATTTTAGAAAAATTGCAACTGCAGCTCCTGGTTATTTTCTTAAGGTCATCTTGAGGAAATATCGATGACCCATACGAGGAGTTGGCTGCAGCTGAGTTAAATGGCACTTCGACAATGTGGGATCAAACATAGATCATACTAGGTAGCAAATTGAGGTATGTAACTTAATAAAAAACAAAAACGGCACAGCGGCAGGGCAGGCGCACCTTGGGCGAAAAGATCTATTCGATCTCGGATTTTGTGTATCGAAATAGGCCACCTGGCATCCGTCCGCCCCCCCTTCCCCCCCTGTGACCAAGAGGCTGACTCCCCCCCCCCAAAAAAAAAAAAAAAACCAACGTGGCTATTGAATGGCCCCCTAGAGGAAACTCGGGGAGACAGCGAGGATACAGCAAGGAGACAAACCATAGCATCCGGTGGCATTTCCGACCGACAGTGAAGTGCAGTTTATATTTTTGCGCGCACCGCCCCAATTTTTTAGAACATTCAGCTATGCTCGGCTTCGGCTCTTTGCTGTACGATATTCTTTAATTTCTATTGTGTATAAACAAGCGCCTCGCTGTCCGTTCGGGAGGTTCGGTTCGCTCATCTCGCGCGGGGGGGGGGGGGGGGGGGGGGGGTACCTTGCTATCTCCTTTCTATCTCTCGGTTGTCGCCGTGTTTTGTCCAGAATTCTCGTTCTGTCTCGAGCTCATCTTCAGACCAACTCGAGAGCAGCTCGAAAGTGTCTCCTCGCTGGAGATAACCACAAACCAGAGAGGAGATCACGCGAGTTCTCCTGAGGGGCTTCGCACTGTCTCATTGCTGTCCCTAATGGAAAACGGGCTCCCTATTTAGGTCCAAAATCGTGCCTGCGAAGTTTCTTCATAAAAAAGGGACAAAAAAGGAATTCTAGGGCATTTGAAATACCTCCGAAGTCCTCCTCCTGCGATATCCCTCCTCCCTGTCCCTACCCTTCTCGTAGCATCGGCTTTAATTTAAGTATTATACTTCACGTTTAGAGTGACTTTAGGCATTTATATGACTTGAGGTGCTATGTCGTTGCTTTGGGTGTTTCATTGCCACTCGATTGCAATGTTGTTGACGAGAATTGGGCGCGAATTTCTCAGGCCTAGGTGGAGTCCTTTCCAGCACCCTGAGGGACTTCTGAAGGGACTTCAGGGTCTTTGCAATCTCAGAATCCCTAGACCCCAGAATGCCCCATCTGGGGACGTTTTTGAGATTTCGGAAGGGGACCTGAGAGGGCTAGTTTGGTAACATAACCACTAGTGTAAATGAGATCAGCAAATTTACCATCAGAAAGTTTTAACCATCAGAGGAACTGCATTTTTCTGTTCCTTTTTCGCGCACTTTCTGATGGTATTTTGAATCTGATGGTTTTTGGTCTGATGGTACTTCTTGGCCTGATGGTCTTTTTGGTCTGACGGTATTTGGAGCCTCTGATGGCTTTTAGTCTGATGGTAATGAAAGTGCGACCGTGCTTTAGTCTGATGGTGTTTCGAGTCTGATGGTAATGAAAGTGCGACCGTGCTTTAGTCTGATGGTGTTTCGAGTCCGATGGTAATGAAAGTGCGACCGTGCTTTAGTCTGATGGTGTTTCGAGTCCGATGGTAATGAAAGTGCGACCGTGCTTTAGTCTGATGGTGTTTCGAGTCTGATGGTAATGCGAACCTGGTGGTACTTCTAGTGACATTCTGACAGTACCACAGGCGTCGTCTATAAAGTAGTGTCTATAATCGATCACAGAAGTGCCGAGCCGAGCGCCTGCGAACGCTAGGATAGGCCAACCCGCACAACACACACACTCAAGGATGGTACCTTCAGAGTGGAGGAGTAACCACTTCACCAGAGCCGAAATCCCTAATCCGCCTGCGTTCCCATGGCAGGCAACCCACTCGACTGCATTACATGAGTACGTTGGGCGGCCTACCTTCCTAGCGTTTGTAGATAGATCATGTAGTGTGGGCAAGCTAAGAGGAGTATGAAGTTGCTGAAGGTAACACCATAAAATAGCTGATGTGAGAAGTTTTATTCTCAAAAGTAAAATTGTAAAGTTCTAAATATCCATACCAATGAAATATTTAACATTAAAAAAAAAATTGGTGAAATAAAAACAAACTTCATTCCTTTTTCTTCGCAGAACGGACCTGAAATCAAAACAAAAGAAATCAGCATTATCATAATCTAGCAAGAGACTAATATCTAGTCATCAAATGCACTATCAAGTACCTGGTTGTATGCATCGTGGGAAAACTTATTTCCCATCGCCTTCGTGCAAACCCCCAGGGATGTCGCCATGCTGGGCCCCTCCTTCTCGCCTTCCATTGTAAGGTGTGCCTTGATAGCTCCTGTGAAGAGTGTTTGTGTTAGTTCTAGCTGCAGCAACTTCAAGTACCTTAAATTAAATTCAAGCAACTTTCTAACTGCCACAACACTCACCAAGCATCACCATAACTTTGGACGGAGTAGCCGGCACACGAGCTGGGGCCCCTGGGAACTTGTTGTTCACTCCACCCTCCATGTTTCGTACACATCTTTCAGATGAAGTCCAGCCCATGGCTGTCAGATTTCTTGCCATTTTGTCCATAGACATCCTGATCGCTTTAAAATTCTTTTCAAAGCTGTCCTTTCTTACAAGGACAGGCGTATCTGAAGTCCCAATATCAATCTGAGTAGTACATACACAACACATAAGCGACACAGCAAGAAGAATTTTTCCACGTGGAAACACAAGTAAGATCATTGTATAGTACTTTGACTTACTAAGCCCTTTCTATCAGGCACGAGAGGGGAAGAACCATCTAGGTGTTTCAACACCTTCTCACTGGTAGCCTTGAGTATTTTGTCCTCAAAATTCACAACAAATTCTGAAAGAAATAATCATCTATTGAAGTGCTGAAGTTCCAAACATTAAACTAAACGTCAGCATTTACTTATTTTACCCTTGGCAGCTCGTGAAGTCTTTAGTTCAGGGCTGTTAACATCATCTGGAAAGGAAGGGGGTGGGCAGATAAGATATTATTTTCCTCCAAACAACACATTAAAGTTGAAAGTAGTAAATGAAGTACCAGAAATACTATCATTTTCCATTTTGTCTGTCTCTCTCTTCACTTTCTTTGGCTCGTCTTGAGACCGTTCCTTTGACCTACGACTTGAGCTACCCTAAGATTTCTCCTTTGAGCTTGTGATGCTTTTATCTAACTCTGCAACCGAAAATTAAAACAGAACATTCTATGTGATCTATTCTTAAAAAACCAAAATGGTATTGTAATATAAGTACCATATTTTTTCTCCTGGGTAACATTCTTTGTTTCATTCAAAGCCAATTGTGAAGGCTTCACTTCAGAAGTCGATCTATGCTTGAGACCTGAATAAAGCAAAGCCTACAATTGATTGTGAACTTGGTTTAATAACTTCAAAAATATTGCAGGGTACGCACCTGCAAATTTATCGACAAGGGCATCTTGCAATGCATTATTCTTTCTGGTTAGGTCTTTCAATTGGCTCCCCATTTCTCAAATTATTGGATAAGGCCAAATCCCTCTTGGCATCGGCCAGCTGGCTGGTGAGGGCAGACACATTCTTTTCTAGCACCTGTTTATCTTCCATGAGCTTTGAAGTTTCATCTTCTGAATCAGACGATTCAGATTCAACATTGGGAGAAGAGCTTGCTTGTGAAACATCGAAGTCTTGGTAAGGCGGCAGGCTGTCTTCATTTAGATTCTAGAACCAAATGGTGATGGTAAAAAGAGAGTACGAGGAGTAGCACAAGAGTGTCACAGCCATTTTTGTAACTACTCACATTTACAGCACCATCTGTTGCTCCAGTGTCTTCTTCACCTTCACGTGAAGTGTTTTCTACATCTGATTCCTGGAATCAAATTTACAAGATGCAGAACAGTCCACAAGGTCCCAACATAGTTTGCAAAAATACTCACATTGGACTTATTGCCAGGCTCATCACTGACCACCACCGGTTGAGTCATGTCCGTATCAGATCCCTGGAATCAAAATCATAAGAGTTAAAAAGATGCATACCAGAAAGAATCAAATATCGTGCCACTCAAAATACTCACCACTGTTTCATCATCTAACTCAACAGTGTCTGGTTCTGTGGATTTTGTACGCTCAAAATCAGAATCCTGGAGTAAAGGTCATAATGGTAAAATGAAGATCAATAAAAAAGATAAATATACGTAATGGAATGGAAGCTTACAGCACTGCTATGAGCCTGAGGACAGTGGTCGGTGCCAACACTGCTAGCTTCCCTAGACTTTCCATCAGGGCGAAGAAAGGTCACCTCAAATAGATCCCTCTTGACTGTTGATTTCTTCGGGGACATTTTATAAGGAGAAAAACGAAGACTTTTGCAGGCCGAATTCAGTGGGCATGATATGCCTCCTGGTTTCATAGGCGTTGAATGAAAAGATAATGATGGCGACTGACCATGACACATTACAGCCAAAGACTTGGACTTTGAAGTGCCAGAGCTGTGTTCAATCATCTGAAAATGTACAAGCAAACCATTATTAGGTGATGAAGATATACATACAGTTATCCACAGAATTCACACAGCAACACAAACTTTCTGATCCGCATTTGTCTCTGAGCTATCCTTTGTTCTCCGCTGTTCCAAATCCTCATTAAACGTACAATTCTGCTTCAAGGCTTTCCTCTTGATTCCATCCTAAAATGTTAAAAAACCAATGAAGATCCATATGATGTACGAAAAGTTATACTTCAGAACAGTAAAGGGATTCTGAAACTCATGCCAAATTCAACAATTTAATGTTTACTCACTTTTGTCTCAACAGATATCTGGTCCTCACCAAAATTCTCCAACTTAAAAGAGAAAGAGAAATTACGCAAATTAAGTGCCACTGTTAACTACTTACACACATCAACCTTAGTGAAACAACCATTATACCTTTTGCTCAGTACTCATCTCTGATGAACTGTTAGTGAGAGCCTGAAAGTAAACCAGCTCAGTAAGACAAACAGAGGACAGGGCTACCCTCAGGACCACCTCATAATGAAATTACAATATTACCTTCATACTCATTTCTTCTTTGGAGGACATAAGAGGATTAAATAACACAGCCTTTTTAATTGTTTTGGAGCATTTCTCATGTGTGGTTGGGTTCTTTGCAGCATCATTCACCTTTTTCCTCTTCTTTAAATCCTGAAAATTGGGCACAATGAGACATACTGATAACTACTAACATAACTAAGTAACAGTAAATGACTTGTACCTTATCTGCAGGTTTCTCACTTTCTAGATCATGTAAATGAAAGTACGCTGTTTAGGTAAAATTCACAATAATGAAACACCCACACTGTCAACTCTCACACTTTCACTTAAATCTCATTGAAACACCAAACAGGAATTCTCTTACCTCATTTGATTGTGTCCGTTTGGTGGGGGCCTTTGAGCCCTGTTTCGCTTTTGGCGTCTCTCTCTTTCCCATCAGGCCTCGACTCAGATCTTTCCGGTTTGGCACGTCTTTCGTCTTTGTGTCCTTTCTGTTGTCTCTTCCAGCCTCTTTCTTTACATTCAGTGTTTGATTTGGCTCATGCTGGTTGTGTTTGTCTTGCCCTTTTGTGTGTTCATCATCTTTAGAGGCCTCTTTTACTTCATTCTGTGAACATAATATGCAGTGAGAACAACAAACCTTCCACCACACAGGTGCAAGTGAAACTTGTAAATAACCAACAAAGCATGTTCGCACTTACTCTTTGCCGTGATCTGGATTGAGGTTGACGTTCCAGTGATGGGCTTGCTGGCAGCACTAGAACGGCACAGGGTGGCAGCTTTATACCAAGTTCAGCGGCTTTGGCCATACAAGTCTTGATGGAACCTGATACACATAACCAAATCACTAGATATAGTAACCATTTCAAAACAAGAGGCATGCAGCAAATCATCAAGAATTACAAGAGGGGCTTTTAAAACCACTCTGCCAGACAGCAAGTTTAAGTACGGATAAAGTAAAATGACGAGGCGGGTAACTCTAGCGAAGATTGGCCGGCCGAAGTAAGGTGGTCGGAGCCTAGACGACAGCCGTTGTAGGTTAGAAAATGTTATTTTCACTTACTTGCATTGAGGAGAACTTCCGCCGGCCAATAACCGTCATCACTGAATTCACCATTACAGACGCTTTTCTGCCATTTAACTTCAACTGGCTCTTTAGGTACGTCCAGACTAGACGCCGGGCAATAAGGCGCCTTGTCCTTACTCCTAATGAGGCTGAAAGGCGAAATTTTTACCACCTTTCCACCGTCCAAGAAGCGAACGAGGGAATATCCTCCCATCGCAGATATCCGCCCACAAAAAAAAAATCACAAACCACCGAAACACAGCAATCAAATCTCTCACAGCTTCGAGCACAGCAAACGCGTCAGCCTTCCGAAGACCGTTGGGCGCGTTGCGGTGTGGAACTGTCGTCGTTACAAATATGGCCGCCGGGAGCGCTAGTGAGGGGGAATGCCCTTTCCACTCTTTTATCCCAAACAGACCTAACGTATACTTTTTTACGTTCACGTACTGCGTCTAAAAAATTTATAAAACATACGGCCACTTCGCGTGAATAATCTAAAATGAAATATCAATGAGGAAGAAATTACAAACACGAGCTGCACTTACTTACAATAGCAAGAATCCGTCCCTCTGATTGGTTGGGTGTATACTCAAGGGGAGGGGGTAGCGAGAGTCCGCAAAACACCTCGCGCGAGGCTATGGTGTGAGAAATTAAATGTCATGTCACATCGTCACTACTGTTTTATGACAGTAACTGACTGAGATCGTAACAGTTCAGCTTCAAAACAACTTTTAAAGCCTCGTTGACCGTTACGGCTGCACAGTCGTTTCTAATTCAATATATTGGAAAACAGCAGAAATTTGGTTGCAAGTACCACTACTACTATTAAGTCACGAGGTTGGTTCTCTGTCAAATGTCTCCCTTCCCTCATATGTGAAGTTGTATTTGTAAGGTTAAAAACTTTGTGATTGGTGTTCCAGTATTTGTCGATATCTGAAATGGGACGACCCCAGAAGCGGAGAAAAAATCGGTACAAATCTTATTATGAAAAATGCAAACAGGATTGTGAAGTCCCGGAATCGACTCTCCGGTACAAAAAAAGGCCACGTACGGAACAAAATCATTTAATGTCCCTGCTTTTCCTTAGTTTTAAGTTCTGGACATTTTCGTTTCCAGTCATGAAATTGAGGTTTTATTTGCAGGCTGATACTACGAGCACATCCTCCAATGATGAATCTGGTGTTTCAGATCACTCTTTGGGAAATCAACATGAACATCATTCTTTGCATTCTCCTGCTGATGAACAGTCTGAAGTACGAGTCTAAAATTACATTATTTGTGAAGTGGTTTATAGATTGGCAAGCTTTGAAAGGTGTGCTCAATATAACTGCTCATTCCAACCTTTTTTTCCCTCTCAGGGTGGCTGCAATAGTACAGACAGTGATGATAGTAGTGCAAAACATAATGAAAGTGGAGAAGAAATGCCCTCTCAGCAGGATTGGAACACTCGCAGAGGCAAGTGTTCTTATGATTCAGAGTCGGAACATGTGACTGTGGCAATTGAGGTGACAATAGCAAAATTTTTGAGTAGCCATTTGAGTTAAATTTTGAGAAAAAAAGAAATTATTTCCTACATGAATGTACTTCAGTACATTTTATAAATGCAATCAAAACATTATTGGTGGTCACTCTATCAACTATTCTACATGCTTAGATATTTATATGGTTTAGCTTTTTACTGAGTATGCTCTTTTGTATTTTAGGATGATGGGTGCGATACTGGCACTGACACTCTAGAAGAAATATCTTCCTCATCAGATAGCTCCGAGCAGTCTGATCAAATTACTGACCATGAAAATAACACACTATCTTTACCATCCAAGGCCAATATTTCAGATGGCTGTCAGCAATCAACTCAAATAGCTCAGTGTCAAGAAAACACAGTAAGTTCTTGGTTTGAAAAACTTTCTGCATTTGTCTCATAGCAAGAATTACTATAGCTATTTTTATTTTTATTTCAGGAGGACAATAGTGCAAGAACTGTGAGGGAAACAAGTTCTTATGATTCAGATCAAGAATTTTCAATGCAGGAAAATGAGAGAAATGAGGTAATATATGTGACTAGAGTAACAATTTGAGTTTGACTTATATTAATATTAAAAAGTTTGTATTCACTGCACATCCTTGTGATTTCAGTTTCTCTAATTTCCCTATAAGTCCCTTATAGTGTTTGGTCTCACTGTAGATTCATCTTTGCTTTGTTTATTTCAGGGTGATAGAAGTTACTGTTATCACAACAGTGATTCTGACAGTGAAGCGACCAAGAGTCAAGATAAAACATCTTCAACCTCAGAATCCAACAGTTCCAGTGACGCTCAACATTCAGATCAGAGTGCACAAGAAGAATATGATGAAAGTGATAAAAATGAGAACAGACACAATGATGAGAATGTTAATAACAATTTTGAGATGAGGGATCCGTTTGAGAGACTAAAATCTAAACTTGAAGGTTCGTTTGGGAACCAAATGAACCTCACTGTGAACATATCTGTAGGAGAGGTTTGAACGAATGTTCTTACCTTAGTCAAGAAACATAACAGGAGTCACTTAGAGAACTAGCATCTGCTTAAGTTTGCTTCTTCTGTCCTAGGTTGTCAAAATATTTTACCAAACTCTCGCTACTTGCTTGACTCCTACTTGTATTCGAAAGATGATATGAAATAATTTTTTTTCTGTTGTGAGTGCTCAAAATCCCTTGGTAGCTATCATGCTAATCAAAAGAGACCTCAACAGATTATTTGTCCCATTCCTAATTGTAATGCAGTAAATAGTGTACATGATCTATCTGATGCATCATACTTTGTAACTTTTGAAATCCTTCTGAGTGATCCTGATACCAGAGATAAATAACTTAATCCATTTGATTTTGTTAGTATTCCAGAAGATAGTATCATGACTGACTTGCATCATGGTTCTATGTACAGGCAGTTTGCAAATTATTGTAAAAATAATACTCCACCTAACACCAGGGTTCTATCCTTTACTATGTCAGTTGAAAGTGCCAGCTTATGTTCTTCTTTCAGTGGTTAAAAATTCTGTCCTGTGTTTTTAAATGTAAATGAATTGCCTCCTGTGACAAGAATGGGAAATCGGCTGCTTGCTGGCCTGTGGTTTGGCAAAGCCAAGGAGAAATTGGATTTACTTCTGCCTCCTATTGTTGATCATATTACTAAACTTTCTCTGGATGGTTTCACTGTTACTTTTGATGATGAGGTTTGAAATATTGTAGCCTATTTAATTTCTTGTTGTGCTGACAGTGTCGCAAGATGTGATATTCAGGGCATTCATGGCCACCGTGGCGATTTTCCCTGCTCATGGTGTTTGGAAGAGGGAGAAGAATATTTTGATGAGAAAGAAAATATTCGTTGTAGAATATTTAGATATGGGCCCCTTTCCCCCCTGCGGACATTAGAAGAGCTGCTTGAAGATTCAGAAGAAGCACTAAGGTCAAAAGTATTTCTTCGTGGTGTCAAGTACCTGTCTGTCGCCTTTGGCTGCTGCACCTCTTTTTCATGCTGTTAACGGTTATATTGTCGACCAAATGCATGCGAAAGACGAAGGTACCACAAAAGCGTTCTTAAAGGCATGGCTTGGCAATGATAGTGGTGGTGACTTTAACATCGGAACTGCTCCTAATTTTAAGAAGATCAATGCTTTACTCAAGCGAGTTACACCTCCCAAAGAAGTAAGAAAAATGGTGCGAAAACTTGATGATTTACCTTATTGGACTGAAAGGGAGTTTGAAAATTGGGGCATGTTCCTAAGTATTCCTATTTTAAAAGACATTCTGCCTGGCAGATATTTGAAACATTGGGGTTTGTATGTCCAGGGGAACCACATCCTTCTTTCTAGTGAACTCTCCATGCCAGCTATTGATGTTGCAGAGAATCTGTTTGAAGAATTCTGCAGTCTTACTGAAGAACTGTACAATACTAAAATGATGAGGTTCAACCTCCAAATTTTGAGGCATTTTGCTGCCAATGCGCGCAGGTGGGGTCCTATATTTGCATTGTCAGCCTATGGTTTTGAAGCGGGCAATCAAGAATTTAAAAAGAAAGTTAAAAATGCCAGGTACATACCAAATCAAATATGCAGAGAGCTGTCTGAGGATAATGCACTGATTATCTTAAAACGGCACTGTAGTTTTTTGGAAACCCAGATGTTTGAAGAAAGCCTACAGAAAAATGTAGAAGCCGTCACTGTTGAGATTCCTGGAAAAATAAAGCTGCTTCATAAAGAGAAAGCCTTTCAGGCTACAAGAGAAGAGGAGTGGTTCATTCACCAAATGGGTAAGACAAGCTCAGAATTTTCTGTATATTCCGAAGTGCTCAAAGATGGATGTCACTATAGATTTGGAAGGAAAAGAAAAACAGACAACACCTTTGCACGAATAACCAACAAGAAGTTCATTCAGATCATGAAGATCTTGCACCATAGGGCTAGCAACAATGCTTGGGTTGTGGCATGTGTAATGTGTAGTCCGATGTGTACCGTCTTCACTCTGTCCTCAAGCTGTTGTACGGTTTGATCAAAACTTATGTTTCCTTACAATGTGACATCGATCGATAAAGACATCAGTTTCTATGAAGTTTCTAAGCTGCATAGTTTATGTGTAAGTTTGCAGCTTTCGCATGGGCATTACCTCAGCCCAATGCCAAATATATTTAACATGTATTAGATTTAGCGTATGCACTCTCTCCTGTGTACCACACAGTTCTCCCTGTATTAAAAATAGATGAACCTGAAAGAAAACCATGCAACTGAGTGCATAACAGTTGACTAGTTTAGCTATAACTAGACATGTACCTTTCCTTAACTAATAAAGGACAGTTACTTTTATTCTATTTTATTTTATTTAACACAACAAGTTAACATTCTCATTTACACCTTGGTGTTTGTCAAACGGAATACAGACGTACAAGACACTTAATGTGCATCACAATAGCACAATGAAATGGAAGATTCCATAGTACTGCGAATTAGGTCCATTGTGGCCTGAAAAATTCTTCCAAATTATAAGTCCTCTTTAAAAGGGAGGGGGGGGGGGTCGGTAGTGCCCGAGGCGTCAGCGGCTGGATGTGTTGCCTACGTACACGGCGCCTTGTTCTGCTTTCGCCACCCGGGTCGCCCGCCTGAATCCGCGTATCCCTTCCGTGTATGCGACGTAAGTGACTGAATTGGTACTGACAAACTCATCATCGAATCATTGGATACGACACTTTTTTAAGTATACAATTACGATCAGCATTAAATTACCATCAGAACTACGGATCAACTATCAGCAATATACAGTGACTATCAGGTCTTTCGAGTCACGATCAGAAAACTTATGATACCATCAGAATCATTTACGATCAGAGCCCATAATTACCATCAGGCGCTTAGAACTACCATCAGACGTTCAGAACTACCATCAGATGTCCGGAATTACCATCAGATATCTGCAAATACCATCCGACGAATACGATCAGAGTCCTAAATTTACCATCACATGTATTGACGGACCATCAGAAAATATGAAATAAGATCAGAAAAAGTGAAAATACGATCAGAACATCACAAATTTGCTGATCTCATTTACACTAGTTACGCATGGCATGGGAAGCGAGCTTGCCTACCCGCTGCATGGCAGGTGTTGACTGGCCTTCGGAGGAGAAACACAGCAACGTGTAACAGGAAGTTGAGGGTTGCACTTCCCCCCTGTCATCGCCCGGGACGACCATTGGGACGTCCTGGGAAGTGTGGGGACCACTACCAGGGACGTCCAGGCGCGGATCCAGGGGGGGGGATGGTTAATTCCCCCCCCCCCGGAATGTAGGCAACCGGCATAACTTTTCCGCCTGGAAGGAGGCAAAAAGCGTGACTTTGCCCCCCCCCCCTAAAGCCGCTCCTTGATCCGCCACCGGACGTCCCTAAAATCAAGATCATGACCTCTGGCGACTGGGGTGGTAGTGACGAGCTAGGGCTCGGCTCGCTCGTCACGATCACTACCAGCCGCACCGCTCACAGCGCGTGCGGTTGGCACATATTCAACTGGAGCACCCGGTACAGTGTATTACGGTAGTGGACTGAGTGAACAAGGCGAGATGAACAAAGCGTGCTCTGATTCGTCGGGGGCGATAGTAGGGGTCCCACCACAGCGCTCGGCCCATCAGAGCATGCTATGTTCTTCTGTCCTTTACGCGGTCCACCGCCGTAATGCACTACACCAGGGGTGACCACGGAGGGGGGCAGGGGGTCCAAAGGTAACAGAAATCGGTCACTTAGTCTGGACACTACTCCGTACGGGTGTCGGACTTCACCCAAACCAATTCAAGAGCACCGTTAGCTTGTCTCATCCCACTCTGAAGTGCTCGTAACAATACTGCTCCCAATATGTTTTCACCCCTCATACAAAATGCTACATAGCACTCAGCCGGATGCTGGAATTCGTGTATTTTCGTGATGTGTCCACCCTTTGTCATTTGCAGGCGAAGTCCACAAGAAACCCTTGAAGCGAGGTGAGACTGTGTATGTGACGGTTGTGCATACCGCTGACCATCATGGAATCGCCTTCCTCTATTGCGGCAACAACAGTTGCACGGCCATGGAACTCAAGGGCTTCTGCAAAAATGGGCGTCCGCGATGGCGCACTATGGCCCAATGCACGGTCCCCGAGACATCTTATTCCTGCAAAGAAGGCCTAGATGATTATGATGTAAGACCCCGTGCCTGCAAATACCTTTCTTTACACTTTCGCACATGCATGTCTGCCCGTTTAAAAAATAAGTGCTCCGAAACAAGTTTTAGCACGGGACGTTCACAAACAAGTCGTATCGGACTTTCCGAAACCTACTACGCCAACACTGCGCTCATTGGTTCCAATGACAATGATTCAATAGGAATAGCATCTCTTCGAATGGAGATTTAGGCATTTCATTGGGTTGACGGAGTGCTTCCTAATGGTCGATTGTTCCCAATTGGTTGAAGGACTCTGAGCCATTCCAATGGGCCTCTGACCAATGAGAATCTCTTCCCAATTGGAAGCCGTTCAGTGGGACCCGCGTCCCAATTGGAATATAACCGGTGGGAATCTCACCATCTCACCATCGGGATCCCCCTCATGGGAAGCTTGGTGACGCAGTCAGTAGAGGGTCGGAGTTTTAAGTGGAAGGTCGAATCTTCAAGCGATCTCATTTTTCCCAACAGGAAATGCATTTCCAATAGGGAGCTACCTCCAATCGGAAATCGTATTCCCATTGGATTGTCTCCCAATACCAGGGTTCCATCAATCAATTGGGTAATGACTTTCTTAACCAATAGAGATTTTGGCTTGAAAAGAAATTCCCATTGTCTCATTGGAATCCTAGTGTAGTAAACGTTGATGTGGGAAGTCCGATGGCAGCACATCCTCGGCTGTACGAAATGTGTCCGAGAATCCTCTCGGGTTGCCTCGAACGCTGTAAGTATTTGCCCTGCTTGGGTTGATCCGGAACCGATCCGAATGAACGTTCGGATTCCACCCGATTTCATCTTTTATGACAAAAAAAAATTGGGAAAGTATATTTTCGCCGCTCTAATTTGAAAAGTGCATTCGGAAAGTAAGCTCTAGTTATTGAGAGAGAATATTCAGAACAAGTATTCTCTCACCTCTTGTAATCACGGGGCGATCCATCGTTACCATATGTCCCCATTCCTCTCGCAGAAACTCTTGGGAACGCTGTGCAGTGCTTGTAGATTAGGTTGCTGTCGGGCAGCTCCCGGACAGTCCGGGCTGTCAGAGGGCAAAATCAGAACAAATTCGGCCAAATACTACGCTCGGTCACGGCGAGGAGGGGTTGAGCACCGTGTCACGTGACATCAAACATTTCATTTTAGACGGCGCAGCTGCTCGTCCGGGCGCCACTGCTACTTGTTTGCTTCTTTTCACAGGCCTTCTCGAGGCCATTAAAACAAGCCTGAGAACCAAAACACTTAATGCGAAGGGTTAATGCTAGTAAAAACACGAAATCCTTGAAACCAAGTTATTTCCGATCAAATTACAGTAAAAATCGAAAATATTACGGGAATTTGGGGGGGGGGGGGGGTGAGGGTCAGACAAACACAGCTCTGTCACGGGGGCGGGGGGGACAAAAAGTCGGTCAGTAGTATTGGCACGGCCCCTTGGATACGAATTTAGTCCGATACCGTTAAGGGATAGGTGATATGTTTGCCCCGCAGGGCCTTACAAAGCCCAATGACAGCCGCCGGCGGGCTAAGGTAGGAGTGTGCCAGACGTGGAGAAGTGCCTTGCGATGAGCGAAGCCTGTTACGCCCAGACGCGAGGCCGCCTGGGGAGCCGTCAGGCAAACACTATGCGCTGGCACTAGATATCTGCACTAGCCGATACGGCGCACTGCACTTACAACACGAGACAATCGCGGGGGCACTTGGGCAGCTCCAAAGGGCTGTCTGGTTTTCGCGCCATGGCGGCCCGGCGTGAGCCGGCCCTAGCGGGACACGAAATTACTGAATCATTCACTGATGACTGAAAACGGTTTCGAAAATCAATTTGCGACCAATAGAGTACTCTGGAGAAGGGGTGAGCCGGAAGTGAGAAGAAGGTACGATTCAAAATGAGCGGAAACAAAAACAGGCGATATGAGAAATCGCGCGCGCGGATGAGCTATAATGACAATTATAAGATCATTATCACACTTTGCCAAATATTTGTTTAGCAGGACAACGAGATTATTTCAGGCTACTGCACGTTGTCATGAAAGAAAGATACTTTCTCTTCCAGAATATAACTAGGCTGAAGCGGCGGTCGGCAGAGGTTAGCAGAAGCGCATCATATCTGCTTCCTAACAACTTGAAGAGGCTCTCTAATACAAAGCGTTAACAGAGATGAGGCACACCAAAGACTTCCAACTACAGCAGCGTCCAGAAACAAATTCACTTAAATTTGCGTTCTATATTTATATCCATCTGAAAACATTGGAGGCACTAGTCCCACGGCGGGGGTGGAGGGTCTCCCAATCCAGGCATGGGTAGATATGAAGGGGGAACGGGATTAAAATTCTCTGAAAATACCCACACATCCTTCATGGACTACCCCTTTGCTGCGTCGCTGACTGGTTAAAGTGAGGCGTTTGAAGCGAACTGGTATCTAGGCTTGTTTTAAAGCGTAGGAGTCCTCCACAAATGCATGGGGAAGAACTCCATCCCTACTCCTTAAGCGCAACGTTACACCTCAAGCAGGAATGCTTTACGCCCTAGTTTGACCAGTGTAGTTTAAGCCAGACGACTGACAACCGTCAGAGTAGACTCGAATACATGTTTTAACTGTGACTACAATTTTGTCGTTTGCAGTGCACTGAAGAGGACAGTAATCCGTTGGGTCACTTGACTCGTTTCGAGTTTGTAGTCCAGTACATGTTGTATGATAGGATAAACGTCCAGGTACCCACTGACACCCCCGGCTACATACCAAACATTCCGGCCTCGAACGGCTCAAAACTCTACATCCGCGCAGTGGCAGACAGACGTAAGATGGACATTGTAACTCGAAGCGGACCTGGTAAGTTGAGTCCTTGAAGAAGTTAATGTATCGTGAAAACGTTTGTTACTTTGGTATTTGCGGGGGGATCGAGACGAAGGACCAATAGTTTGGTTACTGCGGTGCCTCTGACAGTTACAATAAGCTCCAGTTTAAACATACACTTGCAGTCTTTATTTAGCGGTCCACTTTTTGCAGAGCCTTTCATTTCGTTTCAAGTAAACCTAGAGCGTTCAAATTTTGAGGAGGCATGTCCCAAGGGTCCCAGGGGTCAATTGAAGGCGCGGAAGCCGGTTTGGTTAGGTTTCGACCTTGAAGAAGTAGATTTCTTAACTATTTCAACGCTTAAAATGCTACGGCGTGTACCACTGCAAGCCTTTGTTAATAAGTTCCTAAAACGCCTGGAAACACTGGTGCCTGGCATTTTTTCGATGTTTCTGGCAACTGCGCTCAGCATCAAACCATTTCTGGTCAAAAAAGACAGTTTTGAAAATTCACTTCTTTTCAAAAATGGCTTGCAGGGGTAGACGCCGAAGCATTTTAAGGGTTGATGTAGAGATACTGAAATCTCAGTCAGACATCTTTTTCCCAAAGGCTGGAGCCTTACCAAACCGGCTTCCGCGCCTTCCTACCCCTATCTGGAACGACCAAAGAACAGCAAGAAGAGATCATTTGAAGGTGTCCAATTTTTAGTTTTTCGGATTGCTGGCACTTGTTAGGGGTTGATCTGAGTCGCGGCGGTCACCATCGAAACCCCAGAGTCAACCGCTGCCGATCAATTTTTGTAACCGTTCCACCCCTAACTCAAAAAAAAAAATACAGGGACCCTTAATGCTACACCGAGTGTCATTTCGCCAAATTTCCCCGTACAAATGGGTTTTAATGAACCCCTTCACGGCGATTTTCGACAATGTCCCATATCAGAGGGTGGTTCAACCCCTCAGAATAAATCGACAAAGTTGCTGTTTTGGGGCCTTCGAGAAGGACCATTGGGACATGCCTCCTCAAAATTTGAACGCCTTAGGTCCACTTGAAATTAAATGACAGGCTCTGCTAAAAGTGGACCACTACATGAGACTGCCAGTGTACTTTGGACAATTTACCTAGTCGTTTGATAATAATAAAGAACATAGCAAAAAAAAAAAAAAAAAAAAACAGTTGCCGCTGCAAATTCTGTCACTTAAAATAATTACTGACAAATACACTTTGACTGAACACCCCGTCGGCGCCTCCACTTTGCGCTTCGGAGACCTGGAGGCGCCTGTGTACCGCCATGTTCTTTACCTGCGGGCGCCTCCGGCTCCCATTTTGGCGCTCCTCTGAAAGGAATTGTGCGCCCAACTGGGTCGCTGGGGGCCCCCCCGGGGGGGGGGGGGGGGATCACCCCCCTGCCGAGGCTGCTGGACATAGGCGGACAAGCCGTCCGTGCTTGTCCGTTCAGGTCAAATAGTGTCGTCCGGGTTTTGAAACGAGCTGTGCCGCGTCCGTGTTCCGTCCACACACGTCCTATCGTACGTCCACCGACCCGTCCGCCAAGGTCCGTCCTAGCCATCCTAGGGACGTCCGCCGCCGTCCGCCCTTCGTCCTAACGATGTCCTTGCCCGTCCGTGGTCCTGGAGACGTCCAGACTATGCTGTAGCCCGTATGGCATTCCGTGGATATCCAAAGCCGGCCGCCGTTCGTTTAATTCGTACCCTGGGGCGGTCAAACCTAACCAACCTGTGGGGGCCCGTGCCCGATGACTGCTGCTTCCTTTCCGAGCCCTGCGCTGATTCCACTGTATCGTGCGGAGGAAGCTGTACTAAGGCAAGGCCACCATAGTGACATCCTACACTAGGATTCCAATGCCGCTCATTGGTTCCAATGACCATGATCCAATAGGAATAGCATCTTTTCTTATGGAGATTTAGGCATTCCATTGGGTTGGCGGAGTGCTTCCTTTTGGTCGATTGTTCCCAATTGGTTGAAGGACTCTGAGCCATTCCAATGGGCCTCTGACCAATGAAAATCTTTTCCCAATGGCAACCCGTTCAGTGGGACCTGCGACCCGCGTCCTCATTTGCATATAACCGGTGGGAATACATTCTTATCTCACCATTGGGATCCTATTCAAATAAGTATCCGCAGGGACCTATCTCTCTCAAGGGAAGCTTAGAAGCGCAGTCAGTAGAGGGTCAGAGTTATAAGTGGAAGGTCGGAGGTTCGAATCTCCAAGCGATCACATTTTTCCCAACGGGAAATGCATTTCCAATAGGGAGCTACCTCCAGTTGGAAATCGGGTTCCATAAATCAATTGGGTGATGACCTTCTAAACCAATAGGGATTTTGGACTCCAGTGGAGATTAACTGGAAAAATATTCCAATTGACTGTTTCATTGGAATCCTAGTGTGGGAGGGACTTGGGACGTTGGCGGACGAATTTAGGACACTGGACGAACGCGGACCTGGGCGGACCGTGCTCTGCGGACAATTTTGGACCCGAGATGGACGGCGGACGGTCTAAGACGAGATTTTGATTTGAATTGAACTACTTTGGACAAATTGCGGACGGCGGATCCGCTAGGACGTTGGTTCGGACGAAAATATCCGCCCGCAACTCGTCTAAATCCTCATCAGGGTGCCCCCCCCCCTCCTACGCCCTTGAGGAGGGCGCCCCAAATCAGTCGAGTCAGTCATATTTTTATTTTTGCAAATACCCTTCTATGCGATCTGTTTTGCTGTCGTGGACTTACCAACTTGTTTGTCGACCAGTGCAGATGATGGAAACTCAAATGTCCAAGGGCGACCTGATCAAGGTGAACTTTGTGTATCAGAGGAGTTACGTGGCCGTCGTGTTCCTGCTGTGTGACTATACTGGTTCGGAGTATTGCGTGGCCGTGGAAGTGTGGGGATTGTGCAGGAAGCCCAATGCCGATACGACGCTCCGGTTCTTTACCGGATTCAATTGTGGAACCTCGGAAGATTCATTTCAGTGCCCTTCCTATGGCCAGCTTAATACACCTGGTGATAATGTTAGTACTGCGGCGCACAGCCTCGCGATTGACGTTTCAAAAAATACTCGATTCTGGGTGTCCTCACTGACTGGCGAGCGTAACGAGCCCTTGTTCCCAAGCAGACCACGAGCCGACACTCGTGGTGCGTCTGTCTATATTTCACACACTTTTCAGAAACACCGGGCTCAACTCGTAGATTATGAATCAATATTTATTGGCGGACAATAGCAGTTTTTAGCAGATGATGCATATTATCACCCACAGTCTTAAAAGAAACAATAATACAATTGTATCAGCGGCTTGTACTGTCATGCGGAGGCAGGCGAGCGCGCAGAAGTATTATACCGTACGGGGAGGGGGGGGGGGCGTTCCGCCGTGCCGTCGCTGTCGCTTCCGTTGCCCATCGCGCATTGTTGCGGTCATGGGCCATGCGGGCTATCCTGGGCGGGGAAAGGGAAGGCACCCCCCTCCCCTCCTCCTGCACCCGCCTCGCCGCTCCAAAATTGCCTCAGGAAGATGTTCTTTCCTTCAAAATATCTTTGTCTCTCTCTTATTATGCACACAAACTAACTAAAAACGCAACTAATGATAAATTCTCCTTACACATACACACAAAGACAACTTTATTTTCCTAACTTTCTTAACCCTTATAAAACTAGGAAACATTTCGAGTTTGTATCATCTGCTTCCTATTTAAATGGTGATTTAAACTTTTTTGATTAGTGGTGTTCGAAATATGTCGTAATAAATGAATTTTTCAAAGCCGCGCAGCTGGTACCACTGTGCGGTTCAGCGGGACTTAGCTGAACTCGGCTCGCCTAGGCGTCTCAGCTCGGTTGACTCGGTTGTGTCGATGCGACGAGCTTTTTCTCATCGTCAACACGCGTCATCTTAAAGAAGATATTTTAAAGAAGTTTGCGTTTCTCTGATGGAGTCCACTTTGATCTCAGATGAGTTGCGGTCCTGTCGAGACGGCAATGACGCGACTGCCGCGTAATGCGGCATGTACAGTGCCAAAAAACTTGAAATTATAGATTTCTGAAGGGGGGTGGGGGGAAAGGTTCAACTTTCAGGCAATTTCTCAGTGGCGCATCTAAATACGTCCCATGAGGACTCCTCTCAGCCATTCCGTGCACTTCCGCGAACTGCGAACACGGCCACAGCGCCGCGGAAAGGTTCAGAAAATTGTGAACAGTCCCAGCTGGCAGTTCGAGCCCGGCGCGCTGGGCCGAGATAGGCCGTGAGAAAATCAAGCAAAAATACGAAAAACGAGGGTTTGCTTGATTTTCTCACTTTACTAGCCGATATCCCGAAAACCGTAAGATATACAGTGCTTTCTTTGAATTTTAGCGCTTTCGGGTCCTACTTTGGCCAGATTGACCTTGGATAGTTTTTTTCGAATTTTCAACAAACATTGATTTTCACTGTTCACAAGGGCACTTCGTGACCCCTGCGCGACCCCTAAATATTGTCCGACAGATTTCCGGTTTTGCACACATTTTGTTAGTGCCAAAATGAAACTTTTGACGAGTCAGCCCATAGCAATTTACCCTACATTGCGGACATGGACCACCCTCGCGGCGCAGCAAGGTCCGGCCACGGCTTGCGCACCTATTAGCGTGCCGGTCAGTTCCGATGGACAGCCGTGGCCGGACCGTGCCGCGCCGCGCCTATCTTGGCCCAGCGCGCCGGGCTCGAACTGCCAGCTGGGACTGTTCACAATTTTCTGAACCTTTCCGCGCCGCTGTGGCCGTGTTCGCAGTTCGCGGAAGTGCACGGAATGGCTGAGAGGAGTCCTCATGGGACGTATTTAGATGCGCCACTGAGAAATTGCCTGAAAGTTGAACCTTTCCCCCCACCCCCCTTCAGGAATCTATAATTTCAAGTTTTTTGGCACTGTACATGCCGCATTACGCGGCAGTCGCGTCATTGCCGTCTCGACAGGACCAGGGCACCCTAAGGTACTGTTAGGGTTTCCGCCTTACGGTGGTTCCTTCGCGTCTCCTCTATTCTTGCATCGCGGGCAGGGACTGCAGGGGCTTTTGATGGTAATCAAGCAAGGCACAGTTCTCCTTCCCCTGCCATTTATTCATAACCTCCTTTTCTCTCCTACCACGCGCACGTGGCGTCTTAACCTAGCGCTCCCCCTTTCTTGCTTACACTAATTTAACTTAGTTATACCCTATCCTAATTCCCTAGTGGCAGCACCTCAATCCTGATCCACCCGACTCACCATTTTCTTGCATTCCTTCGGTTTCCTTGTCCACTGGTGTTCTTCTTATCACTCTGTCTCTGGGCACTTTCACTTTCCTTCGCAATCAATCACAGCACACCCTTTCTCTCTCCACTCACACCTCCAACTCACCAGTTCCCCGGTCGCCCCCGCGTCACCTTTCTATTTCCAGACTGCTCTAGCCTCTCAGCCGTGTCCAGGGTGTGCTGCGCCCTAGCGTCCAGACGAGGCACTCCTCCCAGCTGGCCGGACGCGTCATTGTCACTTGACACCCCCAGTCAGCCGGGAGCGCTACCAGGCCCGTGTGGCCCGCTAACAGTACTCCGGTACCAGCGCGCATCGCTCCGCGGCCACGCGCACGGGCTCGGGAGGGCCGGGGCAGGAGGTAGGGTTGCCATTCCAAACGCCAAAAATAAAATGGGCGATGTGCACCGGGTAAATGTTGTCCGGTTTCGCTCAAATTTGATGTGCGTTCATTCTAGACCTAGATGCTTCGAAAAAACCTTTCTTGGCGATTTTTTTTTTTTTTGAAACACCCTACCGAGCAGTGCCCCATCCTCAGGCTCCTCGACAAAGTCATCTATGTCTACAGAGTGGCGTTAATGTGTTAACAGAGCCGCCAACATGACGGCAGCACCAACCGTTTTTCCTCCGATTTCGAGCCTTCGAGGCTGTGGTACTACGTGGCCCAATTCGCGACTTATCGCAAAATTGAAAAACGAGTCGCAAACCGACCGATTAAAATAGCCCAAATCGCGACAAATCGCCCAATCTGGCAACCCCGAAGCAATTGTCAGCAAAATTCTCAAGCTATTTTTTTGGATTACAAAACTGTACGTTACCCCCAAAACGCACCCATAGTTTTGTGAGAAACCATGAGCTACAAGGCGGGCCTTATACACAATCTCTTCATTAGGTTTGACTTTTGGATGGGGTAGGACCCACTTCCCACCACAAATACATTTGGTGGTCTCCTCGGCACAGTCCAAGTGTCGTTTTTGAAATGGTTCTCCATTGCCTGATGCCATTCCCTGCATTTCATAGCCTCCTCTGGGGAGTTAGGGGGAATGCCAGGTTCTTCACCTGGCCTCCTTGGCACCTTACTTGCTATACGGCTGTGGACAGCCAGGCGGTGGTTCGTGTAACAGCTCCGATCGTCTCGGGGTCACTGCGTCACCACCCACTCCACCAAATCCGTCCTCTCCTGGATGACGCGGGTTGACGACGAGAGAAACGATCCCAGGTAAAAAGGATCTCTATAAAACTGTATAAAATTTTTATAAATCTTTATACAAGCCTTAATACAAATTTTATACATTTTTGTAAGGAAAGGCACATTTATATTATTGTATATAAACTATAAATATTTATAAGAGCCTTTGTAGAAATATATAAACGTTGTTGAATAAAATCATGTGTAGAATTGTATACACTGTGTTGATCTTATATACATCGTTATAAAGATGTATTCAAGAGCGCACAGGCCTGTATACAACTGCATAAGACCATACACAACTATATACAGGCCTTGACAAGAACGTATACAGCCACATGTATACAATTACATACAGGCGTTGATACAATTGTATACAGACATTTATACAAGAATATATGCTGTAACAGTACAAACCAATACAAATCTATCTGTATACAACCATATCAAACTTTTGTAAAAGGTTATAAAGAGCGTTATAAACATTTATAAAACTTTTCTACAGCTTTATAAAAATCCGTTTTACATGGGATACCTTGCGCTGAGACCCACATCTATGCTTTCCGCCGCTCGGAAGACTCGCCTAACCTTCCCACGCACCCCCCAGAGCCACGTGCCTAGGCGCTCCTGCCGCTGAGATATGCGACGAGCGGACAACGGCGGAAAGTGAGGCAGCCCATCCGGTGGGGCTGGTCCCTGCTCCGAACGGGCTGGCTGGGCTCGCCACGGCCGGTTTCGACTGCGCGAGGGCGGGGACAGATGCACTCGTCACTTCGAACAATTACACTGGGCGTCAAAATTAGCGTCCCACTTGTGGCCGGCGCTACCATCTCTAAGTTTTTCAAGGTAGAACCTTGAATTTTGGTACAGATCTGCCCCCAACATTGGTCTCGAGCCATCCGAAGCGTTAAGTTCATGGGCCACCCCCTCCGGCTACAGCCACCCCTTAAGTGCCATTGTTAAGAAGTGAGACTCAAACAAAGGACCTTTCAGTTCCAAAAACGCCTGAAAACGATGGCGCGTCGCTTTTTATCGATGATTCTGGCGCCTGTGCTCAGCATCAAACCATTTCTGTTCAAAAAAATCCGATTTTAAAATTCACTGTTGTCCATAAATGGCTTGCAGGGGTACACGCCGCACGCCGTAGCGTTTTAAGAGTTAAGTCGTTGAGATACCGACTTCCCAGTCTGACATCTTTTTCTTAAAGGTTGGAACCTTACATAATTGGCTTCCGCACCTTCCTACCCCTATCAGGAGAAACCACAGAACGGCAAGATATCGTTAAAGGAAAGGGGCTCATCTGAGTCGTGGCGTTCATTATCGAAACCTCAGAGTCCATCGCTACCGCTGCCCATCAATTTTGAAACCGTTCCACCCTTAACTCAACAGCTACCCCTCACCCCCTCCAAAATTAAGAGATGGTCGGAGAGGGTTGAAATGCGAGATTTGACAGTTTTAGGCACCCATAATGTCACACTGAATAATTTTCCGAATTTTCGCCCTTTAAATGGGTTTTAATGATCCCCTTCACGGCGTTTTTCGACCTTGCCACAGTTAAGGGGTGGCTGTAGCCGGAGGGTGGCCCATAAACTTAACGCTTCGGAAGGCTCGAGACCAATGTTGGGGGCAGGTCAAGGTTCTAACTTGAAAAACTTAGAAATGGTAGCGCCGACCACAAGTAGGAGGCTAATTTTGACGCGCAGTGTATTAAAAACATCATCGAGACCGATCTTGGCAGAAGACACTCACTGTGGCATGACAGCATCTTTCAAAAATGCAATTCTTACCTTCTTTTAGTCAAACACTCACGTATTTCGTAAATCCAAGCGAAATCCGTTGACGATGCAGACGGCGACAAGATGGCAGCGCGGGCTGCCCTGCCGTGGCTCTGCAGACGTCCGGGCCTTTGCTTCGTTTGGGAAAACAACAGCCAGGAGAGTGCCGTGTGTCGCCAGCAAGACTTGAAACAGTGCTCCGTGCCATAGAATAGGTTATGTTTCACGAAACACAACAAAAACTATATTTCATTATCGTTTGGAACTTCCACATCACTTTCACACGTTTTAACAGCTTCCGGGCGGTGCCAAGCAGTGGAGGTGTGACAAAAGTATCAGAAACCCTGCGTTTGGATAGGCTTGCTGGTAATTGTTTACACGCCAATTCGCTAGATATTTGGGCGAAAATTTACCGAATTCGCAACATTTGTTGACCCTTTTTGTTGCCCGCACGCCCCAACACGTACGAAACAGCTAGGGAAGTGTGCTTGATTTGTAAACAAAGTTCTACCGAACGCTAGGTTTACGTCACTCCTCCGGTGCTTGGCACCGCCCTGAAGCTGTTCCAACGTGTGAAAGTGATCTGGAAGTTCGAAACGCACGACGAGTGCCGGCGCCTGGTCCGTTTGGGAACAAGGGCTCTACGCTCGCCAACAAGGTGTCTAAGAAGAAGAAGGAGGAGGGGGGGGGGGGGGGGGGGCTATTCACAGACGTGTGGACCTCCGTGACACTGGCAGCACCTATGCATGCACTGATAGCTTTGACTTCGTTCTAGTGCGACGGATATCCACAAGTCGACGAGTTTGAGAACAATAGACAATACAGTGTTTACGTGATGCGCACTGTTGATGACTTCCTGAGCGTTTCCTTGACGGGACTCGATGAACGAGCCAGAATACAAGCTGGAGGTAACGCCACCAGACTGGTAGTCAGAACCTGGCTAAACTCAACAACCGCCGACTTCCACCAGTTTCGCCGAAATAGTATGTATGCTGTGCACTTGTGGCTTGACCCCAGGAACCAAAGTTGACACACCGGCATCAAAGGTTTTAGAGACAAAGCGTCGGATTCTCTGTGTAAACTACCAGGGACGGTCGTCACGGTGCATCAGAAGGGTTTACTGCCCAGTTAATGGCCGGAAGATGGCAACCCTAACTTTCACATACTGAAACTATTGGCGAAGGTCGCCGTATGAGTCCTCCTCTGTCTTCGACATCCCTTTTTGTATAGGGTATTCCGCTGAACCCCAGAACGGAAGAAGGCAAGAAGTACTACTAGATGGGGAAGGGGGGCCTTCTTCTGCCTTCTTCTTACTTCCGTTCTGAGGTTCAGCGGAATACCCTATAGCCCTGTCCCTTGCGGTGGAGCATCCCACACCTCATCACGCCTACATTGAATTCGGAGATGAAAGCGAGCCGGTGTCTCAACTCTGGCTGCAAAGAGTACAAGTGGGCATACTGTCCGCTTACTCTCGTAAAACTTGAATGGAAAAGTCGCTGTTCTGGAACACCAACTGCGGTTTAAAACTCTTAAAATGGGAGGGGCGATGTAGCGCAAATAGAGTACTCCAGAGGAGCTCGAAACGGATTTGAGAAGCGGTAGAGGAAGAATGAGAATTGAGAATTTTGCTTCACCAAACAACAAACATAACAAGTCGCTATTCGGTGAAAAACTGCGCTTCTTCATACTATTCCTGCGTCTGCTTCTGCCGCATCAACCACAGCGTAGCGGTCGCGCCATCACTCGATCGCAGCGCTGCGAGTGGCGGACTGGCAAACCTAAGAGTCCCGTTCGAAATAGCTTCACTCCTGGCGGCAGAAATACGCCACCTTCTCTTCTCTGCACCGTGTTTCTTAAATCAAAGAGCATGATGCGTGTTGCAAGCATATGTGGCCTGTTCGAAGCATAACGGATCTTGGCGCCAGTGTGGCGTTTACTGATAATATTGTGGCAAGCAAACTCGTTAAGAGTTGAGGTTTCCCAATGAGACTTGGCAGCGGAAACTGAAGAAAAAAAGCACTTTCAGGCCGAAAACTTTCGAGAGCAGGTATCAGGAATATGAGTAGTGTTGAGTGAATTTGAAGGCTTTTTCCCTCTATGTGGCCCAGCCCTTCTACACCATTATTTCTCATACCAGCGCTCGACTCTTTCCATCATGGAAGTATCTTTGTTATTCTGAATTATTCTGTTTCTTCTACATTCGCTCTAACCTCGTCATGGAAATGCTTAAAGGATAGTCCGGAGAAGTGGTGAGCCGGAAGTGAGAAGAAGGTACGAATCAAAAAGAGCGGAAGCGGAACTAGACAATATGAAAAATCGCGCGCGCGGGTGAGCTAGTTTCCGGTCGCCGCGTGTATTCGTTCGAATCATGTTTTCTACTGCACACTTTACTGAAAATAATAAGGTAATTATCACACTATGTCAAATATTTGTTCAGCGAGATTATGTGAGGCTAGTCGCGATCATTTCTCTGCATGTTGTGATGAAAGAAAGATGTATGCTTTTCCAGAATATCCAACTAGGCTGAAGCGGTTGCCGTTGCCGGCCGAAATTAGCAGACGCGTATCATATTTCCTAACAACTTGAAACGGTTCCCTAATACAAAGCGTTAACAGAGGTATGGCAAACCGAAGACTTCGAACGTCCATAACGTCGAGGAACAAATTCGTTTACTTTGCATCCGTCATTATAAGGTCATAGTGATTTGCCTTCACTGATCTGGCCGTCACTATGAGAAAATGACTATTTCGTAACGATGGTGTCAAAGTATGGTCCAAAGGGTTAACGGCGAGATCAATATGACGTCATCCCTTGCTGTGTCACTGCATCTTACCTTTACTCCGTAAACTCTATTTTTCTCATTTTTTAAAAGAATGGTAATCACGAAAGATAACAGCCATCATCCGCAAGCGAGAGGAAACAAATAATCCAAACACTTCTTCCCTGTCCTTCGCAGCAGGTGTTAGACCTACTGATGGCATTGGCTGCTTTGCAAAATCTTTCATTTCCTCCACGGCCTCCTCCATCACAGAAGAACCAGATTTGTTTGTGTTACCTTTTATAGTAGAATGGGAGGGTACCTCACCCTCAGATGCTGGGCGTTTCACACCAACTGAACCTGCTTTGTATGTTCGGGGCAGGAGGACGGGGAAGAGACACATCAGGTGCAGACGCGTTGCTTAAAGAATTCAAACTCGCCAATGACGATGATGACCCATTATTGCTCTCATCACTCGGAATTTGCATGGATTGCCGAAAAACCAAACAAAATCAACTTACAAATTAGCCGAAAGTTACCAAAATCAGAAAAACATCACAAACGGTAAAAGTCTTACTTAAAGATTTTACTTGATTTTGCACCTCTTGCTCGACAATGGAAATTGGGCTAGCTCGCTTTCAATATTGGAAGTGTAGCCTGTCTGCACACATGTTTGTTGCAGAACAATCAGGTTGGTGTAGAGGTTCCACTTCGGCTTATAGAAATCATCCGTACCAGAACCACTTGTCTTGCTCTCCTGCACCCTGCGACCGGTGTAATCTTGGCCAGAAATTTTTTTTTTCTTCAATTCTTGCCGGTCGGTCTGAAACGTCGAGAAATGAATACTGCAAAGTTTTAACAGGTCCGGTTCCCAAGATATTCGGTATTCAATTTTCGTAATCCTGGCCAGAATTTTTTTTCACCTCAAAGTCAATTTTTTCTTTTCCGTCCCGTTTGATCTGAAACGTCGAGAAATGACTGCGAAAGAGTTTTAACAGGCATAGTAACCCAAATATTTGGTCTACACAAGGCGTAATTCTGGCCAGAAAAAGCAAAGTTTGTCCAAACAGAGCAAATTCTGACCAGAAAAGGCAGAATTCGGTCCCATGCATGACCAGCGACCGCGCGAGAAAACACCATACAGGTAAACACTGGCCAAATTACAGCAGGTGTCCCAGCAGACATCGACAATTTTCAACAAGGTTACCCTTGTTGCGTTCTTAGCCCCTTAGCAGCGAAATTTGGCCTGTTAAAACCCAAACACCAGTTTCAGAAGATCTACCTGCTCGCGGCAGTAAAAACAAAACCCTGTTTAGGGTTTTAAAAAGGTTAAAAATTGGCTCTGCCCTAACTGCGCTCCCAGACGATCCAGCGGGTCGAGGCAGTCAAGATGAAACCCCGTTTAGGGTTTTAAAAGGCTAAATATTGGCTCTGGCTGCGTCAGAGTGGATACCAGTGTGTTCTCACAAGATTGCTCAAATGCGCTCGCCGATCCGTACAGGCAAAATTTGGCCTGTTATAACCTAAAAATCTGTTTAAGACGAAGAAGCTGATCGACCTTGTCGAGAATAAACTCCGTTTAGGGTTTTAACAGGCTTAATATTGGACCTAGCTGCGGAAGCGCGGATACCTTGCGCCAGTTGCGCATAAAGGTGTCCTTTAAACTTTTAAATCGGACACAACAGGAAGATTCTCAGTTCAGGCGTCACTTTTGGCTCTCCAGCTCGCACTCATTGCATCGAAACAAACATTATTTTTCACAAAATGATGAGCACGTGTTTCCTCTGCTTGGACACGTTGACAAATTTAATATCTGGTGCGCTGCCGCGTGACCAGGGCTCTGGAAAGGGATAAAATGTAAACTCCATAGCCTACCAATCTTCCCAGTTTCTCCAAATTCTTTTGAATTTTGCTGGTATGGGTGAGGACAACCTTTTGTCATTCGGTATCGTTTTGGAGACGTAAGTCCAAAGTGTCATGTGGAATCCAAAAAGGTATCGTAATGACATTCCTCTACTCGTGAAGCATGGCTAAAGTCGATCTCACTAAATTTGACAAACGTCTACGGAGTTTACATTTTCCCTCTACTGTCATTGGGGAACTCGCAACCTCATTCTTTTACCTGACTTACGTTAGCCAATCAATGACGAACTCTGAATAAAGTTACAGAATACTATAGGATACATGACGGCTAAATAAAGCATGTTGTATCATTTCAATCTGGAGACTACAAAAATAGGACGTTTAAAATCCATAACGCGTGTCTCCCTGCGTTTGCAAAAATAAAATGAAACGACACCGTTAAAAAATTGGCTCAGAGGACCTTTGCCATATGTAGTATAGAGATTTCCAAGGAGACTTGGAAACGGAAGTTGAAGAACAAAAACACTTCAAGACCGAAAACTCTCGAGGGCAGGTATGAGGAACTTGAATGACGTTTTGAGCGAATTTGGAGGTTATTTCCCGTATTTGGCACGGCCCTTGTGCATCAACATTTCCCATATCGGCTCTCAAGAGTTTACGCTCTAGAAGTATTTTGTTCTTCTACTCCCGCTCCCGAACCTCGTTGGAAATGCCTATTGGTCATGACCATAATTCATCGCATGGTTGATCCAGACCAAGTTGAAGAGATTCAAAATTGTGAACTCCATCGCCGTTCTGTCCAAATTATTGAGGAAATCGGATTTCTGAGTGTCCAGACGAATTGGGTGCTCGGAAATAGCTAAATATACGTTTTCTCGACGTTTCATGCAAAAAGATAACTTAAATTTTTCAAAAGTATAGTTAGGTCAAAAGTGTCCCCAAATCTGAGAATCTACCAACAGTCCTCACCTGCAACAGAAAATATTCTAGCTGGAAGGGAAAAAAAACACTGGGGAACATAACCTCAACAACAAACATTGTTTCGCGGATATATCACACCGAAACCATCGACATGCATAGATATGCTTTTATTCACAACAGTCAAGCAATTACTTATAATTTTAAGCTTACCCGAGAAAGATGCGCCGACTTCTTGGCTACTTCGGCCCAAACTTAGGGCTTCAGGTCAGTCCGTTTATACACATCTTTCGTTGCGTTCCACAGAATGGGACGCCTTTCAACCTCATTAACGAGGCATACGTCGTCCTCGATAGAAAATTTTGTCCTCGGTTTTTAGAGCTCACCCATTTCAACTGCTTCAAATCGCTACGAATCCTTTCTCAACAAAGGATCGCAAAGTGAAACCCGCGCGAAAATTCAGCGATCCTATTGGCTGCGTCTGCGACTCGGAAATATAGCCGGACGGCTATCCTCCCGGGTAAAAGTGCTTATATATAGATTATATATAGATTTTATATCGCTTATATATACTCTATATATATTCATATATATTCATATATATTCATATATCAGGAGATATATAATGATATATACCCATACATCATACCATATATGACGATATATACCTATATATACTACTATATATCACCCTATATATAATTATATATCACGCTAAACCATATATAAGCTTATATATAGCCATATATTGACCTATATATAATAGTTGTCATATATAAGTTATATATAAGATTATATATAGCTATATATTGTGTAATATATAAGTAGATATCAGGTATATATGCTCTTATATATATGTCATATATAATTATATATCGAACTATGTATGACTATATATAACTATATATATATTAGTATATATGACTGATATATACTTCATTTATGCTTCATATATGACTATATATAAGCCATTTTTACCTGGGCTGGCTGCGGCCGGCCGCAGAGTCGACTGCTTCACGCTGATTGGTCGTAGACGCAGACGAAGCCGCAGTCGCTGGTGTGATACCACCCTAAGACTGGCCCGGACCACTGCGGAGGAGGAGCGCAGCAAACGCATAGCGCAGCAGTGAGAGCGGCCTGCTGCACTCGGTAGGCGGCAGTGCCGGGCTGGGAGAGCGGCAGTGAGAGCGGCCTGCTGCACTCGGTAGGCGGCAGTGCCGGGCTGGGAGAGCGGCAGTGAGAGCGGCCTGCTGCACTCGGTAGGCGGCAGTGCCGGGCTGGGAGAGCGGCAGTGAGAGCGGCCTGCTGCACTCGGTAGGCGGCAGTGCCGGGCTGGGAGAGCGGCAGTGAGAGCGGCCTGCTGCACTCGGTAGGCGGCAGTGCCGGGCTGGGAGAGCGGCAGTGAGAGCGGCCTGCTGCACTCGGTAGGCGGCAGTGCCGGGCTGGGAGAGCGGCAGTGAGAGCGGCCTGCTGCACTCGGTAGGCGGCAGTGCCGGGCTGGGAGAGCGGCAGTGAGAGCGGCCTGCTGCACTCGGTAGGCGGCAGTGCCGGGCTGGGAGAGCGGCAGTGAGAGCGGCCTGCTGCACTCGGTAGGCGGCAGTGCCGGGCTGGGAGAGCGGCCGTGAGAGCGGCCTGCTGCACTCGGTAGGCGGCAGTGCCGGGCTGGGAGAGCGGCAGTGAGAGCGGCCTGCTGCACTCGGTAGGCGGCAGTGCCGGGCTGGGAGAGCGGCAGTGAGAGCGGCCTGCTGCACTCGGTGCACTACCGTTGAGGTGTGTTTTAGAGCGTTTTGGGTCATATTACGCTTAAAGCGGGCTGAGCGTACTGGTTTTGCCTCCAGGACGCGTCTGTAACTGACTGTCATAGCAGCCTTTTTTTGTTGTCTTGTTGACTTTTATGTGACTTTAAACTGGATATCGTTTTATCGACAAGTACACACTCGCAAAAATTGGCGGCCCTTGAGACAACCGATTGGAGGTGCTTGCGAAAGTGCACGCCGTTAGTGGCGCGTTCGTTTCCTTGCCACAGCATTAACGGTGATGCGGAACCGAAAGTGGAATGCTTCTCCACGGAGAAAAATTAATTAGATGATTTACCTAATAGTCCGTAGCGGGGCAGGTTTACGTCCTCCGTTAGCGTTAGCATCACAGCTTTGCTAAATCTATAGAACCGTTTCCCTGACAAATGCTCGTTTCGGCGGCCCTTGTAGTAACTTAAAGAAGGAACGTCAGATCGAAATCGGAAAAGGTCGAAAAACGGGTGGCTTGTCTGATATGCCTCATGGTACCGTAATGTGTCATGTGTCGCTGTGTAAGCTCTTGGAACTTGACCATACCATAAAACCGAGTTGCACTTGCAGAATTAAAATGAAAACTGGAAACGGGCTTGGAATGCATTGCTACACAGGTTATCACTCTGTTGCCACCCCCTGTCTCAACCTGGGCTGGCGCCTAGAAACGTCGTCTCTGCGTAGGGATTCATTGATTGATTAGAACATACGACGTTACACAATGATAGTCCAACGTATTGACTCACACAGCAAGCACAAGCTTAGGTACGACGTCCCCATTCACGATTCGGCGTAACCTTCATGACGGTTGTTCTCTTTTAAGTACACAGCCTCAAGAATCCATTTACGGGAATCCGGCATGTGAAGGTTGGGAGACGACCGATCTCTCCGTCCCTCTCCGCAATCGAGTTCCTTATGTGCAGCCCGGAGACGTGCAGGAAGCTCTCCATCAGCAGCTACAGCAGCATTACGGGGAGCCTGATTTACAGAACGTATTCCGGGTGCACTCAGGAAGGCGACTACTGCGAAAAATTGCTGGAGGTAAGTTAACTGCATAAGTAATAATTCCCTCCATGGAAAAACGAGCTAAAATTTCAAGGAAAGCGTCGTATATCGTACGTCGTATCTCTTACAGATTCGGATATATCGGCATTGAAAGTGCAAAAATCAAGCAAAACCGAGCAAAGCCGCGGTATACGCGATTTTTGCACTTTCAATGCCGATATCTCCGAAACCGTAAGAGATACGACGTTTTCCTTAACATTTTAATCTGGTTGGGTGCCTCTCTCATCGAACCGACATTGAAAATATATTCCATTTGTTTTTTTAAGAAAATTCATGTTTCGCCCTATTCAGAGAATGCGGAGATGACCTCGGAAAATGCTGTCAAAAAATATTTTCGTTAACTACATAAAAAAATGGCAGGGAAAAAGTTTACGCGCGAAACGGATTTCGAAAATAGGTGCTCGACGATCGACCCTACTGCGCATGCGCACGAGGTGGTTGGGTTATTCCCTAGAGCTGTGAAGGGTTGGAATCACCTCAGCTCTGCTTCGAAATTCAATAGTTGGTTCCGTTCATACTTTCATTCCATTATTTTAGTTTTTAAAAATGTGTGAGTGTTATATTATCTGTTCACACGACACCCGGGAATCATTCGACAAAGTGAATTATTCAACTTAACTTCTTATATATGAAAAGGCAACAACATCATGAAGTGCTGTTGGGAGCCACTATGTTAAATCACCTCAGCCAGAGATAAGGCTGGGTTCCGTGAAGTCGAACAGCTTCACCCTCCTGATTCGATGAAGGCGTCGTTGCAGCGGTTGTGTGGTGGATGAGGCAGTAGTAGGAGCGCGCGGCAAAAGGAAAGGAGAGGAGGAAGGTAGCAGGGCATAGGCAGAAATTGCATTCTTCTATAAGTAATGAAAATGATACTAAACATGGATTTTAATTGGTAAAAAAACAAACAGCTTAGGACACGTCCGCTGTTACAAAGTTATAGAACTATGTAAATCATACCACAGTAAAAGTTGACGTTCGTGCTCAAGAAACAGTCTCGACTGAGACATTACGATCGGCGGATGAACTAAGATCGAATACGTTACAACGAGGCGATTGGGGGGCTAGAAAGGCGTCAAATATTTTTAGGTAGTTCAAAAATACCAAAAGTTTTGTAAAATTGGGAATATTCCAAAGAATCAGGAACATCCCCGAGAAATTATCGGGAAAATTCCCCAATAAGTAACCTACCGGGATTTGAATAACTCTAGGTTTCCCCAACTCTCACGCCCGGCCAATCAGAGACCGTTTTGTTCTTCCCGTCTTGTTCGGAGCTAGCTCCGATAAAAGAAATATGAGAGTGACTTTTTTTTTCGGTAATCTGGAGCCGCCGGGACTCGATGCCAAGCAGGGTTGTACACGTTACTGTAACGATGTAACGACGTTACCGTAACGCGTTACAATTTTATGTAACGGTAACGGTAACGCGTTACAATTTTATGTAACGGTAACGGTAACGCGTTACAATTTTATGTAACGGTAACGGTAACGCGTTACAATTTTATGTAACGGTAACGGTGACGCGTTACAATTTTATGTAACGGTAACGGTAACGCGTTACAATTTTATGTAACGGTAACGGTAACGCATTACAATTTTATGTAACGGTAACGCGTCACATTTTGACTACGGACGCAACGATAACGAAACACGTTACTGTTGGCGTGTAGCGGCGTAACGGCGTTATCGTTACTTGCAACTGGAATATTATCCCGCGGTAACCATCCGTGGCCTCTCGCTGGTCCTGGTTCGGGTTCAACTTCTCTGCCGCCGAAGTCCTCCGAGCAGGAGTCCGCTGCCGAGGAGGTGGAAAGGTGCTTAGCCCACCAAGTGCGCTTCGTGGAGCAGGGGGTGAAAACCTGTTTTGCCAAGGGGGCGGATGGGAAAAGAAAATTTCTCGGCTTGCTTTACAGTTCCTACGCTACAATACCCACCTCCCCTCAAGTGGAGTTGTAGAGAGACTTTTTACAAAGGCTGGTATTCGGTTCAGTCATTTAAGGAACAGAGTAGGTGATGAAAACTTGGAAATAGAGCTTCTCCTAGCGCTTAATCACTTATTTTGGCGCTAATTTTTGAATTAAAGGAGGGGAAATTGTTTCAAAATCAGTCTTCATTTTACTACCCCCCCCCCCTTGAGCTCGTGTGACCTTTTTTTTGCATGTAACGGTAACGGCGTTACATCGTTACAGTAACGGCGTTACGATACATTTTTCCCAGAGTGGTAACGGTAACGCGTTACACTTTTTAAAAGTATCGGTAACGCGTTACATTGAGAATGTAACTTGTATAACCCTGATGCCAAGTCACCCGTCCCTAATCGCATAGTCTTGACCGAGGGTCTGGCTAGCGGTTCCGGCCTGCGCCAATGCAGCACTCTGTGAAGTACCCTCGCCTCGTCCCTTCTTGCGCCCTCAGCACGATGATTCAACATGCTTTTGCCGACCGTTTCAGACCATAGGAGTGGACGAAGATAAGTTTGGGAGCAATGAGATCGACTTCGTATTGTTACGTGACAATAGCAGCCTGTCCATATCGCTTTATTCGATACGTGAAAATGGCCGCGAGTCCGTTTGGCCTTATCACTTGCGCAACGGTCCTAAAGCCGTCTTTCCTTTCGAAAAGAGCTTGACTGTGCTCAAGGTCAAGCCACAACCCAACACCTTTTATGTGAACGTTGAGTTCCTCACAGGTAGGTAATGCAACCCTTGATTAGAAAATTTGTGCACAGTAAAAATCGTACGAATAAAACAAAGGCTTCCTAAAATCATTGGTTTCACGAGAAACGTCTCCGTAGCCTTGAGTGAATAGACCATTTCGACAACCCTAGCCGTTGTAGCGAAAGGAAGAAGAATGCAAAGGAGAACATGGCGGCTGGCGGCAGGCGCTCCCGGCGGTGGGGGTGTGAGAAATCGAGTCGTCGGAGTCGCACGTGGTGTTTTCGATCGTGCTGAGATTGTTGGGGAGTGTTAAGAAGATTTTAAAGGGGTTTTGAAGTTTTTAAACAGGATGGTGACAAAATGTAGTGGTGAGTTGCTTGAAAGTACCCCGGGTTGTTATTGTTACCAGTGGAAGTTCTGAAAATAATTTTAAAAAAATAATTCAGAACTGCACGTGACATTTTATTTATAAAAATATTTTCCTCCAAAACAAAACAGGTGGAAAGTGGATAGGCTAGCTGGGACGCGTTTCGTATAACACGAATTGTCTCCCGTAGCGATCTAAAACACGTCTTCTACTGGTAACAATCACAACCCCGGGTACTTTCAAGCAACTCACCACTATAGTACTTGGTCTCTGAAAAATGGCGTATAACAAGGCTTGGATAAAAATATGCCAGTTCCGCAGACCACAATTAGGATATAGACCTTGCAGATCATGATGACACTATGCCACTTGGATTGACATGGGTTCAGGGAATGAAATTGCTCCAGTAGCGGTGTGCTGTTAGGTATAAATACCGCCACGGTTGTTTGCTTTGGATACAAATTTATTTCTGTTTGTTGTAAAGATGTTGTTTCGTTTGTCTTTAACTTCCCCTCTTCTGTGACCAAGACTGTTTCTTAATCCGTCTGATATTTATTGACAACAGATGGACAAATTTTTCACGAGTCTCCACGACATTGAGCAGGACCAGCAGCCAGCAGTTTTTTTTTTTTTTTTTTTTTTTTAATATCCAGGCATTAATATGGATGTAAAGTTTCCAAGAACATAATGCAGGAATTAACAAGACTCGCATGGTGAACGCTATGCGTTCTAGAGGAGACTCGTTCTTTGGGTACATTGGGATGGGGATGAGTTAAAATTGTTTCCGACTTAGCCGCTGGCACTCCGCTACACCGCCACTAGCAGGAGCTACGTATTGTTGACTCGAGGCAGCGCCTCATCCCAAGGCAAACGATCGCCCATCTACGTTCTCTAAAGCGGCTGGAAACTAGGTTCTCTTTTGAATTTATGAAATACCGTATGTCATCCGATCAAAATGTCGCGTAAACGCAACACTTCGTCAAGCGGTTTTCGAATTGTTTTTTTTTTATTTATTTCTATGGTTACGTGCTGGGAAAGGGGGTAGGAGAGGAACCGCCTTTGTCAGTATAGCCTTCAGAGGGGCGCCAGCCTTATTCATTTTCGGAAGGTGGAAGTATTTAGGTTCAGATTTAGATTTCTCATGTTATTTATTTAATAAGGTCAGATTCCCTATCGTCGTCGGTTTGCTTCATCTAGCTACGTAGGACGGTTCTTGAGGTGCTTTTGGCGACTTCATCGTGAAGTGCGCGGGTCTTCCGTTTGTATTATTCCGTTTTTCGTGACCTAGCGTAGTAGGCGTAACACGTCGCGCGAGTTGCAACCTGTTTTATTTTTTAACGTGCTCTACCGAGATTACTTTAAACGTAATTCGGTGTTACGTGCGACCGTAATAACATACATTGTGATATGAACTTCAAATAATTTGCATATAATACGTACTTTCCACAATTATATCAATAGCCATAATTATCCGTGTAACGGTATACGCGATTTTTGCACTTTCAATGCCGATATCTCCGAAACCGTAAGGGATCGTTTTCCTGTAATTTTAGGTTTAGTTTTTGACTTTGCTGGCTTTGGAGCAAGTAAGTAAAATTTGTCTGATCAGGGTCGAAATTTTTAGGGGATGCCGATGTCTCGTAACCCTAATGAATCAATTCACCTTAGAGGTCGTCCATAAAGGATGTCCGGGTTTTAAGGGGGAAGGGGGGGGAGGGGATCCTACAAACCGGACATGGGTGGACGTGAGGGGGGAGGGGGTCGTACAAAAATGGACGTCCACGTCAACACCGCCAAAAAAAAGCTATTTCTCCGGAATCACGTAGCTTCCAACCCAGTGCGCATCCAAGATGCTGAAGTATCTTTGAAACTGCATACAGCAACTCTAAACACGCTCTCTTTCGGAAAATAAACCCCATTTATAAGCCAGATACTAAATATTTACACATATGGCACTTTCTGAAAACCGGACGTTCAGGGGGGTGGGGGTTCTCTAAAACCGGACATAGGTAGACGTGAGGGGGGAGGGGGTAAAAATTGCCTGAAAATACCCGGACATCCTTTATGGACGCCCCCTAACCCCCACGGTTAACTTTCTGCAAAGCGTGAAATTTTGCCCACCCTACCCGGCGGCCGGCGGGTAGACCCCTTCTTATTTTCAAAATTTTCGAATTTAGGCTAGTTTCGCGTCAGAAAACAATCCTTTTGGGGTTTTGATCCACGGCCCGAAGTCTAGTCGCGGTGTGACGTCATTTAGTTGGCCCACCTGGGCAGGGGGAGGGGAGAGGGGGGGGGCTAAATGACTTCGTACACGCCGAAAAATAGATTTTCTCAAACTAATTTGTATAAATTTAACACATTAATTTGATTGAAGTAGCACCAGGAAAACACTATGGAAAACGTCGTATCTCTTATAGTTTCGGAGATATCGGCGGTGCAAGTGCAAAAATCGCTTATACCGCGGTTTTGCTTCACGGTTTTCGCCCTCATTTCCTTTTCACGAAGCACTGTTGTCATTTATATGTATGGCAGAGAAATGAATGCAAATAAAAAATTAGTTGAGGTTAACGGCGTTAACGCGTTAATTTAACGTTAACGCGTTAATTTAACGTTAACGCGTTAATTTAACGTTAACGCGTTAATTTAACGTTAACGCGTTAATTTAACGTTAACGCGTTAATTTAACGTTAACGCGTTAATTTAACGTTTGCGCGTTAATTTAACGTTAACTGCGTTAATTTAACGTTAACGGCGTTAATTTAACTTTTGCGTGTTAATTTAACGTTAACTGCGTTAATTTAACGTTAACTGCGTTAATTTAACATTAAATGCGTTAATTTAACGTTTACACGATAAATATACGTTTACACGTTAATTTAACGTTTACACGTTAATTTAACGTTTACACGTTAATTTTACGTTTACACGTTTATTTAACGTTCACACGCTAATTTAACGTTTACACGTTAATTTAACGTTTACACGTTAATTTTACGTTTACGCGTTAATTTAACGTTTACGCGTTAATTTAACGTTAACGGCGTTAATTTAACGTTAACGGCGTTAATGCGTTAATTTAACGCCAACGCGTTGCATGTTCAAATTGTCGTTAACGCGTTAATTCAACGCTAACACGTTACATGTGCAAATTATCGCTAACGCGTTAATTTACAAATAAACGTTAACGCGTTACTTTGCAAATTAACGTTAACGTTAGCGACGTACGTTAATGGACCCGCAGAAACGCAATAACGTTAACGCGTTAATGTTTCATATTAAATTTAACAACCCTGCAGGTCAGGCATATTTTATTCTTGAAACACCCCAAATATCCTACAGGCTTATTATTGTTCAGTGTGAACAGTAGCTCATTAATTTGAACGGTACGTATACAGATGAAAACGTCCCCTCTTCCTGCTCGAGGACGGAATACGCCTGCCGAGATGGCGGCTGCATTGACCGTAGTGAGTTGTGCGACAGCGTCCCGCATTGCGACGACGCATCCGACGAAATTTCCAGTGATTGCGAAGGTAAGACCGGCCTTGGCGGTTCAAAACTTTTGTAGTCAATATTCTATGCGATCAATAAAACAGTGTGTCCGCTGCAAGTTACTACGGTGATAATATTATTTTGAAAGCACACGCTAAAAGACGTGCAAGTATTTTATCTGAATTTAAAGGAGGCTTTTGCAGACCTGGTACGACAAAAAAGGCGGGCGAACATAAAGACTTCATAAAGCTTCGAACAACTTGGAACGATATGTAACTTATTTAATGGGGGCGCTCTTCGAACGTAACGTTGTGAACCAAGGGGTCCCTCACTCAAAAACTCCGTCTACACCTGATTTTATACTCCTAAAAACTCCCACATAGCCCCCCAAACTCCTCCACACTCCCGAAAATCCAGCATACTCCCACAAAACTCGCAGAAACTCACACATACTCCGTCAAAACTCGCAGAAACTTACACATACTCCTACATACTCATGAAATACTCCTCGAAAATTCGAGATACTCTTGTACTCATTCGCTCGCGGCTCTCCTGAGATGGTTTTGGTGTGCGTCGCCGATTCACGGGTCTCCAAGCGCTAGCAACGCAGGTGCGGTCCCAATTCCCGTGTGGAGCGTTGGTCTGAATGTTTGTCGTACATTTGCCGTTTTTCGGACGACCAAATTACGATAGAACAACGGCATGCGATACTTCGAAATAACGACAAACACAACAAGCGCATTTGTCGTCCATCGATAGTAGTTTTGTCGTTTTTTTGACGTAAAACGGACCAAATTACTTCAAATTAACGACAAATTTACAACAGAATAATGATAAAAGTTTGACTGTTGAGTAAAAAGCAACCGGGGCTGCGGGTCGAACCCACGACCAGCTACCCGACGCTCCACGTGTCAACGCTCCAAGCCTCTCGGCCAAAGAGACTTGTAGGAGGAGGTGTGGGTGGACCCCTCGGTTTTGCTGATCGAGCGCGCGTGCTGAAGCGGATTCTCAGACGGCATTCGGCAGTATTAACGGAGGCACGGTGGAGAGAGAGACGGTGGCGGCACGGGGCTTCATGGGCTGAGGCAAGATTTGGGACGGGATGCGGGTTATCCCTCCGGCCGCCAGGAGCGCCACTGAGCTGGCGGGCCAACTGCGAAGCCGATCCGGACTACCTGCAGCCCGGCCCGCTGACCCTTCTGGCCGCCCGGGTGAAAGTGCATATATATAGATTATATACATATCCATATATATTCAAATATCAGGAGATATATAATGATATATACCCATACATCATACTATGTATGACGATATATACCTATATATACTTCTATATATCACCCTATATATAAGTATATATCACGCTATATATAGCCATATATAAGCTTATATATAGCCATATATAAGCTTATATATAGCCATATATAAGCTTATATATAGCTATATATTGTGTAATATATAAGTATATATCAGGTATATATAAGGCTATATAGGTTATATATGCCCTTATATATATGCCATATATAATTATATATCGCACTATGTATAACTATATAAAACTATATATATATATATATATATATATATATATATATATATATATATATATATATATAAGCATATATGACTGATATATACTTCATATATAACTTCATATATAACTATATATTAGCCATTTTTACCTGGGCGGCAGGCGGGCTCAGCTTATGCTCCGCCGCCGCTTGAGTTAGCCCGGACGTATATTGCCATACCCTACATGAGAAAAAACCACACAGCCCAATGGCGCCCTCTCATTGGCTGCCAAGTCCAGTATAGGAAATCGCGCAGTCTGAGACTCAGGGATGTGTCATTTGGACGGCTGTGAGGATATTCATGTGAAACATGTTCTAATAACTACATTTACATTTTAACTGACATAAACTTAACGTTTAGATGGGAGAATTTTTTTTTTATTATGCCTTACTAATTTTATTATAAAATGGCAGATCCTTGGACTCAGTATCATTTTAAAATACGCATTGCAACTACATTTGGCTGTCATATTATCTGTCACAGTTTTTCTGGCTAATTTATTAGCTTGCAAGATTTACGATGGTACATTTTTTTGTGAAAATTTCAGCAGCATGGTAAGACGAATATTAAGGATGAAATGAAAAATAAAATGATGCCACTAGAATCTTTCGAGAACGCCTTCAACCAAAGAAAATTTTTTTGGTCTTTACATTTGCGTTGTCATATTATTTTTAATGCACACACATTAGAACCCAAATTTTCCTCCATAATTTTCTGTGTTAAAATTAATTCAATGCATTCTAGGTACAGTTTATTTTATTACAACTTAGTCGCAAGGAACATGTTCAAGATATCACTTCATGAAGTTTTCTTAAAATATCTGACGCCCGAGGGTTTTGTGAACACAGATGTGTGTTGCAGTTCCATCATGAGTTCACAACATACAAACTATAATTTAAATGTTCATAGTATCCCTCCTAAAGTTACATAATTAGGGATGTTAAAAAAATCTAATCATATACTTTTTTTGCTGAAAAATATCTGTGAAATCTAATCTTCCTGCTCTGCTCTGCTCTCTGCCAATTTCAGACAGAATAGATTCTGAAGATGCTGAAGTATCTTTGGAACTGCATACAGCAACTCTAAACACGCTCTCTTTCGGAAAATAAACCCCATTTATAAGCCAGATACTAAATATTTACACACATGGCACTTTTTGAAAACCAGACGTCCAGGGGGGTTGGGGGTTCTCTAAAACCGGACATAGGTGGACGTGAGGGGGAGGGGGTTAAAATTGCCTGAAAATACCCGGACATCCTTTATGGACGCCCCCTAACCCCCACGGTTAACTTTCTGCAAAGCGTGAAATTTTGCCCACCCTATCCGGCGGCCGGCGGGTAGACCGCTTCTTATTTTCAAAATTTTCGAATTTAGCCTAGTTTTGCGTCAGAAAACAATCCTTTTGGGGTTTTGATCCACGGCCCGAAGTCTAGTCGCGGTGTGACGTCATTTAGTGGTCCCACGTGGGCAGGGGGGGGGGGGGGGAGGCTAAATGACTTCGTACACGCCGGAAAATAGATTTTCTCAAACTAATTTGTAAAAATTTAACATATTAATTTGATTGAAGTAGCACCAGGAAAACACTATGGAAAACGTCGTATCTCTTATAGTTTCGGAGATATCGGCGGTGCAAGTGCAAAAATCGCTTATACCGCGGTTTTGCTTCACGGTTTTCGCCCTCATTTTCTTTTCACGAAGCACTGTTGTCATTTATATATATGGCAGAGAAATGAATGCAAATAAAAAATTAGTTGAGGTTAACGGCGTTAACGCGTTAATTTAACGTTAACGCGTTAATTTAACGTTAACGCGTTAATTTAACGTTAACGCGTTAATTTAACGTTAACGCGTTAATTTAACGTTAACGCGTTAATTTAACGTTAACGCGTTAATTTAACGTTAACGTGTTAATTTAACGTTAACGCGTTAATGTAACGTTAACGGCGTTAACTTAACGTTTGCGCGTTAATTTAACGTTAACTGCGTTAATTTAACGTTAACGGCGTTAATTTAACTTTTGCGTGTTAATTTAACGTTAACTGCGTTAATTTAACGTTTACGCGTTAATTTAACGTTTACGCGTTAATTTAACGTTTACGCGTTAATTTAACGTTAACGGCGCTCTACCAATTTCAGACAGAATAGATTCTCATTTCAATAAAAATAACATGCCACGCCACCATCATGAGCCCCTGGCCGCGCGATTTGCCATACTGAACTCCGCAGCCAATCAGAGGGCGCCATTGGGCTGTGTGCTTTTTTTCTCCTGTAGGGTATGGCAATATACAGCCCGGACCCGAACGGTGGGAACTTTGGCCGCGCGGCTTGGAGCGTTGATCTGTGGAGCGGCGGCTCGTAGTGTTATGGTACGGATTTTGGGGTTGGGTTGGTTTGGACGATGGAGAAGACGGGGGTTGATGCTAGTTGAGATGTATTCTAGTGGTTCAAAGTAGTTTACAGATAGTTTTGCCACGCGGATGAGTGCACGGTGGGTTCCCACGACTTGTTCGGAGCCGTGGTGGGTTCGCCCGGCGAACACATCAGCCCGGCAGCGCGACATTTGCTGATCAAGCAGTGCCGCGCTGTCTTGCATCGCGCGCGACGAGACCGGACAGCTAGAATTCACGTTAGAGCAGCCTCGAATGGTAGTGCCTTAGGGGAAGTCCCCAGGGACTTACCCTAACAGTAGGTTCGACGCGCACCGCGGCTGCTTTTTAGCCCGTCCCGACACGTTTCTTTAGAAACGGCAGGAGCCGGGCTTATAGTTTTATGCCGGATGTTCGTTCGGACGTGTGTACGCCGACTTATCGTTCACAGAAAAACTTCAAATTTGGATGATAAACTCCTTCCTTAACGTAGAATCACGTACGGTGGCAAGAATTTGCGATTTATATCGCATTTTTCATTAATGAAAATATGTCTGTTTTTGTTTTTTGAGGTTAGAATTGGCCGCCGCGCGCATACCATTACCATCGCGGTGCGCACAGGGACGGGCTCAGGTTAACGATTTTAATCGTAACAAATACATCTGCTATCGGGCAATCCTAGGGAGACTTCAGGCGGAGGCCGAAGGCCCCCGCAAACGCCGCCGGCACGCCAAGCTGGCCAAGTCCCCCTGTCAATCCGAGGTGCCGGTGGAGCGCAACGGGACGGACACCGAGGTTTGACGGAAGGGACGGGCCAGCTTGTTACTCAACAGTCAACAGCCACGTCAGAGAAACGTCTGAATCGGGTTTGAAACCTCCGAACACTATTTGAGGGCAGTGACGACTTCCAACCACATTCAAACGGCCCCTAAGCGTGGTTTTATACCTCAGAACACTTCGATGTTGTTCTTGGGCCGAGCGCAGGTCATCCTTTCAGTGATTTTTTGCAGGATATCGGAAATTGCCTACCTCTCAGGCGCATTTTTTCCCTTTCACAATTTTTTTGTATTATTTGCTGATGTAGTTTCGTTTATGGTGGTCAAAATGGACGTTCACGTCACTGTGACAGTGTTTTTGGTCGAAAATATAAGTACAGTGTCGGCCTCCTGAGACTGTGGCCGCGGCCCACGAGCAAGGAAGTGCCCGGGGCCGGCCGCACTTATTGAGAGGTTTCCTGATCATGTTATCATCACTGCTCTCAATGACGGCAATGCATCGGTGCACAAAGAGGGGCACACTTGGAGATAGCAACCAAATGCTGGTTCATCTGTGAGACCAAATTTCATTACAGTCAAAAAACTCATTGCTACAAAAAAAAAATCATATTAACTGTACCTTTCCAAATTCCTTTGACGACAAGAGATTCCATTGTTGGTCGGCGGTTGAAGAACTTTTCAAGGCGAGCTTTGATCTTGGTTTGTCGTTCTGCTACGCTTACCGTAAGGTCCTCGATACTGCCATCTTTATTTTTGACTGCAAGATTTATATTCAGAATTACACATAAGCATACGATTGTGGAGGACTTCATGGCCATTTAAAAAAAAAAGATCATGTAACCTAATATCATACAGTGCCTGCAACAAGTTTAATTCTCAGTCATACAATAATCAAAAAGTGCACAACTGAAATACAATGCAATGGCTACTAAAATGCAATGCAACCCAATAAAAAGCACACCTGTGTATTTAGCTGTCACAACATAGGATCCTGTCGTATTAAATAAGAGATCTGTGTGTTATCCTGATTAACCGAGCCGTTTCGCAGCAAACCCGGCGGAAACTTAAATTTACATAGTTTCACCAAAATGGTACTTAAGGAAAAACTCAAAAATCTCTGAGAAAACTCGAAAAATGAGTAAAAACAACGCTTCTAACGAATTCCGCGGGTATCACTTAGTCGGATAAGACGTTTGAACCATGAAATTCCGATGATTTGGGTGCATTCTATAGCGTATTACGTCAAAGAGCGGCTTAGAAAAAAACAGCCTCCGCCATCTTGGAAATTGGCCGCCATTTTGAAACCTAAGGGACAAATCGATTGCCTCCAGCTCTAAAATCGATCGAAAGGTACCCAACTACAACTGTGCAAAGTCTCTTGTTTCTAGGTAAAAGTGCAGTATCCCAGTGAGAATCCTGACTTATAACCTACACTAGTGGGGGCAGTCTGCAGAGACGGTATGATAAATTTTGCGTGCAGCGTAGTGCCGACGGGGAGGAAGGGAGGGACGAGGGCAGGGTGCGCTGGACTGGGTGCCCCCCCCCCCCCTCTCTTGGTTTTCATGACGGCGGAGTGGCATAAAATCTACAGTTTTTTTCTTATGGTTTTCTTTCAATAGTTGTTTTGATGTGGAAAATGTAAGAGCAGGTCATTAGGAGAAAATTGAGCAACAAAAATGATTTTTATTCAGCGTTCATCGGCTTAAAAGGGTATCCAATGGACGTAACGGGACACAATGTTGCAAAAAAAAAATACCTTTTGCAATACACTAATGTGTGTTAGTTTCTGGGCATGTACTATATACACTCCACAATCGTTTTCACATTCACATTGGCGCCTGCTGGGTAGGCCAACCCTGAGTTTCGGCGTCGTCGTAAGTAGAATTTCAATATTTATGTTGTTTCAACATTTTCCCTACATTCTCATATAACACGCATATTCCTACATACTCCCTTATACTCTTGAAATACTCACGCACACTCCCACATACTCATAAAATACTCACATACTACTGACAAACTCCACATACTCTCAAAACTCCTTGATACTCACACATACTCATACTCTCAAATACTCCTGTCCTGTGTACACCTTTCAAGGGAGTGAGGGACCCCTTGTTGTAAACCAAAGAACGACGGTAATAAGAAGTTTGTTGCACCTTACTGGAACTCATAGGCAGTACTAGAGGAAGAATGCCGGTGGACGCAATCAGAGCTTTATCTGGAAGGCACTACGAAAAGCTTGCAGAAAACAAAACAGCTCTGTATTACGAGCTTTCTTACAAATCATTTTGTTCGTAATAGGCGTTCGATAATTACGTAAGGTCGCTGGGGGGGGGGGATCTCGACATGACCTAACGTGGGAAGGGGGGGGGGGGTGTTACGTAAGATTTGTCGCATGGCGCCGTGGTCTAGAGGCAGCGAGTGCGCTGGCTAAGCGGAAAATCATGGGTTCGAAACTCCGCGGTGTCTTGTGTCTTGCGTCATTACGATGAAACGTGAACTTATAGTGCAGTTGTAAATTACGACATGAGGCTGTGGGGTTGTGGGGTGGGCACAGGGACGGTCACCGCGGCAGGCCGAGCGGCGGGGCGGTTCAGACGGGGTAGTGTCCAGAACACCTCCGCTCGTGTCCAACGTGCCTCCATCCAAACAACTGCGTGGCGACAGCAGCCCTCCGTGCCGTGCACCTGTGTCGTGCGGGCTGGCCTATCATTTCCTTTTGAATAACGTAGAGCTCCGTATAAAACTGATCAGAAATCGCGATGCGTTCACACAAACACAAAAGGTTCGAAAAAGGATACAACTGGTACCATACTGGTTTTAAGGCCATCCCTGTTGGATCTGACTCCAAGCACGGCCACAATCACTTCTAAAGTGTATCTGCAAAAGTTGCTTTGTGGATCCTGCCAGTTTACGTTGAGCCATTTTCCGTAGGATAGCGCCAGTCCCCAGGCTGAAATTCTCGCCGGTCCCTCGCCGCCTTCAGCGTCCAGGTGACGCTGTTGTCGTCATATCGCCGCGTGCTCACCGTCCCCAACGCCCTAGCCGTCGTATCACCGCAAGACTTTTGGCATCCCCACCGGGAAGGCCCGGGCCCTCGCTCTACACACCGCTATCTCGTGGTAACCACTTCACCGTACTCACCGTGTCCTCGACGGACGGCATGTTTCACTGGGCTCACCGGGCTCCCGCTGTCATTTCACTGCCATTTAAGAAACATTCCCCGACCGCATTCGCCGTGCTTTCGACGCAAACGTTTTTCACCGTATCTAAGGACCTTTCGACGCCACAAGGTCCAAGAGAAACTTATTAGTTTCCACAAATCGAAGTTATCGTAACTCGTTTTGCAAGGAAACCAGCGCATTTCTTAATTTCTGGTGCTTAAATAGTAAAATCCGTTATGCGTGCCGAAGTCACCGGAGATGGCGAGCACAAGGGAAGAAAACCATACGCAGATCTTAGCTTCGCATGTGAAGCGGTTGTTCTGTCGGTCATGACTCCGCGCATGCGCGCAGTTATATCCAGGCACGCTCTTCTTGTTAACGTCACTGGCTCAAATATGCAACATTCTGAATGAGGAAGGTGTGGGGTGGAACCTCTCTGTCTTTACATGTCGACTGTAGTGTCAGCTCTTATGACACTGATAAGCTCCGCTCCGCCGCATTCGACGCTCTCTCGCCGCTGACACTGCTAGGATAGGGATCTCCCAGGGCAAAAGTAGGACAGGACCAGAGGATAGTGTCTGTCGGGCTGCGCACGGCCTGTCCACCCCGATTTTGGCGACGAGCTGGCGGCGAGTGCGGCGAGTTCTTTGCATGGGCTGCACAAAGGACTCAACGCTCCCACCGTCTTTTCACTACAACAAACCTCCGAAATCGTGGGCGGCAAACGGACGGCGAGAACGGCGAAATTTTCAAACCGGGCCGTCGATTTAAAAGATATGACCACCTATCTGCGTAAACATTCAATGTCAGCTACTTGACTGGACCTATTTTCATGCTCCTGCGGGGAAGTGACTGGACCCCCACTGCCCTCCCTCCTGGTCGTAGGGAATAAAGAAATTGTACGGATCCCCATTGATGCAGTGTGAACAGCATCCGTCGGGTGTCCGGGCACGCACATTCAGTACGGTATTGTTTCTGCGGCAAAAGCACGCTAGTCCATTTTCAATTTTTTTTCAGAGAGGGTTCTTGAGAACAGCCGCGGATGTCTTAAATTTCAAGACAACACTTTAAACGTGAAAGGATTTGAGCCGCAGGGGCAATCAATTAAACCTCAGAGATACCGTGGGGGAAGGGTTCAAATTTGACTTCTGGATATTTTACACGACTGCGGTTCAACCAGTCAAAATGGGGGCATAAATCATTTATTTTTTTTGTTCAAACTAGGTTTGTTGTGTAGGCGAAGGTTTACTTTGCGCTCAAGGATGGAATTTCTCCTAGGGTCACGAAATGTGTGTCAACGTGAAGAGTGTTGGGGAAAAACTGAAACACGCTGCAGCCCCCGCTAGCCCAGAATGACCCATAATAACTTGATTTGTATTGAAAATTGCGTTTTCCGCAATCTTAAGTTGTTCCACTACCTTGACCCCCCCCCCCCCCCCCACCCCTTCAAAAAAGAATATGGCTGAATCGTATGATTTTTAACCGTGCAGAAGTAAAAATGGTCAAAATTTGAACACAGATATATTTGTGCTTATGGGCACGGCTCCTGACTCCTGCATCCCATCACTCACTCACTGACGCATTTCCTCCATACGACGCCAGCGCCACTGTGCAGACAGAGAGTTTGGGAGTTTGGGAGCCCCCCAGTTTCAAAGGGACGAAACGAACCCAAAACATCCCTCACTTCAAACAACTCATGTGCAAGAGATACACACCACACGAGGTTGGCGAGCACATTTTTGTAAATGAGAGAGACGCCCCGAGGCGCCGTGACCTGTCCGAATTCCTGCGGGTTAAAAGAAGTCCAAAAAAGGTCTCTGCTGACAACTGATCGAATTTCCGCCAAATTCGGATGCCAAAATTAAACACAAATTGGCGCGACCCAAGTTTTGGACCAGTCATGCACGCTGGGCCACTCTGTCCCTTCCCAAAAAATATGCTCGCTAACCTCGTGCGATGAATACTTTTCGTACATGAGTTGTTACCGGTTGTTACAAAAAGAGCTCGTTTGCCAAAATTGTCCACTTTTGACCAACTGTATCTCTGCTCAAAAGTGATTCTTTGACTTGCGATTTTACAGGGCTTCTTATTTAGAGCCTCATCTATGGGTTTACACAATTTCATCATCCTAGCTCGCAGTCAAATTCAACAGGGACGGCCTTAATGCTCAGCGTAGTTATCTAAGCGGTTCGTCATGCAAACTTTTTCTGCGAAAATGAGGCGAAAGAGATATTCGGCATTTACATGAAACGAACCGGGGGGGGGGGGGGGGAATCTCGGATATGTGACGTAAGGGTAGCGATATTTCAAAAATATTACTTGAGATGGGGGGGGGGGGGGGGGTCGCTAGCTTTTACGAACCCTTACGTTGGGGCGAGGGGGACTAAAATTGGTTCGTAAGGTACAAACCAATACGTAAGAAGAAAGTTCGTAACACGGAGCTGCAGTTTTCTCTGCAAAACGAAGAAGTTTTCTTCGTAAGACTTGATTAGTGTGGATGCTAGTCGGTTACGTCTCGGAGAAGCACGGTGTATAGATGGCGTCACTCTGCCACCGAGGGGAAGGGTGATGCATAAAAAACTTAATTATTAAATAGGCTACTGTCTCAAGTCAAGGCAGGAGTGAATTGGTCAGAGTGCTGCCTAAGCTCCGCCGTACTTACGCTTCGCTCGCTTCGCTCCCCCGGATGGGGACTTTGGCGCTCACCGTGGGGGACTCCGCCCGCCCGTGTGGCAGCCTCGTGGCCGCCCGGGGTACGGCTAGGGCTGTGCAATATTCCTTTTTTGAGCCCGAGCGGAGCGAGGAGCTCTCTGCATCGACTATTCCGCTTTTTTTATTTTCCTCTTCTTAGCAAGTGTCGTTGTTGCCACATTCTGCATTCAGTTTCATTCCAACACCGCTAGATGGGGCCACAGAAATGGGCGGAGCTATGCTGCGGTTCTACCAACTTTCAAAATTTATAGTTATTTTATAAATATTAATTACCGTTGTTCCTCCATTATATTTAACATGTTTTTTTATCATACGATGTAATTGAACCCTTGTGATGTCCGATGGTAAGGGATGGATGGAAGGACGAACGGTTTGCCAACTGGGTTTTATTGCGTCAGAGACAGACAGCGAGTACAGGAGTACATACACTCTCGGCCGGAGCCGGACCCGAAGTGGCGAGCGGAGCGCCGCCACCAGCCAGGAAGGCTGGGCGTAAGTTGGGTTGCCTACCCATACGGCTGACCCTGCATGGTTGCCAAAGTAATACCTAGGTTGGTACACAACAACCCTCCCTCTGTAGCTTGAAACAGGGTTTCACAATTACATGCTAACACCATTAATTTTTTTTAACAATACTGTTGTAACGCTGGGTCAGGGTTCGTGGGGGTGTGTCAGGGAGCCAAGGATTAGGGAAAGGGGAGGTTGAAACGGGTTTAATCGAGGGCGATGTGACACAGTTCAGCGCTGGACTCTCACTGCCCCGAGTCCGCGGGCCCGGTCCCCCTTTTGTCGCCTCGGGTCCGGCCGGGCCAACAATCAGGGACCGTCCCGGCGCTCGGCTAGGCTCGGGAACACTCGGCAGGCCGGCGGTGCGTGGGAGGACGGGGAGAGGGCCCGTAGGGGGAAGCCAGCTACACAACACTTCCCCCCTCTTCCGGAAACAGGAGGGTTCCCCAGCTGGACAGTTCGAGGTAGTCCTCGAAGGAGGGCGACGGCGGCTGAGCGGCGGCCGTGGTGGTGCTTGTGCAGGGGGAGACGTTCTCGCGTGGTCCAAAGCTCGGCGACGGTCGGGCGGCCGAAGTGTCTGCGGACACGTGGCTGACGGCGGGCGGGCCAGCGCCTGGAACAGAGGTCTTTAGCGGGCTTGCGCGAGGGGGCCGCTCAAGGCGTGGACTCGGGCGGCCTTGCTCTCGTCGGTCTCGTTGTTGCCGCTCTCGACGGCGGCCAGATGATGGCCGCTCGGCCCTGCGGCTGGAGCTGAACCGGCCGTGATGGCGGGGTGCCGAAGATCGGCCGCGCTCGGCGGTCAGGGAACGGCCGCGGGACCGCTCGCTGCGGCTCCTCGCAGGCTCCGGGAGACGGTCGGTCTGCACCGCGACGGACTTGCCGGGAAGTGGAGCTCGTCTCGGAGTCTGGGTGGCTCCGTTCTTGACCCCCAGCTTCCGGGCGGTCTGGACCGCGACGTGAACCATCCTAGGTGGGCTGGCGACGCGGGCTCGTTTCTTAGCCCGTAAGCCGAGCAGGGTGTCGCGTAGGTCCATGGCTGTGACAAAAGACGGGACAGAGGGTTACCGCGTTCGTTGACGAGGGGGGGGCCGGTACCTCGGCCTTGGGGGCGAGCCGGTCCACATGGACCACTTTGTTGCGCCGCGCCCGTCGAGAAGCCGTCTCGAAAAGTGGCTGGATCTCGGCGACGATGTCGTTGATCAGCCGCACAACCCGGTAGGGGCCGTCCCAAGGGCTGTCCAGCTTGGGACAACGGCCGACCTTGCGCCGTGGGGTGTACAGCCAGACCTCTTGGCCCTCGCGGATCGGGTTGTACGTGCCCGCAGAGTCGTAGTGGTCCTTGGCGCGGGCCTGCGCGGCGGCATTGTTCCGCCGGACTTCCTCGTGGACCACACGGAGGCGGTCACGGAGCTAGGCCGGATACCTCTGGACGTCGGACTCTTCGTCGTCATCCGGGGGAGGAGGTCGCTCCAGGTCGGCGGGGAGAGTGATGTTTGTCCCGAACATCACCTCGGCCGGAGCGAAGCGGGTGGCGGCATGAGGCGTGGCGCGGTAGCTCATCATGAGGAGGGGGAGGACCTCATCCCAATCACGCTGGTCGTACCGGATCATCCGGGCGAGGTGGCTGGTGATGACCCTCATGAAGCGTTCGACCTTGCCGTTGGAACTCGGGTGCAGAGTGAGGGAACGGCTCTTCCTGATGCCGAACAAGGCCAGGACCTCGGCGAAAAGTCGAGCCTCGAACTGGCGTCCCTGGTCGGTGTGCACGACTCGCGGGGCGCCGTACCGAGTGAAGACATGACGCACCAAGGCGCGTGCCACGTCGTCCGCGGTGATCCTGGCGACGGGGATCGCCTCGGGCCAGCCGGAGAAGCTGTCGATGGCGACGAGACAGTACCTGTTCCCGGACGTTGAACGGGGCAGGGGCCCCAGCAGGTCGCAGTACCACTTGGAGCGGCAGACGCCGGCGAGGGTGCCGCGGAGGGGTGCCCTGGTGCGCACGGCGGGGCCAATCTTGCGGGTGCACGTCTCACACGCGTTGACGGCGTCCCTCGTGTCGTCGTACATGCCCGGCCAGTAGAAACGGCTTCGCAGCGTGGCCAGGGTCTTGGTGATGCCGAAATGGCTGCCGGTCCCGGGGGAGCTGTGGTACACCATCACGGCCTCCAACACCTTAGACCTGGGCAGCACCAGCTGCCACGTGGTGCGACTGGGGTCTGTCGGGTGGCACCAGCGCCGGTACAAGAGTCCGGAGCGAACGGACAGGCTGGCCCACTGCTGCCACAAACAGTGCGACTCCCAGCTGTACGACTCGGCCACTTCACGGTGGGGCCGGACGCTGCTCTCGGCGAGGGCGGTGAGGATGGTGTTGATGCCGGGGTCCAGCTTCTGTGCAGCCCGCAGCTCGTCGGTTGACCATTCCGGGGCGGGGGCCACGGCGGTGCGGGAGATGGTCACGTGGGGGACGTCCTCCCGAGACTTGAGCTCTTGCTCCTCTAGCCGTTTGCACTTGGTGCAGGCGGCGGTGCAGGGCCGCAGCTCGCCGGTCGGGCTCGGGTACCGAGACAGGGCGTCGGCGTGGCTCATGAGGGCGCCCTTGTGGTACTCCAGTTCGTAGTTGTACGACTCCAGGCGCTCGATCCAACGCGCCAGCTTGCCTTCAGGATTCCGGAACTTGCGGAGCCACTGGAGGGACGAGTGGTCGCTCCGGATGGTGAAAAGGGGGGCCCCCGACAGGTAGTGGTGGAACTTTCGGACGCTGTCCACTACCGCCAGCAGCTCGCGCATGGTGACGCACAAGCGCATCTCGGACGACGAAAGGGCGCGGCTGTGGTACGCGATCACCTTCTCCTCCCCGTCCTGAAGTTGAGAGAGGACAGCACCGAGAGCCAGGGCGCTGCAATCCGTGTCCAGGACGAAAGGGCCCTTGGAGAGGTCGGGAGTAGACAGGATGGGGGCTGAGACCAGGGCCTGCTTGAGGGCGTCGAAGGCACGCTGCGCCTCGTCGGTCCACTCGAAGTCGACGTTGAGCCGGGTGAGCAGCTGCAAAGGCCGGGCTAGCTCGGTGTAGTGCTCCACGTTGTTTTGATAGTAGCCGCACAGACCGAGGAAGCTCTGGACTTGTTGTCGTCCTGTGGGAACTGGCCAGTCCAGAACCTTGGCGGTCTTCTCGGGGTCGACGGAGATGCCGGCCGCAGAAACGACATGGCCGAGAAACTTGAGGCTGCGTGTGACAAGGCAGCACTTTTTGGGCTTGAGCAGCAGACCCGAGCGGCGGATGCGCAGGAACGGGCAGGAACACTTGCCGCAGGCGCTCCAGGAGGGCGTCAAACGTTTGTCCAGCGACGGCCAGGTCATCTAGGTACACGGAGGTCACGGTGCCAGGGACCTCTGGCTCCAGTTCTCCGGGCGGCGGGGGGTCGTGGAGCACGCGCTGCATCACCGAATGGAAGATACCAGGGGCGGTCTTGAGTCCGAACGGCAGGACGACGTACTCGAACAAGCCCATGTCCGGGACGATGACGGCAGTCTTGTGCCGATCCTTCTCCGCGATCTTCAGGTTGTGGTAGCCCCAAACGAAATCACCGGCGAAGTACCACTCATGACCACCAAGATGTTCGAGGAGGACGCCGGCCCGGGGCAACGGCAGGGCCGTGCCTCGCATGACGGTGTTGAGCATGCGGTAGTCCGAGCAGACGCGGAGGGTGCCGTCCTTCTTCTTCACCAACACCAGCGGGGAGGCCCAGTCCGAAGTGCTGGGGACGATGGCGCCGTCGTCGAGGTAGGACTGAAACTGCTTCCTCACCTCCTCGCGCTTGTGGATGGGGACGGGGCGCGCTGGCTGTGCGATCGGCGGCGCGTCGCCTGTGTCGATGGTGACCTCTACCAGAGCACAGAACCCGAATTCGCCGTCCTTCGAGAACACATCGTGGAACTCCCGCAGGAAGGCCTCGGCTTTCCGGCGCTGCTCGGGGTCCAGCTCCGTCGCTCTATCCAGCAGGTCCTGCAGAGCTGGTGGAAGGGGAACCGAGGCTGGGAGTGCAGTACGGTCGCGTCCAGCCCGTCGAACGGGCGCACTCGCAGCCACTGGAGGTGGGGCGGCCCGGCCAGGATGCGGGGGAGGGTCCGGCCCCAAGGCGACCAAGTACACCTCGGCGATGACGGCGTGGCGCGGAATCACGAGCGCCTGCCGTGTCGGGTTCTCCAGCGTCAGCCTGAGCACCTTCCGAACACACGGAACGACACCCGGTTGGATGCGGATGGCGCTGCGTGATGAGGAAGGGGCGTTGGCGCGCGGCTCCGGGTCAAGCACAAGACCGAAGCGTGTGTGGTCGGGCCACGATGTTGGGGTGGGGGAAAGCGGTCCTCGGTCAATAGGGTGGCTGCCGGCGGTTGCGGCTGCAGCGGGCCACTCCCGGTCCAAAGGCACCTCGCCGGGTTCCGGTGTCAACGTACGGCTCTCGTGTACTGACGTGACCACGCGCGTCCGCGTGTCACCCGTGGAACCCTCTCGTGGCGAGCCTATTCCCAGAGGACCCACTATTCCTTTAGGGGCACATCCTCCTGGGCGGACACGGCGGGCGGCGCGCAGCGCAGGGGGATGCCAATCCGAACAGAGCAGAGCACTTGTGGTACACTGGCTGTTAGCTGGCACCCGGAGCTCGACAGGACACCGTACACAGAGGAACGCATTGAAGTGGTACAGGGCCGGGACATGACTGCTGGCGTGAAAGTCGACCGACAGGGGCAGTGGTAGAGGATGCTGAGGGTCACGCCGGCGGATCACAAACCGATTGAAACCCATGTGGACGTAGGCCCCAAGATGCACCATGAGGTCTGCACCGAGCAGACAATCCTCGGGCATGTCGGTCTCGAACACGTCCCACTCGACGCCAACAGGGCTGAATCTAAATTTGACCCGCCTGGGGCCGTAGGCCGGGACGACAGTGCCGGACACACCGCGGAGCCGAAGGCGAGAAGGCGGGGGCGGCGGACCAGGGAGGAGGCCGCGGCGCACAAGTGAGACGACAGCACCGGTGTCCAGGACGGTCATGCAGGGGACGCCGTCGATGGGGAGGACGATGACGGGGGCGACCGGGCTGAGCGGCTCAGGCAGGAACGCCGGAGGTGGTGGTGCAGGAGCAGAAGAGACAGCAGGGGATGTACTCGCGGCATGGCCCCGGGTCTCCCCTAGTGACGGGACCGACGGTCGTTTCCCGAGTGGCGGCGCTTCTCTCGGTGGCCATCACGGTCACGGTCCCTGCCGCGGTCCTCGCGGCGGCTGTCTGAGGGCGGTCTCTGGTCGCACTCACGGCCAACATGTCCAGGGCGGTGGCAGCGCCAGCAGATGGGTTTGCCGTCGTCCGTCCACTTGAACGCTGAGCGGCCGTTCTTCTTCTCCGTCCTGGCAGCCGCCGGCTGCGGCTTCTCGACAGCGGCGGCGCGGATGGCGGCGGGCAGGCCAGCGAGGGCCGCGAGGACGTCGGTGACAGTCCGGGCGGGCGACGGCGGGGCGGCGGCGGTCGGCGGCGGCGTGGAGTCCTCGACGGCCACCTCGACCTGGCGGATCCGCTTGACGGGCGGCTCGTCCTCCAGCTCGGTGGCGATGGCGAGGGCGGTTGCCAGGCTGTCGGGCCGCGAGAGGCGGATGAGGCGCCTGGTGCTGGGGTCGGCGATCCCGGCCAGGAAGTTGTCGAGGATCAATTTGCCCATGACGGTGCCGTTGCGACCGATCTCCGGGTCGTCTCGGTACGCCTCCCGACAGATGAGGTCGACGTGGAGGCCGAAATCCCGGAGGCTCTGTGATGGCCCCTGATGAGCCGCCTTTAGGGCCTGCACGGCCTGGTTGCGGGGACGGGGCTTGCCAAACCTGGTCTGGAGGGCCGCGTCCAGTTCGCAGAAATCGCCGATCTGCGCAGCTGTCAGGGTGGACAGCACGTGGGACGCCGGCTCACGCAGCGCCATTACCAGGCACTCGGCCCACTCCGCCATTGGTCGCCTGGCCGCCAAGGCGACGAACTGCGCCCGGTAGTAGGTGTAGTCCGAGGAGCCATCGTAGGTGGGGAAACTCGCGCTACGGAGCTGAGAAGGCCTCGCTTCAGGTGGGGCGAAAGGCCGCTCCGTCGAACACCAGCGGGAACACCCGGGCTGCGACACGGCTGTCAAGACCGGCACAGGGCGAGGACACGGCGCGTAGACGGGCTCCTCGTCGTCGAACGCGGCGGGCACGGGGGCCGTGGGACTTGCCATGGGCTCCTCCGGGTACCGTGGGTACCGGACAGGAGAGTGTCGGCGCGGGGTCGGCGCGGGGTGCAGCCGCTCCACCCGAGGGTCGGCCGGGACCGGGACCTGGACGACGGCCTCGATCTCGGCGGTTGCAGCAGCCACGGCCGCGCGGGTCGCTGGCCTCCGCACGGGCCGCTCAACGGCCGGAGCAGGGTCCGGGGAAGGGTCTCGAGCTCGGGCCGGAGGAGGGGCCGGTTGATCACGCGCAGCTCGGCGAGCGGCTTCGGCTCGGCGGTCTCGACGCCGCGGGGGAGCTTGGGCACGGGGGCGAGCTGGCGCACCGTTCGCGCGACGCCGGGGAGCCATCACAGCCGCGGAGGTCACGGGTCACGGACGAGACAGAGACACAGGGGTAGTGGTGACGGGAACCGGGTGCACGCAGTACCTGGGTCCGATCAGCACGACGCCTTTGTCGCTGAGGGGGCTGGAACTGCAGACGGGAGGCAGGGACGCTCTGGACCAGCAGCGGAGCAGCGGCGGCGCTCGAGGGGGGGGGGGGGGGGGGGGGGGCAGGCGATAGCAGCCACCACCAACTACTCGACCTAGTCCTAGGCGCCGTGAGCACGAGCCCGACGAACCCGATCCCACCAGCTGCCACCAGTGTTGTAACGCTGGGTCAGGGTTCGTGGGGGTGTGTCAGGGAGCCAAGGATTAGGGAAAGGGGAGGTTGAAACGGGTTTAATCGAGGGCGATGTGACACAGTTCAGCGCTGGACTCTCACTGCCCCGAGTCCGCGGGCCCGGTCCCCCTTTTGTCGCCTCGGGTCCGGCCGGGCCAACAATCAGGGACCGTCCCGGCGCTCGGCTAGGCTCGGGAACACTCGGCAGGCCGGCGGTGCGTGGGAGGACGGGGAGAGGGCCCGTAGGGGGAAGCCAACTACACAACAATACTATAAAAGGACCACAAGAAACATAGCTGTTAAAAAAACACAAAGAGAGAAAGGACCCAGCTAAAGCAAAATAAGAGTCAGTGCCGCAGTCAATATGAAATTGCAATCTGTGTTGCATTTAAATTTAACAATACTAATGAATCAGGACACAGTGCACTGCAAATTTCACGAAAAGGAATAGTAATTATATAACCTGTGCATTCCGTTCCCGAATGGACGTTAAAGCTACACATTCAAGCACTGCTCTTTCGATATAATGGCCCTTTTCTACAAGAAAAAAAAAGAAACAAAAAAAAATCCACCTTCACCCTGACACCCAGGTTTCAGGTGTACCTGGGGTGCGGGTTTCGCGTCGAGCGTTCCGGCCGATCTAGGGCCGAACCCCGTCCTGTCCCGTAACCTCGCGCGGAACCCCCGCGGTCAACACCGCCTCTCGGGTGGCTTGGGCCGGTCTGGCCCCGACCACGGCTTCTTCCCTGGTCGCCAAAGCGTCCGCGGCCTCCAAAGCTGTGGCCGGCTCCTGCCGTGGGCAGCTGGCCACCACCACCAGGTGCCCGTTGTGCTGGGTGGTACCCGCCGCTGTGGCGCCGGCGTCCTTCTGGACTCCGCTGCTCCGGCTGGAACCCGTCGCTACGTCGACGGCGCTGGCAGGGTGCTCCCCCGCGGCCGCGGCCTCGGTCCGACCGTCCCGGTGTCGACGGTGGCTCCCCGTGGCCCGGCTCTGGCGGTGGCGCTGTCGCCGTGCGGTCCCTGGTGTCGCCGGCAGGTCTGGGACCCTCGCCGACGGTGGTGGCGGGGGTGGTGGCTGCCTGGGCGCGTCGCCTACCGGTGGGGGCGGCGGCGGCGGCGGCGGCTGTGCTCCGCCGTCGTGTGGCCTCCCGCTGGGCCCGCCCCAGAGGATCCTGAGCCTGGTGAAGACGCTGCTGGGTCTCGGTGAGGCCCTTCGAGTGGTTGTCGGGGCCCTCGGGGCTGTGGCCCTCGGAGCGGCTGCTGGGCCCCTCGGTGTGGCTGACTCCACCCGTCGCCGCAGCTGGTTGTGGTGGCGGACGGCCCCGTTGTCCAGGACCTCCATGCGGTTGCCGCGGTGTCCTGCCACCGTAGCTGCATGCCATTGCTTGGAACCAAACTTCTTGTACCAGACTGGGTCGCCTGGAAAGAAACGGGTCTGTTGAGTCACGGGTTCAGCTATTTCAGGTTTGGGCCTGATTGACCATAGCGCGGTGCGCACTTGGCGTCCCATGAGGCGTTCATTGGGCGACTTTCCATCCTCCCCTGGCGTAGAGCGCAAGGCATCGAGCACGGTGTCCACTTTGGCTTGCCAGTCCTGTCCCGGAGACACTTGTCGTTCTAGCATTTCCTTGGCTGTTCGAACCGTACGTTCCGCCCTCCCATTTGAGGCAGGGTGGCGCGGTGCCGTGAACAGTTGTCTAATGCCCATTGCGGCACAAAACTCCAGAAATCTTTTAGACGTAAAAGCCGAACCGTTATCACTGACAATAGTGTACGGGAGCCCATTGTAGCGGAAACACGTACGGAGGCAACGGATGGCCTCCTCCGTCGTGTGGCCCGAGACCAAACCGATGTCCATCCATCCGGTTTGTGCGTCCACCACTACCAGAAAATTTTTGCAATGAAAAGGTCCTGCAAAATCAATGTGCAGTCTCTGCCATGGCCCGGTCGGTTGCGGCCAGGGCGTTACTGGCAGAGCCGGCGCATGAGCGCGGGTTGCTTGACAGTTTGGGCATTTAGCCACCATGTCCTCGATCTGTGTGGCCAATCCTGGCCACCAGAAGAGTACTCTGGCTAAGGATTTACTTTTGACGATACCCAAGTGTGCGGCGTGGAGATGGCGTAGCGCTGCTTGGCGAAGGCTGGGTGGCATGACCACTCTCTCTCCCCACAGCAGACATCCGCGGCTTGCAGACATCTCCAGGCGCTTCTTGTAGTAGACTCCCGCTTCGCCGCCAGGATCCTGCGACGGCCATCCTTCCCGAGTCCACTTCAGGACCTGTTGCAGTGTCTCGTCCTTCGCCGTGTGCTCGGCGACCTGCTGCCAGGTGAGGTGCGGGCTGCTGATTCCCGTCATCAGGGACAGTCCACACGGCTCTGGTGTCTCCGGCGGTGCTGTACCTGGAATGACCAAACGGCTCAGTGCATCTGCGTTGGAATGCAGCTTCCCTGGACGGTAGCGGATTTCATAGTCATAGCAACCGAGAGTGATAAGCCATCTCTCCACTCGAGGGCTGAGGACCTGTGGCATGGGTTTCTGCCTACCAAATAGCCAGATCAAAGGCTGATGGTCGGTCAGAATGACAAACTTACGGCCCGCTAAGTAGCGGTGCCACTTCTTGACCGCGAAAATGATAGAGAGGGCCTCAATATCAATTTGCGAGTAATTCTTCTCGGCCGCGGACAGAGCACGCGAGGCGTACTCGATCGGCCGTTCACTGTTGTCCGGGGGGTAAACATGACTGAGTACCGCCCCGACTCCGACTGGGCTGCCGTCGGCCGCGACAACAATGTCCTTGTCTAGGTCATAGTGCACCAGTAAATCTGACGAGCAAAGCATGAGCTTCGCTTTCTGAAACGCCTGCTGCTGCGGCTGGTCCCATGTCCACTTGGTCTCCTTGTCCAGGAGTCGGTACAGAGGTCCGCAAACCGTGGCACGGTGAGGCAGAAATTTTTCATAAAAATTGAGCTTACCTAAAAAGGCGCGCAACTCACTGACATTTACTGGCGCTGGAGCGTCTGCGATGGCCGCGACTCGCTCCGGCAGAGGCGTCACTCCCTCGGCGTCGAGGTGAAACCCCAAGTAGTTGAGGGACTCCATCTCGAACTCGCACTTGTCGTGGTGCACCCGGAGTCCTGCTGCACTGAGACGGGTGAGAACTTCATGGACCAGAGCGTTGTGCTCTTGGCGCGTCCGGCCCCGGACCAGGATGTCGTCCAGCCAGACTTTCACTCCGTCCAATCCTGCCAAAAGGTCACAAATTATTCTTTGGAAAATTCCAGGCGCAGCACTCACGCCGAAGGGAAGCCTGTGTACCGAAAACAGCCCTTTGTGGGTGTTCACAGTCAAAATCTTCACCGTTGCCTCATCCACAGGTACCTGTGTGTACGCCTGTGTGAGGTCGATCTTGGAAAATACCTTACCACCCGAGAGTGAGGAAAACACCTCTTCAATTGTGGGCATAGGGTATCGATCCAGTTTGATCACGTGATTCACCATAATCCTGTAGTCGCCACACAACCGTGGTCGACCGTCATCCTTAAATACGGGCACAATGGGCGTGGCCCACTCTGCTGTCTGCAGGGGTCCCTTCCAGACCCCGTCAGTCACTTTGCGTTCAATCTCGAGCTCCACTGCCCGTTGTTTGGGAAACGGAACTTTCCTGGCATTGAAACGCATGGGTCTGACTTCCGGGCCAATGAAAAATGAGATGGCCTCGCCGCGGTACTCACCGAGCCCCGGCTGAAAACACTCGTAACTCTTGAAGTCGAGTGTACCAACCTTGACTGTCTCGTCGAGCTGGTGTACCTGCAGCGAAATTCCAAGAGCTGGGAACCACTGGCGCCCTAGTAGGCTGGGCCCGGTCCCTGGGCCGCCGCCTACGAAGACAGGCAGGGTGCATGTCTCTCCGTTGGGCCTCTGCACGGTCCCCCAAAAGAACCCCATGATGGTGACTGGCGCTGCGGTCCAGACCGCCAGCTTGATAGGCGACTCCAGCAGTGCCGGCCTGTTCGGCGCTGGCCAATGCCGCTCCCATGTCGTCCTGCTGACGAGAGTCACCGGGGCCCCCGTGTCAACCTCAAACGTCATGGGCTAGCCGTCGACCGTCACCTGCAACATTTCCGGTGGCGGGATGAGTATCGGGTTCACTTGTTTTGACTCACCCTTTGTTGTCATCTTGAAAAGCGAGTACTCAAACCCGACTGCGTCATTGGAAGTCACGCTGGGCCCGAGTTGGCCAGCGTCTCCCGTTGACGGCGTCCCTCTTGCTGCGGCCGGGCCAGCGGACAGCGCCGACAACTGGGCCTCCGGGCCGGCCTGGGGGTTGGTTGTCCCCGTCGGCGTCAACCCGGGCTCCGGTTGTGCTCTGGACGCGGCCATGGCGTTGGCCCGCCCCTTCGGTTTCCGCTGCTTCTTCTTCTTAGCTTCTGCTGCCACGGAGCGTTTCTTTGTGAAACACCACTTCTCAATGTGGCCCACATTGCTGCAGAAATTGCAGGCGGTGTTTTTGAAGCGGCACGACTCCGGGTCATGCGCTGCGCCACACCTGAATACCTGAAGCACTCAGAAACAACCACTTTAGGACTGTGAGTTAGGGCATTCCTGTTCCCCTTTCCGGAAGCCTGGAACTTGTTTACTGCGTGAGAGTCGCCCGTCGTCACGTCGATCGCCGCCTGCTGCGCCAGCTCGGCCGACCTGGCCGTTCGGACGGCGTCGTCCATGGTGATGTTGTCACCGGACCGGAACAACAGCGCCCGAATTTCTAGATTCGCAACTCCGACCACCAGCCGGTCTCGGAGTGCCCTATCTTCCGACGCGCCAAACTTGCAAGGTTTCACCATCTTGCGCAGCACGGTCACGTAGTCGGTGATTGTTTCACCCGGAAGTTGGTTACGCAGGTTAAATTCTGCTGTCGCCACGATCACGCTTGGTTCCGGCTGCAGGTGCTGATCAATTCTCGTGCACAACGTCGCAAAGGTTACCGCCTCGTTGCGGAGGGACTGGCCCACAATTGCCTCCATAAACTCGAACATAGCGTCCGACGAGATTGATACAAGCTCGGCTTTGCGCATCGAGTCCGCGCCTAGCCCTCTGCGTTCGCAGTGGAACAGAAACTTCTGGTAGTACACCGTCCATTTTTGTGCCCCGTCGGGGTCAAAGGATGGAAATGCCGCGGACGCAGCCATGGTTCGGCTGGCCGCTCGGCTTCACTGACAACAACAGGGGGTGATACAGTCACTTGTACTTGCCGGTTGTCCCCTGGTCGTTGTTGTCAGCCTCCGGGTCGGTCCGCTGTCGCTGTCTCCGCGACACGTGGTGGCTGGCTGTTGGCTTGTTGGCTTGTCTGAAGTCCGAAGCCGTCTTCTGCACTCTGGCCGGCGTTCGATCACTTCCCGTTGAAGTCCGGAATTCGCGTCTCGTCGCCACTGTGATGTCCGATGGTAAGGGATGGATGGAAGGACGAACGGTTTGCCAACTGGGTTTTATTGCGTCAGAGACAGACAGCGAGTACAGGAGTACATACACTCTCGGCCGGAGCCACACCAACATACACTCCACCCCCTGAGGAGCCGCAAGGCTGAGCAGGGGCTGGGACCCCCCGGGGTCAGCCAGCAACAGCGCATAAAAAAAAAAAAAAAGCCGGACCCGAAGTGGCGAGCGGAGCGCCGCCACCAGCCAGGAAGGCTGGGCGTAAGTTGGGTTGCCTACCCATACGGCTGACCCTGCATGGTTGCCAAAGTAATACCTAGGTTGGTACACAACAACCCTTGGTAACAAACTGCAAATTAACAGAATGTAAATCATCTCAGCATGGCTGCTTAGTGTTTCAAAATGACATATCGGCATCGCACGGAGCGAGACGGAGTGGGCGGAGAATCTAAAACAATTGTACCAATATACTTAAAAAAAGAATTCCAGTACATTTAAGGAAAGCAGACGTAACCAATCTGCAAGAGTCCACCATTGGGCATGTGATCACATCAAATCCGATCTATTTTAGAGTCGTCCCCTGGTCAATGAGGAGACCTATTGTCGCCAACTTAGATCCATATTCGCATTGGTCTGCGCTCTGGTTGGTGCCTCCCAACGCGACCGTGGCTTGTGATGGTCCGCCACGCAAACCCAAGTAACAATGTCGGTTTGGTCGCGCGGTCTAATACAGCGGTTCACCGTGCGGCGCGTCGCCGGTTCAAATGTCAGAACTTTCCGTTTTTCCTTTATGATTTTTTTCTAAACTTAAATTTCCAAATTGTGACTAGCAAACTATTATCAACACTCATCGTTCAGTTCACGAGGGCGACTCAGTGCTGTAAGCGCTGGAATTTTTCATATCGCGATACGATATTAACTTCAGATCGAGGGATGGATGGATATATCGTATCGACGATACATATCGGGGATATCGACAAATATCGGCATATCGAGGGGTATCGTGGTATCGAGGAATATCGTTATATCGAGGGATATCGTAGTATCGAGAGATATCGTGGTATCGGGAGTTTTTGGTATGGGGCTATTCACATATGACGTAACTACTTGAAGAGGGGGGGGGGGGGTCCTATGTGGCCAAAGTTGTGATTACGCAATATGTGAATGGCCCCTAACAGGGATATCGTGGTATCGAAGGATATCGCGATATCGAGGGATATCGTAATATCGGGGGATATCGTGGTATCGAAGGATATCGGTAACTCGATACAGGGTGTTTCTTATCGTGAGGTCCCACTTCAGGTCTGGACAGGGGACACCTAGAGAAGTGTTTTGGGCATAAGAACCCATGGGCGCAAATGTCACGTTACAGCGTTACACGAGGGTTACCTCTGTTCATTATGCGCCTGGATGGTAGGCAACCCATCGATAACGGTACGCCATACCAACCCGTCCCACCCCGCTGCCGCCTCTTTTCCACGGCTGAAATGAATTTTCTTGGGAACGGTTTGTCACGTTGAATTGCAGTCAATTCTTTTTTTGGCAAAGTCAGAACAAAAACAGGAAACAAAACGAGCAAAAAATTCTTCGTCACAACACAAACAGAATTCAGTCTCAGCAGAAAAACAAACACGGTTACAAATGTTCAAAGTGTCCTCCACTAACCGCAATGCAATTTGCGACCCGCTGTCCCCACGCTGTCCGCACTCGCTCAAACATACCAGGGTTTTGGAGGATGAGGGCCTCCATGGCACCCCACAGTAAGAAGTCTCGCTCTTGATACAATCGCAGTATTCTTAAACTCCTTGGTCTGGTCTCAAACTGAGAAACGATTTTTCTGGGTGTGGGGCCGTACCAAGACTAAGCGGCAACGGGTCCCTGGTGTTCTTGCAGGAGGTTTTACCCAAGTTACTCGATGATGTGCCCCTTGCAGGTCGGATCGAAATGTGATTTTTGATGTAACGAGAAGTTTCTTCATGTTTTGTTTTCTGTTTTTGTGAAAGCATTTATCAACAATGAATTGACAACAATTTAAAGTGGCCGAGAAAGTTCATTTCAGTGGGAGGGGTTGGTGTGGCGTACCGTGCTCGATGGGTTGCCTACCATCCCGGCGCACAATGAACAGAAGTAACCCTCGTGTAACGCTGTAACGTGACATTTTCGCCCATGGGTTCCTATGCCGAAAACACTTCTCCAGGTGTCCCCTATCCACCCTGAAGTGGATGACCTCACGATGAGAAACACCCTGTATATCGATGAGGTTTGACAAAAAATATTGGACCCCTCGATATCAAGGTGATATCGATATCGACTCGATATATCGTGATATCGCACAGCCCGAGGTACGGCGGGCCTTGCCCGCCCGCAACCGCGAACTGCGCCCGCGTATTTTTTCTGTCTATTTAATCTAATTGAGCTACCCCGGCCTCTCCTAACCTAACCTAATCGAGCCAGGCCCCAACCTAACCTAGCCAGCACGGATGGCCACAACTTTTTTCTTCCTCTGTAGAGTAGACTTTTGGTGGTGTCTGCCGGGATTACCCCCTTAGCCTAACCTAACCTTGAGTGGACTTTGGTGGTGTCCCCCAGTGTTTCCCTGGGCCTGATTTAACCTTAGGTAGGCTTTGGTGGCGTCTCCCTGGGTCCCTATGGCCTAAACTTGAGTGGACTTTGGTGGGGTTCCCCCAGTCTTCTCTTAGGCCTAACCTAACCTGAAGTAGACTTTGGTGGTGTCTCCCGGAGTTGCCCTTGGCCAAACCTAACCTCAAGTTTACTTTTGTACAGCACCCTGGTGTTCCCCTGAGCCTTACCTAACCTTTTGTGGACTTTAGTCGTGTCCCGCAGTGTTCCCCTGCGTCTAACCTAACCTCAGGGGGACTTTGCTAGAGTCCCCAAGTGTTCCCCTGGCCCTAAGCTAACCTCCAGTGGACTTTGGGAGTGTCCCCCAGTGTTGCCATTAAAACTGCCCTACTGATTTTCTGTATACATCACTCGTTCCAAATACGAACTAAAAATACCATACCTATTGGTATCGATTTTACCGATATGTGAAATTGTTATGGAATCCCAAATTCCTTGGTGGAGATGTCAATTCCATATGGGAACCTAGAATCCATCTGGATTTCCGCAAACCCATTGGTGGGATTGACAAAACCGTAATCAAGTTTCAAATTCCATCTGTAAAAAAAAATCCATCATGGATTTGGTATGGAAAAACAAAAAACCAGAATCGAAATATGAAAATCCACATGGATATCCGTGATTCCAGATGGGAAATCAAAATCCAGATGGAAAAGAGAAAAATCCACGATGGAATTTTAAGCGTTTCACCTGCGTTCCTGACAGCAGTAACCACCGCCTGCGCACTTTGCAGCTCCGAACGTTACATTCAGCGGCTCAAGGATGGCGCGAACAGTCGAAGTCTGGTACAGGGCTAGGTTTAATGGCGTCAGTTTCGTCATATGCAATAACGAAGGAAACTGCACCGAGGTTGCCATCTTTGGTACAGTGACACCTGACAACAACACACTCTTCTACCAAGTAGGATACGGCTGCACGCGTTTGGGCCGATTTTGCCACTTCTACACTGAAGCAGTGAGTATACTTACATGTATATTTTTGAGACCTCTTGGTTCAGAGATTGTCAAAGACCGCCACCCAAAGTTTTAAAACGTTACGAAGAATAAGGACACCGCGTCACTAAGCTTTTTTTTTTTTTTTTTTAAAGAAATTGCTTTGTATGCCGACGAAAGAATTTTTCGTGAGCCTTCAAAGAATTTCTAGGCAATGCGGACATGTTTCTTCGGAATCGGAAATGGTACCTATGCCAAACAGCTTTATTTTAATTCATTTTGCTGCTATCAAAATTTTATTAGTATCATTATTTATCTATTATCATTTTATTTATTTAACGTAACCGTTAATTAACGTATTATACGTCATATCGAAAATTCATCTCCTGTTATGGTCTTGTACTCGTCGAAATGATCTATCGTCTTCTTACCGTTGATCGACCAAAATGAAGCGCTTTATATTTTGTCTGTAGTCGAATCCAGGTCGAATCCGCTCACAACTTCTACCGGTATCGGCTTACCTCCACACAGCTGTACTGTCAGTGTGTTCTCATCAATGTAACTCAGTTATTTTGTTTCTCGGTACGAAAGAATGATTCCTTCGAGCCTTTCCCTGATGAGCCGTTAATATTCATTGTGGAATGGTGGGACGATGGAGGGCAGCCGAGGATGGAGATCAGCTTAAACTTAGTTCAGCACGCAGTGGCAGTCCTGTTAAACCCAGGACCTAACACCCTGAGCGTGATGACACATCCCTGGGAAAGAAGATTGCGCGCATATTTCTTTTCAAAGTAAGTACTTTTGGAAAAAGTTTTGTGTTTTTCTTCTTTCTTATTTCTTTCCAAGAGATTGATTAACAAACTCTTGTAATTCGCAGAGGATGGGAACATTTAGAAGGACCCTCAGCCCAATGAAGCACGCAGTGATGACGACACCAAGTCAATTAACTAGCTTGCATCGCACATTAACTTTGGTGCTCAATTCCAGGGTTCTGGGGAAATTGGGGCTGTGAAATGGTTTCTTGGAGGATAAATAAAGGTAACAAGGTAACGATAGCCACTAAATGAACCTAGACTGGACAGGAGGACGCCGGCGGCCGCAGAGGTGGGGCGGATGAGCCGCGCTAAGGCGCCAAGGAGCTCCGAGCACCAGAGAGTGAAAACAAAACGAAAGTAGGACAACGAATTCGGACACCGTTTATCCACAGCGCATTGAACACACACACACACACACACACACACACACACACACACACACCGCATTTCCTCAAAAGATACTACCGCACCCGAGATGAGTGACTGACTGAGTGACTGATACTTGAAGTTCGACCCGTTCCTGACGTCTCGGCGACCTGTGATTTGCGGCGTCGGCTTCGTCTCGGTTCGAATTCATGACCCAAAAATCCACGGAACATCGATTTTGCCACTCCTTCACCCTGAAATCGGACGATTTCTCTCGCGGGGAGAGCGCGGCGAAAGGACAGGATGGCGCGACGCCCGCCACAACCGGTAGGAACGCTCGTGGGTGCATGTTCTTAGTTCGGAAACCGACCACCATGGGTGTTCTTGTTCACATGGTTACAAATGTAGCCGCTAGGTGTCGTCATCAACACAAACATCTCTGGCGTCAAAGTTCCGCCCACAGCCAGCAGTAACGCTGGTGTGTATTCTTAGTTCGGAAACTGGACAACAGAAGTGTCCGTAGGCACATTCGCTATGCTGTAGCAGGCCGTAGTGGCTAAACATCGTTATCACACTTAGCATTCTACGTACCTCTTTAGTTTGTAATAAACAAACAATCTGAGACCAAGGTAATACAAACTGGTTCTCTGGGTATTACTTATTAACTTGGTTTGTTATATTCAGGTCAGTTCGTAACAGCCCTCATACGTACAACTTGTGAGATAATACGAACCAAATACCAAAATGGTACGTAGGGAAGAGGAAATACAATTATTTCTGCAGAATACAGTCAGAATGACCTTTTATCAGAAAATATTCACACAGTTATCAACAATGAAAATTAGAGAAGAAGTGTTGAGTTGGAATGTTATCAATTAGTCTTTCATTTGCTATGATACCATTGAGTGCACAAGCATAAAGGTAGAATTTTCCAATGTTTTTAAGTACCTCTACTGTATTGTTTCAACAAGTGAGGTTAGGTGGGTGCTGAAAATTGAAAACTTAAGAGCTGTATGTTGAAGACACCAGGCAACACTTGTTTTCAATTTACCAAAACCAAGAGTGGGCTTTACCAACACCAAGAGTGGTCTTATCACCTGGACGTAAACCAAACTACCAGTCTCCACTTGTGTTGAGGTCATGTAGTTCACAAGAAAATCGCGATAAAAATCTTCCAACAAACCAGCTAACTTATTTTCTACTAAACGTTGCTTCCCCTTTCTTATGAAGATAATGCAGCACAACCTATGAACCGCACCAACCATTCTTGATAAGCAGCCGACACTTCACGCCCGTCCTAGCCTCGTGCGTGTCTACCAAGTATGAGAAATCGCGCAGCATTCGCTGCGGCTGGCAGCGTTCGACTTGTAGTATACCTTCTCGGCGCGCGTGTGATTCGCCGCAAGTGTTCATTAATCATGAGGATGGGCTGTATTAAAATAAAAAACAACTGAAAATCGATTTATGGCAGACATATTCTTTTAATTTGAAAATTGAAAATTAATCTGATTCGTCAACAGGGTGTATTTTGACGTGGGTGTAAAGTTCGTGCGCTCTCACGAACGCTGCATTGCACATGAAACATTTGAAAGGCCGATCTTCTTCTCACCCGTGTGGACGCGTATGTGCTCCACCATTTCTCCACAAGTGTCGAACGTGGCAATGCACGTAGAGCACCGGATCAGCTTTTGTCCGCCCTCGCTCCTTGCCGGGGTGGTGCAGCTTTCCCCCGTCTCCTCCGAGAGGCTCTCCCCGAGATGGACGGCAGAGGCGGCGCTGGCGGCGGTGCGAGTGCTCCTACGAAGAGCTTCCCTCCCTCTCTGTAAAAGCAAACAACAAGTTCGAGCTAGAAAAATAACGGGAAATGACATCAACTTCCGCGTCCCATTAATCGCTAGTATTTGAACCACGAACGACCAGGTTCTAGGAAGTCCTCGGAACTGTTTAAATCTGGTTCCGCGTCCATTTCCATTCCACAATATAAACACGCGTCTCACCTTGCTCGCTGGTGTCCAGTCTTCTTGTTCTGCACAGCGTTTTTTTTTGTTTTTTTTTTGAAGTTTCGGCTGGTGTCTGTCCCTCCCTTATCATAAAGCCAGGCAGCTTGGGGGAGAGTCCTGCAAAACACAAAATGATGCGAGGAATTAAAAATTAAAATTTTTCCAACGTGTTTGTATCACTTAGGATGTTGCGGAAGCAGGCTGAAGCCGTACCTGCAGTTTTCATGACAAGGCAATTTTCCCGGCTTTTCCTGTACGATGCCTTGTCGTACGCGGACATATCCCTCCATTCTGATTCACTAAAAAAACTCACGAACTTCTTCACAGCTCATCAGGCGCGGATCCAGGAGCCACTTGTGTGTGTGTGTGTGGGGGGGGGGGGGGGGCAATGTACCACTTTTTGCCTACTTACAGGCGAAAACTTCGGCGGGTTGCCTAAATTTCAGGCGCCCTTCTGGTGCCTTGGTAGCATCTTGGGGGGGGGGGGAAACCCCTTTGCCCCCCCCTTGTGTCCGCGCCTGCAGCTCATGTCTTCCATTTTCAACGTTTGATTGATTTAAACTTGGTTTGGAACCGCCTGTGTCAACTCGCATTAAAGTGCCTCTCTCAGCGATACGACACAGTTGGACTTGCAGCATGGCCGCCCAAGCCAAGTTGAGGGGTAGTTGACATAATTGTTGCCGACAGTTTAAACCGTCGCCATTGGTTTGAATCGGTTAGACTTGAACTGGCGCCATGGGGGCATCTCATGGAGGCATTTTTGTCGAAAAGGCGCCCGGAGGCTGTGCAGACCCACCGGACATTGGTTTGCATCGGTTGGGCCCTACCTGTGGCCATGGGGTCTACATGCAATAGTGTTTCTCGAAATTGCCTCTGGGAGGTAAGCAGACCCGCCGGACAGCGGTCCGCATCAAGTGGGCCCCATCAGGGGTCCCCATGAAGTACAGACATTAATATTTCCCAAACGTAAAGATTCATATCGATTCTGAATGTTCCTAGTCTGTTCTTTAGTGTTCTGCAGTGATATATAATTGTTCCGGTATGGTAAAAACTCAGTTCAATGTCGAAATAAATGGCCGGGATGCCCTCGTGACGTCCACTTACTGATGATGAAGTTGTAAAAAAAAAAGCTGCATCCTGCATGCAAAGTCGATTGTTCTTAATTGTTCCGTAGTCAAAATATTTCTAGTAACCGTCCGTCTGTCCATAATCACTTGCTATCTTCTCTGATGCCGTGTCGTCTGCTTCCATTCGATAAGGTGATGGTGGGAAATAAGTTTTTCATACCGGAGTTTCGTAGCCTCGCGCACGGCACCGGATGCTACCGAATGCTGCCGCGATCGCCGCGCCGTCTAGCAGACACGGTCAACACTACATTGTCGTGGCATAAAAATCCATGACTGGTGTGAAGTGGTCCTTTGTTTCGGAGGTTATGTTTTCATGTGTGGCAAGAGCTACACCAAAATGTAGCATGTTAAATTCCTTTTCAGGTCCAAGCAAATATATGGAAACGAGTAGGAGTACTGTCTGTCCCCTAACCTACTTTCACGTTGCATACCAGTATGTATATGGATGGGGAGGCAAACTAATAATAGAACGTATGTAAAAAAACTGTCCAAAACTATTTATTTTACTACCACGAAGTCATGACAGCCCGATAAGGGGTCTTCGATCTTATTGACTAAGTCACATGTCTTGATAATCAGTCTTCAATGAGCATGCTTGTGTAAAACACACAAAATTATTAAGATACATATCGAGAATAGAACACTCTAAGAATAAAAGAAAACAACATCAAAAAGACTGTTAAAGCCAATTCACATCAGAACACAAGTGAGAATATCACAACCATCAGACTTTCACATTAAGGTCCTATCTTCTAATTATTGAATGACCGACTCATTGTCATTCGAAATTATTACTATTCTAATATTAAGTGAAAGGTCAACCCTGAAGGCAATCGGGATCAAACAGATTACAGAGCTGGATATAATTTAAAGGCTCACAGGTATAGCATGCATGTGTAAACAACACAAAATTATTAAGATACATATCAAGAATAGAAGACTCTAAGAATAAAAGAAAACAACATCAAAAAGACTGTTCAAGCCAATTCACATCAGAACACAAGTGAGAATATAACAAACATCAAACTTTCACATTAAGGTCATAACTTCTAATTATTGGATGACCGACTCATTGTGATTTGAAATTATTACTATTCTAATATTAAGTTAAAAGTCGAAGACCCTGAAGGCAATCGGGATCAAACAGATTACAGAGCTACAATTTAAAGGCTCACAGGTATAGCATTCATGTGTAAGGAACACAAAATTATTAAGATACATATCAAGAGTAGAAGACTCTAAGAATAAAAGAAAACAACATCAAAAAGACTGTTCAAGCCAATTCACATTAAGGTCACATCTTCTAATTATTCAATGACTGACTCATTGTCATTTGGAATTATTACTATTCTAAAATTAAGTTACAGATCGAAGACCCTGAAGACAATTGAGATCAAATAGATAACAGAGCTGGATATAATTTTAAGGCTCACTGGTATAAAGTTCCATTGCTTTAAAAAATAAAAATTATAGATAGACATCATGACATCATGATACAAACTTATTCGAAAAACACTTACACTAATGTGTACAAATATTCTGAGTTAGTCCCAAAACTCAACAATCAGTAATCAATCTGAAGGCACCAAAATGGTCATCACTATTAAAACACCCATGATGATAAACACAAACAGACATACATATAAGATGCAAGAACAAAAGCTTGATGTGATTCTCAAATCTCTGTGAAAAACAGAACAAGCGGTCTGACTTCCTGTTCTTCATGGACAGTGATGACCCCGTTACGTATGTTATCATACTTTTCCCACTTGCCATCTACTCTGTGGAGATTGGAGATATGATACAGTGTGTCGAGGCTGGAGGGCAATGAGACCAGCCAGTCTAAAATTTTTCTGAGGCCTTCCAACAACGATACCCCCTAAATCACTTAATAATAATAGTGTCTTTGGATGAGGGAGGTCTGTGTAGGACATAAATAAATGCGGTGGGAATGCACACTTCACACTACGCTTTCCATCGCATCCTTGTTGTAGGCACAGTTGCAGGTGCATCCCAATACTTCGGTTACAAGCTGCACTGAGATTGCCATACCCTCTTTTTTCTGGAACATCTTGATGTGGAGCAAGAATAACATGGTTTTCATCAGGTCCACCTGTACAGTTAATATTTTTGTGATTCAGGGTCAAGGGAGGCTTAAGGGAGAAGGCGGTAGTTATCACAAATAGTCTTATTTATTTAGCACATAAACACATAAACGCATAAACGCGTAAACACCAGCACTAGTACAAGTGCGAGAGGCGTGGGTTCAAGTCTCGGTAGCTGGGTAGCGGGGTCTCTGCGGCTGCGTAGCGCGTAGCGTCCGGTCCCTAGCACGGGTCAACAGGTGCCTGCCTTGCGCTCCCGCCGCTGTTCTCTCGCCGCGCCGTGCTGGTGGTGGGGGGTCCGCGTCGCGAACCTCCCGTGTCTCCGGCCGCTGCCGGTAGGGTGCAGCACTCTGCAGACCCCTTGTGGCGCATGGGAGGGGGAAAAGAGGGGGGAAGCGTGCGCGCGGGAGTTCGAATCCGCTTTATCTGAGGTCCCGAATCCTGAGTCCTAACAATATTAGAACATTGGAAGGACACTTTACATGATGGTTCTTTGGCAAAGGCCTTAGAGACCAGGTCAGTGACTGAACCAAGACAGTCATATTCTTTGCCAGCCTGAGCCTTGCGTTTACGAGTCTCTGGAACTTGAAACTTGATGAGGGTAGAAGAATGGTAAAGTGAGGCAATGGCTTTGGACCTTAAAAGATATGTGTCTTTTGAGGCACCTTCTGTGGCAAGGGATTTTGCAAGGACAATAACACTATTGCTTTGCCCTTCCATATACGTTCGCGACTTCTCATAATCAACATATGCCGCAGCCAGAAGATGTGCAAGCGAATCTAGGTTGCACGTGTTCTTAACAACAACAGCCTCATCATCGATAGTTAAATGGCCGCACAAACTGCTATTTTCCAGCATGCGCTTCTTTGGTGGGTTGATTCTGTCTGTTTCCACAGCAAGCCTAGTTTCAGAGGATGGGGCTAAATACTTTGTCTTCTTTCGAGAACTCCTTGTTTTTCCTGCCAAGTTCATCCAGTTTTCTTCTTCAAGATCAATCCGAGCAATTAAAGGATCACTATGATCACCTTCTTCTGTTCCATTAGCAGCTTGTTTAGAGGTTTCAGCACTTCCAGAATCATCTTCTGTTCTGTTAGCTGCACTTTCAGGATCTCTATTATCATTTTGTGTTGCATTACCTGCAGGTATTGAGGATTCACGTCCAGGTGGATTATCAGGACACACTGAACGAAGCTCATTATTGTTTTCTTCAAGGTTCAGTGATGCCTGGGCGAGCTTGGTTTGCCCTGAAATAGACTTCAAGTGCTTGGCTACAAACATGCTCAGTTTAAGGGGCTTTACATCTTGCGCCAAGATTCTCTGCTTCAATCCACCAAAATCTTTTTCTACAGGGGCGGATGTTCCTCTTTGTGTGATGGTCTCTGAAATTAACTTATGTTCAACCGCATGTGTGCTCTTTGGAGTCCATTGTACTTACATTACTATGGGCACAGTGGTGAGGCCTTACATTGGGTTCTAAAACATGAGTCGATTTCTTCCTATCCATGGTGTGCTACATTCTTCCTACATTTCTAACTCAAGAATTCACTGGGTGCCTTCTGGCAGCCAACGTCATCATAAGACAATCAAATACCTGCAAATGCTCTAACTTACACTAACTTTCCACATTTGACTTCCATTCCCTACTCAGAAAGTGACTGGGAGGCTTCTGGCTGGCAATGGCCAATATGTAGACTCAGGCTTAGCACATTTGCATGTCTGCTGTTCAGTGTGTATCGCACGTTTGACACAGAAGAGGGCCTTGCAGTGGGGTTTGTGCCAAATGCCCAGGCCCAGAAATGGACCCGCCCACCATGGATAGAAAAAGGCAAGAGAGACGAAGTGAAGGGGAGGGTAATGGTTGAAGGGTGCAACCCACACATACTAAGCACACATAGAAACCTGTTTGAACTTTAGGTGATTGCCTGCCTATTTGTGGTAACAGTCAAAACGTTTTAAGTCACTTTCCACAAAAGTTTCTGTAAGCCTAGAAGATGCATCTCATGGTCTGATGGCAACTTGTTCTTACTAACCTAATTGTAATAATCCTATAGAGAGACAAAATTTGCAAGTCTATAACTATCTTCCACAAAATACAATGAAATACTATGGTAATACTAAACCACATTAGCTTATACTATTTTTTCAGTCCTTAAATAAAATTTCAACACACTATGCCACTAAACAAAATCTCTCTCATTTCGCCCACAACTGTCATACGTGTGTAGAACAAAGACTTCTCCATTAACATTTGACGTCTAACTGACATTCCTCAGCACCAATTTACAGCAGAGTAGCTCTCAAATTGTGAGAGTTGGTCTCTAATGCAACGGCTAAAAATATTTGTGTTGGAAAACTCACCCTGAAGCCATATGAGGTTAGATTCAGCACATTCCAGTTGAGAGGTGGCATCCTTGACTGACTGGCTGTGGTGTCCAGCTGTTGCCTTCAGAAGGTGGCGGCAGAGTGTGGCAGCCTATTTCCAGAAACGGCTTGTGTCCAGATGAGGATCACATGATGTATATTCTTCAGATTTATGGCCATCACTGAAATGAGAATCAAAACCTCAGATGTTGTCACAAAATAAATAAAAAAACTAATCCTAGTTGCCTTGACTCTCAAAAAAAAAAAAAAAAAAAAAAAAAAAAACAGTGGAAAGTAAAGTTTAACATTGAACAGATATCTGAATACCATAACTTAATTGTGGAAGTGAACCCATTATAATCACGTCATTACTTTCCATACTCGAGCAGATTAATAGAAGAACCCAGTGTTGTACAATAGCACAGGTACAACACATGTTCATTTATTTGTTCAAGTTAAGAAACCCTAACCCGAGATACATGCGGACACTCACCGAATATTGAAGTGCAGAAATGATGCACAAGAAAATGACACAGCTAATAAGGAGTGAAACTGATGATGCCATTGCATGCACAAGCACAAATATGGACCTTGACATGAACACAAATAAATGTTAAGTATTTCACATTCACGTTCCAGCTGCCTGCAAGAAATCAAAATCAGAGATAAGAGAATGTATGTGAGAAGTATCGGAAAAACGACAAGACGTTGCTTCAACACTCACCTAACATAAATGAGCCGCTGAATGAAGCACTTCACATCAACCTTTTAGTCATTTCCATGACACTGGCGAATGCGTTCAAGGGTGCAATGTCAACCAACATTCTTCCATTCTTTCACATAATCCATCACACTGAAACAATAGAGTTAAAGCGTTTATAAATCACAATCAATGTAACTGAACAATAAAGGAAAGGTGCAATTCAATAACCTCACTTTCACACAAGCAGTTAAAATTTAATTCTAGTGACTTGTAAAAACAACACTAACCCCATAACTTAGAGGTTAATGCTTCAACTGCCAAAAACGGCCCAACAATATGCAGTACAAACGGATGACGGCAGGTGTGCAGTTAGAATGCTGATACTTCAGCAATCTGCAACAAAACATTTCATTACGTTCATGATCATAGGTTAAGCCGGAATTCGACAGGGAATCGACCAGACTTGAAAAAACTCACTCAAAACATGTTCACTGCGTCGATTCCTCGTTTAATTCAATGAAATTGCCAAAGCGTGCCCTTGGATACTAATCACGGTAAACATTATTGCTAGGATGTCCCAGAACACTGAAACAGAATGCCACAACCGTTAACTCGATTGCAGAGGTTCGTTGGTACAAAAATTTCACAATTCGCACCTCTCAAAGTCTTCCCTACAACCACACTCAACCTTTTAGAATAAGAACATTCCAAGTTTATTTCTCTCGTTACAGTACTTACCAGCCACTTGAAGTAGATAAGACGCGACGAGTCAGTTGACGCCACACAAACTTCCGTTGAAACGCCACCAAAATGTCGCCTCAGCATAGGCCCAATAGGCCACAAATAACTGGAACTCTCGTCACTAGTTGCTTCCTCAAAACAATTTCGATTGAAGGAAATAAAACTTCACGTTCACACATGAGTAAGAATATTACGTTGAAGACAGAACATGCACATGATGTACAGCGCAACAGATCATTCGACCGTTACTCCAAATTCAAACCGACCACTTGCCGGGACTTGTCGCCGACCGCTCCACCCACCGCCTTGCCCATTCCCCTCAAGCGTACCCTGGCGGAGACTGTTTGAAGTCACAGCCAGTTTCATGTAGTATGAGAAATTAGGCGATGCGTAAAGGTACTAAGCGACAACATTGTTTTAATGTACAAGCATGAGACTAGAACTGGTTACTGGACTGGCGTCTTCAGGCACCCCGACCACCGCATGCGTCATTTCTAGAGCAATCTCCTCCGGCCCTGTTTCGAATTTCGTTGCGTGCTCGGGCTCGATGGAACGAGAAATGTTCACTGAATGCCTAGTTATCCTTACTTTGGTCAGAATCGGCCACGTATGGCGAGCGCGACGTGTTGAACGCGGCGGCCCACCGTGACCGCGACCGCCGTTCGGATTGCCTTGAGGCTCTGCCGCACGGAGCGCTAGCGGCGGCAGCCACGCGGCTCGGACCTGGCGCTCTGGAGTATCGCCGCGCAGTGGCGGAGCGTGGCAGCTCGCCGTGATCGTAAACAAATCGCGTTTTCTACCCATCAGAGAGAGCGGATTTCAACTCAAATATTGTAAATGGTGTGTGACTTGATTTAAGGTACGACAACGATTATTTCTTTTTTATTGTTACTAAAATATAATTAACAAATCGCTCGGTTTATGCATGCCGAGGCCTATGTGATACTTCCTAAATTGTTTTACACCTCTTAGACCTGAGTAAACCTGTTTTGGACTTCTCTGAATAGATAGTCATGCCGGGAATGTCTTCTCGGAAGCGACAGAAGCATGAACCATATTTCGTATCCTTTGCCACAGATTTGACATACAGCAATGTAAGCCGCAACGGGGGCAGACTTTTTGCATGAAGATTTCACAAGTGCCCTTCCCCTTTTCTTGGTAAGGATAGAAGTTGGAGTTGATGAGCACTGTCCCGAAGTCCAACACTGACATTCATAAAAAAAGCAAAAAAAAACTGAAGTCACGACAGAACTTTCGTTTTTGACACATGCCATGTTTACAAAAATAAATTATCCTGTAACAAGGAAAAGTATTGCGTAAGCAAACAGAAGTCGTGGACCAGAACTCACGTATCAATACAAACGACGCTAAAACATTACTACTTCAACAAAATAACGAGCACAATCGTCACGATATAACCGGCAACATGATTTCATGCATTCGTTATATTTCGTCGCGAAGTTCCTTAAATAATGTCACGCACTGTTTACAATATTTCAGAGGAAATCCGCCTTCCCAGATGCGATTGCCGCACGACGGCCTTGCGCTCAGCTAGCTCAGTCTAACCCGAGCATCGGCCGGGCACGGGCGCACGGGCCGGCCCCACCTGAGCGGGTCAAACGCGCATCGAGAGCTGCCGTCGCAGCTGCCGCCGCCCGCAGGGCCTGAAGTTTTTACTGCCTGACCGCGAGAAGCCTGATTTTATGCTAGAAGAAAGTGAGATTTGTGAAAGTGCTGTGAAGACTGTGAATATCTGGACAGTGTTTACGTGCGCGTGGCGGGCGGCCGCCCGCGCTGTGTGTTTGGCATGGCTGGGCTACGGAAGGAGACAGTTACGTTTCGATTTGATGGCCCGAAACCAGTGAGCGGATTGGAGTTTTGGGAGTTTCTGAAGAGAGAATGGCAAGTGGACCTGGAAGAGCTGAAGGTGGTGCAAGTAGAGGTGTCAGGGAAGGTAGTGCACGTCAAGTTCGTGGAAGCGAGACGCGCCGAGGAAGTGGCGGCATCGGACTGCTGTGAGTTTGTTTACACCGACGGAGTGAAGTGCGGAGTGCAGATCAGAGGGAGCGGCCTGGGCGTGCGGATACTGAGAGTAAGGAACCTGCCATGTGAGGTTAGTAAGGAGGAGGTCGGACTGTGCTTTAGTCAGTACGGAAAGGTGTTGGATGTCAGGGACGAACTGTATCCAAAAGGTTCTTGTTTTGAAGGGCTCTTGTCTGGTACGAGAATAGTCAAGCTGCAAATGAAAAGGGAGGTACCAAGCTATGTTCGAGTCGGAGGGACCGAGGCGGTTGTTTTTTACCCAGGGCAGAAGCCAACGTGCCATGTTTGTGGGGAAACAGATCATATTCGCTCAAACTGTCCAAACAGGAGGAGGCCGCCGACCTGGGCGGAGAGGGCACAGGGCCGAAAGGGCGAAGAAGACCGCGATGCCCCGCCAGGCGGCGGCGCATCCCGCCCGCCCAGCCCGGAGCGGAGCGAACAGCCTCACACGCAGCCGGAGCCGCCGCCCAAACAGCCGACGCAGACGCAGCCAGGCACAGCAGACGACAGTGACCCCATCGCGTCGCCGCACGAGCGGCGCGCTGTGTCGCTACCACCGACGCCGGTGACGACCATGGAGGAGGAGCCGCACGGGTCAGAGTGGGGTGAGTCAGAGGAGGAGGAAAGGAAGGAGGGAGAAGAAGAGGAGGATCTGGAGCTGCGCCGCAGGGGGTCCACGTCGACTTTCGAGGAGGTGACAGAGAGGGACCTGGAGACGGATTCGGAGGGGGAGGATGTTCTGGCCAGCATTGGCAGCCTGCGGAGCCGCACAGGGAGCGGGGCATCAGACACCCCGGCAGGGAAGAGGAAGAGGGCGGAGAAGGGGGCCCAGCAGAAATTCATGAGGGGAATGTTCCGGTTCGGCTCCATGATCAACGACGGTGCCTAGTCCGGGCACGTCGCCAGGACTAAGAAGTCGATGGAGAAGAAGGCAAAGCTGGAGGGTAAGAAAAGGGCAAATTAATAATAATAATAATGGATTTTAAAATTCTATGTTTTAACATGTGCACAGCGACGGCCGCCGACAAGATAAAGGAGCTGCACAGGCTGGCTCGAGATGCAGCAGCAGACGTCATCCTCCTACAAGAAGTCCGTGCCCCCGTTATCGGCTGCCCGGGCTACAGCGAGATGGTCAACCTGGGGACCGCAGCGCGCGGCACGGCGCTGCTAGTCAGGACACTGCTGACAGCAAGCAACATCAAGGCGCTGCCCAGCGGCCGAGGCATCAGCGCCAACATCTGCGGCGTCACGGTGGCCAATGTCTATGCACTAGCCGGGTCACAGGGAAGAGGTGAGAGAGGAATTTTTTCTGACAGCGATGGCACTACTGCTTGCAGACGCCCTGGGCCCCATCATAGTAGGCGGAGACTGGAACAGCGTGACAAGGAAGGGACACCACAGGCACGGCTGTGCCGTGCAGGACCCTGCACAACGTCATCGAGTCCCTCAGCCTGGTCGACGTGTGGACGAGCGCGCACAAGCGCGACGGATTCACATACCGTGGCCCCACCTGCCTCTCGCGCCTGGACCGGATCTACGTGAGTCGGGAGCTGATCCCAGGCCTAAAGAAGGTAACATTGCAGACGGCAGCATTCGGCGATCACCTCGCCGTCGTCGTGAAGTTGGCGATGCCCACTGCGCCTCGGCCACAGCAACTCCCCCGCCGAAGCCAGAAGAGATGGAAGTTCGACCCCGCGACCGCTGCCGACCCGGCCTTCCTGCCAGAGCTGCGCGCGCAGTGGTCCCGCTGGAGAAGCCACCGCCAGTACTCCCAGGATGTCGTCGAGTGGTGGGACGACGTGAAAGGCAGGACGAGGAAACTCTGCTCAGCGTTCGAGCGGCAAGCCAGGCGAGACGAGGCGAGTATGGTGAAGTTCCTAACGAGATGCTTGAATGACTTGTCTGCACAGCTCTACACTCAGCCAGCCCCGGCAAACGCGGAAGAGCTCCGGAACAAGATGGAGGACACCAGGAAGAGCATCCTAAGCATCTTGTCGAGGCGGACAGCCGGAATGAGAGCACGAGCTAAATGCCTCGACGAAGTAGACGGCGAAACGGTGGGGATCCACTTCCTCTCCGCGGCCCTACGTCGGCGAGAGCAGAACAAGGTGGACGAGCTGCAGGACGACGACGGCAACACCATCCGCGGCACCGAGCAAGTAGCGGCCCACATTCGGTCACACTTCATGGCAGTGTTTTCTGATCCTGAGCAGGCGCCGGAGAGGGATGCAACCCAACCAACACCAGAGATGCCAGTGATGCCTAACCCCCAGGCGCACACGCCGACGCCGCTCTTGGACGAGGTAGTTCCGGAGGCCGTAGTCGCAGACGAGGACAACCAGGCGGTCCTGCGCAAGGGTCATCAACTTCACTTTTTGTTGTACAACGAATATTGAATATCATGATTGAATATGAGAGTAAATGTGGTCAAGAGCCGCTATAAACCCCAGAATAGTCCGGATTTGAGCATTTCCCGCTTACATCATCTTCTGAAATAGATATTTTCTTCAAAATTCCAGCAAACATCCAATGAATATGAGGTGAATATCGCAAATTTGTACAATGAATATAAGAAGTTGATGACCCTTGGTCCTGCGCCCCATCACCAAAGAGGAGCTACTGGACGCGCTCAAGGCAAGCCCCCGGGGACGGTCGCCGGGCGAAGATGGCCTGACGGCGGAATTCTACTTGGCGGCATGGGACGTTGTCGGAGCAGACTTCCTGGAGGTGGCTAACGCCATGCTGCAGCGGAGAAGGGTGGCGCCGTCGCACAGGAAGGGCATTATGGTGCTGCTCCCGAAAACTGCAAGACCGCGGACGGTGAGGGACATGAGACCGGTGACTCTACTAAATGTGGACGGGAAAGTGTTTGGCAGGGTGCTGGCGCGGCGCATGGCGGCGATCCAGGGCAACCTACTCCATCCGATGCAGGTGCAGCCCGGGGGCAGCAGGAACATGCATGCAGCCCTCTGTGACGTCCTGGACACAGTAACAATGATGGAGCACTACAAGGAGGCGGCCTGCGTCGTCGCGGTGGACATCCAAGGTGCGTTCAGCAACCTCAGGCACGGATACCTGTGGACTGTCCTCCGGCGGCACGGCATATCCGACGCCGTCGTGGAACTACTGCAGTCGATGTACGAGGGCGCCAGCACGACCATCACCATCAACGGCCTGGAGACGGAGGCCGTGATGCAGCAGAGAGGCATCAGGCAGGGCTGCCCGGTGAGCATGATGTTGTACAACATAGCGAGCGCGCCGCTGGTGAAGGGGCTGGACAGCAGGTTGGAAGGGGTTCGAGTACCGGGCGAGGAACGAGCGGGCCAGGGTGCCAGGATGGCAGCGTCGGCATACGTCGACGATACAGTGGCGGTGCTGCGGAGGCCGGAGGAGATCCCGATCCTGGAGGAGACTCTGGAGCAGTTCGGCGTGGAGTCGGGGCTCCGAGTCAACCCGGCCAAGTCCAGCTCGCTACCGGTCGGGAAGTGGCCGAGGACGGCGCAGCTCCCGTTCCAGGTGGTGAAGGAAGTTAAGATCCTGGGGGTGGTGTTTACAGCAAGAACAAGCCAGCTGGCAACCAGGAACTGGAGGGAGCGAGTCGGCGTGGTCAGGAAGATGCTGCTGGACGCTAGACTCAGAGCATTTAACCTGCTCCAGAGGGTACAATATCTGAACACGTATGCCCTCCCCTTATTGTGGCATCTTGCGCAGGTCGTGCCCCCCAAGAAGAAGCACTGCCAGGAGGGCTTCAGAAAGGCGATGGGCAAGTTCCTGTGGGCAGGGAAGCGAGTGCGCGTCCCCTTCGACGTGATGATCCAGCCGCGGAGCCGAGGCGGGCTCCAGCTACACGACCCCCAGCGGAGAGCGGAGGCCAACTTTGTCAGCCGCTGGCTCACATCTCAGGAGGCCCAGCCGCCCACCATCTCTGACGAGTGGCTCCGCAAACTACGGGACCAGCACGGTGACGAAGAAGAGGAGACGCCGGCGTGCCTCTGGCCCTGGAAGGAGGCGAAGAGGGCGCTAGGAGCACCTGGGTTCCCCGTCGGGCAGGTAGGCCCTGGCCTCACCCGAGCCATTTACCAACAGGAAATTGACCATGTCAAACAGGTTCCCCGGGCGATGCGCGAGGTCCCAGCTGCAGACCAGGCGCTGATCTGGAGCCGGGTGCACAGCCCGACCCTCCCCGTCGATGCCAGGGCAACGTGGTTCGAAGCGGTGCACGACGTCCTGCCCACCGCCATACGGCTACAGGCTGCAAACATGGGGGACGCCCCGGACTGCCCCCGCTGCCAGGAGCCGGAGACAACGGTGCACCGGCTGACGCAATGTGGAGCAGGACGACGAGAAGCATGGGACTGGGTAGCGGCTAGGCTGGCCGAGCTCACCGGGACGCCAGCACCGAGCGCGGAGGTCACCATCAGACCCACCCTGGAGAGGCCGCGAGGGCCTCGGGGTGCCGCCACGACCTGGACACTCGGCACAGCCGTCCACTTCCTGGCAACGCGGAGGGAAGTAACGGCGGATGCGGCCAGAGCCTTCCTGCAGCAGCACGGACAACTGATCCCAGCCAATGACATCCAGACCCTGATGCAGAACATCATGAGGTAGCTGGCCAGGTGAAAGTACCAGGTGGTCCTGCCCTGCCCTCTGATCCTTGGCCTAGGCCTTGGTGACGACGGTGCCGCCAAGTCCCCTCTGGTGCGCCAGGGAGGGGGGCCACTGACGGTAGCAGGCACCTGCGAGTAGCCTGAGCCCCGGGGAAGGAGTAGCCGGACACTGCCAACGAGGCATTCCAGACGAAAAAAGCCACCCGTTTTTCGACCCCTTCCGAATTTGATCCCACACGGTTTATGGGTTCCTTTCATGCATAGGGACTGCCGAAAAGTCCCTATAGCAATTTCCGATCATTCCTATAAGATCTATAGGGGTCGCAAAGCCCCCAAAACAGCTGTTTTAGACCATTTGGGACTAGATGGGTTCTCGAAGACCGCCGACCAAAAAAAGTCCCAAATGGGTGTCGTCAGACCACAAAAGTACGCTCTATCGAATTCCGTTCCGTTAAAGGGTCTACGGTTCATGGTTTAGGCACCAGAGCCACGCAAACTTTCACCATATAAAACATTTTAGTTATTTTTTTTATAAAATTTTTTTAAACTATTTTCCCAGGGTAAACACATCAAAATAGAGCCCTATGGGCGAAAATTTTAAGGAAAATGTCGTATCTCCAACCGTTTAGCCGCTATACTTTAAAATCTTTCCTTATTGATTCACTAAGAAAAGAATAACTGTTGGTTATTTTTAAAGTATAGCGGCTAAACGGTTGGAGATACGACATTTTCCTTAAAATTTTCGCCCAGAGGGCTCTATTTTGATGTGTTTACCCTAGGAAAACAGTTTAAAAAATTTTATAAAAAAAATAACTAAAATGTTTAATTTGGTGAAAGTTTGCGTGGCTCTGGTGCCCAAACCATGAACCGTAGACCCTTAACGGAACGGAATTCGATAGAGCGTACTTTTGTGGTCTGACGACACCCATTTGGGACTTTTTTTGGTCGGCAGTCTTCGAGAACCCATCTAGTCCCAAATGGTCTAAAACAGCTGTTTTGGGGGCTTTGCGACCCCTATAGATCTTATAGGAATGATCGGAAATTGCTATAGGGACTTTTCGGCAGTCCCTATGCATGAAAGGAACCCATAAACCGTGTGGGATCAAATTCGGAAGGGGTCGAAAAACGGGTGGCTTTTTTCGTCTGGAATGCCTCAACAGGAGCTAAAAAACATCTAACATCACTGGTGTCTGTGGCAGGTCACCAACGCAGCAGGACCCGGCTGCCTACTTCCACCGAGACGACGCCGCAGCCACACCAACCGGCAAAAGGGAGTGCCCAGGGGACCGAGCCACTTTCCCGCCAAGGACTGGACCGGTGGCGGTGATGGCGGGAATCCGGCTGCCAGCGGTAGTCGAACCCTGTGCAGTCGCCCCGCCGAAGCACCGGACTTACCATCTGCGGGCTCGGTACCCCTGGGCTACCATGCTCCACGGCGAGACAAGGCGCTGGCGGAGGGTCAACTCCCGCCGGTCCGAGAGAGAGCGAGAGAGAGAGCCAGCATGCAGCAAGAACCGGGATCGAATCCCGGCCGGGTCCTTTCCCCCCGGCTATTTTTTAGCCAGTTTTGTCTCTGTTTTTTTTTCTTTTTTGTGTGAGCGTCTCCCCGAAGGAATAAAGAGAATGAACCAAGGGGAACGCAGGGCATAATTCAAGGATCTGTCTCTCATTTATTTATATCATTTATATCATTGTTATTTTTTATCAAATTTTATTGTTGGCATGTCAATATTTTAATAAATGATGTTTTCAAAAAAAAAAAGGCCAATGTTAGTGAGGTAAGTTTCCAGTTTACTACCATCAAAATATAAACAGTGGCTCAACTTCAAAGTTTGGGTACAGCCTTCACCTAGATGCATTTCATTTTCATGTGACTCCCTTCCACTTTCTATTTGTAGACATTACTTACGGTAGAAGAGACTTGCCATCAATTCAAGTGATAAAATTTATCGTACAAACTGCTTAACACACTGCATGGTTCTAATTACTGTCTTTTCCTGCATCACTATATTAGGGGACTAATATATTTTTATTTTCTTGGATTGACATGACCTCTGAATATAGCAACATTTGTAGTTTTGTTTCAGTTCTAGCTTTCATTGAGAATGGTGACTGTTACATTGAATTTATGCCTGCACATCAAATTTAATTAATCCAAATGGAATGAATACCTTAAAAATGCATAAAATCTAGGAAAGTACAAAGTGGTAGGATTTATTTGCAGTATTAGTCAGTGAATGTTTCTTTGAAAATCTTTACTACTAGGGATTGGAAATGATAGCATAACTGCTCTAGTTTCATTTCATATCAAATGCAGCAATAGAATATTATGTTCTGTGCATTATTGCTCATTGGCTGAGCGATAGCGAAGCCCTTACCCCACTGGCCCAAAAATGTTTTGTTGGCTGAGCGATAGCGAAGCCCTTACCCCACTGGCCCAAAAATGTTTTGTCTGTTTGTCTGTGTGCGTGTCTGTCTGTCTGTCCGCGCGATTTCTCGAGAACGGTTCATCGTAGAGGGCTCAAATTTGGACCACAATCTCCTTGCATCATACCGGAGTCAACCTCACCTCGGGGGCATCCTACCTCAGGTGCTGCTGCAGGTGCCGGTTGACAAACCAGGGCCTTCTTGTGCAAGAACTGGAACAGGGGGGCTAACTTCTAAATCGTGCCGATTTTCAAACATGAACATGGCGACCTACCCCTTCTAAAATCACCCAAAGACCCAAGTCAAGATGGCGAAATCGACCCCAGGTGCTGCTGCAGGTGCTAGTGGTCAAAACGAGGCCTTCTTGGGCAGGAGCAGGAACAAATAGTAAAACTGCTAAACAAGCTGTATTTTGGGCTTAACAATCGGAACCGACCCCGCTCAAAATACACTCAGAACTTCAATTACAATGCCAAAAACGACCCTAGGTGCTGCTGCAGGTGCGCGTTGGCAAAACTGGGCCTTCTTGTGCAGGAACTGGAACAGGAGGGCAAACTTCTAAACAAACCGTATATCAAACTTGAACATGGCGACTGACCTATTCTAAAATCACCCAAAGACCCGAGTAACGATGGCGAAGTCGACCCCAGGTGCTGCTGCCGGTGCAAGTGGTCAAAACAAGGCCTTTTTGTGCAGGAACTGGAACGGGCGGGCTAACTTCTAAATCGTGCCGATTTTCAAACTTGGACATGGCGAGCGACCCCTTCTAAAATCACCCAAAGACCCGAGTAAAGATGGCGAAGTCGACCCCAGGTGCTGCTGCCGGTGCTAGTGGTCAAAACAAGGCCTTCTTGGGCAGGAGCAGGAAAAAATAGAAAAACTGCTAGACAAGCTGTATTTTGAGGTTAAAGATCGGAACCGACCCCGCTTAAAATACACTCAGAACTTCAAATACAATGCCGAAAAGGACCCCAGGTGCTGCTGCAGGTGCCGGTTGGCAAAACAGGGCCTTCTTGAGCACAAACTGGAAGATGTGGGCAAACTTTTAAATCGTGCAGAATTTTAAACTTCAACATGGCCACCGCCTGCATCTAAAGTCACCCCAAGACTCCATTCAACATGCCCAAATTAACCCCAGGTGATGCTGCAGGTGCTAGGGGTCAAAACAGGACCTTCTTGGGCAGGAACTGGAACGGGGGCCAAATTCTAAATCGTGCAGAATATCAAACTTAAACATGGCGAATGACCTCCTCTAAAATCACCCCAAGACTCCATTCAACATGCCGAAATCAACCCCAGGTGATGCTGCAGGTGCTAGGGGTCAAAACAGGGCCTTCTTGGGAAGGAACTGGAACGGGGTGCCAAATTCTAAATCGTGCAGAATGTCAAACTTTAATATGGCGACCGACCCCCTCTTAAATCACCCTAAGACCCTATTCAAAATGCCAAATTTGACCTTTAGGTACTGCTGCAGGTGCTGGGGGCCAAACCAGGGGCAGGAACAAAAGGAAAAACTGCTAAAAAAAAAGCAGTATTTTGAACTTAAAGATGGGAACCGATAACGCTTAAAATACACTCAGGACCTCAATCACAATCCTGAAGAAGACCCCAGGTGCTGCTGATGGTGCCAGTTGTCAAAGCCGGGCCTCCTTGAACCGGAACCGGTTAGGCTAGGGTAGGTAAGGTTTGAGCAGCATTGAGTACGGTAGAGAAGTCCACAATGAGTAGCTGAAGTTGGAGTAGGCTAGGTCAGAGTAGGGTAGGTTAGTTTAGAGTAGGGTAGGCTAGGTTAGAGTAGGAAAGGGTAGGTTAGGAAGTCCACAATGAGTATGGGAAGTTGGAGTAGGCTAGATCAGAGTAGTGTAGGTTAGTTAAGAGTAGGGTAGGCTAGGTTAGAGTAGGGAAGGGCAGGTAAGGTTGGAGTAGGCTATGGTAAGTTAAGTTAGAGTTAAGCACGATTAAGTACGGTAGAGAAGTTCACAATACTGTGGGAGTAGGTACGTCCAGGGGTTAGGTTAGAAGCGTAGCGTCCCTCGCGCCTCAAGACCGGCGCCCGCAGGGCGCAGTACTGACTGATTAGCCCCGCAGGGTCCCACTCGCCCGGTGACAGCCGCCGGCAGGCCAAGGTAGGTGTACGCCAGGCGTGCAGGGGCGGAACAGTGGTTCGCGGTGAGCGAAGCCTGTTACGCCACGACGCGGTCTGGCGTACACCTACCTTGTTTCTAATTGTTGGCTTCTGTTGCAGAACAACTCTGAAGGAGGTCGATGTGATTTAAATGTTTCACAAGAAAATCCTGCTGTATGTTGAACACCAAATGTTAGTTTGTTTGCCCGGTCTTCAGTGTTTCTCACTTCAGTGGTGAAACTGAAGTTGGAATTGTTCTCAGTGTTGTATAGCAATGTAAGTTTTTCTCACATTTGGAACATATCATATTGTTAATAAATTTTTGTTGGTTCCCTTTACAAGTGAAAACTATTAACAAAAAGGTTTCGTACGGTTGCAGATGGCATTCTGGACCTCGGAAATAGCACCGAGCAGGACATCTACACACTAAAGAAGTGCAGAAATAAAGCGAGTGGATTGAGGAAAACATCTCCAGTAGCCAATGATCATCAGATTCAGGCACTTTCTAAGGAACTTGTGGAAGGTAACACTTCGGTAAAGCAGTTTTTGGATGGCGGGTCATATGCAATCATCAAGGCACTGAACACTGGTTTAAATGGAAAGAAAGGAAGAAAGAATGTGTAGTACCGTTGACTTTGCAGGCAAACACTTTGGACTGGTTTGGCACTGGCTTTGTATCTCTGTTTGCAAATGAGAATGTGATTGCAACGGGTGCGAAGCAGTACCATCCTCAGACGATGGTGCATGTTATCCTTACGAGAGGGGAGTGGGAATGTGTTCACTTTAACATTGTGAATCCCCCCTCCAATGCGTGTAGCCCTTATACTAGTCTTTTCGTTGTAAAGCTATGCAAACTATATAAAGAAATTATGGGCTATGCCTCTGTGAATCAATCTGATACTGTTTTCTGTGCGAGGATTCCATCTATTTCTTGTACTTTTCATTTTTCATGCTTGTTAATGCTGAAGTTATAATCTCCTGTTAAAAAACAAAATTTGTCTTGACTTAGGCTGTGATAGATGTATTTCTGTAGTAATGTTATTTTTTTGTCCTCTGTTGCTGTTAATGAGTTAGGAATAGTCAAGCAGGACAGAATGAACTAATTTTAGAGCCTTTTGATACTTGGCGTGTTACACTACTTTATAGAAGTGGCTTCTCAAATTGGTTACTTTTTTCCTCTTCATTGCTAAATACAGGGCAAAGCTTAAATGCCGGCTGCTTCAAATAGAATTTTATAATTATAATGAGTTTTCAAATTTTATAGATTAACTTTAATTCTTGGAGTATTACCTGTTGCCTGTGATATTAAAAAAGTATTTTTTACTTCTAGTCTGATGAGATTGTCATCTTGAGTAACATCTCTGTACTCACTCATGGACAGCATTTAAGAGATTATGAAGTGAGTGTGCGTGAGCGGCGTGAGGCATTGTAGAGAACTGTAGATAACTTTGAAAATTTTCTTTCTATAGTGTAATGAGCAAATAAAGGACCATCAAACAGCATTGAATTCATTTTGTTACGGTTGAAGTAGTCCATGGCCTTCAAACCATCACTGCAACACTAGTTTGAACCGCAGGAATTTACGAGTAAGCCATCCAATGGAAATGAGTATGCCAGTCTTAGGGCTGACTCGGAAAGTTACAGAACACATTATGCATGCGGCGTAAAATTTAAACAATTTGATCACAGCAGAACCGTATATGAAATTTGGATTCTGAAATATTAAACTTACCTATAACAGGTCAGTAAACTCTTTATTGTACTGTGCGCTGAGTGAATGCAAAGAATTGGATTAAAACTCCTTTATTACCAGTCACACCCTCTGAAGAAAAAATGCCTTTTAAATGAGCAAGAAACTAGCATTCTGTTACTAAGAGCTAATTGCTTCATGGAATTGCAATCAGCTAGGAACACAACTCATTAGTTGTCTGATGTAGTGGCATAGCTCCATTTTCCTACATTTTGAAGGATTGTTTTTGGTTTACAGATAATTGACAAGAAATATGTGGTAAGCGGCTGATAGGTCATAGGCTTAGGAATGTAGTTACTTTGTTTAAATTGGTGATGTTTAATACAATTATGGTATCTCCCAGAGACCAGTTTTTAAAATTGAAGTACCAGCGCCTCTTGAGCACTGGTCAATCCAAAATTCTGACTTCAACGAGTGACTCTGTACCTATGTCTCATGTATTCATGCCCTTGAAACAACCATCTCCTAAAGCAAAGCAAGTTGATGCGGATCACAGAAAACAATTCAATGTGACTTTAAGTTCATGTTTCCATTCCAGCAACATGTGTGCATAATTTGTCAACATTTCCTTTTAATTCGAGGTCTACCAAACAAGCTTTATGATCTAAACCAGACTCTAATAACTTCAGACCAACTGTTACGGGAACTGGTGAAATGTCATTTCTAAATCTTTGCAGGACAAATCATGATAGTAAATAAATTATCAAATGTAATGAGTATGTCCAATCAGCAATACAACAACTCAATGAAACAAAATTGTATTTCAAATCTTCAAACGTCTCCATGTGCAGCACATCACGGTTAGTAAAATTACTACTAAAAGGAAGCAATAAGTACTCCAAGGAGGTATCAGTGTGGAAACAAACATTAAAAAGCAATTCAGAAATATTCTTGTAGACCAGATCACAATTAGTAAAATTCTTAGTAAAAGGAAGCAGCAGGTAATGACCAATAGGAAAACAAACATTGGAAGGTAATTACAAAGTTCTTTAGAACCAATCAATCATCAATCAGCTCTGCAAGAAAAAAAAAAGGGATATCTTAATACTGGTGCAAATACAATTAGCAAAACAACATGTGTAAAGCTATAGTACCTCTTTCTTTGTATTTCCTTGGCCTTCCCCTGGGTCTTTTTGTAGCACCTTGTACTACTTTGCCCCCTGCTGAGACTTTTTTCTGGAAAATAGGAGGGAAAATTACATGAGAGTTTAAAATATATTCTGAATTAATAGGTTTGACACAGCAACAATACGCAGAGAGACGGAGGAGAGGGAAAAACTTCAACTCACCATAACTTCCTCGAGCTGCATGGCAGCGGTGTCTTCCGCTTTCTTTCCAACTCCTTTCTCTTTTGCGGTGGCACTCTTGCATTTGTCAGACTTATCTTTTAAATCACTTTTCCTTCTCTTACTTTTATTTTTATGCCTTTTTTTAGTGTCCTGAAGTGAAAACAAGTGAAAAAAAAAATTCCAGTTGAAAGTAATTACCCGTGATTTAAAGGGTCCAGGTAAATTGAATCCATCACTTACCAATTTCCCCATGCCTGAGCTGCTCGAGCTTCCATCATTACTTTCACTGCTGCTGCTGCTACTACTACTACTGGAAATTACTTTCTTCTTCTAAGACGACTTCTTTGATGGCTTCTTTCTGCTTTTCTTACTTTTTTCCTTTTGCTTTTCTTACTCTTCTTCCTTTTGCTTTTCTTTGCTTTCTTACATGTCTCAGTAATTTCTTCTCCACTTGCAACAGATGGAGGCTGAGCAGGTGATTGACACTTGCGACTAGGCTGACTATTGTGGCCTTCTTCAGGTGTACAGATCTCGTTGCAAAACTGATCTGTGTTGGTCAAATCCTCAGTGGCCCAGTCCTCCCAAGGCACAAGCATTTTTCCCTTAGAAGATTCTGGATCATTGTCAGCATTATGGTCGATTGCATGTTCATTGTCAGCTGCAGCAGCGGAGACAATTTTGCTTACTGGTTCAGCATTTGGCTTCTGCACGGGCACAGGTACATCAGCACAATGATTCCTAGCACTGGAATCCTTTGCAAGAGCAGTGGGAAAACTTGAAATTTCAGGGCATGGATGGTTCCTACCCCTGGAAACAGTTGCAGGAGCAGTGGGCGGAAAACTTGGAATTCCAGGGTCTGGATAACCCGTCTCACGAGAAAACGGGTGGCGGTCCATACCCATGGCATAAGGCCATGGCCAAAACCTTCCGTAGAAAGCGTTGGGCGTTTTTCGGTTCTTCCTTTTCCGTGGCATAGCTGTAATATGGACAGACAAATAGCAATTAAGAAAATGAAAGTGTCAAGGTTATGCTTGCAACACCGAAAAGGAAACCCAAGGTGGAATCTGACAAAATTAAGGTGGGATATCCCTGAGGACGGTCAGGACGACTTCTGTAAAATTAAAGAAGGCTGCATGCCTCTCTACTTACTGCTGACTGACTTAAATTAGTTCACCGCCGGAGAATGACTAGCTCGTGATGGCAGGTGCGTGGAGTGCGAGAGCGCAACGGAAACGGAAACAGAAACTGACAATCGGGATTGCCAACTGTACAAATTCGAATACTTGACCTTGACCTTTAACTTGTTAAGTATTCGAATTTGTACAGTTGGCAATCCCGATTGTCAGTTTCCGTTTCCGTTTTTGCCTACTCTTCTGGCAACACTGACTCCGAATGAAAAACTTAAAACCCAATTGTCTCAGCCTGCTGCTTTCAAAGGATCTCCCAAGAGGAGTTTCAGCAAATAATCTGATTTCTTTTTCTTTAGCTTTTGAGTTGATGAGTATATCTTTATATGTTCTTATTTTATTCATTCTCTTTTCCTTTTATTTTTTCTTGTGAGTTTTAAGAATGATGCAGCTTATTCATGCGCAGTAAAATATGTATCACTTAGTTCGTAATCTTGCTGCATTATGTAGTATGATATGTTATTCCTTTATGAATACCCAGGACAAGTTAATTTCTGAGCTCAGTTCATTCTTGAAAAACCATCAGATAACTTATGTAATAATCTTTGTCCTAATTGGTTTACGTTTGTCTTGCTATTGCTCCTTTACATATGTGGGCTCCAGTTGTCTATTGAGGAGCACCTACCGTAGTAACTGTGTTTTTTCTACAGATCAAAACGCTGCACATGCAACACTTTTAATTCTAGTGCAAAAAGATATGTTCAGCCTCTTTTCTTACACTTTTGAGCATTGTCTGTGCTTATTTCATATGTATTGTAATAAATGATTTTGTATTTTTGAACTTCTACAACTGTTTATTTTGGTCATCTGTCCAGAGTCTTAAGCTCTGTACATAAAACAGCAAAATTACTTGCTTCTTCCGTTGCGGTCTAAGTCGCGATCACCCTGAGAGGTGGTAAACTGGGTAGTATAGACCCTAGTGAAACCCTGACAAACAAGAATTTTGTTTTGAATGCATAGCGACGGCGCACGGGCGGTCACTAAAGTCAGGCGGCCCGTCGGAGTGGGGTACACCTCTAAAACTTTAGGCCCCATCCCCATGCGCCTCAACTTCGGTCGATTTCCGATCGTACCCGGGATTTGTTTCCGGTTTCGTAACCGGGATTTTCGGCCGGACCAAAAGTAGAATTCCTTTCCAATCTAGTTTTAATTTCCTACATGTTTTTGATTGGTGTTGAAAAGATGAAATTATCATAAAGGGCATGAGAGAAAGGTGTCAGTCACTGTATCTATGTCCTGGAATTTAATGCTTAATGCAATACATCTACAGTACTGTGTCACCATTCGTAGGGGCTGGATCGAGCGCCTGGGAGGGTAGGCCGCCCCGACGACGTCCCTGGCGAACCAGCCGCCTACCCCCGGGCGGTCCCCGCAGACACCACCGCATCCGTCCAGCCCTGCGAGCGGCCGGGAAGCGGCACAGAGTCGAGTTCTCAGCGCCCGCCGAGAGATGTCACTGGCGCATCAGCCCGTCAAGATTGCCCGCTGATAATATCCTTCCCTCCTAGCATGACTACCTCCTTGGGATGGTGTCACAAAACGGGCCTAGGACATCTCGCCCCCGCTACTCATCACCAAAATTGGCCCACATTGGCCCCATGGCCATGACCTTTTCACACGCGTTGACCTTCGTCGGTCTTCGGTCTCCGGCGTCTCCCCTGTTGATTTTAGACTAAACATTGTAGGCATAGCAATTTTAGAACAAAGTCCGAGCTTTAGAATATGTCAGCGAGTCACATGAAGGAGAATATGTAAGCTTACCAAGGCTGTGCCGGTGTGGGCGGGTTGTTAATACTTTGCAAAAAGAAGTGTAAAAGAAACGTGCTCGTCTAATGAGAAATGGAAAAGGTCAGCTGGTCAATCCCGTCAAAGATGTATTGCAATAAAACGGAACTACAAACCAAACAACTAACCCTTAACTTTAAAGATACAATTACAATAAAAAAGCTGGCCCGTCCCTTCCGTCATCCTCAGTGCCAGTTCCGCTGCGCTCCACCGGCACCTCGGATTGACAGGGGGACTTGGCCAGCTTGCCTGCCGGCGGCGTTTGCGGGGCCTTCGGCCCCCGCCTCAAGTCTCCCTAGAAGTGCCCGATAGCAGATGTATCTGTTACGATTAAAATCGTTAACCTGAGCCCGTCCCTGAGCGCGCCGCGATGGTAATAGTGTGCGCGCGGCGGCCAACCCTAACCTCAAAAACAAAAACAGACAAATTTTCATTAATCAAAAAAGCGATACAAATCAAAAATTGTTGCCACCGCACGTGATTGCACGTTAAAAAAGTAGTTGATCCTCAAAATTTGAAGTTTTTCTATGAACGATAAGTCGGCGAACATACGTCCGCCCGAACGAACATGCGGCATCAGACTATAAGCCCGGCTCCTGCCGTTTCTAAAGAAACGTGTCGGGACGGGCTAAAAAGCTTACCTCCTGGACTGTCCAGCACGTCCACGTCCGTTGCTTGCCCGGTAACGTCTCTCATCGATGCCCAGGTGCATCCAGCGGGGCCGCGCAGGGACCCTGATCTGCCACCAACTCAAACGCTGATGCACGCCGGACACAATGACTTCACCTTGCTCATGAGTACCACGAAGCGTGGTGGATCCCCACACTGGCCCGGCCGCCCCCCTCACCCGAGCGGCGGGAGAGGGTCAGAATTCAAACCAAGCGCGAAACAGTGCACTCGAAACTGAAAACGCTAAAACGCGCTGTTGGCGACTTTATCTCGCCAACACTATTTCTCTTGCTTACGCTATTGAATGGAGGGAGGAAGCCGCATTTCAAGTCGGTTTTGAGACTGTCTGTGATATTTTTCAGGCACGCCTCTACGTGCACGCTCCGTCAAACGGAGCTTAAAAGCATCCTAAACAAGTTTAATCTGTGCTAAAAAAATGAAGTCAGGCGAAACTAGAAGGTCGCTTTGTCGCTAACAAACAATAGCAGGATACCGCAGCACACGCTACCCGCCATGGCCAAGCTCTTTGGCTCTATTTAGTGCCTCGCGTGGCTCCGTCCGTGTGTCCGCATCGAAACGCCGCCGCCTTGACACTGGTTTTAGTGAGTAAAGTGTAGAATACCCAACAAGCCGGTGCCGACGCACTACATTTCCTGAGACATTATTTCCCGAAAAGTGCTGGAATGGTTAGCCATAAAAAATGTAATTGGCAGTCATGGGCTGATTTTGATTTTCAAAATATGTCGGAATTCTGTAGGCGCACGGCCTGAAGAGGTGGCTCCTCCGGCAGCGTGGGGGATACTTGGTGACCCAATTACAACAGCAGCGACACCCAAGAACTCCCGTTCTCGGAACAGGAACAATGTTTTCCACGGGAGCACATTTTGCTCTCAAATGCGCCTAGTAAATCTTGATCTTGATGTGAGATCCATATTCATGAATCGAATCTATTTCTCTCGGTTCGAGCACAAAATGTACTCGGGTGTGACTGACAGCTCCGCCGAGAGCAAAAAACCGAGACCATGTTCTCAACGCATTTTAAATCACAATTTACTTGAAATTTTGAGTGCATTGAACTCCTATCGAGTGCTATATGGGTTCGACAACGATAAGGTCATCTTCCGAAGAAAAATATTGTCGCCCTGATCGAGATTTGAACTTTGAACCTGTGAGTTCTGAGTGTAATACTCCGACCACTACGCCACGTTTTCGACTCCGTAGAGAGCAGAACATGGCAACGCCACGAGATGCGGTTGTGAGTGGATTGAGAACATAGGCCGAGAACACGAAATCGAGCATTGTTCTGTACTTGAATAGAGAACGACTTTTGTTGGGTGGAGGACGAAGCCTTTATGCTCCTGGTTGACCCGTCACGCTTCTGCGCAAAGACTGGTCTCTGTTTTCTTATTCGGTAACCACTGAAACTTTTCAGGTCACTGGGGTGAATTGCTACGCTTCCATTCAGTCAATGCAACTACTGTGTGAAACTTAATGAGCTGTGGCCTCCCTTGCAGTGAGCGCACCATATCTGATGGATACCGGACTATTCCAGCTGTTCGTTATCTTTGGAGTGACAGCGACCACCACAGCTGTTGGAAAGGCACTGAACACGTACATGGTATGACAAAAGTGTCGTCGTAAAAATTCAGTACTTTTGTTAAGATGAGCCGTAAATGAAAGAGTGATGATCATCACTGAATGAAAATCATCACGCTTTCAGGGGTCCTCTGATGTGCTTATCAACCAGTGGAACCAGATGAGTTCAGCTGTAGTATTGAATTGCAATCAAAAGTGTAAAAAGAAACTGCAGTTTTACAAGCAGTGTCCAGCCGCATTCGGAAATGCACTTCGGTTTTCACTTAAGTTCTTTTCTTATCCATACACAAATGTTCACTATTCGAGTACAGTTGAAACGACATCCGTGGTCTGCACCCAAAACGCTAACAACTTACATTCAAAGGTGTACTACGTGCTACACTTTCAAATTCATATAATCTGAATACAAACTACAGTTATACCTGTAGTTCTACTCCGTTACGTAGCCTCGACTCGCTGCGTACCCGCCACTCTCACGCAGGCGTGTTAGTAAAATGAATACAGAGCTCGCTTAAAGAACCAGGAGTCGTGGGTTCGAATCAAGCACTTCGTCCGCCACCAGGTACGTTTCTTCAAGAACTCTGATGTTCCATAAGTACATCAGACCGAATTCTAAGGCAAGTTAAAGGGTAAAAAAATTGATTTTATTTTTAGTGAGCTTGCAACATAAGAAAAGCTACTCTTGGACCGTACTCGACACTATCGAGGACTGTGCTGCAGAGCTGTCGTAGAACTGTCTTTGGAACTGTCGGAAAAACTGTCTGATTAAGTGCAGCAAAGTTGACTTCATTGTCACTTAAATCGCACCTGAACTGTCCCGATTGCTTGCACTAGAAGTGTAATAAGATGTCAGATGAAAGTTAATAAACAAGTACAATTTTAAGAATAAATGGAAGAATGATAATGTATAACATATTTGAACATGAACCAAAAACCAAATTGCGGCCTCAGGCAATCGCTAAGAATACTCCCAACTATACCTGGGTGTGGGCACTTTAAAAATATAGTATCTCAGAACGAGCTGCCAGTCAATGTAGGAGGTACCAGAGGTGTCGTTGAAAAAGTACGGCCACGGCTTGTAATGTTCCCGATGACACCCAACCGCCGTCGTGCTAAAGGGGGACCCACAATGAGATTCATCACACCCATCACGTAAGTCCCGTCAGTCCCGTCACGTCCATTCACACCACTGAAAAATCACTGAATGCACATCCAAGCAGGGCAATCTGTGTGTGTGTGTGTGTGTGTGTGTGTCAGTGAGAGAGGGAGAGAGAGGCCTCGCTTTATATCAGTGGGTCCGAGGCCTAAGTCCTACGCCAAGTCCCAAGACGTAGCTTTCCGTCCCATCGCCTCCCCCCCCCCCTTCCCCATTTTTACGCCCTTGGGTCGAAGGCCCCAGCAAATGCCACCGGCAGGCCAGCTTGTTGATGGTTAGGTCGTTATTCCTGATCTCTGATCTAAGGCTGATCACCTGATAGTAACTTGGTTGATCGTATCACTATTGCTAGCAGCACCTGATCTCGCAAATTTCAGGCGCCGCAAAATAAAATGTTTTAGTTTTTGCTAGAAACCTGATGACATCAACATTAATTGATTACGGCCATTTTAATTTCAACGAAATCCGATCACTTTTTTTCTGGCATCTCGAGAACGTGAGGCGATATCTCAAAGAACAGAAGTCGTTTGAACAAAGAGCCACGCAGTCACACTGTCGAATTGCACTGGCTGGTTCATACCCTATACTTCACTTCTATTTTTTTTCCCCGGCGCCATCTCGTGCCTACACTAACTGGCAGCGCCTTCTGAGTGGTTGGTCTTTAACCTCCACTACTGGGCATCGTATGCTAATTCTTCGTTCAAAATTCGGTTTGCAAAACATGTTTGACAGCTGCGAAGAAATGCATCGTTAATGCTACTGCCGCCAGACGCGGAGGGGCCGCACGGCCCGAACAGTGCTTTGCGTACGTGAAACAGCGCATGCATACTGTTTCAACATTGCAATACTGTGGTTTTTGACCCCCCAAAATAGTGATACACTCCCTATAGTACGGAATGGAGTTATTGCAAAACGAGCCCGTATCGCAAAAAGCTTTGCAAAACAGTGTATTGCAAAAAATTTGCCTTAACGGGCCCATTGAGCCCTATCGAGAGTGTATCGCTATTCTTTGCAATAACAATTTGTATTGCAATTTGAAATACAGTGCTGTGCACGTGCACATGAGGAGGGACGCAGTGATGTTGGAGAGGACTTTCTTGGCTAACATTAGGATCGACCTTGAATTTCAACCCAATAGGGTATTCCGGAGAAATGCTGTGCCGGAAATGAGAAGAAGGTATGAATCAAAAAGAGCGGAAACGGAACCTGGAGGTATGAAAAACTGCGCGCGTGGAGGTGCTTGTTTCCGGTTGGCGCGTGTTTAGATTCGTGCTATGTTCACTAGTGCAGACTATACTGAAAATTATAAAATAATAATCACATTTCGCCAAATATTTGTTGAGCAGGACAGCGAGACTATTTCAGGCTATTGCTATCATATCTCTCCATGTTGTCATGAAGGAAAGATACTGTCTCTTCCAAAATATCGAAATAGGCTGGAGGTTAGCAGAGGCGTATCATATTTGTTTACCAACAACTAATACAAAGCGTTAACAGAGATAGGGCGTCGAGGAACAAATAAACTTAAATTTGAGTCATATATTATATCCATCTGAAAACATTAGAGGCTCTTGTCCGACGGCGATTCTCACGGACCCAAACACGTAATGGTGGCAGCCGGAAACAAGTTCCTCCACGCGCGCAGTTTTTCATACCTCCAGGTTCCGTTTCCGCTCTTCTTGATTCATACCTTCTTCTCACTTCCGGCACAGCTTTTCTCCGGAATACCCTATTGGTCGAGCTCACATGGTCTGAAGGCACATACCTTCGTAAAAGGTGTTGACGTGCGTGGAGTCTTTCCTTTTAAGTCTTTTGTGGTTACCAACACTGTGTTTTGAATAGCAATGCATATCACTAAAATTTGCGATAAATCGTTATTGCAAAGAAATAGTAATACACCCCCATAAGAAACTAGGTAGGCGTACGCCAGACCGCGTCGTGGCGTAGCAGGCTTCGCTCACCGCGAACGACTCTTCCGCCCCTCCACGCCTGGCGTACACCTACCTTGGCCTGCCGGCGGCTGTCACCGGGTGAGTGGGACCCTGCGGGGCCAATCAGTCTGTACGGCGCCCTGCCGGTCTTAGGGCGCGGGGTTCGCTGCGCTTCTAACCTGACCGCTGGACGTACCTACCCCCACCGTATTGTGGTATTCTATTAGATTTACATAATTTTATCTAGGAAAAGTTATCTGTTCGCTATGATTAATATGGATTAATGAATCAAAGGTCTGACACACGTTTACAATGGGTCTGTGGCTCATGTTCATAGAGCTTCGTGTCTTTTTTTGCACACAAAGGTTTAGTGTATACAGTTATTATTATTCACAGATTTTGCAATGTTACCAACTATTTTTTTTTCTTTCTAATACTTCCCCTTAACATTTCAAAATTGAATTTGTGGTATCCAACATAACTAGAACCTTTGAGACCCAGAAATTATTATAACAAACAAACGAACAAAAAACAATTGTAAAAATGTTCAAACAAAAACTAAATAATAGATTAGCACAAAAACAAAAACTTAAGCTATGGAATGGCACAATAGAAAAATACAAAAATTTAAGAAGGAAAGAGTCTGATGTGATCACGGAATTCCTTCATCTTGGGTCCAGACACGCTCTTCGTTAGGGCATCTGCTGCGTTTTTCTTCGATTCTACATATCTGAACATTACTTCCCCTGCTTCATAGCATTCTCTCTGGAAATGTAGCATCGTGTCATAATGCTTAGTTTTCTCTGTGATGCCACGTTTTGTAGCATTACTTATAGCCCCTTGATTATCACAGTAGAGAACAGTTGGTTTGGGCATCATATTTGAGATTTTCATTTCTTCAAACAGATGCTGGAGCCAAAGAATTTCCCTCACTCCTTCATCTTGAGCGATGTACTCTGCATGTAGTTTAGCACCCGCCACTCCCTTGGACTTCTTTGCGTACCAAGAAAAAGCACTGCCAGCCAGTATTATCAATACACCATATAGTGCCTTTCTCTCACAGCTTGGTTCAGTCTTGGCACAATAGGACGCAAATTTCTTTGGTTTTCTTGGTATATCTTCATGATTTTCATCATCACAGCAGTCACATTTCTTCGTTTTCTTCTTTATTCTTTCCGATCTTCTTAAGTTTGGTATTTCTTCAGTCTCTGGTTCAGTCTCATTTTCATTCACAAATTTTGTAGTTCTTCAATTCTTTTCTCTTCGGCTTCTTTCTTCTGTTCTTCTTTCTTCTCTTGTTCTTGCTCTTCGAGTCTTTTCTTCTTTTCTTCTCTCTCCTGTTTTTCTCTTTTCTCCTTTTCTTGTTCTTCATCTGAAAAGATTGATTCCAAATCATCATCACTGCTTTCTGATTCTTCGGATTTCTCTTCAGTAATTTCTCTTTTCTGTTTCATGGGGAATTTATTCTCTTGAAAAACAACAGTTCTAGAAGTTATCACCTTTTGTCTTTCAATACTCCACAATCTGTATCCTTTGATATTTTCTGCCACTTCCAGATTTATGCATTTCTCTGCTTGTGAATCCAATTTCTTGGCATCCACTACCCCTGCATACACTTCACATCCAAAAACTTTCATCATCTTTAGTTTTTGAATACTCAGTGTTTTACCAGTCCATAGTTCTTCTGGTATTTTAAAATCAACTGCTGCTGATGGGCATCTATTTCGGTTGAATACCGCTGTCCTCAGAGCTTCTCCCCAAAACCTTTTCGGTAGTCCACTTTCCACTAGCATGCATCTTGTTGTTGACATGATTGTCCTGTTCATTTTTTCAGGCTTTCCATTTTGTTCTGGTTGATGCGGAACACTTCTGAACAGCCTTATTCCACATTTCTTTAAATGATTCTTGAAAGTCTCATTTATGTATTCCGTTCCATTATCACACAACAATGCTTTGATTTTTAAATCATGCATATTTTCCACCTCAGCTCGATATTCTAGAAATTTCTGATAAACTTCATCCTATGTCTTAAACAAATACACTTTAGTATACTGGGAATAATCATCAATAAATGTTACATAGTACTGAGAATTTCCAAATGTTTTTGGAGAATATTTGCCTCCCACATCTGAATGAATCAACTCCAGTGGTTGTGTACTTCTCCTATCACTTTTCTTTGGAAATGGTGGTTTTGTCAGTTTTCCTTCAATGCATGTCACACATTCTTCTTTCTTTGGTACTCGTTTCAGTTCCAGTTGTGGAATTCTAATCAATGCTTCTTTATTACAATGCCCAAATCTTTTATGCCACAGGTCCAGTGACACTCTTGCGGCAATTTGTGCTTCTTGGTCCATTTTAATTTCCTCTTCTGTAACGCCCAAAGTATAAACATACCATAGTCAGTTCTTTTTTAAAGCTGATAGGAACACTTGGTCTGTCCCTTTTCCATGGATATCAATTTTTCCATTTTCTACACAGATCTTGTGTCCTCGGTCATCAATTTTTCCCATAGACAACAAATTTGTACCTAGCGAAGGTATGTGATATACTTCAGTGAATTTCACATCTTTCCCTCCACATTCATCAACACACTTAAATATCACTGTCCCTTTTCCAATCACTTCTTATTTCCAGTCATCTGCCACTTGCACATAATCTTTGTGCTTTTCATATGTCACAAAAATATCTCTATGTGCTGTCATATGGTTTGAAGCGCCATTATCCAAAATCCATACATTTCTGCTTGGTTTTATTCCTCTATTTGGAACACACAAAGCAACTTCTTCTCTCCCATCTTCAAAATTGTTTTGGTAGACTAACTTTGCTTGCTTGGGATCTGGTTTCTTCTTTTCCTCTTCTTTCTTGGGATTCTGGTTCTTGAATTTGTCCTTTTCATTTCGGCAATATTTGGCAATGTGATTTCTTCCACCACAATTGAAACATAGGTAATCCTCCTTCTTTTCTTCTGGTTTGTCTTGTTTGTTTTGATTATTCTGATTACTCCTTTGCATTTACTTATTGGACGGTCCTCTTCTTTGAACGTGTAAAGCCTGTGCATCTGAAGAGTCTTCTTTCTCCTTCAATTTGTTTGAAAGGTCTTCTTGATGAATTTGAGCTTTGACGTACGCTATGTCGAGTTTTTCTTTATTCATTACTCTCACCATAGGGTCATATTTGTCAGGTAGTCCAGCTATCGCAATTCCAGCTAATGCTTTTCCTGTCAGGTTAATTTCCAAACCTTTAGATACACTTTCCTGTAGGTCTAGAATTTTCTTGATATATTGTTGGGCACTTAAATCTTCTGTTTTCTTTATTGACAGCAATTCTTTGAGAAGCTTGATGTGGTAGATAAAATCAAATTCAGTGTTTGATTTCGACAGATAATCCCATACTTCCTTTACTGTATCACATGCCTCCACTTCTTTGAGGGTTTCGTCTGGTACTTTTTCATAAATCAGTTCTCTCGCGAGTAGTTCAGCTTTCTTCCTTCGGACCCTTTCTTTTGCTGTTATCACAATCTTCTTGAACTCTCCATCTTCATCCGCTATGGGGTTTCCATCAGTAGTGCTTTCATTCTTACCCTCCATGAATGATAGTTTGTTTCACTTAGTGTCCAATTCTTCGATTTCAATCCATTTCTTTCCTCTTCTTTGTCCATTTTTCTTTGTCCGCAGGTCTTGATGACAAGCTGGTCGCATGCCCTTTTTCACTATTCACTTTTTGTCTTTTCGCACTATATCACTATTTACAAATAACAGTCAGGCGAACCTGGGCCCATAACCTATTAGATTTACATAATTTTATCTAGGAAAAGTTATCTGTTAGCTCTGATTAATATGGATTAATGAATCAAAGGTCTGACACACGTTTACAATGGGTCTGTGGCTCATGTTCATAGAGCTTCGTGTCTTTATTTGCACACAAAGGTTTAGTGTATACAGTAATTATTATTCACAGATTTTGCAATGTTACCAACTTTTTTTTTTCTTTCTAATATATTCTCTGCCGTATTTAATTGTGCTCAAATCTAACCTTCCCTCCCCTTCTCAAACCCAACCCACTCTAACCTACCCTAGACTAACCTACTCATTGAAGACTTCTCTTCACCATTCAATGCTGCTCTTACCTAACGTACCCGAGCCCAACCAGTTTCCGTCCAAGGAGGCCGTGCGTTGACCACTAGCACCTGCAGGAGCACCTTCGGGGTCTTCTTCGGCATTGTAATTGAGGTCTTCAGTATATGTTTAGTGGGGTCGGTTCCCATCGTGAAGGTTAAAATACAACTCCTTAGCAGTTTTCCTATTCGTTCCAGCACCAGCAGCAGCACCTGGGGTTGATTTCGGCATCTTGACTGGGGTCTTGGGGTGAGTTTTGAAGGGGTCGATCGTGCCCAAGAGGGCCCTGTTTTGACCACTTGCATCTGCAGCTGGACCTGGTGTCGATTTTGCCTCCTTGACTTAGGTCTTTGGGTGGTTTTAGAAGGGGTTGGTCGCCATGTTTAAGTTAGGAACGACGGCTCGATTTAGAAGTTTGCCCTCCTCTTCCAGTTCCTGCACAAGAAGGTCCAGTTTTGCCAACCGGCACCAGCAGCACCTGGGTTCCTTTTCGGCATTGTAATTGAAGTTCTGAGTGTATTTTGAGCGGGGTCGGTTCCGATCTTTAAGCTTAAAATACAGCTTGTTTAGCAGTGTTTCTATTTGTTCCTGCTCCTGCCCAAGAAGGCCTTGTTTTGACCACTAGCACCTGCAGCAGCACCTGGGTTCCATTTCGCCATCTTGACTTGGGTCTTTGGGTGATTTAAGAAGGGGTAGGTCGCCATGTTCATGTTTGAAAATCGGCACGATTTAGAAGTTAGCCCTCCTGTTCCAGTTCTTGCACAAGAAGGCCCTGGTTTGACTACCGGCACCTGCAGCAGCACCTGAGGATGCTCCTGAGGTGAGGTTGACTCCGGTATGATGCAAGGAGATTGTGGTCCAAATTTGAGCCCTCTACGATGAAGCGTTTTCGAGAAATCGCGCGGACTGACACACACACGCACACAGACACACACACACGCACACAGACAGACAGACAGACAGACAAAACATTTTGGGCCAGTGGGGTAAGGGCTTCGCTATCGCTCAGCCAATAAGGACCACGTTGTTGCAAGCAGTTTGCATTACAGCAGTGTTACAATACTTTTCTCACTTTTCCGCGATTTGCATTGCAAATCAAAAAACAGTGAAATATTGAATCTTCTACTTCGTCCGCAAACACACGAATATATTCGTTATAATGTGACCTTGCTACCTCCGAAAACAAATGTTTCATGAGATATAGTGTAGAGAACAGATCTGATTAATGGCTATTCAACTCCCATCAGATGGACGCTACCGCGGGCATCCATAGCGTACACGTCACTGCACGAGGACGACACGAGCCGTCCTTCCGGGGATCTTGCAGGCACGCCGCATATATATATATATATATATATATATATATATATATATATATATATACTCGCTTTGCTCGCTGGGGGCTCCGCCCCCAGACCCCCGTGCAGGGCTGCGCCCTGCTGTTGCTCCCTTTGATACCATATTTGGTAGGTTTTATGATTTCAAGCAGTCCAGTGGTAGGGCAAGGAACGAAAAAGAAAACTGTTGTGCCTCCGTCACCTGCAGCGGCACGTGGATTCGATTTTGGCATTGGTTCCGCGTTCCTGGACCCGTTGTCACCGGGATCCATTCTGTTAAAGAAGTACGTATCTCTCACTAGTTGGTCCCGTTCCAGTTCGAGCCCAAGACGGGCCTGTTTTGCCCACCGGCACCTGCAACAGCACTTCGGGTTGATTTTGACACTATAACTAAGGTCATTGGGTTGTTTGAGCAGGGCTCGGTTCATATGTTTCAGTTTAAAATTCCGCACATTCTAGCAGTTTGCCCTCCCGTTCCACTTCCTGCCTAAGAAGGCACTGATTGACCTACCGGCACCTGCAGCAGTACCTGGGGTCGTTTCCAGCACTTTAACTAGGTTCCTAGGGTCATTTAAGGTGGGGTTGGTTCCTATGCCCAAGTTTGAAATAGTGTACCCTCAGGCAGTTTTCCGCCCCGTTCCACTTCCTGTCCATGAAGGCCCTGTTTTGCTCACCGGCACGTGCAGTAGCACATGAGGTCGGTTTTGGCAGTTTTCTTGGGGCTTTGGAGTCATTTGAGGAGGGGTTCATTCTCGGGAAAGAGTTCGTATCTCGCACCGTCTAGGAGTTTGGCCTCCTGTTCCAGTTCCAGTCCAAGAAGGCCCTGTTTTGCTCACCGGCACCTGCAGCAGCACCTGAGGTAGTTTTTGGCAGTGTTCCTGGGGCGTTGGTGTCATTTGAGAGGAGGTCCATTCTCGGGAAAAAGTTCGTATCTCACACCGTCTAGGAGTTCGGCCTCCTGTTCCAGTTCCTGCCCATGAAGGTCCTGTTATGCTCACCGCCGCCTTCAGCAGCACCTGAGGTCGTTTATGGCAAAATTCCTGGGGCTGTGAGTCATTTGAGAGGGGGTCCATTCTCGGGAAACCGTTTGCATCTCGCATCGTCTAGGAGTTTGGCCTCCTGTTCCAGTTCCTGTCCAAGAAGGCCCTGTTTCGCCCACCGGCACCTGCAGCAGCACCTGGGTTCGTTTTAAGCATTCTCACTTTGTTCCCTGGGTCATTTTAGGTGGGGTTGGTGCCTATGTTCAAGTTTGAAATACCGCACCCTCAGGCAGTTTTCCGTCTCGTTCCACTTCCTGTCCAAGAAGACCCTGTTTTGCCCACCGGCACCTGCAGCAGCACCTGGGGTCGATTTTAGCATCGCAACGAAGGTCCTGGTTTAAGTTTAGTAGGGGTCGGTTCTCATGTTCAAGTTCGAAATACCGCACCCTCAGGCGCACTGCAATTACATCGCGAGTACCGGGTTCAAACTGTCAGGATCTCGCAGCAACACGACATGTGAATGAAAATGGAATGCAGTACCTTTCGCTGCTTTCACCGACTTCGCTGGTGTCCCGGAGAGGTCCGTCCACGGGCACGGGCACGCTCACGGCGGGGGCCAGGGCGGGGTCCGCGGCGGCATCTTCGGGAACGTTCTCCTGCGGGACGTTCACCTGCACGTCTACAGGGGCGGGAGCAGCGTTCCCTTCAACCCTGCAAAGATAAGCGATTTTAACGTCACGCAGTACAGAGAATGCTGTGATATCAATATCACTTGCTCGATAGAGGAAGGTGCTACACTTACCTGGGGTTTCCCCTTCGACCACGTTGACGTCGTCCACGCGGTCCCAGAACCGAAGGAAGGACTCCAGGCCTCAAAGTCCGGAACCTGGTGTCGTCCCTGTAGTCACCCGGCTGGAAGTGCCCCGAGCACACAGTGTAATTCACTAGCGAGGACCGTGATAACGTCCACCCACTGCCGTCGTGGAGCCTCGTCGGCGGGCAGCTCGTGCAGGGTTACCCCTCGCTCTCGCGAACCGACACCACAAATAGAGCACGATCGTGGCATTCCCCGAGTGATGTCAGACATGGCTGCGTGCGATCAGTCGGCTTTTATATGTAATTTCGCGCCATTTTCGCGTCTTCCCTTCCGTCTTCTCTAATAATTTTTTTTCTTTCAAGGATATTATACTAAAAGATATTGCTCGTTCCATGCGTTCAAATCAGTATTGTCCAATACAATTTATAAATTATGTTTCTGTCCAGTTGTATTTTTTTTTTAAACAAACTCATTTGGGGATGGGTGAAGCGCCTTCTGGTGGCGGTCCGGGTAATAAAAGTTACGAACATAAAACCTATGACTCAAGTGTTGAACGCACTCATTTTGGTCTAGAAATTAATGTGTTTTTACTGGCAGACAGTACTGACTTTACTTTTGCTCTTTTTCATATTTCTTATCCGTGTACCTTTTTCGGGAGAGAGAAAGCGCCTCTGGTGGTGAGAGAAGTAACCAATGTTTTGCATTTAATTAATTGTTCCTCAACATATTGCATACGTAATTATGGTTCTGAAAGGTTTTGGCAAATGTGTCTTGCGCATGTTTGCTCGGTACTGGAATTTTTGACACAGAATTACTTTGAGAGAGTCAGAGCGCCCTCTGGTGGACGACTCAGATTCGATGTCTTGTATTCTTAATCCGTGTGAAATTTGGTTGTCAGGGGTGATAGGCATTGGTCTTTCGTACAGAAATTAGGCTTTGGTAGGTTAAAAAAGTACTTTTATTTGCGATACACGTGCGAATAATTTTGGCATGCCACAGAGGTACTGGGTTCTGTAGCCAACACCAGGCGACATACTTCCGAACCCGAACACCAGCCGAAGGAGGCGCCACCGGCATCTCCAAGCCGGGAGCCGCTCCCGCAGTCGCTCCGGCTGGCACGGATTTCAGGCGTCAGTTGACCCAAATGGGAGGGTCGCGTACAGACGAGTAGTCTGCTCCAGTTGGTCGTGCGTCCACCAAACACCAACTACATATGAACCTGATCGGTGTCGTCTGTCGTCTGCCGCCAACAACAACATTTACTTCTTACTTTCGTCTTCTCCGTGCCACCGAAGCGCTCCCTAGTGGCCGTGATTGTCAACTCACGAACGATCTACTGGGCTGTGGGGCCAAGGAAGGAGTGGGGAGTGAGCGCAACGGAGTTGGTGGGGGGACCAGCGCGTCGCCGTCGCTGCGTTTGGCTCGGGCGCGAACTGGATATGCCTACAGGCTGTCAGAGGCAGCAGCGGCCAGGCGTGTGGCCCCGGCCAGCGAAGCGGTGGAGACCAATTCGCCGGTATGCCTCCCTCGTACCGTATCGGTGCCCCGGGAACGAAGCAAACCCGACCTGGGAGAGAGTGGAGGGGGAAGGGAGTGGGGTGGTGCTACCCTGGAGCCGAACTGGACTACTACCTAGGTGGCTAGTGACTGACAAAATTCTCACTGAACTGAGGCTGAGAGTGCGAGGGGAAACAAGCTGGCCCGTCCCTTCCGTCAACCTCGGTGCCATTTCCGCTCCGCTCCACCGGCACCTCGGTTCGACAGAGGGACTTGGCCAGCTTGGCCTGCCGGCGGCGTTTGCGGGGGCCTTCGGCCCCCGCCTCAAGTCTCCCTAGAGGTGCCCGATAGCAGATGTATTTGTTGCGATTTGAATCGTTAACCTGAGCCCGTCCCTGTGCGCGCCGCGATATGGTAATGGTGTGCGCGCGGCGGCCAACCCTAACCTCAAAAAGCAAGAACAGACAAATTTTCAGTAATCAATAATGCGATACAAATCGAAAATTGTTGCCACCGTACGTGATTCTACGTTAGGAAAGGAGTTTATCCTCCAAATTTGAAGTTTTTCTGTGAACGATAAGTCGGCGTACACACGTCCGCCCGAACGAACAAACAGTCGGCATCAGACCATAAGCCCGGCTCCTGCCGTTTCTAAAGAAACGTGTCGGGACGGGCTAAAAAGGGCGTTAATACATGATAGCTGGAATCGTTCCGAAATCCAGATCTCGGTTATGGATTTCACACAGGGATAGAGTGAAATCCACATGGACAATTTCCATAATGGATTTCAATGTCCATAATGGGTTTTTAATTTTCAGATGTAAATGTTCCAAATACCAGCTGGATTTTGTCCACTATGGAAAATCAAATCCATACCTCAAATTCCCTTGACATTTTTCCAGATGGAATTTGAAGCTAGGTTATTGTACTGTAAATAGCATTCCTTTTTGTGAGTGCATTCAGTTTCGTTAGCAGAATGAACAGAATACTGTAAAACGACTTCCGTACTCCGTACCCAGGGCCCGTACATCGTGCACGGTCGGAACTTACGGATGTGCGATCCCGGCTATCCGCTTACCTGCTTCATGTATGCTCGAGTGACTCACTTCAATCCGATGAGGCCCAATGAGCTGCAGCGCGTCACAGGCAACACAACATTCACTCACATAGTCGACGACAGCTTCTGGGTAAGTCAAGGGGCGGCGCAGAGCAGTTATTTCCAAATTTGGTATAAGAGTAATAGAATGGACCCAGTGAAGGCCCATTCAGAGCAGGGTTTCAGATTTGGTGCTGGGACACGTTGCTCGGCCATGCTAGGGATTTCTTGTTGCAAATACAATATTTCCTTCTTTTCAAACCCCATTTGTTAAAAAAAGAATCCAGCGATTACATGCACTGAGAAAAATGATTCACGCTGAACATGAGAGGTTTGGATATCAGAACCAAACAGTTTAATACTATACGCACAGACCAAAGCTTTCGACGTGGCGCTCAAAGCAGTTTGGTCACCGTGTTTGGTATACGGCATCAAACAGGTCCTGTGTCCGTACCACCCCCCTCTGAACGCGAGCTTCAGGCAGCGTTTGTTCTGATGACCACTATTATTTGGTTCGAAGCACTATGATTAATTTGTGTTGGATATCAGACGGGTCTTGTTTCATCTTTTAGCCCTTGTTCAATTGCAGTCTTAAGACTTACTTTGTACAGTGAACAATCAATTATTAGCCTCTTTAAAGTGCTTTCTTTTCTCCTTAGCAAAGTCTATTAGATGTGTGCTTAAAAACTTCCACATTTGAAATGTGATTGATGTAATTTATTAGTCATTCTTGTGTTGACGCTTGTGTAAATTGACTGTACCTACCAAATATTAGAAAATGGCGTTTACAGAATAGTGAGAGTAACATTTCGAATTGGTTTCCACTGGGAACGGGAATGGTGGAGAATAAGTGAAAGAATAGTTTATATAACATAAATTTTTTTAAATAAATTCACAAAGAAACGTAACAAAATGTAAAATATATCACAGGTATATTATTTGAATAAATTCACAATTTGTGATACAGAGACACGGCATACTTCCCAAGTCCTAGTACATGAAAGAACACTAAGAGGTTCCGTGCTGTCGTTTCATCCAGGAGTAGGAACGCAGGTAGGTCAATGTCAGCCGCTGAAAGAGTCAAAGAAAACAAACATTTTAATGACATACATAACCTCTAGCGATCGAAAATAAGCCACAAATAGGAAGTGGCAACACTTATTAGTTTAAGTACTCGTCTGGAGGATTTCAGAAGAGACAGACAGTACGAGTACAAAATCGAGATGAGCACGGACACAAACACATGATTAGGTAATACTGGTGTCATGTACAGCAATTAACCAACTCGTCCCACAATGTAGAGTTGAGACAAGAAATGCAGTGGCACATACACGCGAGGTTATTTCGGTTCAAAGACATAATCACACGGTTTATACGAGAAAAACACGAAAGGGGCAAAATAACCTCTTTATGCCGAAAATAACAATCGGATTGATCAGACGAAGCAGCGTATATCCCAACTTTCAACGTGTCAAAACGGAATAATTGTGAATCACCATCTTTTATGTCGAACACAAATTTTCCTAGTTAGTTAAATCATCATACGAACCTTCAAATACACCGAATAGTTGAGAAAAACCACAGCAGCACTTCCTGTAATGATCCGAACTGGGACTGTGAAGTAGATACCTTGATGAAAAATTCTACACTGCCCGTCAAAATTAGCGCCCCACTTTTTCCGATGCTCGCCATTTCCACGTTTTTAAAGCTAGGAAGTTGCCGTTTTGCATGGAGTCCCCCCCATGGTCGTGCTTGAAGGTCCCAAAGTGCCAGATCTGAGAGCCACCCCTTTTGGAGAGGGTGGCTGTTCCACTGCGGTGGGGTGGAAATTACGACCGAAAAAGGTCCCAAAAACACGTTTAAATTTGCTGGAATTTCAAAATGTTTGGTGAGCAGGGCTAAATGACGGCCCTTGACAAGCTGACGTCAAAATGTGACGACGGGTGGTGCCGACCCTTACCTCGATAGTCCTAAGCGGAAAAGTCGCTGCGGCAAACGGTTTACCCGTGGGGAGCGTTAAAGTGAGACCATTGCATGCTTCGCCGGGCCTGCGCTGCCACCGAGCGCCTTGGAGGCAGGCAGCCCACGCAGCTCCCGCGGCCGGCAGACGGCATCCAGAGAGAGTACGTCGGAAAATGCGTGCTCCCTGCCGGCGCGTCAGTCATGTCATTGGTGCAGATGGTGGTGAACCCCATGATCTGGGACTGGGGTTTGGCACTGGTAGCTCAACTGCAATGAAACACACTAATGGGAATGAAATTTTCCATGTCATGCCTACAGTCTGTACCATACTTATCAACTCAATGGAAACCTACCATTCCCAATTTCATCTGGACTCACTGATGGTTCTGGGTTCACAGAGATAGTGAAAGAATTCAAAATTTCAGGCAGATTCCCTATAGCAAAAACAACAAGATTATTAAGAACTGTGTACCTAATTGAAAGGTGTCTATAGCGGAGAATTTTTTTCCTTACCTTCACTTTTATCACAATTCTTTGATGCATTAACTGAATGTTCTGTAAAAGCAACAGAGAGCAATAAAGAATAAAGATGACATGGACAAACATTACAGTGAAAACAAATAAAAATTTGGCAGTCCTTATTGCCATACTTCTGTATAAATCGCTACTATACTACAGTAATAGTAATTATTAGTGTGGAAGTAGCAAGTTCGCCTGTTTAAATTTGAATCCTTTTCCCCGCCATCCTGTCACAGCCTTCTGGCTTCCATCTATAGTGTGTGCTATGCCTTAGTTCTTCCGTGTCCGGGCTAGGACACTTGTAAGAGAGCTTTTGTAGAGTGAAGACGGAATAAATTATTATCTCAGTGAATCTAGAAATCGGATTGTTATTGAAGTGAACCCAAACCTCTACAGGTTATGGGCCCAGGATACTCTGATATTACGAGTGTGTCTTCGTGATAACTAAAAATTGTTTTTTCGAGTTTTGATTGAGGTGACTGCGTAAGTAGACATGGTTATCGTGTGGTCCATGCGGCTTTGAACCGCATGTAACTGGCAAAGTGTCTCGGAAGCTGAGAGACACTGGTATTTCACGGTCTGTCTAATCTGGTCACTGATTGTGCAGGAAAACAAACTGTTCGGGAATTGCACCACTGGCGACGTGCTAGTTGGGAACGGCACCACCGGCAAACCGGTTGGGAACCACTCTCTGGAACTTGGAGAGGAACTCTCTGGAATTTGGAGAGGAAGGCACCACCAGGAATCTGGTCGGGAATTATTTGTTTAACTCTCTGGAATTTGGAGAGGAATTGAGGAGGTACGAATCTCCGGAACCACTCTTACGATGTAGGAGGAAATATATCTAACCTCAAAATGTGAGGTTAAGTGGATCAAGTGTTTATGCTACTGCTACCTGTAACTGTCTTTGTTTTTTTTTCAATATCCAGGTCTAATGGAGGAAGAAAATAGGTTCCGTGTTCCCTTGTTTGATGGGTTGAATTATGATGACTGGTGCTTTCGCATGGAGGTGTTCCTGCGCAAGGAGGAAGTCCTCGATGTTGCCATCAGTGGGCTACAGGAGCAACAGGCTGCCAACGCAGATCTCCCCGAGGACAGCGTTGCCACTCGTCGACGGAAGGAGGAGGCCCGTCTCGAGTTGATGCGGAGGGACAACAAGTGCCTCAACCTGATTGTGTCGCGTGTGGCGGACTCCCAGTTGGAGTATCTGAAGGGCTGCAAGACTGCCCAGGAGGCCTGGGAGGCTCTCCGAGTGAACTACGCCAGGACCTCTACTACCAGCCGGGCCGCTCTAGCCAAGAAATACTTGGGACTCAAATACAAACCCTCTAGTCAGACATTTAGAGAATATTGTTTGGAATTTGACAGAGTGTTGCGGGAGTTACGACAGTCAGGCGCTTTAAAAACAGAACTGGATGTGGCGCTTGAGTTTGTGTTTTCTATGCCCCCGGACTATGAGGGAATCGTGTCAGCTATCCAGACAGCAGACCCGGCAAGGTTGAATCTACCCTTTGTTCGCAGCAGAATTGAGGAATTTGAGCAGCTGAGAATGAGGACTCAGAAGCGAACCATCAAAGCATCTGCTGAGTCTGCGTTTTCAGCTCGGAACTCCAGTGCTGAACCCTACCCTTTCAACTGCCATCGTTGTGGATTCTATGGACACAGACGTCAGGACTGCCACACCAAGCCTGAGAACTGCCATCCTGATAGATCCCAGACTGGAGCCTCCCGTGGACGTGGCAGGGGATATACTCAAGGTGGCCATGGTGCAACCAAGGTTTCGGGCGGTCCAGCTGGTCCAGCTCCTGGGAGAGGAGGTCCAACTCACCGTGGTCGGGGAACCAATCGAGGAGGCCGTGGCTTCAACAACAACAAACCCAGAGCATTCCTAGCAGACGATACCGTTGAAGCTAACTTTGCCTATAGCTTTGATGATGATGATGACGAGGTAATGGGTCTTATATCTGTAGAATCTAATCTGGAGGGTGAAGGTGAAGAAGCATTTCATGTGAGCGATCAAATTTCTGGTGTCAAATTTATTTTAGACTCGGGGGCATCCAGGCATTTGGTTAGGACAGATGTCCCAGTGTCTGGCTTGGTTAGACTAAAGAAACCTGTGAATATTCAAATAGCTAAAACGGGGATGTTGCTTCAAGCTTGGTCTAAGGGAGTATTATTTGGATGGGTTAAAGTAGGTGGAATAGACAGAAGACTGGATATGGAAGTCCTTGTGGTGGAAAATCTCTCACATAATTTAATTTCTATCTCAACCTTGGCAAAGAAAGGTTATGCTGTTGTTTTCTGGGATGTAACTTGCCAGATTCTCGAAGGTGATATTGTTTTGGCTCAGGGGAGCTAGAAAATAATCTTTACACATTTCAGGTTTTGGTAGCGAGGAATCCTGATGAGTTCTGTTTACTTACTGAGGAAGAACAACTGTGGCACAGGAGGCTAGGACATCCAGGAAATCATAATTTAAAGAAAGTGTGTAAGATGGTTGAAGGTATGGGTAACATAGTGGGTGATGGACCGCATTTCTGTGACATTTGTGTACAAGGGAAACAGGTTAAGTTGCCCTTTCCAGGGACCAGGCCTAGAACAGCTAGGCCTTTGCAGCGAATCCATAGTGATCTTTGTGGGCCAATTAAACCAACGGCTTATAATGGTGTCAAATACATTATGACCTTGATTGATGATTTCTCTCATTTTACTGTAGTTTTTGGGTTAAGGAGTAAGGATGAAGTATTCAAATGCCTCCAGACTTTTATTGCAAGAGTAAATGTAAAATTTCCTGAAAAGATTTGTGAATTTAGGTGTGATAATGGAACAGAATATGTTAATGATCAGGTAAAAGAATTATTCGCTGCCAGTGGTATTAACATGGAAACCACTATTCCGGGAACTCCTGAAAATAATGGGGTTGCTGAACGCATGAATAGATCCTTGTTAGAAAAGGCCAGGTGTATGTTGTTTGGAAGTAATCTTCGTAAGAGTTTCTGGATTGAAGCACTATTAACGGCAGTCTATTTGTTAAACAGGTCCCCAACTCGGGCTGTTGAAGAGAAGAAAGTCCCGTATCATCTATGGAATGGAGAAATACCCAAAGTCTCCCATCTTAGAGTATTCGGTTGTGTAGCATTTGTTAAAAAGAGCAAGGAGCAGCTTCAAGGAAAATTTGATTCTAGAAGCAAAAAATGCATCATGTTAGGCTATTGTGATAACGGGTATCGGCTTTGGTCAATAGAAGATAGGAAAGTTATTAAAGCAAGAAATGTTATTTTTGATGAGCACCGAACTAAATTTAATGATGATGATTGGGTATACAGCAATGATCAGGAAAGGGATCTAGAAATTATGACTGAAGGGGAAAATTCAGAAGGAGAGGAGCCAACTTCAGGAGGGGAAGAAGAAATAAATCCACCTGATGAGCCAGATGATAATGTAAATGGAGTCCAAATAGAGGAGTTTGATGAAGAAGAGCCACAGGGTGTCAGACGGGGAACTAGAGTAAGGGTTCGTCCACAGTACTTGCAGGACTATGTGGCAATGGCATTACTTTCAGAATTTGTAGATAGCTGTGATAGTGAAGGTGAAACAATCAAAATTTCTCAAGTGGGTGTTGAGACTGCTTTTTCAGCCCTTAATTATTGTAATGATGTTCCTTTAGAGTATAGTGAGCTAAATGGTAGAGAAGATGAGAAATTGTGGAAACTGGCTGTTCATGAAGAATTAAGTGCTCTTGAAGATAACAATACTTGGGAACTAGTGACTTTACCAAAGGGAAAAGTCCCACTAAATAGTAAGTGGGTTTTTACTGTCAAAGAAGATGGGAATGGCAAAATAGTTAGGTATAAAGCTAGATTGGTTGTAAAAGGGTGTTCACAAAAACCAGGGATAGATTTTCATGAAACTTATGCTCCAGTTGCAAAATTAATTACTGTTAGGATTTTTCTATGCTTGTCTGTCCAGAATAATATGAGTGTGGTCCAGCTGGATGTTAAAAGTGCTTTTCTTCATGGTGATTTACAGGAAGAGATTTATATGTGGCCACCTGAAGGTATGAATATTAAAGATTATTCCAAGGTGTGTAAACTGAAGAGGACACTTGACGGATTAAAGCAAGCACCCATGGAGTGAAATAAAAAGTTTAATGAATGTGTTATCTCCTTAGGTTTCAGGCAGTGTAAGAGCGACCAGTGTTTATATGTTTACAGGAAGGGTGATGATAAAATGTATTTGTTATTGTACGTTGATGATTTTCTCTTGGGAAGTACTAATGACTTACTTTTAACTAAAACTAAGGATAAACTGATGTCAATATTTAAGATGCGGGATCTTGGGAAAATGTCATATTTTTTGGGCATCAAAATTACTAAATTAAATGATGGTTTATTCTTGAGTCAAGAAAATTATATACAAAAACTATTGGAAAAATTCAAAATGGAGAACTGTGCTAAAATTAATACTCTAATGGAGACTAAACCCCCTCGGATTTGTGAAGATAGTGTTTCAGTAATTGGACTGAAACCATATAGAGAACTAATTGGTAGCTTAATGTATTGTTGTATGGCAACTCGGCCAGATATCTGTGCGGCTGTAAATCATTTTAGTCAGTTCCAAACAAATGCCACTTCTGAACATTGGAAGGGTTTGAAGCGCATTCTTAGATATTTAAAAGGAACTTCAAAATTTGGCCTTTGGTTTAAAGGGAAGTCATATAGCCCTCTCACCTTGCATGTGGATGCAGACTTTGCGAATGGACCAGAGAGGAAGTCAGTCTCTGGGTTCATCGTGGAAATGTTTGGAGACAGTGTTGCGTGGTCAACTCGGAAACAAACCTCAGTTGCGTTGTCCTCTACTGAGGCAGAATTTGTCGCATTGGCCGCAGGAGTGAGAGAGCTATTATGGCTAAAACAACTTTTAGGTGAGTTAAGTATCACCGGTTTGGACAAACCTATTATAGTATTTGAAGATAATCAAGCTTGTATACAAGCTTTGAAGACTTGGGATATGAAAAGACTGAAACATGTTGATATTAAGTATAACTTTGTTAAAGAACTGAATAAAAATGGAGTGATCTCAGTAGTGTATCAACCAACGGGAGAACAGGTGGCTGATATTATGACTAAGGGTTTGCCTCTTGAAGTGTTTTCTCGTCATCGAACGGGGATGGGTATGACTGAAATGTAACTGATAACATTAAAGTTTTTTTTTTCCGGTGATGTAACTGTGGCTTGTAACCATGATATGCTTTTATAAGTGCTCACTTGAGGAGGGGTGTGGAAGTAGCAAGTTCGCCTGTTTAAATTTGAATCCTTTTCCCCGCCATCCTGTCACAGCCTTCTGGCTTCCATCTATAGTGTGTGCTATGCCTTAGTTCTTCCGTGTCCGGGCTGGGACACTTGCAAGAGAGCTTTTGTAGAGTGAAGACGGAATAAATTATTATCTCAGTGAATCTAGAAATCGGATTGTTATTGAAGTGAACCCAAACCTGAACATCTACAATTAGTCAGCATATAATATAACTAAAAGAGAAAAAAGAAGAAAAAAGCAACAGCTGTTAATGATACAATGTGGACAGCACAACAGGTGCACTTGCATTATCAATAAACAAAACATATCTTGCTCACAAGAAACAGAGCTTTCTGTCAGTAATCAGAAAAGAGTAAACAGGAAAATGAAAATGAAAGCCCTGGCGAGAGGTATTCAGAAACCTGACAAATGACAGAGACTGCTGTAGCTGGTTATGCTTAGATTTTTTGATTGAGGTGAACCTAGGGTGTCAGATGGTCAGGTTCAAATGAGTCCAGTAAAATCATCCCCCCACGGAGATACTGAAAAGTTAAATATAGAACTCACGGTCACTTTCATGATTGGTTTGCAAGAGGTTCCTTTTTGTAGTACTAGTTTCCCTTTTAAGAAAGAAATGGATGTCTTTAAACGAGGTGGTATCCACTCGCGTAATATTCAGGCCACTTGCCGCGTAATAGTTGCGAAATAGGCGCGTCATAGTTGTAGTACCGGGTGTTTCAGCTAATACACCCCAGTAAGTAATTGGGGTGCCTATCCCCACGGAAGGGCAGAAAAGCAACTGGCCCTCAGCTCTTTCAGCCATTTCGAGCACTGAGCGCACATTCTCAAAATAAATGTTGATGACAACAACATTAATAATAAATATAAAGAATCATCACATATTATCAAACACGTTTCATTTCCCCGGCCTAGGACACTCGAACGGCAGTGGAGGGAGGGAGGACCTCAGTGACGCAAGGGTCAGGCCCAAGCGAGGCCGCTTGCCGATACGCGACAGTTTAGCTGCCAACTAAAGGGTTCGTACCCATATTACGTGACCTAATTGGGGGAGGGGGTCGAAGCCAAATACTACGCCCTATATTCAATACATGGAAAGGTTAGGTTATCCACGTCATGAGGAAGGGGGGGGGGGGGGTCAAAAAGTGGCCCAAAATCGGTAATTTAAATTTTTAAATATCAGACGGAAATATTTCCGAAATAAATGGAAATTTATGGAAATTTTGGAAATATTAGGAAATTTTTATTTAATTCGTTTTTTAATGATTGACGTGGATTCCAGACGCTTACAGTAAGTAATGAATCTATCTAATAAATTTAGTATCCCATCATTTGCTTCGTCGCAACGAAACTGAACTATACTATAACTAATTCTATAGCAGGCGGAGCCGACGAATCGAGTGGCGTGGACCTGTGAAAGTGCGGATTTTTACGGAGGATGCAACATTGGATTAATTGAAACGCTCCCGTTCGTTTGTCCGCTTTGCGGGTTGCTGTTCTTTTCAAAAGTAGACCCCCCCCCCCTTAAATTATCACTTCACCAAAATGAGTTTTATCTTTTTTTAGCCCTCTTTCGACATCTAGCAGATCGCATCAAAAGACCTGAGTGGGTTGTGATGGAGCACAGGAGCACACGCTCGGTTGGAGAGGATCTGAACTTAAATTCGCTTTTGTTTCGTTTCTGTGACATGTTCCAAATTCCGAAAACACAGTGGAGAAGAGAAATTGCTGACTTCGGGTTTTCAACGTTTCGTTCCCTGGGTTTGCGTGAACTGTGCTTCGTCTAACTAAACGGAGCACAGATTCTGTAGCAGACGATGTTCACGACATGGAATCATTTGAACAGAACTGATTTAATGCGTACATGTTCAGATGGCTGTGAGAAAGCTGCGTAAATCTTTTATTTCCATGCCTTAACCATCTTTTTAAAAGATTTTGAGCAAAAATTTCCATAAGTTTCCAAAAAGGAAAAGTTTCCTGGAAATTTATGAATTTAAATTTCGGAAATTTTGGAAATATTTCCGGAAATCGACGGTATACATAGACCACTAACGGTTGCGACTGTCAACACGACCAACCGGAAACACGGCCTTTTACGCGGGCCCTCCGAAACTAGGGGTGTGCGATCAGCAAATTTTGTTCTTGTGGTTGACCAACGCCAGGAATTTATCACAACTCCAGATTTATCACCATATGAATGTGACTGTCACAGGAAAGACCCTTCTCAATATCCCGCTGAGCGTCAAACCGGTTCTGGTGGTTAGGGTGTTTCAAAAAAATTAAATTCCACTGACCCGACCGAATTCGGACACCTGTTGGTCCGCAGTGACCTTATGCGAAATTAGAGTGCGTTCGGACAACGTTTGCTCGGTGCTCAAGACGATTGAAGAATTCGGTCCCCTGCCAGATGTGCCCATCGGGGCTGCCTTAGCGTCATTCTCGTGCCTTTGCATTTGATCGCAGAAGAGTAAATCTGCACACGAGCGTGCATCAGGTTGTTCTGCACGTACTGAGTTGGAAATCTCAGTGACCCCGCTACGCACCTCCGCTATCACTGCCACAAATGTTAGTAATTTGTAATTCTTGCGTTTTCGTTACTTTTAATTTCGGGCACTCATTGTAACTGTGTGGATAGTGGAGGCTTTTCGACGAAGACCTGGCCGAGCCACTCCATGCACTAAGCACACTCGCCTTTGATAGTCTCGAGACTGGTTGTACGCCTGGAGGGTAGGCAGGATCTCGACGCACGCGTCAGACCGCTGCCAACCCTCCAGGCGCTAGACGGCGGTTTTTCCCTTTAGCAGATAAAACAAAGTGCGCTTAATGCAGAAAGGGCTACAACGGCATCCTAGTAGGATCTCCCAGAATATCTACACAACAAGACATTCAAAGCAATGTTACAAATACTGGCAAGTTTAAAATTAGAAATTTCAAATATTTTTGGGCTGTATGAGTGGACGGGTTGCCTTCTTTTCCATCTTAAAGGGTACAGGATACCTCTAAGAACTCCCACACCGTGTATCAGTGATCTGCGACCAGGTGCGGTCAGAACTAAGAACCGTTAAGTGGCGTCTGGGTGCTCACATTATTCATGGCACAGAAACTTCGAGCGACTTGAGCACCGGCTAAACGTCGTCCAATCACGCTCAAATTCTGTACACGTTCATTCTAGACTAAGGCGCGCCTAAATGCGGTCGAATCATTATCAATTTTCGTTTAGTGTAACACCCTACTGGAGGTATGATGCGGACAAGCCAACCGACAAACACACAAACTTTTTTCAGCCCCACCTGAGCAAGTTCTTTGCCATCTCTCAGCCAATAAATGTTCCGGCCAAGAATTTTTCGGGCGATGGCTTCATGAAGAAGATTGAGTTGGCCTCCATGATCGCGGATTCTGTTGACCACCCGCGTCTGAATCCAAGTTGTGCCTGGCTCAACTTCTGTCTTCTACGTGCGCCTTCTCCTTCTCTATAAATTTTCTTAAGTCTGGTCCAATCGCACGGGCCCCAGGAATTTTTGGACATTTTTTGGACAACTAAAACACCTCTGAACATTTTCACACTTTTATATCCGCGACCAGTCTCACTTGTCATACGGAGGCTCTCAGGTACCAAAACACACATTCGGAAACAAGCAGGTCAAGTGCCCACGTGATTTCTCATACTGCCTGGTTTTGTTTCCGCTCTTTCTGATTCGAACCTTCTTACTCCCGGCTCAGCTTTTCCCCGGACTACCCAATTGTATATTGTGTTCGGTCAGGAGAACAACTCAAGGATGTTGCATCACCATGTAGAACTCCTTTGGCGATTTTTAGAGAACACTTGCAACGTTTTCACGAGAGAGTGAATCAGTTGCACTAACGTACTGAACACGGTTTCTTGGTCCGGTGGGCGAGGGAACAACCACTCATTAAAAATGTGTACACTGATTTCAGGATTTCGTCGGATTACACCCCGTGGTTTTCGTTGATTTTAGAATTTTATTGCTTTTCTGGTTCAGCCTGTGCTGTGCAGGTGCTATTTTTCGGCATGAAGTCTGTCCAACTTTAAGTTCGCAATTTTTATCAATTTCTTTTTAAAAATTTCTGGAATTTTGGACACATGATTACGCTAGTGATTCGTCCCGCGAAGGTGGGTTTACGAAACATGCTTCTGAGAAATGAAGCTTTGTATAACTCTAAAACTGCGCTTGGGTTCCCACATTGAGAATTCAACAACAGGAATAAAACGCCTCAATTTAAGTTGTAGTTTCTCTCAGCTGAGGTTCATAAGATGATTTTAAGGAATGGGTACCTGAGCTTCACGCCCCAGGAGTATGTTTCCTACACCCACACACCAATCACAATCATTGTAGAGCCTCAATCGTGCACTTTCAGACAAGATAGAGATCACAACGGAAGAGGAACGCGATTTGTGATATCTGGCTGAAATGACGAGGCAGAAATGGGTTAGGTTGTGGCTACTTTTTAGGAGGGGTGAGGATTACTATTATAGCCCATTTTGGCGGGACTCTGAAAACAGCAAGAAACTGAAAGGAATAACCAGAAGCAACTTCTATCGCGCATGCGGTTAGATCTTTGTTGTGAAATTAGAGTGGAAAGCCTTGCAGGTCAAAGCTTTCTCGTTTCCTCTGTTGCCACCAAAATCGAATCGGAAACGTAAGAATCTAGGAAGCACTAGCCGCCACGGCTTTAAACCCAACCCAATGGTGTCAGCGCATGAGCAGTGACTAGACTGCCACGCAGGTCTTGAATTTTAAGACAACAGTTTTACCGTGAAACAAATTCAGAAAATCACGTTTTCTGTTCCATGCAGATAAAAACAATCATAGATTCCCGAAGCAACAACCAGTGGAAAGAAAACGCGTTCGTGTTTAAGTTCCAGTCCCAGGGGTGCACCAAGGCAATGGAGAACTTATCATTCTTTCGCATTTTCACTGGAAGCAATAAATGTCCTTTGCCGGCCGTAAGTACATTAAATGGATGCTATACAGAGTAAGGCTGCCTGTATCTCTCAAAACCCACGAAACATTCGTAACTTGGGGCCGCTAGTAATCCACGGGGACAGCTGAAAGCGGGGAGGGAGGGGAGGGGGGGGGGGAGTTGCTGTCGGAAAGGTCGATAAGTTTCTGTCTCGCTCGCTCGCCTTAGTCGTCGCCTCGCTCTGTCTTTGTCGGACCCGATCGGTGGTTACTGACTGTAGCTCACCATTTCACCCACTCAGTTGAATCCCTCTACGCAGAGACATGTGAAAGCCCTACGCCAGAACGCATCGTCTTTCTTGGCGATCTATTTTTCCTCGCCAGGAGGCCAGTAATTGTCTGTATCCTCCTGTATTCGTCTCGTTCCTTCTGAGACTTTGTTTTCTCTGTTTGTCGCAGAAAACAAACACGTTCGTCAACGAGCCGGTGACTTGGACCTTTCCCAACGTCCGTATCATGCCTTATGGCACTTGGCGCTTTCGCTTGATGTTCGGCCAGAAAAACATCACAAGAGCTTGCTGGTCTGGTGAAGCAAATACTATTCCAAAGCAGTAGCCCGAAACGGCCGCCCGCCCGGACACACGCACTTTGTTCTTATGTTGATTTCGGAATGTAACAGTATTCCTTGCGTAAACGGAACACGCGTAAGGGAGCTGGCCACGGCCTGTCTACAGCTGGCGCTGCTGGCGGCCAATCTCGACCTCCCCAACCAGCCTTCCACATAGCCCGGCCGCCTGAATAGAGAAGGGGCATGTAAAGGACTCGTATCTCCTTCCCTTTTGTCTCCTCCTTCATCACTAGATCTTACAATTTTTGTGCCGTGAAGTGTTTTGTTTTTCTGCAGTCGTCAGGTGCAATTAACCAAAACTGTCCCAAAGTTGTGCTGTGCTTAAAAACGAAACATTTCATTTGAATAAAATAGTCCCATAGACATTTAGGGTGAGCGAGTCTTTTCAAAAATGACTTATTTGAATTTTCGATCTCCCTAAAATTTTAACAATAGGTATGTCATCAATACAAAATGACGATTTTGCTCGACAAATGTTTTTGTGGAACATTCTTGGATTGGAGGCTGACATTGCAATAGCGGCTACCCCTGCCCCTGCAAGCTATCTTTGAAAAAGTAAATTTAAAAAAATACTATCCCTCTGGGTGGTCCTGGTAGGCCCGGAGTTTTACGGGTGTTTAGTTAAAATAGAAGTGAAGTTTTTTTTTTGTTCTTTTTGGTTTTGGTTGCTTTCTTTCTCTTTTTATTCATGGAATGAGGATTTTGCTTGAGCCTTGTTTTAGGTTTGTGGTGGTTTGCATTTCCTTCATGAGGGAGAGGGAGTAGTTGCAGAGCTAGGGCGTCTAGGTAACGGTCAGTGTATCGCTTGCATTTTCATACGCGGGCCCCCTAGCGCTAGCCTCCTGCAAGGCTTTTGCACTGTTGTCCCCACCACCGGACCACCGGTCCCAAACCGTCCTGGCTCTTGAGTCGCCTCCCTTTTAGCGGGGCCTAGGCCGATTTGGCTGATACTGAGTCAGGCATAGGTTGCTGATGCAGACTGCTGACGAGTCGAGCATAGCTTGTACGTCTAGAGGCGTTGTAACAGTAGCTCTGTCTCTTGCTATCACAATTGGATGGAGAGAGCAAGCTGAAGTTTGAAGTGGTTTATCTGATCACTATGATACTTTTTGAGTACCTTAGGCTGTTTCATACGACTATTGCCCGTAATTCCGTTCGACAGATTTTTCACTTTTTAGATCGTTTTGATTTTGGACTAGTGGTACCTGTTGACGAGGTGCTCTGTCTCTTACTTTCCCCATTGAAAGGAGTGAGAAAGCCGACTTCAAAACTGGTTTTTAAACCGTGTGTGATATTTTTGCAGTGTAAAATCACGTCAGCGTGTCTTGTACGTGTGTCCTCTGATAATCTAGAGAGTTTGATAAACTTGAGTAAGAGGGCCATATGGGGCTATGCTTCAAAGAAAAAAAAAGGTAAAATTTCTGAGGAAACTATAAGGCAACTCCGTTCCGCTCCGAGCCTAAAAAAAAACAAAGAGTTCAATCCTACGAAACTATAAGGCAACTCCGTTCCACTCCGTGCCTAAAAACGGATTGGTTTGGCCAGAAATGGTTTGATACTAAACGTAAGTCAGAAACATTGATAAACTGCCACGTGCCATCGTTTCCAGGCATTTGGAAGCTGAAAGGGTGATAGTTTTCATCTCTCTTCTTAACAACGGATTGCAGGGGTCGAAGTCGTTGAGGAATCGCCTTTCAGTCGAGCATCTTTTAAACCAAGGTTACAACCTTACAAAACCGGCTTGCGCACGTCACTACCCCTATCGGGATCGACGGAAGAACAGCAAGAAGTAATCGTTCAAATTAGTTTTAAGTTTTTTTTTTTTTTTTTTTTTTTGCACTTTGAAGGGGTTGATCTGAGTCGATTTGGCAGTTATGGTGACCCAAAATGCCCCACTTGTTTAATCAGGTTTTGATATGCGGAATGCGAGTTCAATGGCAGAACAGATATACACTTTCTTGGAGAACAAGTGACAGTAGTGGCAGGTGTATGGCTGGTCCGCCATGCTTCAGGAGCATCCGTCGGCGGTCGGTCTCCGGTCGCATCGCACGCCACCGCGCCCTGTCAAAGTGTCGGTGCGACCAGTCTCCGACCGCTACAGTCAGCGCTTTCTGGCCTGCGGATCATAGGCGAACTAGTGCCAGTATAGCAGTCTAGTCATGATTCCAGCAGCCGTATTTGAGAAAATCGTCCAGCAAGAAAAGGCAATAATAAAAATAAAAGCTACTGCGTGATATGATGTGAAATGAAATATCAAATAAACCAGATGTTTCGAGTAGCCCAATGCCGGCAACGCTTGAAGAGGTCGATACGCACGAATTCGTATGCAGATGAGGTTAGGCGGCCTAGACGTCTGAGGCGTCTTTTCGTTTCGCTACCGCACGCTACCAGGCCCGTTTTCGTTAGCAGTAGGGGACGGGTTGTGACGTCACTGGTAGGCTGGTAGTGAGCTACCGCGCAATCCATCTCCGGAGGTGGATTGTGGGGTAGGGTAGCGGAGTCGGGCGGGAGCATTGACCAGCATCGCGTGGTCATGGATGATAATGGGGCGATCATTAATATGGATGACAATTAGTTTCTCGTCCATGATATGATATGTAAGTTTGAAAGATAGGGAATACCCCTAACATTTTCAGAAAAAAAAATGATTTTCTCTTCAATTAGTGACAAAGCATATAAGAATAGAATATATCATCATTATCGTCGGATTCATCAATAATAAGTGATACTAACCCTAGGAGCCTCTTTCTTTTAATTTCCAATATAAATCACATTCGACAGCTTTCAACTCCCCGCGCTACCTGGACCGCCGCCTTATTTTCGTTCGTGGTTACGGCTTGTGACGTCGCTGCACGCTACCCCTGTGCTACAGCGGTAGCTAACGAAAAGACGCCTCTGTATCTGGAAGCCCGCTCGATTTTTCATACTGCATGGGAACAACCAGTTCATTTGAAAATTGGTGCAGGGTACGACGTCTTTATTCTTTACACTAAAAACTCAATTACAGTCGAATTTTCCAATAGGAAACTCACACTCCCTGGGTTAAAAAAGACTTTGGCAAGGAGTTCCATCCGTTGTAACCGGGTTTTTTCGCCCCTGACGTATTAAAGTGATACGATTCCTATGACCGAAAAAGAATGATTACATTTGTGTTCTCCTTAAACCAAGCAGAGTGGCGTGGCTTGCTTCGCCTGGCTAGGCGGCGGCCCTGACCCCTCCTGTTCCCGCTCCGCTCCCCCATCTCACATGCATGTGCGCAGGGCTCGACTGATTCTTATTTTCAAAATTTTAGAATTCAATTTAGATCCGGGCCAGAAAACAATCCTTTTGGGTTCCTGATCCACATCCTGAAGTCTAGTAGCGGTGTGACGTCATTTAGCGGTGCCGCGGGGGGCCTATAGCCCCTCTAGGGCAAAAAATAAAGTTGAATTTTAGATGTTAGTTTTTTCGACACCTTGGATGTGCTTTACTTTTAAATGCCTTTTGTGTTCTCTTTACCGCCGTGTTAGCTAAGGTTCACACTACCACATTACCACATGGCATTTAAAAATTTGCGTTCTCTCCAAATTGACGGCTTTACGCAACAATGAGGCGGTGATTTGCTTTTCGTCCGGAATTAAGGGCTTTGGCTGTACTGCTACGGACGGCGATGCATAAAGCCATTTTACCACAAGGGAAGAGGAGAACGGGGGGGGGGAGTGATGGGCAATTAACGTGTGTGGAGGACAGCCGGACACCGCGGCTCGGAGTTGGAACTTGTCAGACCAGTCGTCCGCCGGCCGCCGTCTGCACACAGCCGTACGATGCTGCCGCTCCTGTCCCTCTGCCTCGTCTTGGCGCTGCCTGAAGGTACGCCATGCTGAACACTACCGGTTACTTACGTTCAGTATTGTACGTGGCACAGTATTTTGTGCAATCATTATTCATCCTTCAAATCTGGTATTTGTTATAAACATTTTGTACGTGTAATACACAGTATCGATGAACGAGTATTTCGACCAACGTAATCAAAATGTACAAATTGACTATGGTTATTACAATAGAGTAAGAGATCGGTAATACTTTTTGCCTACTTGCATATTCTCTATATCTATATGGGCCGCTCCTAGATCCGCGCCTGACGGAAACCTTTCCAGGTGATACACGTCGAATCGGATCAAACTTTTGGGTTTTTTAGGACTTGGTCGAGAGCACTATCGACACTATCGAGAGCGTCACTGATGTTTAGTCACCCGATCTAGTGTGTCTACCATATATTGTCGCACGATCTAGATTGTCTACGAGTTATTGTCACAGGTGTACGATTGTTTTCTCACAATCGAGAGATCTAGGATTTTTTGTCATACGATCTAAAGTGTCCACGCTTTTCTGTCTCACGATCTAGAGTTTCTAGGACTTTTTGTCCCAAGATTCGTAGCCCTTTCTGCTCTCTTGGCCATTGTTGGCCACTCCATAGTCGATCCCGTAAAAGGTGAACTTGTGGCAACCTCTTTTTTTGGTCGACTTCCTGCTCGTCCCATAGGCGAGACCTGCGGGATCTACGGACGCTCCGTTCAAAAATTGTCGCGTACGATCCACTTCTCGCCCAAGAGGACCAAGTTTTGTCCACTGACACCTGCAGCAGAACCTCCGGGACACTCCAGAACATTGCGGTTAAACTGTTTGTCCAATTGGAGGCTCGTTGAGAAGATCCGCATGGTCCTCGTACGCTCCGTTATTCGAAAGTTATGGCAAATGATCCACTTCCAGTCAAAGAAGACCATGTTTTGCCCACCGGCACCTGCAGAAGCACCTGAGGTCTTTTTCGGCACTGGGAGTGTGTTTTCTACGCCACTTTAAGGAGGATTCATTTACATGAAAACGTTCGTATCTTGCACCGTTCTCCCGAAACGTACAGGTGAACGCGGATTCACCGTAACGCCAGTTTTTATGAACATCTCAAATGTTTGGAAAAAAAAAAATCAGGCTTTCAAAATGTATGATAGCAAAAAACAATTCTGCCATTCTAAATCTACTATATACTGTCCTACAAAACCCCAAAGTTTCATCCGATTTGAATTTGACGTGTATCACCTGGAAAAGTTTCCGTCAGGTCAGGGGGTAAGGATTGGTTGCAAAATTATTATTGCAACGGGTATCATAAACTTAATCTGACTGGTGGGGAAAATGCATAAACACAGTAGTCATTTGACTAGAGGAAGGTAGAAACTGCCGTAATAACAGGGTTCCCACAATTTTTTCTGAGTCATTTTCCATGACTTTCATGTCTTTCCCGACCAAAATTTCAAAATTTCCATGACTTTTTCTAAATGATTGTGAACAAGCAACGGGCGCCTTACGGCAGGGAGCACACGCGTGACGAACCAACCGACTGACAAACAGAACAAACATATCTTCATATTTCCATGACCGTTCAAAAATTTTCATGACTTTTCTATGACTTCCAGACCATTTTTTTTAATTCCCTGACATTCCATGACTTTCCAGGTTTTCCAGACTTGCGGGAACCCTGAATGACGACTGAACAACACAATGTCCGACTAGAACAAGAAAACAAAGAAAAGCGTTCTCCAAGCGGCCGACTGGAACGAAAAAAAAGGAACATTATCTTCAAATGATTTATGTCTGGAGAAATCTAAAAATCACTTTCACTGTCAGTTGAACTTCCAAGACTACCACCACCTGGAGTTAAGAGTTTATAAACATTTCTGTTGAACGGTTTCGCTTTCTTGGTTGGTGGTTTTCTAAAACTTGATTTTAGGGGATCTGATGACACTAGAAGCCTGTGAAATACATCCGTGTTGGTTGGCAACCTGTAATAAGACACAGTTCATTAATGATTCGCCTTTTAATGCCTTAGCTCAGATTTTTCGCATTAGCTTATCTGGAACACTCCCTAGGTCGCATTTTTCGGAACCTCCTAATGTCTTTGTTTCTGCTCTTTGTGGTTCTTCGGACAAGGCCCCAATAGGGATTTTCGAAGCCTTGATAATTTCTGATCCATGGATACAGAAGATCCTGTGTACAGCAGGAGGCATTGGATACCAGTCAAAAAGATCCATGTAAATCTGGGCGCTTTCGACGCCCTGTCGCATTTCTCCTCTCTATCAGCCCAGCCTGCTCAGCCCAGACCTAATGCCTAGACATGTTTTTGTGGAGTACTTTGGACTGTTTTACTACTTAAAAGTACAATTCACAATTGCAATTTTCAGTTTTCTGCTGCTGCTTGAACTTGCTATCAATATAATGCAAAGGAGAAACAAACTGGAAGGTCAGTTTATGATACAAGATTAAGATTATATACATATAAATATGCTTTTACCTTGCAACGTAGTTTTCAGCTTTCAGCTATTTACGGTTTCGCTAGGCCTCCCCTCTCCCTTCTTTCGCTCCCGCGCATGCGCCTTTCACAACACGTCTCTAAGACTCTGAACTCAACCGCTGGCCAACTAGGACGCGAACGTGAAACCATTTGTCACGCGAAAAGAGCGTTGTGTCGTAGTATTTCACAGATATCAAACATTCGGGAAGTCGAATTTTATGTTAAGAAGTAGATTTTGGTTTTATGACATGTTGTCACAAGGATGCAAGGAAATTATTTGTAATTTCTGCATTTTTCCTATTTTTCCCGAAAATTTCACAACTTTTCCAAAAATTTCCATTGCAATTTGCAAAAAAAAAAAAAAAAAAGCCTGAAAATTAGAAACCCCAGAATTGAAGATTCTCCCTCGACCTTTTAATAACTGAACCGCTTCACAAATAGTTTTCAGTTTTAGCTGACTCATCTCGGACAATGGACTGTACCCTTCTTTTTATGGCTCTCGTTGACTGTCATTCGGGCACTTCAAAACGCGCTTTGACAAACTTTATTCAAGATTCGAGGCCCGTGTCATGCTTACCTTTACACCAGGATTCCGAAAATTGGGTCCGACGACATGTTCTGTTGGGAAAATGAAGAAGTTAGTGGCAGGTCTCTGTGGCCACCCTGACTCCTAACTGCCTTGATGCATCAATAACATTCACGCGTCTCCAGGCGCATGGCTTACACATACTCCCACTGGACCGCACCCATACTACGTGACTTATTATAGGCCACTTTTTGCTCCCCCCCCCCCTCCCCGTGCCGTGGATAACCTAACCTTCCCATGTATTTAAGATAGGGCGTAGTAATTGGCTTCACCCCCCCCCCCCCACCCCTAATTTGGTCACGTAGTATGGGTACGACCCCCAACAGTCAACAGTGTAGAGGCTCGCCATGTCAGATTTACCTTGTTACCAAAACCCGTCAGATTTGAAACCGGGCAAGTCTAGGTGAGCGGTATTTTTTTTTTATTTTTTTTTTGAAATTACTTAATTCCTTATTATTTTTGCGACGGCAGCATGGGCGGTGCAGACGCGGGAGACCTCCTGCCAGCCGCCCCTGAAGTGCGTGCCGCTCACAAGCTGCCCCAGCGCGCTGCAGGGGCTGCGGGAGAAGCGCCGGCCCCAGCACTGCGGCTTCGAGGGCCGCATCCCGGACGTGTGCTGCCCGCCGACACAGAGTGCGTCGCGTAAGTGCGTTCGAAACGCCTTCCTACAGGCTCCGTATGAACTGCAAAAAGGACGGTATGGAAGGAGGTGGGGAAGGTTGAAAACTGCATAAAACAATTACGTGAGATATGTGTTACACTCGCTAAAAAGGATACTTAATTCTAATTGAATTTCCTTGGATATGCGGTTGACTTATAGCTCATACTTAAAGATATCCTTGGTTATTCATTTGTGGAAAATATGATTGCAGCACTGCCTTGATTAATTTGAACCGTAATATTCTTGAAACAAGTACATTTTATGACTACTTCATGCTTAAGTACATTGGATACCAGCATCATAAGCGAGAACCGAGCGTACCTTTTTCAGAGAGTGTGGCTTCACACCCCAGAGACCGACAATATGCTCAGCGCATGTAGCCTCACTACTAATTTACATCCGCACGTGCCGGGAGTGTCGGTCCTGGTTAAAACACTTAAAACCGCTTAGAACTGTATACTTGTTTCGTGCACCTTTTCTCCGCTTCGCCGAGTTTCGTGAATGAAGCATCCGTATGGGGTCGTACCCACGTTGTGAGCGTTACCCCACCTGTTATGTTATCGAGTTCGAGTCATCTCTTGTTGACTGAACGTTTGCGTGTATGGAATAATTGGTGAACACAGAGTTAATGCTAAGACAAAGCTTTTATTATAAAATGGTCTAGTGGATGGAACAGAGTCTTAGTATGGTCCCTACCGCAGTGCCTGGAGTTAGAGTTCGGGCTTACCCAAGGAGACAACGAAGCAGAGTCCTGAGCAGCAGAGCGAGCAGGGGAAGCTGGGTGCTGACTGAGCGAGCGGGGCTGGCTGACTGACAATGAGCTCTTAGCAGTGATTTCTTATATAACCTTGGATAGAGACCTAAGTGCAGAGAGGGGGTGCCGGGTGCGTGCGCCGGCACCCCCACGTGATACGGGATTAGTTCCTGGATGTAAGCAAAGCTGAGTCTTCCCACTGGAGACCAGCGGATCTAAACAAAGGGGAAACCGAACGGCGGCATAGACAGTAAAGATTAAACAAGTCGTAACGAGGGGGGTCCTGTCAAGGGTCCGTTGATGTGTGTCAAGTGGCGAAGCCACAGGGCACAATACCCATACTGCGCCAAATACGACGCCCTATCTTAAATAAATGGAAAGGTTATCTTATCCACGTCCCGAGGAATGGGGGGGGGGGGGAGTGGCCCAAAATCGGTCACGTAATATGGGTACGGCCCCTATGAAGGTCGGTCGGTGGGTGGGTAAGTAGACAAGTGATGGTCCACGTCCACGTATACTAGTGATGGCCCTTTGTACGCTCTCTTCTTTGAACTGAGTTTCAAAACAAAAACAAAAAAAAAATCGAAAAACATTATTTTGGTAAGCATATGCACCACTCCTGCATTAAATGAATCGATTTAGAAGTTTGTAGGCGTCTTAGAGTGGCCACCACTAGTCCAGTGGGTCTCTTAAGGGGGTAAACTGGTCGCCGAATTCCATGCTTGATTAAAGCGCACGGGTTGACGAGCTGTTTTTTGACTTCAGCATCGACTTGTAAGGCGCGGGCCGTGGAGCCGTCCCCGCCGCCCATCCTCACCTGCGACACACTCGCCGACAACGTCCCGCCGGACGACGGCCAGAGCCCCGGCAGAGTGGCCCGCCGTAGTAAGTCCCGGAGCAACGTCATAAGACCTCAACTTAATGGGTAGAAAGCCAAGTTGGAGTCCCAGATTTTTATCCGACCGGCAGGCGCGGCTCCAGGATTTGGCCAAGGGAGGGGTAATTTCTTCGAAAGCCGGGGGGGAGGGGGGGGGGGGGTGTAATACAACATTTTCTTTTTTAATGTGAAAAATCTAAATTTGATTTGAGTGTTGTGCAATTACAAGGGGGACATTTTCAAAACTCACAAAATGTGAGAAACACATATTCACATTTACATTTTTAAGAAAAATCATTCTACGAAAGACTGTCTAATTTTGTGAGTAACATCTCTACATTCCATTCAAACGATTAAAAGTCGACGGCGTGGCGGGGCTGAAGATGTTTCACCGCGAAAAAGCATTGCCAAGTCAAAACTGCATGTGATATCTAGGGTGATTTGGAGGGGTGGCCGGCGCCCTTCGGGCGCCACATGGGCCAAGGGGGAGGGGGGGGGAGGTAATTACCCCCATTACCCCCCCCCCCCCCCCCGGAGCCGCGCCTGCCGACCGATGAGACTGTTGTTTTATCTTTTCTATTTCTTCCTTTTTTGATTGTTAACTATAGTAAAGACCGCCTCGGCAACCAAATCTTAACTGCCCTAATGAAGACCTGTGTGAGGCAATAATACACAGCTTCCAACTTCCGATTTTCCTTTAATACGTGCAACACTAAATGCAAGGATGGGCCATTCTACCAATATGGAGTGGGGCCAAAAGTTAAAAATAATTGGTCTCTAAAAATTCTTAAGTTAGAAACCACGCCTTCTTCAAACATGTGGTTAACGTTGAAAATGTTGTTGAAACATGTCATGAGAAATCGAACTCCACAGTTTTAACGCCTGGAATTTGGCATCGTCAAAAATGTCTGTGGGGCAACCATTTTATGGCAAATTGACTTGTGAGCCCTGTGCTTACCGTTCTAACCTGATTTCCTTTTTCCCCAGTGTGCAGAAAACACCAAGAGGACCTGTGTAAATTACCCATTCTTCCAGACTCCGATTCATGTCCCGCACGTGGAGCTAATGTTGACATTTTGGAGTTCCCGCACATGGTTCGTCTTGTGACGCAGACTTTAAGTCCGAAGTATCACAGGTGTCACTTCTTTTACCGTATTAGTTTGTAGGCCGTGCTAGCATTTCATTTTAATCATTCCGCGGTTCTAAGATGAACGTTGAAATCTGTTCTCGGAGAATTCTACAGCTTTTTTTTTGGTCGTTGTTTATGTACTGAATTCTTTCGACCCAATCTCAATACTGTTGAGTCACTCTGAGGTTTACAGTCGTAGTTGATATTGAAACACAAATGCCTCTTTCACTGTCGAGATTCTAAGATATGTCTCCCATTTTTCACTCGAACTTAAATACACCACGCGTTCTTAAAAATTCTAGACATTGTATTTACTGCGTCCCAGTCAAAAATTAATCATCGATTCACTGTCGTTTCGATGTCGATTGAATATGGAAGACCCATCGACTCGAAATTTCGGCTGAATTTCGAGGCCGCTTCGACTGTGATGATAGAAAATTCCAGAGCCGTGCGTCATATGCAGCCATGCAGCCACCACCTTCAAATTACATTTCTTTGAAAGTTTTAAAAGCCTTTTTTGCCCCAAAAATAATTCGACGTCGAAACGTCATCGATATCGAAGATGTTCCCCGAAATTTGTACAAAGAAATACTGGGAACAACACTTCATCCAAACGTTTCAAACAGAAATGAAATCTTTTGTAAGACTCTTCTCCGCTTACCTGCATTTAAAACGGACGTATTTTTACGTGCCTATACGAATATGCCAACAGACGTTGAGTACACCATAGGACTAACCCCAAGCCCACAGTCGTTGCATCTCACGTCTGCACGTTAAGAAGTGTGATTCAAAGGATGATCCTTTCAGTTAAAAAAATGACGCATGCAGACGTTGGCGCGTGGAATTTTTTCGATGTTTCTGGCGACTGACGTCCACTTCTGGTTTAAAAAAATCGTTCTTTAAATTAGTAATTAAACTGCACCACAGAGCGCTATTTTAGCGCATAAGATTAGGTTAGGCCAATAAAAATGCGCTTCAGACAGGGGCGCCGGAAGTGGGGGGCAGGAAAAAAAAGCCCCCCAGTAAAATGGCAGGGGGGGCATTGCCCCCCCACCCTCTGATATTTCACCTCTTGGTAGCACGAAAACTGAAAACGGTGGCCGCAGGAAGCTTCTGAATCGGTCCCGTTTTGCCGCGCCATGCGCGCCTTGATGACTGACCGCCTTGGGGGCCGTACCCATACTACGTGACCTATTTGAGGCCACTTTTGGACCCCCCCCCCCCCCAAGTGACCTACCGTGGTATTGCTCCGACCCCCTCCCCCCCCCCCCCCTGTATTCACGTAGTATTTCTATAAAAGCCGATTTCTCGTATTTCGTCAAAAGATGCATGCGTTTTTGAAAAGAAAAAAATTCTGTAAGAAACGCCAGGCAGCCGCGCCAGGCAGCCAGGCAGCCACGCGCAACTCGTCTCAAGTCACCGTAGCGGTGCGTCCAAGACTCTCCAAAAATTGGCAACAAAATAGCGTTTTGTGAATACTACGTGACTTGCCCCACGCCCCCCCCCCCCCCCCCTTAGTGACCGACCGTAGTATTTTGTCAACCCCCTCCCCCCCCCCTAAAACGGTCACGTAGTATGGGTACGGCCCCTTGCTCGACTGCGTCGCTTGGTGTTGATTAGGCGGCTGGCCGCTCAAAGTTTTTGGTTCATCGGGCTCTGCTAGAAAATAAGAATGTCTTTGTAGTGCACTTACATTTTCTGTGAACTGTAAATTGTCAGGAAAAACATGTTTCATTCCAACTGTTAGGCATAATCGTCAATGTGTGTCACAATTTCCGCTTATCAGAACATAAAGAAATTTAGGTCGGGGTGGGGGGGGGGGGGGGGACAGGGCTGTGCCCCCCCTGGCGCACAACACTTCCGGCGCCCCTGGCTTCAGAAGGGCTAAAAAGGCACTGCGGTCGATTTCGACCATATCGATAGTGATTTCGAAGTTTGTGTCGACCCTGCTCTTCGACATCGAAACGACGTCGAATCGATGATCAATTTTTGACTGGAGTAACTGAATGAGTTCCTATGTATGTCAGACGACTCTTGAACTTTTGGAAAATATTAGTTTTCATGTTTGCCCCAATAGAAACATAATGTATTTTTTTGTAAATGAGAATGGTAGCAGGACTATTCGTGCGACTCATTCATGACGTTGCAGTAATGGCGACAATTTTACTGAAAAAAAAAAGAAATCCCGCGGCAGCAATTTTTCTAGACTCTTTATTCTAACCTCGACAACCGCCCTTGTGCATATTATCGGTAACGACGCCGTTTCGCCTTCTGTTGTGATGCAGGCACTGCTAGGTTACGGAGAACGTGATTCCATCGAGTATGGTTGCGGTGGTTCTCTCGTGTCACCTAGTTTTATTCTGACAGCAGGCCACTGCGCTTCTCGTCACGACGGGTAAGCATTGTCGAGTTTGGGTGAGCTATGGGTTCGCCTTGTCGTTTGAGCTGCCGGGTGAAATCCTTAAAGTCAGACAATTCATGTAGTTTGTGATTGTTGTATGCATTTTTCTGTCAGATCGCCTGTACGTTGGGCGCTTCTTGGTTCCACCAACCGAACCAGTGCGAAACCAAAACAGAACGACACTCACCAGCTCATAGAGGTACAATTTTCTTAGATTGTGACGGAGGGCGGGATTTATATTACGACGAAAAAATGTCGGCTGACAAATGTTTTCCATGCGAAAACATTCTTTCTAATGCGCTTTTAGACTCTGGCAGAAACATTTTTTCTGGACAGTGCCAAGGGACCGTACTCATCTTACGTGACCGATATGGTCCGCCCCCCTCCCCCCAAAAAAAACAAGCTGGCCCGTCCCTTTCGTCATCCTCGGTGCCAGTTCCGCTGCGCTCCACCGGCACCTCGGATTGACAGAGGGACTTGGCCAGCTTGGCCTGCCGGCGGCGTTTGCGGGGCCTTCGGCCCCCGCCTCAAGTCTCCCTAGAAGTGCCCGATAGCAGATGTATTTGTTACGATTAAAATCGTTAACCTGAGCCCGCCCCTGAGCGCGCCCCGATGGTAATAGTGTGCGCGCGGCGGCCAACCCTAACTTCAAAAAACAAAAACAGACAAATTTTCATTCATCAAAAATGCGATACAAATCGAAAATTGTTGCCACCGCACGTGATTGTACGTTAAAAAAGTAGTTGATCCTCAAAATTTGAAGTTTTTCTATAAACGATAAGTCGGCGAACATACGTCCGCCCGAACGAACATGCGGCATCAGACTATAAGCCCGGCTCCTGCCGTTTCTAAAGAAACGTGTCGGGACGGGCTAAAAAGTCTCGTAATATGGGTACGGCCCCTTAGAATCCTCAGCATCAGAAAACGAAATTTACAAGAGTGTGGAGCTTTGAGAAGATCTGTTGACTCCTGCGGCGTGCCGTTTGTGTGACGCAAAACACCTCCGTAGCGCGCGAACACCGCACACACAACTTGTTGTTTGTTTGTCCCTTGTGCTTTTGATGTTGGCAAACAGGTTGCGGAGGTGATCGTCCACCCGGAGTACGTGACCAGCGCCAAGTACCACGACATTGCGCTGCTGCGTCTCGCCGAGGCCGCTGTCGTCAACGAGAACAACGTGCGGCCGGCCTGCCTGGACACGGACGTGGACAAGGACTTCACCGGGGAGGACGCCATCGCCACCGGCTGGGGCGCCACCTTCTTCGGTACGCCCCAGTGAGACTGCTAGACAGTGAATTCGCGTTCGAAGGCAAAGCTCAGCGCACTCTGGTTTCGAATTGAGGCCGGTTGCGGAGCTACCATGATTGAAATATTTTGAGCGCGGCACTGTACTTCATTTCTGGAAAATATCTGTAAATCTGTGAATGCGTCCGTCAGTAAATTAGGTGGAGCCCGGTGACGTCACGCGACAGTGCTGCGCTCTATAAGCCTTCGAGCGCGAATATACAGGGTGTTTTTCTCCGAACTTTGCCATGCGTCTGGAGCGTATAGGGGGCCCCAAGGGGAGTATTTTGATAGAGGACACTTGGGGTCGGAAATCAAAATTACGACCGCTGCAACAAAAATTCAATTTACGGAGGAAGCGCCGGCAAGTAGGCAACCCGCCCGGATGGTGGCCACCGAGTGGCATGGCGCGGCGTGGATGTGGGCTAGGTCATTTACCGTGGTAGAATTCAGACTTGGCGGAACGCCGAAGAAAACTGTTTTTAATGAGAAGAACGCTTTTTCATTTACCTGTAATTGTCCTGTCTCTCTGAGACAAACGTGAACATCCTGGAACACCCTTATGCCGAGTAACCGACGGTCGGGGTACCTTTCGGAGTAGGCACGACGTGCAGCTCCGAACTCGTTCTGCATGTCCGCGTACTTCGCATTTGAGAATGTAGCCATTGTCAATCAGCACGATCCACGTAACTCATTATTGTTTCCCGGAGTCAGTCCACTGAACGCAAGCGGATGCAGCCGTAACATCGGCCGCTCCCACGCACCGGGCCACACGACAGGACGCCGGTCTCTGCGCTACGCTGCGCCACGCCGCTCGGTGCCCGCCGACCGGGCGGGTTGCCTACTTGCCGGCGCTTCCTCCTTATAAATTGAATTTTTGTTGCAGCGGTCGTAATTTTGAGTTCCGACCCCAAGTGTCCCATATCAAAATACTCCTCTAGCTGCCCCCTATACGCTCCAGAAGCCTGGCACCCGGTATCTTGGAGAGGGAGGGGGGGGGGGTGAATTCATGAACACCGAGATTCAGAGTCAGAGTGATCCCTGTCCCCCTCCCCCTGCCTTTATAAAACTTTTGAAAGTCTCAAAGCATTTTTCGTCACACCATTTCAACATTTAGCGCTTTCGAACTTACGCGCACTCTTTGCAGGATAGCTTAATGTAAGCAGGCCGTACTAAGAGCTCAAAACAGTTTTGAAACATTCCGCTATGAAAGGTTCTGCTAATTTTCCAAGCTAAAACGATGCATATGCGTTTTCTTGGAAAATTTGCAAAAGATAAAATGTCACGAAAAAAATTTGAAATGTGTCGCTTTAGTCTCCTCATTTGAAATTTTTTGTAGCGTGGTGTTGTACACATTACCCCATAAAACATAATTTCTTGTATACATACTATGCTAAAAAATTATGATTTTTTTTTCTCAGTAGACTCAGTAGACCGGGTGGTTTTGGGGACTTTCAAAAGTCACGTTCCTTTCTTCACATGCGGTGCTCCGATTCACAGCATTCACAATTTTGTTTTCTCAGATTTTTTTGATCATAGGAAAAGGTCGCGTAGGGCACCTAAATGGGGCCTAACTGCACCCTAGGGCAGTAACAAAAAAAATTCCAGCGCTTACAGCACTGAGTCGCCCTCGTTAACTGAACGATGAGTGTTCATAATAAATTGTTAATCACAACTTCGAAATTTAGGATTAGAAAAAATTAAAAAAGGAAAAACGGAAAGTTCTGACATTCGAACCGGCGACCCGCCGCACGGTGAGCAGCTCTATTAGACCGCGCGACCAAACCGACATTGTTACTTGGGTTCGCGTGGCGGACCATCACAAGCCACGGCCGCGTTGCGAGGCACCAACCGAAGCGCAGACCAATGCAAATATGGAGCCAAGTTGGCGACAATAGGCCTTCCATTGAACAAGGGACTATTCTAAAATAAATCGGATTTGATGTGATCACATGCCTAATCTTGGACTGTAGCAGATTGGTTACGTCTGCTTTTGTTTAATGAAGTGGAATTCTTTTTTTAAAGTATATTGGCAGAGTTGTTTTAGATTCTCCGCCTACTCCGTGCGATGCCAATATGTCATTTTGAAACAATAAGCAGCAATGCTGAGATGATTTACATTGTGTAAATTTCCAGTTTGTTACCAAGGGTTCGAATACATCGTATGATATAGAAGATGTAAAGTATAATGAAGGAACAACAGTATTAAATATTTTTTAACTGAACATGAATTCCTAAAGTTGGCACCACAGAGCACAACCACGGCATAGCTCCGCCTATTTTCGTGGCGCCATCTCTTGGTGTGTGAGGGAATTCCCACGGAGCAACAAGAGTTACCCATAACAACGGCACTTGCTCTGAGGGAGAAAAATAAAAAATTCCAGCGCTATAAGCACTGAGTCGCCCTCGTTAACCGAACGATATGTTTTGATAATAGTCAATCACAACTTAAAAATTTAAGTGAAGAAAAAATTGAAATGAAAACAAACATGTCTAACTTTTGAACCAGCGACCTTCTACACGGTGAAGCGGTCCATTTGACCGCGCGACCAAGCCGACATTGTTACGAAACTTGTCGTGGCCGACCATCACAAGCCACTGCCGCCGTACGAAGCGCCAACCAAAGCGCAGAACGATGCGAATATACAGCCGAGTAAGCGACAACATGCCTACTCACTGAACTAGGGGCCACTCTAAAATCAGCCGGATTTGATGTGATTACATGGGCAACTTTGGACTAGAGGAGATTGGTTAAGTCTGCTTCTGTAAAATAAAGGGGGATTCTTTTTATAGGCATATTGGTACAATTCTTTTGGGTTCTCCGCCCGCTACGTGCAATGCCAATGTGCCATTTTGAAACAAAAAGCAGCCACATTGAGATGTTGCACATTGTCTCAATATGCAGTTAGTTACCACGAGTTCAGTTACATCCTATGATAAGGAAGGTGTAAAGTATAATGTGGGCACAACATTATTGAATGTTTTTGAACTGAATATAAATTTCTAAAGTTGGCAGAATGGTAGCATGGCTCCGCCTATTTTTGTGGCGCCATCTAGCGGCAGTGGAATGAACTTGAAGGCAGAATGTGGCAATAGAGGCACTTACTGAGGGGAGAATAAAAAAAGCGGAATAGTCGATGCAGAGAGCACCTCGCTCCGCTCGGGCTCAAAAAGTAGAATACTCGATGCAGAGAGCTCCTCGCTCCGCTCGGGCTCAAAAAGCTCAGTTCGGTCAAAGTAGGACCCTGAGTACCTACACCCAGAGAAACAGATTCTTAGGCTAAAAGCGTCCAAGAATATTCTCTTGAATCAAGCCAATCTTAGAGTTAAATCAAGAAATAGTCTTGGATCAAGAATTATATTCTTAAATGCTTTAAGAATACGCTGTTCAAGGCTTGAATCAAGAATTCGTTTCTCTGGGTGTTCAGTGTCAAGGAAAACACTGCAACTTTTATGGTTTTCGAGATATCGGCGTTCAAAGTGCAATAATCACGCAAAAGTACGATTTTCGGACTAAGCATATGCCCCACAACAACCCAGTCAGCCACCTCGTTTTGTGGTGACTTACCTCGAAGCGAGGCTATTTAAATGTGGAAGAGTCGGTGCTTCAGTAAGGACTTGGAGGATGGGCTGTCAAAAATAGCCTGATAAATAGTTTAAAAAATATTCTTTTTGATCAATTTATATTTCTGGACGCGGAATTGGATCCTGACTGTGAAATAAGGAAATGGTCAAAAAGTGCCTAGGCCGCGTGGAGGTACGTCCCTTTGTGAAGCCCAACCCCAGGTACGTCCTCAGCACTGACGTGTCGATTTGAGAATCGCGTATCGCAGCTGCTAGATCACTCACGCTTGTTGCGCCTTGCAGGCAGGCAACCCCACTGCCACGGGCGTCCATTGGGCAGCAGGGCGACTGTGACGCAGGGCGTGGCATTGGCTGGAGCCTGCAGCCGGTCAGACCTGACGCGTCAAATGATACTCTATAACCGCTCGCTTGATGTCGACTGTGTCACAAGTTTGCGGCGCACTTTGTGTAGAGCAGCTTACTGCGTTACGTTTTATCTAGTGAATTAGGCCTGGATGGGATTTGAACTTGAGATTTCAAGGCGGTGCGGTCATTCGCGCTTCCCTGTCTCGTGTATCACCTCTTGTAGGGGTACAAGTTAGGATACAGAAAAATAGTGGTTGGGCGCTCGGCTAGAGCAGGGGGTTGTGTGAAACTCTACACATGTAACACCCTCAAATGCTATCCAATCCGCACTCGACTACGGCTAAGTTACTGTAAGGCCGCGAGCACTGTCACAGCAAGTGTATCACACGTTTTATTTCTCCACATTAACGAGTACCCCAAAGAGCTCCAATTTTTAAAAAAAGTCTGCCGCCCAGCACGGCTTTGCGTGCTTTATACACAGCAATAAATTGTCCTTTTAAAAGTAATTAATCAAGTAATCTTTGTTAAATAACGACCTATGTATAGAATGATCGGGCGCATGTTTGAGGCAAGGTATGAGAAAAATGAAACAAATCATAGCGTTTTCACCGCAAGAAGGCCATCCGCCCCGGTCAGTCAGTAATTGACCGACCGATTTCTTGTATTTTACGTTGAAAACCAAAGAAATTTACGTTGAAAATTTGGTTCGAAAACGACGCTCTCTGGTCTCAATTAAACAAACAATCTTGTAAGTTTTTAAACTATCGAACTTTTTACAGTGTAGGCGTGACCTAAAGTGAGCCCGGGCTTGCAGTGACGTGTTGATATATTCTTAGAATATTTAAAAGTTGAGAAGTTTGTAGTGGATAAAACTATTGGACAGTACTGCACACTCTATACCTAACAGGAAGTTTCAAACGTACGTACCCAGTAGTAGTCCACTTTGATGGCTCGCCATAACACTAGTAGTAAGGGGGTCCCCTGGTCTGGGGTTGCGGGCTTGCCTACCTCCCAGGGGAAGGTGTCATATCTCGATGACGTCAGCATGTCGCGTGCCGGGTGTCGGATGTCGCGCGCGGAGGAAATGCACTGCGTCCGTGTTTTCGCAGTGTACTGCACCGTCAGCAGTTTTCTGACCTATGCATCTATCTCTGTCGCTCTGGTAAGCGAAATGTGTGTTCTCTCTCGCACTCATTGTGTTATGTGTGGTGTCGTCTAAGTAGTGTCAATACACATCAGCGATATGCGCCCAGATATTTTCGCAGTGTACTAGTGTCGAGCTATGCGTCTTTTGGCTGGCGGTCGGTCCGGCGCAATACAGCGCGGTCCGGCTCGGGCAGGAGCGGGCGTGGGGCGGGCGCGGGCGGGCGACCGGCGCGTTTTCGGCGCGGTGCGGGCGGGCGACCGGCGCGGTGCGGGCGCGCGACATGCTCGGGTGCGCAACATATGCTTCCGACACTGTCAATAATTGGTGCTAAAATTGCTAAACTGGTTGCTAAAGCTGCTAAACTTGCTGCTAAAGCCTCTAAACTGGGTGCTAACACTGCAAAACTGGGTGCTAAAGCCTCTAAACTGGGTGCTCACACTGCTAAATTGGGTGCTAAAGCTGCTAAAGTGGGTGCTAACGCTTCTAAACTCGGTGCTAACACTGCGAACCTGGGTGCCAAAGCCGCTACACTTACTACCTGTGCTGCTACGCTTGCTTCCAAAACTGTAACACAACAGGTACCGCACCCTCACACTGCTAAACTCATTGCCAAAGTTGCTAAATTTTATGCCAAAAGCTGCTAACCGGGGTTCTAAAGCTGATAAACTGTGTACTAACACTACTAAACTGGGTGCTTAAGCTTCTAAATTGGTTGCTAAAGCTGCTAAACTTGCTGCTAAAGCCTCTAAACTGGGTGCTAACACTAGTAAACTAGGTGCCAAAGCTTCTAAACTGGCAGGCGCGTAGGAAGGTCACCAAAGGTGGGGGTCCTGTGTAGCGGGTTGCCTACCGTACAGGGGTCGCTCACCTTTTTTTGTAGGGTAGCAGAACGGGTAGGTGTATATGAAATAATGCAGCATACAGAATAAGAGGAACAATATTGCAACTTATGCAAGTCTGTGCGTTCAGATGAATGCGTAATAAACATGAGAACAAATTTGTTTGCGACAGAGTTGTCATTTTTTAGCAAGGACGCATTCAGGCAAGCTATAGATTGTGAGCAGAAGTGTACCTTACATTTTCTATGAGCGCAAAACATGTATGTGTAGCAATACTTATTGTTGGCAGTTGGGCGGCGAAGCCGGGCTAGATGAAGTGCAGCGGCGGGCCATTTAGTGATAAAAACTTCCAAACATACCGTTGAAAAGTGGGGGGGGGGGGGGGGGGGGGGGGGGCCTCGGGGGTGGGGGGGCCGCCGCCCCCCCCCCCCCCCACTTGGAAACGTGGAGGCGCGTATAGCGCCTGTGCCCCCAGCCCTCCCTGGCTCCTACGCGCCTGTAAACCGGGTTCTAAAGCTTCTAAACTAGGTGCTAAAACTGCTAATCTGGGTGCTAAAGCCTCAAAACTGGGTGCTAACACTGCTAACCTGGGTGCTAAAGCTTCTAACCTGGGCGCTTAAGCTGCTAAACTTGCTGCTAAAGCCTCTAAACTGGGTGCTAACACTGCTAAACTGGGTGCTAAAGCTCCTAAACTTGCTGCTAAAGCCTCTAAACTGGGTGCTAACACTGCTAAACTGGGTGCTACAGCTGCTAAACTTGCTGCTAAAGCGTCTAAACTGGGTGCTAACACTGCTAAACTGTGTGCTAAAGCTGCTAAACTGGGTGCTAAAGCCCCTAAACTGGTTCCTAAAACTGCTAATCTGGGTGCCAAAGCTTCTAACCTGGGCGCTAAAGCTGCTAAACCGGGTGCTAAAGCGTCTAAACTTGGTGCTAACACTGCTAAACTGGGCTCTAAAGCTGCTAAACTTGCTGCTAAAGCCCCTAAACTGGGTGCTAACACTGCTTAACTGGCTGCTAAAGCTGCTAAACTTGCTGCTAAAGCCTCTGAACTGTGTGCTAACACTGCTAAACTGGGTGCTAAAGCTGCTAAACTTGCTGCTAAAGCCTTTGAACTGGGTGCTTACACTGCTAAACTGGGTGCTAAAGCTGCTAAACTTGCTGCTAAAGGCTCTGAACTGGGTGCAAACACTGCTTAACTGGGTCTTCTGGGTAGTGCAGTGCACATCGGCGATATGCGCCCAGATTTTTTCGCAGAGTACTGCAGGTTCGAGCTATGCGTCTCTGGGCTGGCGGTCGGTCCGGCGCGGTCTGGTCCGGTGCCGGGCAGTTGGGTGTCGGATGTTGCGCGCGGAGGCACTCACCTCTGCAATCGTGTTTTTCCGCAGTGTACTGCAATGCTAGCAGTTATATGAACTATGCATCTCTCTTTGTCGCTTCCGTTGGTAGCGAAATATGTGATCGTCTAGGCGGTGCATTGGACAGGTTGTGGCGAGCGACTCTTGGTGAGTTTTAGTGGAAGAATAATGCACAGTGGGATATTTTCTCCTTAATTTTATTTGTCTTAGTACATTTGTCAATATCGTTTACGTGCAATCAGGCTAGAGTACAGGATCATTCTGTTTTGGTGATATTAAAAGTATAATTTTTCTCAAAGGACACTTAACAGGGTAGGGATGAACGGATCCTATGCGTTTTCTATAAGATAATCTTTTTTCTGACGTCAAGGAATATCTGCATCCATCATTGTACATATTTCGTCCTTAAAGCTGCGCAGTGTTTTTTTCTGATTCTTAGACAAACCGCAGCCGAAGTATTCCCGCGTTAAATTGAAACAAATTTCACAAAGAAAACAAATTATCGCGATACGATATTAACTTCATATGGAGAAATGGATCGATATTGTAGTATCGACAATACGTATCGGAGGTTATCGTGAGATATCGGGATATCTAGAAATATCGTGATATCGAAGGATATTGTGATATAGAGGGATATCGTGATATCGAAGGATATTGTGATATAGAGGGATATCGTGGTGTTGAGGGATATAGTTATTTTCGAGGAATCTCGTGATATCGAAGGATATCGTGGTATCGAGGGATAGCAGCCAAGAAAAGTGGAGTGAACCCAGCAACAGTCTGTTTAATATGCGTTATACAAAATACGTAATGTGTACATAATAAATACACTATGAAACGACAAATGAAATTGTATTAGAAAGTCTATACCGCCGGGCCCAGCCAACACTGGCAGCAGAGGGACGGGCTTTTACAACTAATACACTAAGATAGGCAATATTTACAGTCTTACAAAATTCCTTTTCAGACCCAGAAATATTAACTGCTTGACGTGTGGGCCCGGAAACAGGTCCGGAAGTGGTCGAATACCTCGCCTTCACGACCGAAGATCCTTTCACGAGGGACACTAGTGCCCTGCCTACAGGGGTACTTTTTTGTGACTCCAGCGACCAGAGGCATGGAGTCACCCTGCACACTTCCAAATACTCCTCGTCTCCTGCGGGGCATACAGAGACGGCCAGATAGTTGCAGAATTGTTCAATGACAACATTGGACTTTCGATCGCAGTGTTCTCACGTGCCTGGCGAGTGTTGCTCGGGATGTAGTTGAGATACGGGTTCCTAACAACAATGAAGTTTAACCATTCGAAGAGTTGTTGCTTGCCATCGATTTACAGTGAGGGTGTTGACGGTGTTGCTGAGGCGGAGCAAACAGCGACGGATGCGTGGGTCCGAAAGCGGCATCGTGTACCGGCCGCCGCACACACGGCGAGCCCGGGTGAAGTAGCCTCTTCATGCAAATACCACGGCAGGTCCCAAACTACACCATTAAAAGGGGGAAACCGTGGTAAAACGTGAGACTTGTTGGGTGCGGCCAGACCATGATTGAGCCTTGCAAAATACGTTGTGAAACAAACGAACAAATCCTGTGTTTAATTCCATAATTGCGCTCTTCTACGTGATTGGTTGCTTGACGATTCTTTTTTTTTTTTCGTCCATTCTGAACCCCACCTCAGTTCCTAAGAACCAGGAATGCTAGATCCCACTCCTTATCAATCCCGTCTTTAATCTTCGACATTTTGATCAGCGTTGTATTCGTTACTGCCAAAATGATACACAAAAAGACAGCGTGTTGTTCCTCTGGGAAGCTGGAGGACTTTGCTAGTTCAATGCGGTATTGCCTGATTGACGCACGATGCTCCGCGCACACGCTGCCAGTTCCCCGAACTGTGTTGTCCTCCTCTTCTCAGGCGGGGACGGGAGCGAGTCGCTCATCAAAGTGACCCTCAGAGTGCGCGCCCTCCAGTTCTGCCGCGACAACCTGCAGCTGGACCGCAAACCGCTGCCCCGGGGTCTGGTGGACTCCATGCTCTGCGCCGGCGGCGGCACCGATGGGATGGACACCTGTCAGGTGAGGCCGCACACTGCTGTGATTGGGGGCATTGCGATCCCGGGTGAAAGTGCTTATATATAGATTATATATCGCTTATATATACTCTGTCTCTATATATATATATTCATATATATTCATATATCAGGAGATATATAATGATATTGCGGTGTTGCTGACGCGTCACGCGGGTGTTTTGGGAACAGGGAAGCAAGGACGTCAGCAGGGTTTGGGACCCAGAGAGCAAGTGTAAGTTTATTCGGGTCGTGGCTCCTAACGTGCCCCGCGGTTTTCCTGGCGCCCGACAATGGCGCCCGCGAGAGGGGAATCGTACAGTGCCTTTAACAAGTACAGTCGGTGCCTTCCGGCCGTGAACTCAGTAATACTGCACTTCATCCCCCTCCGGGTCCGCGGAGCGTGAATGCATGTGCCCACCATTTGGCGCCTACGGAGCAGGGAAACCCGAGCGCCGGGGGAAAAACCTGTCCGACACTGCATTCACAAAAACCGTCCTCGTCGAGAGATCACGGTTATTGAGTCAGCCGAAAGTTCAGGCCCTTCGGCTCTTCAAGCCAGCCATGATCAGGATCTATCGGCAGTTTGTAGAAAAGTCATTGGCAGCTCGGCATGAGCCGGCCGGAGCACGTCCTCGTTCTCTCAAAGGCCCAGGTCCAGGGCCCTCAGCCTCCGGAGTTGGTCCAGATCACTCGGCAGCGTACGGGTCTGGCCCGTGGCGTCGGCCGCGCGTCTAGGGGGAACGGCGGCGGCCGTGTGTCGCCTCACGTGACGTCCTCAGTGGTGTCCGCCAGCCGCAAGTGAACGACCAGTGAACCGCGGCGGCGATGTGCTGGGGATGCCGGCGCCCGCCGCGCCAACAGCGGTGGTGGTGGCCTCTCTATGACCGGCTGGGGCGGCGCGCCTCCACCAACAGGAAGGTCAGCTGCAGTGACTGAACAACAAACAAATGCGGCGGCCGGTGCTGCATGGCCTCTGGCCGTGAAGTGGTCATTTCGCAGCATCTCGGTCCGCCCGAGTCCAACTAGGACCGCCGAGGGCTAGCAGTGGCGTTCTCGTGGCGCGCTCGAGTCGTGCACCGAACTCTGGACTGGTCCAGGACTGCTCGCGTGCAATCTCGTTCCCGCAGCTCATCTGAACAGCAACACTGGGCAGTTGTTGTTAACGCCCTGTCCAGCAAATTGCAGGGGGGAAGAACTAAAAGCAAAAGTGCCCACCACTGGTACGGCCCATAGTGCAGCATATTTCCTCCGCTTGAGGTCATTAATCCAGAAAACCATGGGGGTCTCCCTGCCACCTAAGACCTGGGACTCTAGGGCCTACTGTAATCTAGGCACCCATGTTGTCGAACCCGTGACAGCCCTTGCCTTCCGTCACTTATTCGGGGAAACTGTGCCGGCCCAGGGCAACGCTCTGTCCATCGATGGTTGGCTCCTGATGCGTCCCCTAGAATGGGGCTTGTCTGCCGCAGAAATAACGGTTGACTTTGATAAGGAGTTGGTGAAATACCCTGGCGTTCAAGCCATCGGACTGTACTCACATCTCGGATCGGCGGATTACACGGAACGTGTTACGTCAGCATCCACTCCGTACTTATGGTCTCCCCATACCGCTACAGTCACGCAGGCCGCATTGAGAGTGGTTGCCACCTTGATCCCTTTGAACCCTCCTCCCTCCTTGCATGAGGTGTTCATTTAGGCGTTACCAGGTGTGCAGTTAATAGCAACTAATGTTAGAGTGCACTTACCTGCTGTAGACTTGGTTGGGGCTACAGGATTCGTCCCCCCAAATGTTCTCAGGTCATTCAGGCACAGGGACCAGTCAGTCTGCGCACCTGCCCTGGTTGACCCAGCCCTGGTGAACGCGGCAGTATTGGTGTGGTCACATACAAGAGGCAAAGTCGCAGCTTTTGCGCCCCTGTTCCGTATGCCACCCAGTTCAGTTTCAGTCTTGGCAGACAAGTTCATGTCGGCAACGGCTTATACAGCGCAATCCGGCGGCAGGCGTTCCCGCGTGGATTTCGAGCCCAGGGCAAACCGCCAGCAGAAGCAGGGCATTCTGAAAGGCAAGGCAAAGCAGCAGAAGCCAAGGGCGCGCAGCAGATCAGGCCAGAGGTCAAGCTCAGGTGGCAGCGTGGGGTCCGGATCCAGCAAGACCTCAGGGGGCAAGGCGCGCTCAAGATCCCGCTCAACAGGCTCGAAGAAGGCAAGAAGCAATTCCCGCTCCCCTGGCAGGCAGACCAGCAAGACACGCAGCAAGTCACGCTCACCTGCAAGAAACAAATCAAAATCTCCGAAGAGGTCCAAGAGCAGAAGCCCCGCTAAAAAAGCAGGCCAAGCCAAGAAGCGTCCCGGGACTCCAGGTCCGAAGGGCAGAAAGAGCAAGAGGCCCACCATCTCCTTCTCTCCTCACCTCCACAGACAGTCTCACAGTTCACACTGTCCTGGAGCACGTAGCCGCCGAGAGGACCCAGTATTACCCAAAGGTCGGCGACTTCCATTCCAGTGGGGGGGTGCACTCGTTTCGAGTTGGTTCGTGTGCGAGACATAACGACAATGTGCCTGTGCCGTGGTTGTGCCTGTGCACCTGCTCCTATTTGGCCTCAGCGCGACATTGCCGATGACCTCGAGGGCGTGGCGTCCCACATGCCCTAAGAGCATCACAATAGCGTCCTATTGCGTGCTCCCACCTTGGCCAGCCTCGTGCTTACCCAAGTGCACCCCATTCATTGCCGACGAAACCACCTTCACGGGCTGCTCGACGAGCGGCCTCGGCCTCAGGCGCGGCTGCAGCGCGCGGCGGCGAGTCCAGCACAGCACACGGCGCCAGCATCCATTGTTGCCGCGGCGCTGGGAGCGGATCGGGCAGAGAGCACCGCTCTCATTCACGCTCTCGTCTGCAACACAACACTGGCCAAGAACTTTCAGAGCATGATCAGCTGCGCATGGTCCCGGACGTGTTTGGTGGTTCGTCCATCAGACTCCCGCGCAATGACTACAGCGTCCCGTAGTCTGATGTGCTGCGAGGGACGCCACCAGTGCTGCTGTTGTTCTGCCGTCCTTCCTTGCAGACTTCTTCGTGTCGCGGCGGGCACTAGCGGGCACCGCGCTCCTCGTCGACGCCACGGGGGTCTTCTCGTCGGCGAAGGCCGTGGGCCGTTCTCCTCCCGAGGCAGGTCTCGCCGGTCTCGCCGTCTCTACTGGGCAAGGCAGTCCCGCGCCTGGTGACCAGGTCGGCGGCAACGGTAGCATCGACGGCGGTCCTTGGTGTTCTGGCGGACTCGGCCATGATTCGGAACTCGACTCGGGCCGACGATCTCCTGACGGGGGCGAAAGGTCATCGCCTGCTGTTGCTGTGTCGCGTGGTTCAACGCGGCGAACACAGCGCCAAACCGGCGGTCGTCTAGAACCGGGACGGGGACAGCAGCGGGAGCCAGGGTAGGAACCGGGGCGCGAGTCATTGCCGGAGGAAGAACATGAACAGAAGCCGAGGCCGTAGTTTTGTCGTCGACCCTGGGCAGTTTCGAAGGCAGTCCTTCGGGTGCCGGCTCTGGGGCGACCGGGAGCGACGCCTCGTAGTCCTCGAAGTCCTCCGCCCAGGCAACCGCGGCCCGAAAAGACGCGAAGGTCTGGCGTCCCGCGTCACGCCGAAGGCACTCGCTACGAAGACCGTCCGTGAAGAAAGCCGTCAGGACGTCTTCCGGAAGCTGCACCTGGCGAGCGTTTGCCTGGAGGCGCATCCCGTATGCGCGCGCGGTCTCCGCGGGGCCCTGAGTGGTGCGACGGAGGGACACAGCGATGGCGTGGCGAGAGCGGCGCTTGCCGTACGCCTCCAACAGGGCAGCGTCTAGAGCGGCGTAAGATCCGCGCTGCTCGACGGAGAGCGTGGAGTGGTACGTCCGCGCGGGCCCCACCAAGCAGCCGACCAGCGCGGCGCGACGCATGTCGTCGTCCAGCCCATGAAGAAGGGCAGCGCTTTGGTCTCTGAGTTCATTGTAATCCCAGGTCCCGTCGAATTGCGGGAGGCGCGGCGGGGGCCCGGAGCGCAATGGACATGGACAGTGCTCGTACGACGCGGGGGTGCGGGTTGATGCGCGTGAGTCAGCAGCGAGACGCTCGGTGACTACTTGGGCGACTCGTTCCAGAGCCTGAGCCGTAGCAGCCAGTAACTTCTCCATCATCGCCAGGCGTGCGTTGGAGGACTCTACCTGAGGCCGGGGCGGGTGCAGCACCTCAGTCACTGGCGGTGGCGGCCAGGCGGCGACAGGAGCAGGGGCAGGGGGTAGAGGAAGCCGAACTCGCTCATGGTCTCCAGCGCCGCACACCGGAGTGGTGGCGAGGGCCGAGGCGCCAGCCTCCTCGAAGTCCATGACCATGGGTGAGGGAGGGCGGCCGGCGAGGCGGCGAGAGGTCCTTATTGGTGGCACAGCCATCGCCAAGAATGGGGCGGCCGGACGGCGGGGCGCACTCGACAGACGAATCGTATGACTCGGGCAGCGACGACACGGCCGAGTAGGCCGGCGGCTGCTGTGCTCTCTCAAAGGAGGCCGACGACGCGAGCCGGGAACGGCCGCGAAACGGATACGACGGGACCGCGAAGACAACGGTCTGGAGGAGGCCGGGGTCCGCGGACACAGGACCCGAGGTGTGGTTCAGTCTCAGTCACAGTACCCGTTGGCCGAGAGGAGCAGGGGGTGGAACAGCGGGCAGGCCGCGAAGAGCCGGGGACAGCCGGCCTAGGCTTAAGTCCGGGCGGGCCCGCGCAGGGGAACCAGGGGCTGGCAGCAGGCCGCAGGCGGGCCGGGGGCGAGCTGGCAGCCGGGAAGGAATCACGGGACGGGCCGCGAACGCCGCAGCCGCGAACCGCGAACCGGGGCACTCGCTCTCGAATTTTCTCACTCTTCACTTTTCTCTACTCTTCACTTTTCCTTCACTTTTCTCTTCCTTCCTCCTCGGCGTGAGCACGAAACTCCGCTGCCACCAGTGCGATGTTACTGACGTGTCACGCGGGTGTTTTGGGAACAGGGAAGCAAGGACGTCAGCAGGGTTTGGGACCCAGAGAGCAAGTGCAAGTTTATTCGGGTCGTGGCTCCTAACGTGCCCCGCGGTTGCCCTGGCGCCCGACAATGGCGCCCGCGAGAGGGGAATCGTACAGTGCCTTTAACAAGTACAGTCGGTGCCTTCCGGCCGTGAACTCAGTAATACTGCAATATATACCCATACATCATACTGTATATGACGATATATACATATGTATACTACTATATATCACCCTATATATAACTATATATCACGCTATATACAACCATATATAAGCTTATTTATAGCTATATATTGACCTATATATAATAGTTGCCATATATAAGTTATATGTAAGATTACATATAGCTATACATTGTGTAATATATAAGTATATGTCAGATATATATATAAAGATATATAGGTTATATATGCTCCTATGTATATGTGGTATATAATTATATATCGCACTATGTATGAAAACTATATATATTAATATATATATGACTGATATATACTTCATATATCCTTCATAGATGACTATATATGAGCCATTTTTACCTGGGATGCCAAGGCGACGTTGGCTTTGAATCTCCTTCCCTCACTACGTTTCCCTTCCCTCGCAGGGTGACTCAGGCGGCCCTCTGCAGGTCCGAGCTGACCCCCGCAACGCTCAGACATGCATCTACCGCATACTGGGAGTGGTGTCTTTCGGACCAGCCTGCGGACTGGGGAAGCCGGCGGTATATACGCGGTGTGTATCTTCTAGCGACACGGCAATGTGAGCAAACTGAACAAACACAGCAACCGCGCGGCCCCAGAAACTAATTCCGAAAGCTGCGCGGAAGGCGTTCTGCGCAGTGTGACCATACCAAATGGTCGTGACATAGCGTCAGCGAGAGCTAAGTTTTTGACGTTGGCCGCGGCTGGAGATACTCTCTGCTGCGGTTCCCCTCATACTGGATCCGCTTTTGTGATTCTTCATAACGTCTTATTTGCGTTTCGGCTCTGCTCCGGAATACGCTATTCTGGGATCCCTGGAAAAGGATGCGCCGATTTCCTAGGGACTTCCTAGGAACGTAGACCGAGGTGACCAGTTCCAAGGGAGTCCCCAGGAATCTGCACCCAATTCCTAGGGGCTCTCTAGGTTTAGGTAAGTTGTCTCGGTTTTGACAACATCATCCAGGATTCCTAGGTGATGTTTTTTTTTTTTTTACCGTGGAGATGAAAAAAAGTAATTTTTGAACTTCAAAAGTCGAATGGTACTTGAAGCGATGACTTTTCATGAAGCTCCAGGGTTTATTTTAAACATGTCAAACCTTTAAAAAAATGGTGATTGGAATTATTTGTAAATACCGTAATGCCAAATGCTAAATGCCCTTTTCACTGCTCCCAGGGTTGCTGCCTACACGGAATGGATAGAGAGCATTGTGTGGCCGACACTAACGGACGGCTGCGCGCGCTACGGAAGCGGAAGCCAGGCGGTGCTCATCCCTAACAGCGGCCCTGGCTCTGTGGCCAGAGGCAGTAGGTTTCCGGTGCTCATCCCTAACAGCGGCCCTGGCTCTGTGGCCAGAGGCAGTAGGTTTCCGGTGCTCATCCCTAACAGCGGCCCTGGCTCTGTGGCCAGAGGCAGTAGGTTTCCGGTGCTCATCCCTAACAGCGGCCCTGGCTCTGTGGCCAGAGGCAGTAGGTTTCCGGTGCTCATCCCTAACAGCGGCCCTGGCTCTGTGGCCAGAGGCAGTAGGTTTCCGGTGCTCATCCCTAACAGCGGCCCTGGCTCTGTGGCCAGAGGCAGTAGGTTTCCGGTGCTCATCCCTAACAGCGGCACTGGCTCTGTGGCCAGAGGCAGTAGGTTTCCGGTGCTCATCCCTAACAGCGGCCCTGGCTCTGTGGCCAGAGGCAGTAGGTTTCCGGTGCTCATCCCTAACAGCGGCCCTGGCTCTGTGGCCAGAGGCAGTAGGTTTCAACTCGCCGTAAACCGAATAGTGATATCTGTCGCCTAAATTGAGCATGGCATCTGTCATTATCTAAAGTAAGCGAGCTACTTAACTCTTACCGAAATAGAGCAAGGTCAAGTCGATGGATGGATGCCCGAACCTCTCTCATTTTAATTGCAATATTTCAGGAGCGCGGAATACCAGTGGATGTTGACAAGAGGTTGTAGTTTCATACAAGGTGTCCTAGCTCAGCCGTGAGGAGACAATTGCAAATCCTCTTTCACGAGGCACCTCTTCTCGGCTATATGTTGGGGCAGAAATTTTAACCTATGGTGTGAAATTCGGAGTCGCCGCCTGACACGAATTGTACAGTATAGCTTTGTCCCAATAAATATAACAAGGCTTCGTGACTGCTCTGGTCACCAGCAGCAGACGTGTCTTAGAGTTTGGGTCAGCACCAATTTATCCGCATCCGTGCGGTTTTCAGCCCGTCCGGGCGGACGCGCGTTCGCTGACTTATTGTTCACAGAAAAACTTCAAAATTTGGAGGATAATTTCCTTTCTTAAGGAATATAGAATTGCGTACGGTGGCAACAATTTCCGTTCTGTATCTCATTTCAAAAAGTTGTAGTATATTTCTGTTTTGGTTTTTAAGGTTGGGTTGACCGCTGCCGCCGAATGAGCCGCAGTGATGGGTACTAAGCAGGTCCGCCCTTTTCATGTTTTGGCGATCTCAATAGCGAAGTTGATAGTTTAGCGTTAGTTTACGTTTGTTTTGTACATTTTGACGTTTGTTCAGGCCTATTTATTACAATTTTTTACAAATTTCGAAACCTCGCTGCAACAGCCAACTACATTATATATATTTAAACTGCCGACTGCACTTCGTGTCAGACTCTTGATGCGGGTTTGCCTGTGCTGCTCTGTCGCGGCTGAGCTGAGGAACCTTGTATGCTATACGTCACTAAAATTCGGATGTGGTTGCGTTCTTCAGTGTGCCGAGTATACCACATCAATTTCTGTCCCAACTACTGGGCATCTGGAGGTCCGTCTGTTAAGCCCGACCTTAGCCGAGACACAATCTGCCATCATTACCAGACAGAAGTGGATCTGAGAGGGGAAGAACCCACGACGGTAAGTGAGGGTTTATGCACGGGGCAACATAGACCTGTGTCAGTTGTTCAGCAGCCCTGAAGTAGTCCTGCGAGTTGAATATCCCAATTAACTGAGGGGAGCTCCGGTGGCAATCTGGCCAAGAACAAGAGTAATAATATGGTATAATTTAAGAAAGAAATAAATCTCGTCGGGATACTTCTCAAACGTACGTGCACATTAAACAAACCATTTTAACCTAGCTAGTGCATCCTAACCTACTCGAAATCCGGAACTTGATAAGTCAGCGACACGATGCTTGTGTCGCCTGATTCACGCTGATTCAGGTCTAAGCAATGATGTTCCCACGCATAGAGTATCTGATGTCTGAATCAGGCACCCGTGTGCTCTGCACACTACCAAAGCGTTCGTGGAACAATTTGAGGTTGACTCACAAAATCTACTGTGAAACAGGCACGATGTTTTCGGAACTGCAGGAACATAGGTTCCCTACAGGACGTAACGGGCACGTCATTCTAAAATTAGCCTGTATCGGAAACAGTTTGTAATACAGTGTATTGTCAACCGTTTGTGATTACGGGCCCATTACGTCTTATGGATGGTATCATTACCCATTGCAATAACAATTTATATTGCAGTGTTTAATATAGTGCATGTGCATACAGTACACACTTTGCACGATGCGGGCATTCCTTGATGACACAGTAGCCGTGCCGTGTGTTACAGGTGACGTTGGCCTACGGGAGCTCGACGCACAACTCGCAGTTCAGCTGCGCGGGCGCTCTGGTGTCGCCCCGAGCCGTGCTCACAGCGGCTCGCTGCCGGGCCTTGGGCTGGTATGTGGTCGTGCACAAACTGCGTAACGCCCACCAGACCGCGATGCACGCGTACTTTTCGACAAGTCCTAAAGCATTCACGTACTACTTACTTTTCGCTTCATAGCCTGCCGGTGTTCTGCTCAGAGTGTGATACATACCACACTACACTGTTAACTACTGTGATACATTACAGTATGTATGAGCTCTACACCCAGAGAAACTAATTCTTGATTCAAGCCTACACTCCCAAAAAAGTATGCCTGAATCGTGCATAATGTGCCGGTTTCATAGCAGATTTTATGCCTGAACCTAAAAATCTTACCAAAGCATAACATGCTCGAAACCAGGATTTCGTAGTAGCTATGCAGCTATGCCTGAATCCAGGCATGCCACTAAATATAGATGCCCGATTGAGGCATCAGTCTACATGCCTAACTCAGGCCAGATTGTGCCGAATCGTATGCCTGTATCGGTCGTAGTGATGGGTGGCACAAGTATCCTGTTGCCGAATTGGGGAAAGTTACCCAGGATTTCAGGGTAGGCATCAAATTTGCGCTGATTCAAGCTTACTTTTTTGAGAGTATAGGACTGCGTATTCTTAAAGAATTCAAGAATTTAGTTCTTGGCCCAAGACTATTTCTTGATTTCACTCTAAGATTTTCTTGATTCAAGAAAATCTTCTTGAATGCTTTTAGCTTAAGAATCAATTTCTCTAGGTGTATTAGGGCTCCGGGCTTGTGGATTTCAGACTTTCCGCACCGCTCCCTTCGACCGTGTTTCTATACTTTCTGCTATCGGGCCTTTCCGCACTTATTTTACGACCGTGTTTATTTTTACAACGCAGTCTGCTGGCCTCTCGAATTGTCACTGCCATCGCACTTTAGGGATAGAACGTTTGTAAACTATACATAGAGAAAAGAATTCTTGGTTTCATCTTAGAATAGCATATTGTGGACAAGAGGCATTCAAGAACGCAAATCTTCGCCCATTTATTGTCTCGATTCATAAAAATATCCCTGCACTACGCATTCAGCCTAAACAGTCTTATTCTCTGCGTGTAACTTTTCTTTGAGCGTTGAAGTTTTAGAGCGAACGACGCAACATTGTTGACCTAGAGGTGTCCACATTTTCAGCCTACCGCTCTCCCGCGTGAGGTTGTCGTACCCGCTGTCGTGCTCCAGGAAGCTCGAGTTCAATGTCGAGTCGGTGCGCGTGCACCCAGAGTACCGCGACGGCGAGGCCTATGCCGACCTGGCCGTGGCGCTGCTGGCGCAGTCCATCGACCTGCGTGTCTACCTGCCCCTCTGCCTGGACACGCCGGCCCACGGTCCTGTGCGGGCCGGGCAGCGTGCACAGGCCGCGGCCTGGAACATCCACGGCAGCTGTGAGTCCTCCTACTCATCACCATGTTCCTGGTATTTGGCGTTGAAAAAAACAAAACAACACTAGAGAATGTACGTAAAAAGTTCGCTTTAAAAGGGAGTTCTGCAGTTCTGAATTTATTAAACAATTCTCGTTTTAAACGACTGAAATTTCTTCTGTGAACTTCAAAACTCACATTGTTGAACAGCGTAACAAAGAATATGGAAGCGTGGTATTACGAACTGTTTGCGCCTTCCGAGGGGCGAATCACTCGCGCAATCATGTGTACAAAATTCTAGAAATTTTAAGTTTGACTTGGACTTCATGCCGAAAAGTAGCACCTGCACAGGCTGAAATAGCCAGAAAAGCAATACAATTCTAAAATTATTGAAAACCACGGGGTGTAATCTGACGAAATCCTAAAATCTATGTACATAGTTTAAGTGAGTGCACTGAGGAAAATGGTTTGAACTGGGAATCAAAACTCTGGGTGTGGGCATCGAAGTATGTTCTATCCGTGCCGCATCAGCACTAGAATCAAAGTTTCTCGTTAGCCGGTCCGAAGTTCTGGGGTGAGTAACGAAACAGTTTGATTGCAGCGGTGATGCGGCACGGATAGAACAAACTTCGATGCTCTGTATTAATCATTTTTCTCAGTGTGGTTGCCCGCTCGGCGCCGCCTGACGTTACATACCATTTCATGCGTCGTTTCAGGGGAAGACATCTCGTATAGCCTGGGAAACACAAGCTTAACTGTTCGGACACCAGAAGAATGCTCCGGAGCCCTGCTCAGCTCCGTCAGACTGCGACAAGCTCACCCAAAGGGCGTCTTACCTTCACAGATCTGCGCTGGAGGTATCTGCGACGACGAAACTTACGCGGTATGTATTCAAGAAGACCAAAGACTCTTGGAGAGTGGTGAAAACAGCAAGGAAGATAATACTACCAGAGTACAATTCCATTGATGTGATCAAGCCAACTACTACTTACACTGCCAATATATAAAAGGACAGTGGCTTAAGATGAGCTCTTTGATCATGAAGATCGATGAGTAGCTGAGCGATAAGGGAGAGTGGGGCACCACAGGCCACTTTTTGGTTTTCTCGAAGTCTCGACTTGAATTTTGAAAAAAAAATGAAAGTTTTTTGCTCAGGTACTTTTGATGAACCCTCCTTTATGAGATTGCGTCACAATCATTACACATTTGCACCTCGTTCTCGCGCAATGGGGTCAAATATATGACCTCTGCAAATGACACCTGGTGCCCCATAGCGGGGCAGGTAGTGACACGCATGAAAAATAGCTATCACCGCATACTAAGATATCACGCCGGGCTACATATTGCTTCAATGACATCTGACAATCGTCATCGCACCAAGATTTGCCTCTTTCACAAATTTGCAGCTGAAATATTGGCCACTTAAATGATGGGCCCATTTATGTACAAATAGAAGCATCGACTACTTCGTTTAAGCAGCATACCTCTACTGAAGCCTGGAAATTCTTAAAATACGCTATGCCTTGACTCCATTTGATAAACATAAGTAGTGCCAAATGGTATTTACATAAATTTTACCGATTTTGGGGGATTTCGGGGAGACACTACCTGCCCCTTCCGAAATTGACACGAGGTGCCCCAGAACTAGTATATTTATCGACTGGCCCTATGATGGCTATTCACTTGCCACATATGTCACGTTGTTATTGTGTGGTCTTAGTTAGGTGTCGTAGTGCATATAAAAATCCTCTTTGGGGGTAAAACTTTCGTTCCTGCAGAATCAACTAACAAAAACCGAATGTTAAATATCAAAAAGTTTTAAAATTCGACTGTCAATATTTTGTATCGCGTGTAGCTCCAAAACTCTGCGCGGGAACTTGCTTACCGTTTTGCAAACGGCTGGGTACGTAAAGAGGTTGCTACAGAGCCAAAATTTTTGAAGTTTGTTCTCTTGGTTTAGTTTTCATGGCCTTTTGACACTTGGTGCCCCTGACACTTGGTGCCCCTCTCTCCCTTAGTGTCTTTACTCGGCTGGGGCTGAAAAAGGGGTTTCTGTTTGTCTGATTGTCCGCACGATATCTCGCGAACGGTTTGACATACAACGAGGAAATTGAAAAACGTCTTGCCTAGTCTAATGATCCTGAGAAAGAAAACCTCTCCTTCTGGGATTTGCAGCTCCAGTAGTTTAGGAGGCTGTTTTTTGACTTGGGCCTTACAGGCCCCGGAAAAAAGTCAGAAAATGGGGGTTTGGGGGCTCTAGCCCCCAACCTTGGAGAAGTTTCTTTGAAGCGGATTTAGCCTAGTGACTGGCGTTGGCAAAGCAAGGAAGGGGTGCGCCAGGCGCGGAACACTAATTTGCGATTAGCCAAGTCTGTTACGCCCTGTTGTGGTCCGGCGTACTCCTACCTTGTAGTTGTATGGTTCACTGCTTTTGGAATTGCATCGTAACTCACAATTCTGTTATAAGTATATCGCAGGAGCCGATGTGTTGAAAACCGTTTGCGTATACGAGCCCAGGCTCTTAAAATATTACACAAGTGTATCACCCACTTATGCAGTTATGAGTAATCGCAAATATAATTATGTATATGTTATTTCGATAAAATTGTCATCGATTGTCCGATGCAGGGTGATCGTGGCGTCCCGCTAGCGCGCAGGGAACACACGCTGCGCAGTGAGAAGCAGAACAGGAGCTACAAGGTGGACCGCGTGCTGGGCGTGGCCTCCTCGCTGTCCTACTGCACCGCCAGGACTCCGGAGGGCCGCCCACTGCCGGACCTCTTCACCAGCGTGGCCAGTCACGTGACCTGGATTGAGAGCGTGGTCTGGCCAGACCAGTGATCCCACCAGTAGAGGAACAGTTCATGTGCTCGATATGGTGTGCTTATTATGTACGTGCTACGGCATTGGCATCGGGTGTTAATATAGCTATCGCTGTGAGAAACGCTCAAGAGGGTTCCCATCATGAGAGTAGTGGTACAACGGAAGTACATTAATCTGAGGACTTTCCCTTTCGAAAAACCATATAAGTACACTGGGCGTCAAAATTGGCAGTCCACTTTTTTCAGAACCTGTCATTTCGTTCCAAGTGGACCTAGAGCGTTCAAATTTTGAGGAGACATGTCTTAAGGGTCCTTCTCGAAGGCCCTAAAACCGCAACTTTGTTGATTCATTCTAAGGGGTTGAACCACCCCCTTACATGGGACATTGTCGAAAATTGCCGTGAAGGGGACCAATAAAACCCATTTATAGGGCGAAATTTGGGAAAATTACAGTCAATGTGGAATTAAGGGTGCTTACAACTGCTAAACCTCGAATTTCAACCCTCTCCGTCAATCCCTTAATTTTGGAGGGGGTGAGGGGTAGTTATTGAGTTAGGGGTGGAACGCGTCCAAAATTGATCAGCAGCGGTAGCGATGGCCTCGGGGGTTCCGATAATGACTGCTGCGACTCAGATCAACCTCTTAAAAGTGCTAACAATTCGAAAAAAAACTGAAAAATTTGACCCTTTTCAATGATCTTTTCTTGCTCTGCTTTTGTTTCTCCTGATACGGGTAGCAAGGCGCAGAAGCTGATTTTGTAAGGTTCCAACCTTTAGGAAAAAGATGTCAGACTGAGAAGTCGATATCTTAACGACTTAACCCCTAAAATGCTACGGCATGTACCCCTGCGAGCCATGTTTGAAAACAGTGAATTTTAAAAACGGTTTTTTTTTCACCAGAAATAGTTTGATGCTGAGCGCAGGCGCCAAAAACATCGAAAAAGGTACTCGCTATCGTTCCCTGGCGTTTTTGGAACTGAAAGGGGCTTTATTTGAGTCTCAATTTTTAACAATGGCTTGCAGGAGTATACGCCGTGGCGATTTTCGACAATGTCCCATGTAAGTGGGTGGTTCAACCCCTTGGAATGAATCAACAAAGTTGCGGTTCTGGGGCCTGCGACAAGGACCCTAGGGACATGTCTCCTCAAAGTTTGAATGCTCTAGGTCCAATTGGAATGAAATGACAGCTTCTGAAAAAAGTGGACCGCTAATTTTGACGCCCAGTGTACAACGGCTCCTGTGCGGTGACAGTAAACGTTACAATAAAAGTATATGGGCTTTTGTACTTCGAACTTATATCTATTTCGTTCTGAACCCTTCAGTTCAGTATCATTATGTGACGATTTTATTGCCTGGAGCATGCAAACGTTTTTAAAAGAAAGTAACAGCAGTCCGTAAGCGGGCGACCGTTTAGTATTACGTGCTTGCAGGAGAGAAGGATAAAATATGCGAGCAGCTGTAATTTTCTTAGACTTATCGCAGGCATTCGACTGTTTATCACTGGAGCAGCTTTTAGAAATCTTAGAGGGGGTTGAGTAAGAAAAAACCTCATGAATTCTTCAAATGGTTTCTTAATGAGAGATTACAGAGGGTGGAAATTACCCACAGGGAAAATGGAAAACAAAACAGCTATAGCTCAACGAACAAGACTGTATCGGATAATGTACCTTGAGGTTTTTGAATAGGACCGTACTTGTTAAATTTTTATACTAATGGTCTGCGAAATGTGATTGAGAATCTGGGGGGAAAGACTATTGTAAAGGTAGAGGATAGCAAGCACCATAACTGTAACTGCAAAGTCCCAGGAACCAAAGTAGCTAGTTACTAGAATTCCAGAGGGTGTGTATAAATTCTTTGCATCCTTAAAACTATCTCTGGATCCTGATAAAACTGTATACATGCCATGCATTCAAACTAAAAAAAATTGATAATTTTACAGTACAAGTTTCTTCTGTTTTTAAATTGAGCGGAAGCTTCAGTGTAAAAATCTCAAGTGGAAAGGCTTTATGCTGATCTAGATTATGGTATGTTTGTACTGTCTCCATTGGTGCGGAGTCTAAATTTTGATCCGTCTGAGGTGTATTTCGCACACTTGCATTTACATCTATCCGATGGACTGGTAATTTGTAGTGATGCAAGAGTAATAAAGAGCTTGTAAGAGCATTTTTGGAAGATAAAAGACAGGCGTTTATTCTTTAAGGGTTCTAAAGTAAAATCTTGCAGTAATGTATTTTGAAAATTTGATGTGCTTACTCTAGCGTCACTCTTTGTACACCAATCTGCTATCCTGGCAGGAAATGGTGTAGGGAAGAAACAAATGAGAAGGTACATCGATATGATACAAAAAGGAAAACTTACATGTGGAGTGTGGAGAAAACCAGTGTAAAGTCACCTTTATCTGGCTGCACTCAAATATAAGATAGAACACCCAATGCTATCCGGGAAATCATGACACATTTGGACATTTAAAAAAAAGGAAGTGGTCAATAGAAAAAGATTAACGAAATAAAAGACTTATTAGAATAAGATGTTTAACTGTATTTAGACGAGTATCTCTTTACCTGTGTACTATTTGGATAGTAAAATAATAATATGGGCTTCGTCTGTTAATGCAGCGCACCCAATGAAGACATCGCTCCTCGCTTAGTTTTAAGTTGATAACGTTGTTCCTCTTACACTGCCTGTTCCCGTTCTGCCTTCAAAATGTATTTCCTTGTGCGTTACGTTAAAGTAAAACCTGAGGGCTCGAAGGCCTTCTATTTGTTTTAACTTTAGCAGACCTTCTTCCACCTATCATCGAATCTAATCAACACAAGAAATAGTACACACGATAACAAATTTAACAGTACTTGTTCCCACTTCCGTGACGAAATGAAAGTAAAGCAAATTGAGCAAACCAAGATGGAATAAAACAATAAAACACGTTGCTACCAACATCTTAATGGCTACCGACATTCATTAGTATTTGGAGGTAGTTGAACCAAACTCGCAGTGCGTCAAGAAACGATGATCTGTCAAGCCGCACTAAACCCTGGAAAATGAAAAGAAAAAATCTAAGTTGCATTATTTTCTTAAATTTCAAATGAACAGTGGAACGAGTGTAAAATTTCCTTCCTATTGATCGACGATGATTCTTAATCTCGACGGAACGGAATAAGGCCATGGTGATCGTTGTTATTATGTCTGCATTATTGCATTGTCTCCTAATATGCACCTGCTTTTCATGAAACTCTACAATCACATTTTGTAATTTAGTCCAAACAGAGAATTCGGGAACACTGCCACGGAATAAAACCCTTCATGATCGAAGTTTTCAAACCAAGCCTGCTGTACGCTTAGGGGACGTTCATACACTAAGTGACCCCGTTTTATCTGTTTTACCGACCAGAAAGGATTATGTCAGAAAAACGTGGGAGAACTGTTTGAAAAATCGCGTGAATTGGCGCCAACGTCATCATGAGGCCCTGCAGTGAGACTAGCAGTGGCTAATTTCTCAAGGGGGGGGGGGGGGGTATGGCGAAAGAGCGGAGGAAAGTGGAAAAGGGACGCTCAGAAGCAGTACTGGGGAAGGGTAGGTACGGTATAGGGTAGGGTAGTAGAGTAGCTCGGTTAGGGTAGGGTAGTAGGGTAGGTAGGGTAGTGGAGTAGGTAGGGTAGGCTAGTAGAGTAGGTTGGGTAGGGTAGGGTAGGGTAGTAGAGTAGGAAGGGTAGTAGAGTGGATAGGGTGGGGTAGGTAGGTAGGGTTAGTAGGTAAGGAAGGAAGTGTAGATTGGGAGGTAGGTGGGGTAGGTAGGGTAGGGTAGGTAGGTAGTGTAGGTATGTACGGTAGGTTGGTACGTTAGGTAGGGCAGGTAGGGTAGGTAGAGTAGTAGAGTCGGTAGGGTAGGGTAGAAGAGAAAGTAGGGCGGGCAGAAGAGTAGGTATGGTAGGGAAGGGTAGTAGAGTTGGTAGAGTAGGGTAGTAGAGTTGGTAGGGTAGGGAAGTAGAGTTCGAGTGTGTAGGGAAGGGCAGCAGAGTAGGTAAGGTATGGTAGTGTACTATAGTAGGTAGGTAGGGTGTGTAGGGTAAGTAGGGTAGGGTAGTAGAGTAGGTAGGGTGTTAGAGTAGGCAGAGTAGGGTAATAGAGTAGTTAGGGTAGAAGAGTGGGTAGGGTAGTAGAGTAGGTAGGATAGGGTAGTAGAGTAGGTAGGGTGTTAGAGAAGGTAGGGTAGTAGAGCAGGTAGGGTAGTAGAGTGGGTAGGGTAGGCTAGTAGAGTAGGTAGGGTTGGGTAGTAGATTAGGTAGGGTAGTAGAGAAGGTAAGGTAGCGTTTTAGAGTCGGTAGGGTAGGTAGGGAAGGTAGGTAGGGTAGTATCAGACGGGCAGACCCGTCTGGGTATGCGCCCGGTAGGTAGACAGCTTATCGTGGCAGCACGCAGCGACGCTTCTCCCCGTGAGCGCACGAGGGGACGCCACGTCAGCCCAGCGCGTAGGGCACAGGCCCGCATAGCGGTGACCGGAGGGCTGCACTATGGAGTCTGGGCTGAACCATAGACGTGTCAACGAGTACGGGTCGGGTATATAGGACGGTATTCGCGGAATTATTCCGCTAATGTCGCGTGGAGTCGTGGAATTATTCCGCAAGCGCATTTCATTTTACGCGCAGCAAAAGAAATAATTACGGAAATGCTTCGCCAGACTCGGTGCTTTTGTGGGTTCTACCGAAGTGATAATGTCGCGTGGAGTCGCGAAATTATTCCACAAGCGCATCTCATTTTACGCGCAGCAAAAGAAATAATTACGGAAATGCTGCGCAGACACGGTTCTTATTATTTCCTACCGGAAGAATAATGTTGCGGTCACCGTTCGAGCGACAGTGGTGCACTCTTTCATGGTTTGGAACGTTAGTCCCTGTCTGACCGTAGTTCGTAAAATGCCGCTGGACGCGTCACCCAGTTGTCAGTGGCCCGCTGTGAGGCTACGGGAAAGTAGCGACGATTTTCTCATATCCGACAGCCGGCACTGTCGAACGTGAAGAGTTTGAAGAATTTGTATTTTTACAGCATCACAGGTAGCTGGTCTTCTCAAAAAGCTCACAAACGTCACGTATTTATCCAGTTTTACAAAAAGGAATGGTTAATTTCAAAATTCTGGTAGCACGACTTAGCGTCTTGCAGCAAACTTGGTGGTTTCCGGCGGCCATTTTGGCGGTTTTTGCGTTATTCGCGCCATCTGGTGGCGGTTTCCGTCACCGCGCTGTGTCTCCATCTCTGTCTCCGTCTTGAGCTCTCTTCGTTCGTTTCGTATCGTCATTAGTATGGAGAACCATTCACGGAATAATGAAATCTGTCATCGCGGTAAGCAGTTTCCATTAATGGTCCACTCTAGTTCTTTAGTTGTGGTTCTGTAGGGGCCATTCAAACACCACTTGACACAAAGTAGGCCACTTTTTGACCCCCCGCCATCCCCCAACCTGTTTCAATCTTCAGAATGTAATGTATCCATGCACCCATACGTCTCTAAATGTATTTGCTTCCATTTTCAGTGCCTCGTTCACTTGGAATGTTGGGGGCAGATCTTTTCCCTCACGTTCATGCCTTGATGAATGATGTAATGACGAGGGTGAAGTCTGGTGATCAAACACCCTTCAGTGAAATCCTTAAGCAGGAAGGGCAAAAGTGAGTTTCATACCTTACTGTGTTGTCTATGTATTATGTATTTCTTCCTTACACTAGTTTTTGCTTCTCAGGTATGTTATGGTGGTTAGAGCCGATGTTGCTCTTGGGAGCACTGTACGCTGTTTAAATGCTGTAAGGTCTGGGCTTCGGCCACCAGTACCTCGTTCACGGGGGTGCTGGGTGCTTGTTTGCTACGTCCAGAGGACCTGACCATTGAAAGTTTGATTGCTGGAATGTGTGGCAGCATGGCGGATCATAGCGTCTCCCTGGTTTTCGTAACACCAGAAATGCAAGTGTTCATGCAGAATCGCAGGCGTGTAAGTTAAAACCTTTTCATCTGGCCTTGTCATAATCTTATTTTATTGACTGAGCGGTAGCGATGAAGTCAGGAACCTCTCTGGTCCCCGAAAGCTTTGTCTGTCGGTTTGCACGAAAGGTATGGGTGAGAATGTGATGAGAGGTTTACGAATTTGTTTTTGTTACAGACCTTCTCCTATTCCAATATTGGAAAGATCTGCTCGCATACACTGCTCACTGTGGAGGGAGACTTGTGTAACATGTTTAACATGGACTTGTCAAATGAAGAGGAACGGAAGGTCCGAGCATTGGATGCTCCTGAACGTCTTCATCATACCAACAATACAGCAGAATCAGATCATAGGGCCCTGTATCTGAAAATGAAGGCAACGAGTTTTAAAAATTATGTTCTATTTTAGTCCTGTGAGGAAGTGCCAGCAGGAACATAAATTGCGCATCAGAACAGGTTGATGCTGCATTTCATTTGTGTTACTGGTAATTTAATGTTCATTGATGAACCCAAGATTGTTCTCCTTGGATCTTTGTTTTTATAATGCAAATGGCTTGTTTTTTTCAGTATTTTTTATCCTATGTTGGTGCACCAGGACAGATGCACCTCTTCAATTGTACTATTTCATATTGTTTATGACTCTCCTGACCTTGACTTGTTTTTACGTTAATGTATGTATTGTTGGTGCATACAGAAACAGATTGGTTTTGCACTCATTTCCTTGCTGCTTGACGTAAACCTTCATGAAAGTTACCTGAAATCTTGTAATCTAAAGTTCTCCAAGGCTATTGCTTATCATTGTAATTTAAAAAAAGGATTGCTGAGAAAGACATGTGAGTTGGAGTGTCATCACAAGTTGCGCATCAGAACACGTTGATGCTGCATTCCATTTGGGTTGAGTGTACTTTCGTGCAATCATTGTTTCATCTCATTGAGGTTTGTCTTTGTAATTGCATTTTTCATGTAAGTGATGCTGTGGTAGTAACTGAGGTAGCGCATCAGACCAGGTTGATGCTGCATTTCATGTGTTATTTTTGATTCCGTGTCATATTGTGTTCATTTAAGTAAAGTTTATTTTATAGTTTGTATTGACAAATTTATTTTTATTTGGTCGTAATGGGCTGTAATGAAAGACGGAGCATGTTGATGCTGCATTTCAATTTGTATTCAATGTGATTTAATGTTATTCTGAATAAACATCAGAATTCTTGTGAATCTGTAATTTTCTCACCCTGCTTCCTTTGCATTTGTAGAGGTCAACAGGAAGGTGAATTAGTGGGGATAGGGCAATAACTGGAATGTGGAGGACGATACGGAATTCTCTGACCCCCTCACACTTGAGCAAACCTTGTAAACGGAGCCGTTCCTGAAATACGTAACGCGCACCGACTATCTGACCACTCAACCAGTTAAGAGGGCCGTTCATGAACTACATAACATCTGGGCCTCGCGGTCGCCTATCTAAAGCGTGCCTACCCCCACCCCCTCCGGTCCCTCACTGCGCGTTTGAAAAACCACTTGAAAGGAGCCGTTAACAAATACGTAACGCCCACAGGCGTTAGAAGCAGCCCTGGGGAGGGCCGTTTCCAAAATAAGTAACGCCAAATGATGGCGATCGAGCGCGGGATATTTTCCGAAATAGGGTTGTCCACGAATTACTGAAATCTGCGGCACAGGGGCTGAGCCGTTTCCAAAAGCATTGCGACGTGCACAGATTACGTAACGCCCTACGATGAACACGAACAGTACGCCGCTTGCAGTCAAGTGCGGGGTATCTCTAAAATGTTAAAGCCTGCGACTCGGGGGCCACCGGTGTTTCACAGGTCAGCAAATAGTGGACCTTCACCCTGGACGGTTACGTTATCAGAGGACCCCCATGTGTTCGTGGTGGGTAGGGAACTGGCGACTCTTGCATGCGCGGGTGCATTGCGGGCCGGCCTACCCTAGGCCTTGCAGCACTGGTAAAACTGAGGCCGCGGGGCGTAAATTTTTTGTACGCCTCACAAGGGCGTAACTGGGCGTTTTTACGCCTGATCAAACCTCCCCCGGGCGTAACACTACGCCCTGACCCACCCTGACAGGGCGCAACTTCCTTTTTATTAGCCTACCAGGGATTAACGTTACGCCTTCGTTTTACCAGTGAGGCACCTCAGACAAACTCAAGTCATTACTTCTCATTACAATTTCTCTTAATTTTATTATTTTAAGAAGAGCTCCTACGCACGCTCGCCACATTACGCGCAGAATAACGGAGCGTACCCCTTCGCATCAGATTATATTTCTTTGGGCATACGGTATCATTACCGAGGTGCCGCAGTTGTTGCCGTCGTATAGTGCGGGTATTCCGGGGCATACACACACGTCTTTACACCAGCTTGCTAGAGTGGGTGATGACGGAGACACGAATAGGCTATAGATGGGACTGTGTCGGAGATAGGGACGGGGTGAATTTTTCTCCCCCTCCTCTTGCCCATGTTTGCAGGGGGTAACGTGGTAGTCAGAAAGCCCCAAAGAACGCATGTTCAGAGACACCAACACGGTGTTTTTGGCTTGTAAATGATGCCTCTGGCCCTCCTCCCCCGACGTGGCCCGTATAGGCCGCCAGTCCGGGTCCAGCGTGGCCGGGCCCGCGTCGGAAAACGCCTGCGCATGGTAAGGGTAGGCCAGCCCGCTCGACGCTCGTGCATGTATAAGTCGAGGTTGCCTACTCGTCAGGTGTTGATTCTGGAATTGACCTCAGATCACCTTAAGTATTGATATACTAGGTGATTCAGAAACGCCGCGCATTCTCCGCACGACGTTGGTTAGCGAGCAGCGACTGCTATTTGGGGTAGGTAAGTGGCGGAGCGTAGTGTGGCTCGGCCCGGCCTGACCTGGCCACCCCCGTTGCATCGCGCGTGATGCAGTAGCAGAACGCAAAACATGTCTTCATTGCGTCGTCTGCTAGAAGCGTGCCGAGCACTTCAGTGAGCCCGCCACGCCATGTCGACTTCTCCTATGCCATGGTGTACCATTAGTGGACCCCAGGGTGCTCAATATGATCGATTGCTTGTGCAGAAGGAGATAACTCGCTGAGAGTTAGTGCATGCAAAGCAGGGGCGTAAAAACGAACCGAAAAAGGGAGGGGCGATGCTTCACATATTGCCTACCTTCAGGGGCAAAGCTTTACGGGTTGTATACCTTCAGGGGGCAAAGGTCCCCTTCGGGGACCAAAAGGGGGGGGGGGATCGCCCCTTCGCCCCTCCCATAATTACGCCCCTGATGGAAAGTTGGGGGAGCTCCAGCGTCGAGTGGTTATGCTTCAGTGCTTGCAAGAAGTAATGGAGGACACGTTCACCGTCCAAGGCTCTGAGGACGGCCGTCAACTCCGGTCAGACATGCAGGGTAGGCAATCATGACTTGTGCAACGCACACGTGTTGTGCGGGCTGGCTCATCCTCATATTCGCAGGCGCTCGGCGACGGAGGAGATTCGAACGTCCTTCATGGACGGCGCCTAGGCGCCTATGTCCTTCAGACTGCTGCGGCTATGTTGCCTACTGGGTAGGTCATGCGGGATTCAACGTGGAGGTGCCACCGGGGGGGGGGGGGGGGCTGTGGATGTTTCCGCGCGGCCAGGCGCAACGCTGCGAACACACCCGGGGTGGCTCAGACTGTGTGTGCCAGCGGTCCGCCTGCATGCAGCCGCGGATTTAAGGGGGGGGGGGGGGCATGAATCCAAGACGTCCCCTGGGAGCTAGGCGGATAACCTAACGAAACCCCGGTAAGGAGGTTATTCGCGTCACAATAACCCTTCCAAGTTCAGCTTCTCCGATTTGTGTTTGCGACCATGACCCCCAGCACAGTGACGCTCTCGGCATCGCCACCCAGAGCATAACAATGCCGCTGAGTTGGTCCGCAGGCTAGAGGCGGCGCCGGCGGCGCCGTTCTCCTGCAGCACCTCGCCGACGGCAGAAGCATCCCCTGCGTTTCTGACCAGCGCACACAGGGTGCTGCACCCACATACAGATCAGCTGGATGGGTTGCCTACCCGCCCGGCGCTCGTCTGAAACAGCCGCCAGTCATCCGGAGGGTGCGAGAGGTGTGCGGAGGTGGAGCCGAGTCGTGTGCGTCGCCTGTCGGCCTTGCCACAGCCTCCGGTTGCCACGGGTCCGGCCGGCACAGTGGATGCGTCCGAATCGCTTAGGCCGGAATAGCAAACGACAAGCAGACTTCTGTGTTTCGCTGCGCCTGGCAGGGGTGTAGGAACCGGGGGGGGGGGGGGGGGGGGCTCCAAAATGTGCCCCTCCCGCCAAAACGCGCTACGGCGCGGCGCGGTATGGCGCCCAGAGGTGCCGAAAGTCGAACCACGGGTATGCCACGGCCATACCGCGCCCTGGTTAACCACAAATCCGCCTCACGCCCCATTATTTGATGTTTGGCGAATGTTAAGGGTCTCCAATCGCTCTCCTAGTCTCGGAATCGTCACGCTTATTAGTCAAAAGTGGGTGTGGGAGGGGTATGGGAGGGGTGTTGGAGGGGTGTGGGGCATTGTCACTACGTATTCGTGGTTTTTCAGCTCTCTTCTCGTGCCTTAGATCTGGTTTTGATTTTTTAACTACAATGCATAAATTAAACGAGTATGTGGTCTTATAAATTTCAGTACCCAAGAGCTTTTCGCTCGCTGCGCTCGCGACTACACTGATATCTTTGAACAATATATTTAAAACTTGTAGTACGCAAAAAGAAGACCCCAGCTAACATGACATTTTTATTTAATTTTTGTTTGTAATGTCTATAGAAAAGTGTGTGTGTGTGGTGGGGGGGGGGGGGGGCAATTGACGGCGGAAGGGGCGCCAAAGTGCATGCGCCCCCCCCCCCCCCCCCCCCGCGAAATACGTTCCTACGCCCCTGGCGCCTGCCCAGGCCGGGCGGCGATGCACACGGCTCCGTCACGGCAGGCACGGACTGGCCCGCCTGGGTTTACCTGGGAAAACCCAGACGGGCCCCCGAGGAAAAGGTATCAATCCGGGCCCCTCTGACGCACCGCTAGAACCCTAGAGAGCCCGAAGGGCCCTTATTAGGCTCTCAGCAAGGTCCGAGAAAGTGCTGCACCGCACAAGAAACGCAAATAAAAAGCAAAATAAGGAAGAAGAATAATGCATAAAACGGGGTCGGGCCCCCCAGTCCCCGGGCAGGCTCCGAGCCTCATGCCCATACCAAGCCTGCAAGCTGCCAGGCCCCGGACCCCAGGTCCCAGTTGGGCCCACCCCAGGCCCCCAGGCCCCCATAGCCCTAGGCCAGGCCCCGGGACTGAGGCCACGGGCCCGAAGCACCAGGGTCTGGGTTCGAAGGCGCTGCATCGACCATTCACGGGTTCGTCTGCGCAAGCAAGCTTCGCTACCCGGGCTTGGGCGAGACGTGTATAAACTCGTGCGCTGCTCGCTACTGTTGTATTCCTCCCCTGGCTACAAATGTAACTGTAGGGAACATAACATAAATAATCTTTCTATCAAGACGCCTTTCCTCCTTTTCTATCGCAAAACACAACTGGCCGATTGAATGTGCACATAACACACTGACAGATTGAATGTGCGTACAACATATTATATCTATTAATTTTTGCGGCAGATAGTACTTAAAATAACGAATTTTCGCTGCTGCCCCTGAAAGGTAGCCAACCACGGGCCCTTTTGGTCGTTTCCCCAGGTGGGCCCTCGACCCCCCAGTCCGTGCCTGGCTACGTCTCACCTACACACTCTTCTCCCGCATACTACTGACTAGCAGCTGTTTGTAGTGCTTTTGACGAGCGCCGCGCAGATACGCAACCAATCCGGCTGATCTGCATGTGGGTGCAGCACCCTGTAGATGTCGTCGGCATAGGACGACGCGGAGGCGGGCCCAGGCGTGGATCCACGGGGGAAGGGGGGGGGCAAAGGTGGTTTTGGCCCCCCTTCCCGGCATGTTAAGAAGGCGCCCGAAGGGCGCCTGAAATGTAGGCAACCCACCGTACTTTTCGCCTGTAAGTAGGCAAAAAGTGGTACATTGCCCTCCCCACAAGTCGCTCCTGGATTCGCGCCTGGGCGGGCCTCGGCTTGCGCGAGTCCCTGTTCCTCTGTAAACCAGTAGTCCAGCTAGTGGTCCATGACCTTGGCGGATTGCTCGCAGGACCGGGACGGCCTCCGTGAGCACCCCGTTCACGCGGAGCTGCGTTCACGCGTCGAATTAGAGCTGCCGCGTCGCTTGCACGAACTGCTCGACGTGCACGGAGGAACATAAGCGCCCACGAGAGGCAGGGTAGGCCAGCCCGCACGACACAAGTGCAAGATGAAGTAGGGGTTGCCTACGTAACAGGCGTCATGCGTGCTTGGATGGGCGGAATTATGCTTGCGCTTACTGCTCAAATAAACTCATGCATTGGCGAGGGGGGCTACCGGGCCCTCTATATCAGGTTTAGAAGTCCCCTCCCTCAATGGCAGGCAATAAGTAGCAATGATCCACACAGAACTAGGCAGGGCAATCCCCACAACTCGTCCCCCCCCCCCCTCTCCAACTTTCAGCAGACCTGAAAACCATCCCTGAACTCATGCCAATTATGATTTTATCATGCTTCTTGCAGGGAGAAGAGAGGGAGGCTAGCGCCGAAATTGAAGTGATTAGGCAGAATGAAAGAAAACTGATCGCGTTCAAACATAGGCAACAAGGGCGGATTTAGGGGGGGGGGGGGGGGGCAACAGGCCTTTTGCCCCCCCCTTGGCGCCCGAAGGGCGCCGGAAATGTAGGCAACCGGCATAACTTTTCCGCCTGTAAGTAGGCAAAAAGCGGGACATTGCCCCCCCCTAGAGCCGATCCTAGATCCGCCCCTGATAGGCAAGGAGTAGTCCACGGCCAAAAGGGAGTCCACACGAGTCGCCCGTACACGAAGTGAGCTCGGTATACGTAAATAATCCTGCAGTTGCTATCACAAACGTCTTAGCTTTGCACGACTAGCGGGAACGCTCCAAACCGAAGGTTCCCAGTTCCTGTGCAACATCTTACCAAGGCAGTAGTCTTGTGTGCAGCTGCTATCCGTGTTGTCAAGGTATGCAAATTTTCTACCTACACAGAAATTGCTTGTTATTTCCTGCAGTGGATGACAGTGATATTGTTTAAAGAAATGCTGCAGGCACTTTTTGGATCTGACTTAATAGGTATATTTTATAATGCTGTCTTTTGGTAAAATGAAATCTGTCCGGTACTTTTTATTTTGAACATAAAACAAAGGGGGAGGGGGGGATGTAATGGAACAAATTTTTTTTTTAATCAGGTCATTCCTGTGATTTGCAGTTGTTGTTACTGTCATGTTTCAGGATAGAGTTGTTGATGCCTCGATTCCATGGATATGATGGATCTTCTAAATTACCATGGCGCAATCACTTAGGACACAGTATAAATGCTTGTTGGTATGTATGCACTATTTGTGGTAGTGCGTGCACTTTGGAGGGGCTTGAATATTTTTTATTTGGGTGTGTACCAGTAGTTTTGTTATGGCCCCTCTTGTCCATCCATAGGTTCAGTGGCAACATTAATGATTCTACTGACTCATTAACATCTCAAATTTTTTTTAGACAGAGATGGGAATTTGAACATTGCTATGTCATTAAGAATTTATGCTCATCTTTGGGATTGTGTATTCCAGGTTTGCTGTGTGGAGTGCTTTATCTGCTGTGGAAGCTTGGGATTTGGAGTTGACTTTTTTGGCCTTTCCTATGTCTTATAGATCCCAACATCTTTGTTCAATAAATTATTATTAAAACTGTATCTTGTGCTCATTTTATTAAAACATTACAGTTGTACGGGAGTGTGTTGAATGAACAAAGCGAATATCTGATTTTCAAAGTTTCATTTAACGAAAGTAACGTAACTTTGGTAACAATAAGGCAGACAGTCCACAATTCAATTTTGACTTTCTTGAAACACTGAAACTGAAAACTCAGAAGCACATGCAAAACCAATTAACATTGACAATATGAAATGTACATTTTGGAATCCACTTATTAGCTGACTACATATAATTACCACACATGGCAGTTGCCTTGTGTTTAAAGTATTAAAGAGAGTGGCATACATTTTTATGAAAACATGAAACATGATCTTCAGAGAGTACTAGCAAGAAATAACTAAAGAATTACAAATAAAATACATGTCGAAGTAAATGAAAACAAGAGAATAATTTGTCATAGTTTTGACTTTCATCAAAGACATTTTTTTTTAAATTTATTTCTTATGCTGGGCTTTCTCGGTAATGTTAAAAAAGAAATATTGCACAGAACATGAAAACATTACAACAGCTTAGCAACAAAATTGAGTTGCAGCATCAACATGTTCCGACGCGCAACTTCAGATCAACTAGAACTCTAAGGCTTCATCTAAATGCATTATTTTATGGTGTACCTTTAAATTCGCCTTCGTGCCTCTTATAAACTTTTTGCATATCTGACAGGTTATTCCTCTCTCTGTTTTGGGTTTCCAAGGTGGATATTTTGCACCAATGATGCGCAGTAGATGCTCAGCTTGATCTAGATGTTTGCTTGTTACATGTGATTTCAAGCGGTTCATTTTGTTTTCAATGAAAGTCTGGTCACACTGTGGGCAATGCAGTGTTCTTGCCTTCACTTTTCTAGTGGCTTCTGCACATGTTGGAGTATGTTCTGGGCTATGATTTTCCTTTTTGACTTGTACTTGACTTGTGAACAATTGATGTGGGACTTTAGTACTGACAGATTTGATTTCCCGAGGATGCCCTGCAGGGTACAGAAGGGCAGTGCCCTTTGTATAAAGTTCCAATAAATCTGGCCTGTGCTGTTGCAAGATTGGTGTTAAATCAAATTCTACCGCATTTGGGCTGAAACAAAATAATGGAAAAATGCATCCATGAATGAAGTGAACTGTGGTATTACAAAACTTACAAAGTGTTATGAAGCACTCCAGTACTCACTAACAACCACAACTTGGTGCGTACATGCCCAACTCAATCCACTCCACATCTGCAAAATTTGCAGCTATAGCTAAATTGTGACCGAGGTTGAATCCCGAGTGTAGAGCGAACGGGAAAGTTATTACAAACTCTCCTGGCTCTTGCAGCACCTGAAAATAAATCAATAAAGAAATAAATTGTTACAGATACTAACTGTGTGCAATTAGGACAGATACAGAACATTTTAAAATAATTGTTGCATGCTAGATATTGCTTACTGTTGTAAAAGGCACGCCATGGTTTGTTTGAAAGTATTCAGGGTCTGCAATAAGGACCTTATGGTACCCCAACAGTGCCCTGCATGAGCCATGTAGCCTCCTTAATCTCAGTGCTTCTGCTATCTTGTCCATCAGACCGAAATTTTCTCCAGCACAGCCGAACCTGCCCAACAGAATAATAGCGTTTCCAAGTATTGACTGCATATAAAATCAAAAAGGTATTATTTATTTCATAATGTGGGATGTCTTACCACAGTTTTGGTGCTCCTCTGAAGACATAGTTGAGGCTAAATGTTCCTCCGTCTTCTATATGCCATGCAAAATGAGTGTGAGGCTCACCGCAATAGAGGTATGGGTAAGCGATTCCGTCTAATTTTTCCTCCAGTAGATCTAGCACTGTATTTAATTTTGACATTGAAAATCCTTCACAAATGTTTATGGTGCTTTCTGCATCGAGGGGAATTCCACTTCCATAGATAAGAGGCGAAACCTTTTCCACCACTAAAGGTTCTTGGCAATCAGTGATAATATGGTCTAAATACGGAGAAGACTGTTCTAGTACACTGAACAAATGCTCTCTCAAAATATTAAGGTCATTTGTTTCGAGGGCTTTCGCACTGCAAAATAGAAAAGTCTTGATTTAGAAGCTGATATTTTAATTCTTGATTGCAGTGCAGTTGTACTCACCAACAAGTGTGCGCCTCATTTTCATATGTCTGGGGGTCGACTGCCTTCTTTATATATGCCTTCCTTTCCTTAGCCGTGCAATCGGCACTCACAAATTCATAAATCTTATCTGATTGCGATGCCTTGTAAGTTAGTTGGCTGGATGGCATCCAAAGCTTTTTTCTCCCCTCTGATGTTACCACTGTCTCAGACGACTTTGCTTTGATAATTGCTAGTATAGAAGCAACACATTCATCATCATTTCTATCCAATTCATGCAGACGTAACTGTCACAGGAAAAAATAAAGATAAGTGCGCTAACTGGCAATTTGAAAAACAGTCTCACAATGGAGTAAAAAGTGCAACTCAAAATACCTTCAGTAGGCCCTTGTCCTGTCCATAACCTTTCTGTCTGATCCAGGCAATTAGGTTCGGAAAATCACGTAGGTTTTCCTTTCTCACTACTATTGTTGTTACACCAAATCGGTCGGTAATTATGCTATCTTCCCCAGGCAACATGGCAATAAAATCCTGATGACACTTAACCGCTGTCGCTGAGATGTCGTCAAGATGAAGACTATCGTGCAGACAGAGACCAAAGCGAAGAATCCACAGCCCACTTCAAAACAGTTTGCTTTGCTGTTCTGCCTCCAACTCGAAGCGCTGCCGGTTGACCTTTCTGAAACGTAAATATTTCTTAATTTCCTTCATGAACGAAAATTAATCCGTAAAAAATCGAGGAGGTTTTAATACAGTCTTGTTCAGAATTCGAATGTGAGGAGCGACCGGGTGAAAAGCGTCTTTGCTGTTGGCGTCGCCCACCGATGCCACGGAACCACATTTGAATTTCGCGCGTTGGGTGGCACTGCCTTGTCGACTCGAGAGCTCTGGCAGCAGCAGCAGCCAGTTTTCTGGTAGTGGACGTAAACAACAGCGGTTGAAGGTAAACATATTTTAACTTTGTATCATCGTGTCGAGACGGAATGAAATTTCGTCTTTTGGAATGCGTGATGTCTTTGTGTATTTATCTTATGTTTCCAGATTTGCTGATTCAACGTTATTAGTACTCCGCGATTAAATAGTCGTATACTGCCTTCATCAGCTCATCGATAACCTATTGTCTGCATTGGTTAACTACCTGTAAGTCTTTTTTTTTATTATTGTTTTTGCCTTATTACTTCCCATCGTTAACATAGGTGTTTGATATCAAGCCTATTATTTTTTACAGCCTGTTCGTTTAGTTTTTGTTTTGTTCAAATCTGTTTTTCAAAGCTCACGGCTGACAATATGGAATCATTGTTGTCTTCCACAAACACTGACTCATTGAAAGGACTTGTCAACGCATATTATCAGTCTATTGGGCATCATGGTCCTTATAAATTAGATTCAGTGCCCATTCTGACGTGTCCAATTAATGTGGCATGCCTCTTTGTCCATGGGAAAGTATGGAATCACAATGACAAGTGCCTGTACATATGTGATGAAGCTGCTTTCAAAAGTCTGGAGGAACCTTTTAAAAAAGTATCCTTAGTGGATAGAGGATTTGCGTGGCCGTATGTATCCTTCGCATCTGGTGTAGTCACTGTGGAATGGTTGATGTTGTCAAAAGAAATCAAGACATCATCTGCATTCTTAAGTGCTCCATATCCATTAGTGTGGTGAGTGCTTGTGTTTCTTTGTGTCTATAATATGTTAATTGTTGAATTGTATTTCTTCAATTCCATAGTAATGGATTTTATCCTATTTAGGTTTTCTGTATCCAAATCCATTCAAGAGATCATGGACTATGTGGCCTCTTTTCACAAACTTGCTCCTTTCAGAACAACAGTCAACATTATTGATCTGACGGTTCCCAAAAGGGACAGATTGCACTCAGCTAGTCAATCTGACATTTCTGTCACTATGGTTGGTTTTGAGTTTGATGATTAGATCAGAATATTATAGAGTTGTTAATGCCTTCATTTTTTGTTATTGTTGTTTTATTTTTATTTTTAAATAGACCGTGATACATCCGGACAAACTGATCGCATCTGCCAGGATTTCTCCTGATTCACATTGCTATCCAGTATAGTAAGTTTCTATCTTTCTTGTATTGATTACTATATTCACACGCATATAACCTGCACCCTCCTTGTGGGGGTCAAGAAAATGTGAAAAATCTTATGTTTACCCATGCTCACGTAAACCGCACCCGGAAATTCAGGTCTCAAAAACTTAAGGAAAAAAATGGCGCGGGTCATACACGTGCATAATTTTCTCATGTTCTTACTTCTTGAAAGGTAATCACCCATTAATTTTCTTTTCTTCAGTATTTCAGGGAAGAGCTCATACATGACTTCCAGTGGACTGGCTGGCTCAGTTATAGCTGAATGTGAACACCACATCATAAGCAAAGTTCCCATGTTTCTTCAACGAAATATTAATTGCGCAGAAGAACTGAAAGAGGCAGCATTTTGTGCAGTTCCATGTGAATCCCTGCTCAGTGAAGTAAGCATGACCATCTGCATTTGAAATGAATTAATTGTTTTGTTTGAGTGTTTGTTTCATTGTTCTGATTTTCAAAGCAGATCTCCTTCAAAGAGGAACTGATGAGTGACGATGATAAATGTGACAGTGATTTATCAGAAACTAATGAAAGAATGGCAACGTCTTCATTAAAAGATGCATACGCTACAGGTTTGGGTGAACACGCTGCTGAAGAATGTGATGATTTGAGAGGAATGAGTAAAGTTTCTCAATCAAACGGCAAATCAGGTGCAAAGCATATGATTCATGTTCGTCAGAGATTTTCTTCACAGAAGCATTTTGGGCGGGTATTGCAATGCCCAAAGTGTTACACAGCGTTTAAGTATGGTTTGCATGGTGTAGGATTGGGCCTCCTACTGGACCATGTTCACAATAATCATCGAAGATTAATTAGTCATTGTAGAGCGGTGATCAAGAATAAGTATGCTGTTCTTCTGGAGGATTATCAAAAATATGGGAAGGGTCGTGTATTTCAGAGTGTGTGCGAGTTCAGGAAATATTAGGGGAATAGAAAACCTGATCATCAGTACTGTCAGAGTCAGCTTGCACTTCTTAAAAGAAAGGCAGTATCAATATTATAATAATTGCCTTATTTAGGTTCTTAACATACCTCCTTTACTGTCCCTTTATTGAAAGTAATGTTAGTTTGCATCGTTGTATTCTAAGACATTTTCAGATTTCTATTGTTATGATGTACCATAAATGGTTTTGAAACGCCTCCGATTTGATGAATTGCTGTTCAGGGGTGCCTTTTAGGAACTTAGTTTCTATTAATATTATTTTAACGCTTTTCTCCTTTTCGTGAATGTGTAATGTCATGGATCATATATGTCATATTATTGGTGTCGGTAATGGATTAGAATAAGTTGTAGCTCCCTTTTTGCAAATGTAATGAATGATTTCCACCGGAGTTAATTGGTTCTACCTGAAGCAGGATGTGGCATTATGCTTTGTGCAGTTGTATGCTAAGGTATTTATCAGATTTCTATTGTCATGATGTAACATGGAAGGTATTTATCAGATTTCTATTGTCATGATGTAACATGGAAGGTTTTTAAACGCCTCCTATTTAATGACATGTTGTTCAGGAGCGCATTTCATATAGTTATTATATACAATTATCATTCTCATTTATTCCTTCATTAGTGTATATGTAATGGCAAGGATTGCATATGCCATATTATTTGAAATGGTTATGAATTGAATGAATATGTTGCCCTTTTTTTTCCAATGTAATGAATTGTATGCACATAATTTTCATTGTATTGTGCAGAACTTGCAAACTTTGTAAGAATTTTTGACTGAGGACTGAAAGTCACATGTTAAAATTTGAGCTTCAGTGTAGCTTTTGAAAGAATGTGGTGTCATCTGGACACCCCTCAAATGAATGGGTAGAGAAATCATAAATAGACAATTTTTTTTTTTTTTTTTTGACATAAATGCCCAAAGAGCAAAGCACTATATGAGGGCAGATAACCGACATGGCGTGGCGGGTAGAGATATAAAGATAAAGCATAAATATTATATGCGAAGCTATGATGGTAGATAAAGATATTATAAATAGAGAAATTTTAGCAGCATTCTACTTGTGCTAACTGTAATTTCCATTACTTTCCATTTCAAAGATGAGTAATTGTGAAAGATTTGTGGGTGGAGGTGACTTAACAAGAAGTCTATAAGAAAGTCTTTGGGATGTCGCCAGCCATTGTTTGAGAAAACTGAGTCACCAGATTAAGCAGTCAGTCCTGAGTGTAGCTGTTTGTTACCCAATGTTGATTGAGTGATGTTTTCTGACACAGTATTTTTGTGTTATGTTGGAATGCCCCCCTGATGCATTTTATTTCGTGCATATAAGGCAGCTACATCTTACAGTAATTAAGACATCACAGGTTGCGCAACATAACTGCTTGATGCTTTTTAGTAATTGTTCCTTGGTTTGCTTTAAGGAATTTCAATTTGAAAACACAATGCTAAGTTTTGTGTGTGATTATTGTGTTCACACAATATGTAAATAGTTGAGACATGTCTTATGAGGTTTTACATTTGTTATATTTCAATTGGATTTTAGAGTAGTCTTTGTTTGACAAGTAGAATACATCTGCTTTTGTATTTAATTCTTGGCTGTTATCGCTTATTTACTGCTACCATTCAGCATGTGAGAACTTATTTATGAACAATAAAAATGGGTCTCTTGTACTATTGAACAACCATAGTGCTCTTATCCTTCTGTGCAATTTCCTTTCCCTGCAACTATTCGCAGTTGCCGCACATCATTGATTGTATCTGCAAGTTCTTGACAGTCATCGCCTGAGATGCAGACTTGGATTTGTATGTGAAAACAAACTGCTCAAGGCAGGTCAATGAATTTTGATGTTCCGTATCACTTACACCACACTCGTTTATGACAATAAGATTAATTTTAAAAAAATCAAAAAGGACTGGACGTTCTGAGCTGAGATGCAGATTAGGCTCCATATGGAGACTGACAGATAGAGACACCACGGGCTGGGTTAGGAAGTTTCATTAAAGTACTGTGTTCAGAGCAAAGTCCGTTGCCTCCAGTGTACATTGAGGAATGGACCAAAAATATGAATTCTTAAAAGTGGGGGAAATATACAAAACTAAGAAGATTCATTGTGAGACTTCACTGTGCTAAGAATTATTTGACAGCAAAGATAAGTTGAAATATTTTAAGATTGCATTTGGCTGTCATTAACATTCCTGGCACCATTCTGGCATAATCAGTTAGTTGGGTGTGGAGGTGTGGGTTGTGGGTCTCATCCAATTGCATGAGAAAGGGGATATCATAGAAGTGACCAAACTGCTGTGATTGTGCAGAAACATTCACTTTATTGTAAAGAAGCCATGGGTGCGACAGACAGTACAAAAGAACAAATAAACGTGCAGGCAGTTATTGAATATTTGAAATAATCTGTAAGGTATCATGAAGTTGAGAAAACGATCCTTGCATTACACACACAAAGCCAATAATAAAATGTTGTCAGAGAGAAATTACAGCGACATCCTTGTCCTCTTGTACATCCTTAATTCACACTTTGACTTGGTAATGTCACATATGGCACCAACGATTTCTGATTACAGAGATAGATGCAAGTCCCGTGCAAGGACAGCACCATCAATTACAAGGTAAAACACACACAAATCACACAGGAAACATGAAATGCTTTCAAATAGAACCAATTTAAAGAAAGATTAAGGACAAAATTCCAGGATTGCACGATAACAAAGCTGATGCAAAGACAGGCTTCTTGTTAAAAACTCCCACCCACAAATCTTTCACAATTATTCACCTTTGGAAAATAAAGTGATGGCCTCAAGAAATTACAGTTAACACAAGTGAAATGCAGCATAACAACTTCACATTCACAACTTTATGTAAAAACCCACATTTCAAAAGAACTAAGAACCATGATTCTTACACATTGAAAACTTATCATCATAAAAAGAAAACTGCTGTAGTGAAGGGTCAGTTATAAAAATGAAATGCAGTACGTGATGCATACTAACTACAAAAGTAAAGGAACAAAAAAAGATATCTTAAAAGTATTATGACCATCAGAAAATACCTGAAGCAAACTTGTCAGGTACAACCATGCGGGTAAAAACAATCTCTTACCAAGTATGAACACATAATTAAAACGAGCACTTTCAATTACAAGATTAAACAACGTCCATCATTAGTTATTAGTTAACACAACTTCATAATGCAGCACCAATCTGTTCTGATGCGCTTTCAGTGATATCAATCCTCAATCACAGGCAACTAAGAGCCTAAGGAAATTACAGAGAGCACAAGTAAAATGCAGCACCAACCTGTTCTGGTACGCAACTTGTGATGACAATTTCACTGACAAACAAAAATAACTACAAATGGTGTACTAAAAGGTTAAATGCAGGAAAATTCAAACGAAAGCTAAGCAGTAACATTAAAAAGCTGAACCCAGCCCTCGACCAGGTCAAAACAATTGTCAGCAAGGCACTTGGCGGGGCGCTTTAACTTGAGAGATTCAGTTCGCAGTTTGTTTGTACATTGAAAGCAGTACATACAGTGCCCACATGGTTTCAAAGCTACCTTGCCTTTGTAAATCTTGCAACTGGAGCACTCATCCTTCTCCAGGTACGCAATGGAATCTGATTGATGATATGCTGGAGGATACTTGGACAAAATCTTGCTGTAACTTTCTGTAGTGGATCTTGCAGCAGCTTGGTTCTTAGTAAGTCGTCCTGCTGATCCCTCTATAACACAGAAAAATAATGAGTCAATCAATTCACACCTAAGAAAACACAAAATCACCCATCACTGGTAATAAAGACTTACTGTTATGAGCTTTCTCATTCGACTCCTTGTCATGCTTGGATGCAGTCGTCCTTCGCTCTGGGCAAAGGAGATACACAATATGAGCTACAAATAATGAACAGAAAGAAAAAGTGACAGTATCCATCCATGCTTACTCTTTGCAGGGACAAAGTCATCCTCATCCGATTCATCCGAGTCATAATCCCATGGTTTGCTACTGGTCTTCTCTTTATCTGCAGGGGTGCAAACACACAGAGAATTAACAAGCAACTGAAGAAGAGAGATTAAAGTTGCGTAATCTTTGCCTGACTTCGGCACTCACCACCAGAGGGTCCAGACATTGCCACAGGTCCGGGCATTCCGAAGGGAGAGGATGGTCCAGCCATCATGTAGGGGTTGAATGTGCTCTGAGTCATCGGCCACATCATCATCGGATTCACGAAATTCGGTGTCGTGGAGTGACTCTGAAAATGGAGAAGGAACACACGGCTGAAGAATATGACTAGGTTCCATTGTGACAGCGTCAGCTCCTTTGTTAGCACCGAAAGGTTACATTCCAAAGTCTCCACGACATGTGGGCCAGTGAGTCACGAAAGGGGTGGAGGAATTCAACAGTGGCCTAAACCTGTTCACGTAGTGAATGGAGCAGGCACTGAGGCACCAAGAAAGGAACGCTACTGACGTCATGCCAAACCAAGGATAAAATCGACCTAACCATGGCGGGGAAGCCACTTCACTCACACAGTAGTTCTGACCACAAAACACTAAAAATTACTTACCATTGAGCTTGGAGTAGACTGCCGGCCACTGGTGTTGCTGCCACTGGCCCTAGGTTGCTGCTTGGGTGGCATCTTGTTTTCCCAATAACCACGACGCAGTGCCGGTCCAACAAAGAACAACGATGTTTCGCGAATGAAAGAGAACCGGTCTGGGAGAAATAATGGCGTAGGAGGAAGTGACGTGCGAAGAGGAAGATACAGGCGAGCATGGCTGCCACCACGACGGCAGCTTTCAGATAACCACAACGCCGTCGCGAGGATGTATTTGGCTGTTTATTCCGAAAACTGACGCACTTTAAATGTACACAGATGAGTTTATAGTCGAATGGTTCGTCTAAAATCGTTAACACGCCACTTCGAAAATTATCTCGTTTCCATGTTGATGTTGGGAGCCCGCCCTTCAATCGGTGACTCGGGTATTCCTGTGTTTGTTTGAATGTGACAGTCTCTATTGATTTTCTTCAGGAACAATGACGTGGCCATTTAATAAATAAAAAATCTGCTGAGATAGCCAAGAAGGGCCAACCTATTCTGGTTTGGCTGGATTTCAGGTACCTGCAGTGTAACTCCTGACTCCAGCAGTTGCCGTTTCAGCGACAGTGATGCGCTCTATCGTGGTTTGGAACGTTGGTCCCTGTCTGACCGTCTCGGTCTTTGTCTGCATTTCTGCATTGGTCTACATCGTCTAGACGCCATCTTTGTGCTGTGTTCTTAGGCCGTTTTCGGAGGGTTGCCGCGATTGCTAACATCAGCCAGTAACCTGCAATTGTAAGTGCAGTTCATGAATTTTATCAGTAACTTGTGAAAACGGTTTGTAGGGTTATCTTCTCATCGGGAAGATATCAAAAATGCGTTGCTTTGGCTACACAAGTCACATTCGTTAAGCCACGATCGCCTGAGTGCGCGAGAGTGTGAGAACGGCGATTCTGGATTGATTTTGAGCGTAATCATGTAGTTGACATGTATACGAATGTTTAAGTTACCACAATCAATGTGTGGGATGACCTGCACTTGTCGTAAGACCCTCCTCCACCGCTTGGTGTCTGACTTATAGGAGACATTTATTTTGTGAAATATAGGGGGTCCCACCAGGAAATTTTTTTGAAATGTTGGGGGGCCGAACCTTAATTTTGTTCTACCTTTCATCCCACTCACGAAAAATTTTTTTGCGGAATTTTCGGACAATATTTAGAGGTCGCGCATCGCGCCTGAAGTTTCCGGTTATCGGTTTTAGCGTTTTGGCCTTTTTTAAGAATGTAAAGGCGATTTCAACGGTAAGTATGCGTTTTTGGACTATATATCATAGAATAAAAATTGTCAGAAATGTTTAAATCAGTCAGGATAAGATTTTTATTCTTTGAAAAGTCAACTTTTTGTTGCCTACCTATCAGGGGTGGAAGTACAAGTATCATCAAATAATAGTATTTTAGCAGTAAAACCAGTTTTATATCCTATAATAACAAATTAAATTTGTTATTTAACAATCACATTTAATTTACAACCTGTTTTTCGTTCTGTCTTCAGCTACTACGAGAAGAAGAAGTTGCCGCTGCTCCTCGTCTACTGTCAATTTGTTTCCCTTTAGAAACCTTGTAACTAGAGCGACCCCCTCTCGGCACAATCGTTAACAACCATTAAGTGTTTAACAACGTTATGACCGTACATGTAGTCCGCATCCGTGGCCCATTCACTAGGATGTTTGTTGAGGAAACTTTGAGAGATTCCTGTCGCACTAAAAACCTCCGAGATTTCTTGGACACTAAGTCTTTCAGCTCAAGCTTAAGGATAGTTTTATCTAGTACGACCGCAGCCCTAGTTGGCGGTGGACCATCGTCCCCATTGTTCATGGCAATCACCATTGCCTCTTTCTGCACGTTAGTGACCTGGTCATCGAAGAGAGCGAGGCAAACTAACATAGGAGAGAGGTACCACAGGTGATTTGCAAACTTTTCTAAAGCAGCCTTCCAATGACTACCTAATTTGCACTTCCTATACAGAACTTGCAGATAGTTGAGATCATTGCAGGGCGCCTGTGACGCAACTGGAGCAGTGTCGATGGATGGCGATCGACATATATAGTGTTAAGACGTGGATGTTCGGCGCCCAGCTAGATTTAACGACTGATCTAGACACTTTAATGTTCAAACTTTGTGTGTTTATCTGTCGCGCCTATGTTCGCCCCTGGTTTCTTGCTTCAGTTGCGTCACAGGCGCCCTGCAATGATCTCAACTATCTGCAAGTTCTGTATAGGAAGTGCAAATTAGGTAGTCATTGGAAGGCTGCTTTAGAAAAGTTTGCAAATCACCTGTGGTACCTCTCTCCTATGTTAGTTTGCCTCGCTCTCTTCGATGACCAGGTCACTAACGTGCAGAAAGAGGCAATGGTGATTGCCATGAACAATGGGGACGATGGTCCACCGCCAACTAGGGCTGCGGTCGTACTAGATAAAACTATCCTTAAGCTTGAGCTGAAAGACTTAGTGTCCAAGAAATCTCGGAGGTTTTTAGTGCGACAGGAATCTCTCAAAGTTTCCTCAACAAACATCCAAGTGAATGGGCCACGGATGCGGACTACATGTACGGTCATAACGTTGTTAAACACTTAATGGTTGTTAACGATTGTGCCGAGAGGGGGGTCGCTCTAGTTACAAGGTTTCTAAAGGGAAACAAATTGACAGTAGACGAGGAGCAGCGGCAACTTCTTCTTCTCGTAATAGCTGAAGACAGAACGAAAAACAGGTTGTAAATTAAATGTGATTGGTAAATAACAAATATAATTTGTTATTATAGGATATAAAACTGGTTTTACTGCTAAAATACTATTATTTGATGATACTTGTACTTCCACCCCTGATAGGTAGGCAACAAAAAGTTGACTTTTCAAAGAATAAAAATCTTATCCTGACTGATTTAAACATTTCTGACAATTTTTATTCTATGATATATAGTCCAAAAACGCATACTTACCCTTGAAATCGCCTTTACATTCTTAAAAAAGGCCAAAACGCTAAAACCGATAACCGGAAACTTCAGGCGCGATGCGCGACCTCTAAATATTGTCCGAAAATTCCGCAAAAAAATTTTTTGCGAATGGGATGAAAGGTAGAACAAAATTAAGGTTCGGCCCCCCAACATTTAAAAAAAATTTCCTGGTGGGACCCCGTGTTTATCATGAAGACCCTTCTCATTGTTATTAGCAGAAAATACTTTGCTTTATTCCAAGTATGATTGTTTTTCACGGATTAAATCTAGCTCTGTGTGATAACAGTGAGACCGACATCACAAGTTGCGTACCAGAACAGGTTGGTGCTGCATTTTACTTGTGCTCTCTGTAATTTCCTTAGGCTCTTAGTTGCCTGTGATTGAGGATTGATATCACTGAAAGCGCATCAGAACAGATTGGTGCTGCATTATGAAGTTGTGTTAACTAATAACTAATGATGGACGTTGTTTAATCTTGTAATTGAAAGTGCTCGTTTTAATTATGTGTTCATACTTGGTAAGAGATTGTTTTTACCCGCATGGTTGTACCTGACAAGTTTGCTTCAGGTATTTTCTGATGGTCATAATACTTTTAAGATATCTTTTTTTGTTCCTTTACTTTTGTAGTTAGTATGCATCACGTACTGCATTTCATTTTTATAACTGACCCTTCACTACAGCAGTTTTCTTTTTATGATGATAAGTTTTCAATGTGTAAGAATCATGGTTCTTAGTTCTTTTGAAATGTGGGTTTTTACATAAAGTTGTGAATGTGAAGTTGTTATGCTGCATTTCACTTGTGTTAACTGTAATTTCTTGAGGCCATCACTTTATTTTCCAAAGGTGAATAATTGTGAAAGATTTGTGGGTGGGAGTTTTTAACAAGAAGCCTGTCTTTGCATCAGCTTTGTTATCGTGCAATCCTGGAATTTTGTCCTTAATCTTTCTTTAAATTGGTTCTATTTGAAAGCATTTCATGTTTCCTGTGTGATTTGTGTGTGTTTTACCTTGTAATTGATGGTGCTGTCCTTGCACGGGACTTGCATCTATCTCTGTAATCAGAAATCGTTGGTGCCATATGTGACATTACCAAGTCAAAGTGTGAATTAAGGATGTACAAGAGGACAAGGATGTCGCTGTAATTTCTCTCTGACAACATTTTATTATTGGCTTTGTGTGTGTAATGCAAGGATCGTTTTCTCAACTTCATGATACCTTACAGATTATTTCAAATATTCAATAACTGCCTGCACGTTTATTTGTTCTTTTGTACTGTCTGTCGCACCCATGGCTTCTTTACAATAAAGTGAATGTTTCTGCACAATCACAGCAGTTTGGTCACTTCTATGATATCCCCTTTCTCATGCAATTGGATGAGACCCACAACCCACACCTCCACACCCAACTAACTGATTATGCCAGAATGGTGCCAGGAATGTTAATGACAGCCAAATGCAATCTTAAAATATTTCAACTTATCTTTGCTGTCAAATAATTCTTAGCACAGTGAAGTCTCACAATGAATCTTCTTAGTTTTGTATATTTCCCCCACTTTTAAGAATTCATATTTTTGGTCCATTCCTCAATGTACACTGGAGGCAACGGACTTTGCTCTGAACACAGTACTTTAATGAAACTTCCTAACCCAGCCCGTGGTGTCTCTATCTGTCAGTCTCCATATATAACAAGGTAGGCGTACGCCAGACCGCGTCGTGGCGTAACAGGCTTCGTTCACCGCGAACCACTGTTCTGCCCCTCCACGCCTGGCGTACACCTACCTTGGCCTGCCGGCGGCTGTCACCGGGCGAGTGGGACCCTGCGGGGCTAATCAGTCAGTACTGCGCCCTGCGGGCGCCGGTCTTGAGGCGCGAGGGACGCTACGCTTCTAACCTAACCCCTGGACGTACCTACTCCCACAGTATTGTGAACTTCTCTACCGTACTTAATCGTGCTTAACTCTAACTTAACTTACCCTAGCCTACTCCAACCTTACCTACCCTTCCCTACTCTAACCTAGCCTACCCTACTCTAACCTAGCCTACCCTACTCTAAACTAACCTACACTACTCTGATCTAGCCTACTCCAACTTCCCCTACTCATTGTGGACTTCCTAACCTACCCTTTCCTACTCTAACCTAGCCTACCCTACTCTAAACTAACCTACCCTACTCTGACCTAGCCTACTCCAACTTCAGCTACTCATTGTGGACTTCTCTACCGTACTCAATGCTGCTCAAACCTAACCTACCCTAGCCTAACCGGTTCCGGTCCAAGGAGGCCCGGCTTTGACAACTGGCACCATCAGCAGCACCTGGGGTCTTCTTCAGGATTGTGATTGAGGTCCTGAGTGTATTTTAAGCGTTATCGGTTCCCATCTTTAAGTTCAAAATACTGCTTTTTTTAGCAGTTTTTCCTTTTGTTCCTGCTCCTGCTCAAGAATGCCCCGGTTTGGCCCCCAGCACCTGCAGCAGTACCTAAAGGTCAAATTTGGCATTTTGAATGGGGTCTTAGGGTGATTTAAGAGGGGGTCGGTCGCCATATTAAAGTTTGACATTCTGCACGGTTTAGAATTTGGCACCCCGTTCTAGTTCCTGCCCAAGAAGGCCCTGTTTTGACCCCTAGCACCTGCAGCATCACCTGGGGTTGATTTCGGTATGTTGAATGGAGTCTTGGGGTGATTTTAGAGGAGGTCATTCGCCATGTTTAAGTTTGATATTCTGCACGATTTAGAATTTGGCCCCCGTTCCAGTTCCTGCCCAAGAAGGTCCTGTTTTGACGACTGGCACCTGCAGCATCACCTGGGGTTAATTTTGGCATGTTGAATTGAGTCTTGGGGTGACTTCAGATGGAGGCGGTGGCCATGTTGAAGTTTAAAATTCTGCACGATTTAAAAGTTTGCCCACATCTTCCAGTTTGTGCTCAAGAAGGCCCTGTTTTGCCAACCGGCACCTGCAGCAGCACCTGGGGTCCTTTTCGGCATTGTATTTGAAGTTCTGAGTGTATTTTAAGCGGGGTCGGTTCCGATCTTTAACCTCAAAATACAGCTTGTTTAGCAGTTTTTCTATTTGTTCCTGCTCCTGCCCAAGAAGGCCTTGTTTTGACCACTAGCACCGGCAGCAGCACCTGGGGTCGACTTCGCCATCTTTACTCGGGTCTTTGGGTGATTTTAGAAGGGGTTGCTCGCCATGTCCAAGTTTGAAAATCGGCACGATTTAGAAGTTAGCCCTCCCGTTCCAGTTCCTGCCCAAGAAGGCCTTGTTTTGACCACTAGCACCGGCAGCAGCACCTGGGGTCGACTTCGCCATCTTTACTCGGGTCTTTGGGTGATTTTAGAAGAGGTCAGTCGCCATGTTCAAGTTTGATATACGGTTTGTTAAGAAGTTTGCCTTCCTGTTCCAGTTCCTGCACAAGAAGGCCCAGTTTTGCCAACCCGCACCTGCAGCAGCACCTGGGGTCGTTTTCGGCATTGTAATTGAAGGTCTGAGTGTATTTTGAGCGGGGTCGGTTCCGATCTTTAAGCTCAAAATACAGCTTGTTTAGCAGTTTTTCTATGTGTTCCAGCTCCTGCCCAAGAAGGCCTCGTTTTGACCATTAGCACCTGCAGCAGCACCTGGGGTCGATTTCGCCATCTTGACTTGGGTCTTTGGGTGATTATAGAAGGGGTAGGTCGCCATGTTCATGTTCGAAAATCGGCACGATTTAGAAGTTAGCCCCCCTGTTCCAGTTCTTGCACAAGAAGGCCCTGGTTTGTCAACCGGCACCTGCAGCAGCACCTGAGGTAGGATGCCCCCGAGGTGAGGTTGACTCCGGTATGATGCAAGGAGATTGTGGTCCAAACTTGAGCCCTCTACGATGAACCGTTCTCGAGAAATCGCGCGGACAGACAGACACGCAGACACGCAGACACGCAAACAGACAAAACATTTTTGGGCCAGTGGGGTAAGGGCTTCGCTATCGCTCAGCCAACAAATGTAAAACCTCATAAGACATGTTTCAACTATTTACATATTGTGTGAACACAATAATCTCACACAAAACTTAGCATTGTGTTTTCAAATTGAAATTCCTTAAAACAAACCAAGGAACAATTACTAAAAAGCATCAAGCAGTTATGTTGCGCAACCTGTGATGTCTTAATTACTGTAAGATGTAGCTGCCTTATATGCACGAAATAAAATGCATCAGGGGGGCATTCCAACATAACACAAAAATACTGTGTCAGAAAACATCACTCAATCAACATTGGGTAACAAACAGCTACACTCAGGACTGACTGCTTAATCTGGTGACTCAGTTTTCTCAAACAATGGCTGGCGACATCCCAAAGACTTTCTTATAGGCTTCTTGTTAAGTCACTTCCACCCACAAATCTTTCACAATTACTCATCTTTGAAATGGAAAGTAATAGAAATTACAGTTAGCACAAGTAGAATGCTGCACCAAAACATCACATTTACAGCTTTAAGTAAAAAACCCACATTTAAAAAGAACTAAGAACCATGATTTTCTCACATTGATAACTCACTATAAGAACAGCTGTGGTCAGTTATAAAAATTACATGCAGCATCATCCTAAGCCTACTCCGATGCATACAAAGTAAATAAAAAAGTAAAGTAACAAAACAGATCTTTTAAAAATATCATGACCACCAGAAAATACCTGAAGCAAACTTGTCAGGTACATACAACCTTGTGGGTAAGAACATTCTCTCACAAATTCAGTGCAGCACCAATCTGTTCTGATGCGCTTTCACACCCCAACCACAGGTAAGTAATAGCCGAAGGAAATTACAGTTAGCACATGTAAAATGCAGCACCAACCTGTTCTGATGCGCAACTTGCAATGTCATTCTCACTACGCTAAGCTTTTCCAGTAATGCTAAAAAAAAAAAAAAAAAAAAAAAAAAAAAAAAAAATTGCACAGAACATGGCAACACAACAGAGTAGCAAGAAGACTGAGCTGCAGCATCAACATGTTCTGACGCGCAACTTCAGATGTAACCATGCTAACGCATAGAATCATTTAGTGTAAGTTCACTATGAATTTGTTCTATTTCCTTAAGGATCGTGCTGTACTGAAATGGCATTTCTAATCCGCCTGCATTAAGTGGGCCCTGTTAAACAGAAAGCAGTGTCAACATATTGCTTTTCGGAAATAAGTGGCAGAAATTTTAAAAAAAATAAAGCATTTGTTTATACCGTTATAAGTTGTCCATCGAGAAGCGTCTTCCCCTGACAAACACTTGTGTAATACTGGTAGTACTGGAGAAATTTCTCCTGCATTGTGAATACAATCATGGGTGGAATTGCTAATCCCATTTCTCTTTTCAACATTCCACATACAGCAACTCTCAGGGTCTCATGCAATACACGCTCATTGTACTTTTGGGCATCACCTGGCTGCCTCTCCTGTTTCATAAAAACGGAAGAACAGAATGAATTCCTTATTGTAGCATTCAGTGAACTAAAGCTGGTGGAACTAGTTAAAGTATTGCAATAACAACTGTACATTACAAATTACTTACTGTACCGTATCCAGGCTCATTGTGATAGGGTTTTTCATTGAGTAGAGATTGGATTGAAATGAGAACAGATGTCAAGGTATGTGATGGGCTCCAGCTTGGCCCAGACCAGGTCCTGTAGCAAATCGTTCAAATTGAGTACAACAGATGCACAGTAGAAGAGTGGGTTCAAAGAACAATGGGGCAACACTCTCACCCTAGAATGCTCAGGCAGACTTTTCCATCCATGTAAAGGTTCGGATTAAACCGGACCCGGCCACCATCCGTGGTCATGAATCTGACACGAGGAGGATTCATAGGATAGTTCGGTGGGATTCTAAGAAAAAATAAGAAAAACCCCTTCTCATATGGTGTGCCTGATGGCCCAATGATGAGGGCATGAACATTCAGAAAATCTTCATCGTCGGCGACAACAAAGATACCATCTGGTGGATCATCACGAAGACTTTTCAAATCGCTGCGTTAAAAAAAAAAGGAAAAAAATAATGATATAATAAGAATACATAAATCGTGCGCAAGCACTATCTGCTACCCTGCTAACCTTTTCATGCGGCGCAGGCATTGAGGTGTCGGTATCTCCGTTGAATCTTGTTTTACCATTGGATCCCAGTCTGCACTGGACAACATTTCTGGATCCCAGTTGTCGGCCATTATTATTGCTCTCTCACGCAAACGAGAAACAGATATAAACGCAGGAACAAAGAACACCTCTCAAAATTACCAGGCACTGAACAGACGAACGGGCACGGCAGTGACGCCCGCACGCGGGGGAGGGGGCGAGGGCGAGGCCAGTAAAAAAATGCGTCGTTTGGCGAGAAAAGGCTCTTGGATTCTTCTGCAACACGGCCTCTGATTGGGCCAGGTCGGTCACGTGGCTCGCCAACCGCACAATTTAGCAAAATCCGCCCTCGCCCAGAGTTTCCCAGCCCTGGCTACAAAGCGCGGTTTGGGCATTTATTATTTTTTCTTTCATTTCCTTTCGCGCCCTAAATTTCAGTTTCGTGACGTGTAGCTTGGGCTTGGTATTTTGTCTTTCCAGCGCGCTTTTTGGGCTACCCCAGCACCCTAGGGCGGCGGTTTTCTCTCTAAACATCTGGCAACTTCTGCTCTCTACAGGAAGAAAAAGCCCTGGCCGCTACGGCAAGTGCGGAGGCCAACACCCAAGAAAATAAAAAAATCTACACGGAGATCAGGTTAGCTGTTTGGGGTCTACTTGTTAGTCGCAGTAGCTGTTGCGCCGCGCCATCTTTACCTTTACCATTGCTCATCGTCGTGAGTTGGTAATTTCTACGGAGCTGCTGTAGGCTGTGGCTGTAGTATGTCTCGCTACATTCCCGGGTGGGAGGTTGCTGCACGCAAGCTCAGCATTGAGAACCACTCTCACTGGGAAGGCCAGGTGGTGCGCTGCCACACGTGTGACTACGTTCTACATGCGTGCGATGACGCGTGTCTCCGTGGTGAGTAAATCAGATTCCTGCAAAATTTCTCGAGCTCTCCGGTACTTACTCGGTTGCAACCAGGGGAGTAACAACTCAAACATATGCATACAAGTAGGCGAGATGAAGGAGTATTATACCAGGGCTGGATATAAATTAGTGTCACACTTGTATTTGGCAAAACTCGGATTACCCTGGATTATTCTGGCAGTGGCTGAAGGGCTCGTCTCGGCAGACGAACAGAGACGAGCCCTTGTGCAGAGCAAATGTAATCGTCTGACATCGAAGTAACGGATTGTCGTACAGCTTCGTGGGAGAAAAATAAAGATTCCTCAAGAATTTTACTTGTGTTTCGACTTAGGTTTTGTGAGACAACGTAAACATCTCTAGTATATTTTCCGATTTCCAAATCGGGCACGGCCGATTTCTTCCGCCTGGGGAGGGGGTCAAGCATGGGGCCAGCAGGAAGCGCTGCCGTCGCCAACCCCTGATTCGGGTCGCATTACCCCGGATTACTCGGATTATTTCTGTCTTGTCTAGCGGATTACCGGAGTCATTACCCACGCGACCCGGATCCTTGTGTCCTGGGTGTCTCACTAACCCTGTGCCCGTGAATTGTTTGTTGTAGTTCACCTGCAGCCCCTGCCTAACGAGGTGTTTGAGGACGTTGCGTGTGCCTCCCTCCCCTCTGAAATTCCTTGTGGCGGAGCTGCTGCACTTCACCTGCAGCCCCTGGCTAACGAGGTGTCCGTCTCCTCTGACATTCCTTCTGGCGGAGTTGCTCCGAACCAGCCTAGCGTTCCTGCACTTCGTAAGTGTGTTATTTTGTTGCAAGAGGCTGAGTGTACTGTGCCTGAGCATGAAAGTTATTTAACGTGTGTCACTATTTGATGTTTGCAGGAAAGAGGACAAAGCGGGGTTGTCGAGCCGGTCGCCTACGTGCCGCGAAGCGTATGAGGGCACTAGAGCACCGTGATGATGGCCCTGATGGTAGGCTGTTCTACAGTGCCACCAGACCGTGTCCTCTGTGCATGAGGTGTGTCAAGGAACTGAAGGTGAACACCAGCACTGGTTTCAAGAGCCATAAGCCTGTGCACCCTCGTTATGTCAAGGAATACGCCTACCTCAAACACAGGGCTATGCGGTCGAAGCTGTGCTTCTATGGTGAAAAGTAAGCTTTTGTCAACTCTCCTTCCATTACGTTGATCAGGAGTTTTCCAGTGTGTAATCATGTCTTTTACTGTTTGCAGATGCAAAGTTGCCACGTGTGCTTACTTTCACCCGAATCGAGCAGTGATGAACATCAACGAGCTCCCTGTGGAAGTGCTCGAACGCATTGTGTCGCACATGGACCAGACGGAGCTGCTGCTTCATGTGGGCTCAGTGTGCTGGCTGTGGCGGGATGTGGCCAGGGTAGTGTACAGGCGACGAGAGCCATTCACTGATTTATTTTCAACACGAGCGCTTGTACCTCCTGGTGGACCTTTCTTCCCTGACTTTGAGGGTGGGTCCTTTCCAAAGCCTGCTCAGGACAGAATCAGTTCTGTGGTGTTCAGCAAGCAAGAAAGACAGTTAAGCAAGATCAAACGCAGACTCCAGGATGAACTAGTGAAGAGGGAAAGGACCTGGAAATCTTTGGAAGACTGTGACCTGGACTGTTGTACTGGTGACAACCTTCTCCGCCAGGACCTTGCTTGTGCTAGGCAGCTGGCAGCAATCTGGTCTGAACTTATGAATCTGTGGTTGCAGCTTGGCCAGGGCAAGTATAGTCGGGGGGCTCTTCCTAGTTGTTAAGTCAACAATGCTATCTCTCTTTGATCAGTTTGAAAATATTTTTGTGTGTGCTTCTATGCGTTAGCAAGATTACATCTGAAGTTGCGCGTCAGAACATGTTGATGCTGCAGCTCAGTCTTCTTGCTAATGTGTTGTAATGCTACGTTCTGTGCACTAATTTTTTTTTTTTGCACTAAATTAGTATTTTCTGGTGGTCATAATACTTTCAAGATCTTCTTTGTTCCTTTACTTTCATGTATGTTGAATTAATTAAGATCAATATGGGATCTCTATTTTGTGTGTGATGTGATTTGCACCAATTGTACTCCAATAATTATTTTTGTTCATGTTTGAAAATAGTTTCGTGTTCATTTTGTATCACCATGGAACAATCGCTGCAATTGTTATGCTGCTTCACTTTGTCCTTTGTGAAACTGATTTAGAATTAAAAAAAAAGTGACTTCATGGAAATTGATTCTTAACATGATCCTTGATCCTAGAACAACAAGCTCAGTTGTGTTCTTTTGTTTTTTTCTATGTTTTTTTGTTTTTGGTATTTGAACCATCTCCCCCACATTTAGAAATCCATGAGAACCTTTTGTGCAAAAGCCAAAGTCAGTAGGCTGAATAGTGAAGGCAAAAGTACTAAATAGCACACTTCGGATGTCTGGATGACACATTCTGTTAACCGCTACATATTAAGCACAAATTTTAACATGTCTCCAAATGGACAGCAGTCTACGTCTGGACGGCTGTCGCTGGTCTCCAAATAGATAAGCAGCCAAGTCTGTCCAGATGTGTCAAGGGGGCCAGAACACTAGGCAGTTGGGTGTGAATCTAATCAATTGCGTGAGAAAGGGTTAGCATCAAAATTACCAGACTGCTAAAATTTCTCTATTTATAATATCTTTATCTAGCATCATGGCTTCGCATATAATCAACTAACTGATTATGCCAGAATGGTGCCAGGAATGTTAATGACAACCAAATGCAATCTTAAAATATTTCAACTTATCTTTGCTGTCAAATAATTCTTAGCACAGTGAAGTCTCACAATGAATCTTCTTAGTTTTGTATATTTCCCCCCACTTTTAAGAATTCATATTTTTGGTCCATTCCTCAATGTACACTGGAGGCAACGGACTTTGCTCTGAACACAGTACTTTAATGAAACTTCCTAACCCAGCCCGTGGTGTCTCTATCTGTCAGTCTCCATATGGAGCCTAATCTGCATCTCAGCTCAGAACGTCCAGTACTTTTTGATTTTTTTAAAATTAATCTTTTTGTCATAAACGAGTGTGGTGTAAGTGATACGGAACATCAAAATTCATTGACCTGCCTTGAGCAGTTTGTTTTCACATACAAATCCAAGTCTGCATCTCAGGCGATGACTGTCAAGAACTTGCAGATACAATCAATGATGTGCGGCAACTGCGAATAGTTGCAGGGAAAGGAAATTGCACAGAAGGATAAGAGCACTATGGTTGTTCAATAGTACAAGAGACCCATTTTTATTGTTCATAAATAAGTTCTCACATGCTGAATGGTAGCAGTAAATAAGCGATAACAGCCAAGAATTAAATACAAAAGCAGATGTAGACAACAGGAGAATGTTCTACTTGTCAAACAAAGACTACTCTAAAATCCAATTGAAATATAACAAATGTAAAACCTCATAAGACATGTTTCAACTATTTACATATTGTGTGAACACAATAATCTCACACAAAACTTAGCATTGTGTTTTCAAATTGAAATTCCTTAAAACAAACCAAGGAACAATTACTAAAAAGCATCAAGCAGTTATGTTGCGCAACCTGTGATGTCTTAATTACTGTAAGATGTAGCTGCCTTATATGCACGAAATAAAATGAATCAGGGGGGCATTCCAACATAACACAAAAATACTGTGTCAGAAAACATCACTCAATCAACATTGGGTAACAAACAGCTACACTCAGGACTGACTGCTTAATCTGGTGACTCAGTTTTCTCAAACAATGGCTGGCGACTTCCCAAAGACTTTCTTATAGACTTCTTGTTAAGTCACCTCCACCCACAAATCTTTCACAATTACTCATCTTTGAAATGGAAAGTAATGGAAATTACAGTTAGCACAAGTAGAATGCTGCACCAAAACATCACATTTACAGCTTTATGTAAAAAACCCACATTTAAAAAGAACTACCATGATTTTCTCACATTGATAACTCACTATAAGAACAGCTGTGGTCAGTTATAAAAATTACATGCAGCATCATCCTAAGCCTACTCCGATGCATACAAAGTAAATAAAAAAGTAAAGTAACAAAACAGATCTTTTAAAAATATCATGACCACCAGAAAATACCTGAAGCAAACTTGTCAGGTACATACAACCTTGTGGGTAAGAACATTCTCTCACAAATTCAGTGCAGCACCAATCTGTTCTGATGCGCTTTCACACCCCAACCACAGGTAAGTAATAGCCGAAGGAAATTACAGTTAGCACATGTAAAATGCAGCACCAACCTGTTCTGATGCGCAACTTGCAATGTCATTCTCACTACGCTAAGCTTTTCCAGTAATGCTAAAAAAAAAAAAAAAAAAAAAAAAAAAAAAAAAATTGCACAGAACATGGCAACACAACAGAGTAGCAAGAAGACTGAGCTGCAGCATCAACATGTTCTGACGCGCAACTTCAGATGTAGCTGCCTTGAATATATGGTCACCACAAAATAAAATGTACAATGATTTACTTTGTACATCTTCCGTTGCAATCGACATAGCACAAACATGTCAAGTGTCAACACAAATGAAGTGCAGCAACAACTTGTTCTATTGCGCAAAACATGCTTGAATTGAATAGAACTACATATAGACTTTGTTGAACACAGTTTGCATCCTTCTTGATGCTCTGTGCAAGAACTGCAATCTGCTGATATCACCATTTAAATAGTCTGTTGTGAGTCGTTTAATGCGACAGTCATTCCTTAATGCTGAGATTTTCCTGCCTCTACCAGGCTTAAGGTTAGCAGCAAGAGTGTGCATGTCAACTGTGTACTTCTCATTTGTTGCCACAAATGCCCCTGCAAAGAAAACCTACGTTGTCAAAGAAAAACTTTCATGGAATGTGCATCCTTACGATTTACACATAAACACTTACTCAGAACATTGTAACAACTCGGGCTGGAAACCTTAATTTCCTTATTGAGTGCTCTATTCGCAGACTCAGATATGTTGTTAGTTCGATGAACAGAATCAACAACACTCAACACCGGGATCTTTGGCACCCATTCCTTGTCCATGTACTTGAAAAAGCACTTGAGTTGAGGCATCCATCCTTTCTCAACAGCTTCCCAGCCAAGATCAATTAAGCCCCCAGAATATCTTCAGTTGGTTGTAGGGGCAGTGCACCGGCAGAACGAATTATAGATGCAACCTCCTCCTCATCTTTTACTAATTGATACATCCCAAGCTTGTTCTTAGGGTAAGAGAAGACAGCCTGAAACATATCCATAAAGGAATCTGAAATGTTTCAATCAAACCAGATAGGGCACAACCTGTTTAACACAGTATCCTGCGGATACATAAAAGTTATCATCTACAGATGCTTTAAAATTATCACTTTAATGTACTTATTGTGCAAATTAAATTATTTTTCAGTTTGAAGCATGGATGAAGGCAGGAATTTCGACACCCAAATGACCCCTCATGACAATATTATACACAGATTTCAAGTTTCCATCCCATAAGTCAAGGAAGAAATTTTACATACCACATCAAAGTGCCACAGACATCCTTCGATGCAAGCGTTGGGGAAGCGGCTGTGCCATGCATTAATTTGGGCATCCTCGTAATCACATTTGATTGCATCAGGGGCAAATTGCGGCATTAAATGAAGCAGGAAGTCAAACAGAACTTCATACGCTGCCTGAGTCCTACGCAACATTATGGCTCGCAACATCACAATTGCCTGCAACCAGATAAAACATTTAAATCAGTAAACAGATACACACAAAAAAAAAAAGTGGGACAGATTTTCAATGCTCACGTGAAATCTCCATGCAGCAGATATGACAAAAATCTGTGATGCTTTGGGTTTCCGGAAAAGCTTCAGCTCAGTTCCATCAGCAAAGACCTATACACACAATTTTTAAAAAGGCATCTTTGAGAAGTTCCAGAGATGACTTAGACTCTTGTGGTTTGGAAAGATTTTAAGGTTTTTAACTTACCTGCTGGCGAGTCTGCATAAAGGCTTTCATCTCCGGTGATATAAACACCAGAGAGAGAGTTTGCTGTGCCATACTGCCACACATTCCCGCAAACAAAGTTGCAGGGACGTGCATGCATTTCGTAAGGTACTCATACTCAGGGAGAAGCAAACTAGCCCCGAGTACCCCAAGCGAACGAGGTACTGGAGGTCTCAGTCCCAACCTGACAGCATTTAAACGGCTTACAATGCTCCCCAGACCGACTCTAGCCCTAACTTCTACAGCATACCTGAAAGCAAACGCTAATGTTAAAAGGAGATTTACACATAACATAAATTACATAGAAGTATGGAACTCACTTTTGTCCTTCCTGCTGAAGAATCTCACTGAAGGGTGTTTGATCACCACATTTCACCCTGGTCATTACATCATTCTTTAGTGCACGAATGTAAGGCAAAAAAACATCACTCTCATGTGAATGCCCACGCAAATGAAAGAGTACTCCTTGAGCCATCAATGCCTTGGCTGTACCAGGACACTTATTGGCACGACCGAACAGAGCGCAACCGAGGGGTTTTCACTCGGGATTTTCGTGTACAGGGTATTACATAATACGTGTATTACGCGGTATAACTCCGGTATTACACTACTATTAAATACGCATTGCACCTATATTTTACCATTTAAGAGCATATTTTGTTATTTTTCGGTATTACATTCCGCGTAATACCGTGATCAGGTGTACAGGGTATTACGCAAGTGAAAACCCCCTCGAGCGCAACGCAAGTAAGCAAAACGTCTGTTCGCCCGGGCATTCGTAAGATGGTAAAAGAATCCATCCCCGCCGTGAAAGAGAGCACTATTGCTGGTCAGACCCGGAATACGAAATAACTGCATCGTTAACCTGGTAGATCTGCAAGACAAATAGAGCACGCAAGTCAAAAGCAGCGATACTCGGTGACAATACAAACCAACTCCTATTGGAGACCACGCAATCTATGATATGAACTCCACACGGACCATTGAAGAATAGATTCAGGCCAGGCCACGCAGAAAAAGTTTCAGACGGATCGGAAATCAGCCTTGAAACAGTACACATATGGCGACCAGACAGACAGGGAGAACAAAGGGATGCAGACCAATGCAGACAGAGACCGAGACGGTCAGATGGGGACCAACGTTCCAAACCACGATAGAGCGCGCCACTGTCGCTCAAACGGCGACTGCTGGAGTCAGGAGTTACACTGCAGGTTCCTGCAATCCAGCCAAACCACAATAGATTGGCCCTTCTTGGCTATCTCAGCTGATTTTTTATTTATTAAATGGCCACGTCATTGTTCCTAAATAAAATCAATAGAGACTGTCACATTCAAACAAACACAGGAATACCCGAGTCACCGATTGAAGGGCGGGCTCCCAACATCAACATGGAAACGAGATAATTTTCGAAGTGGCGTGTTAACGATTTTAGACGAACCATTCGACTATAAACTCATCTGTGTACATTTAAAGTGCGTCAGTTTTCGGAATAAACAGCCAAATACATCCTCGCGACGGCGTTGTGGTTATCTGAAAGCTGCCGTCGTGGTGGCAGCCATGCTCGCCTGTATCTTCCGTATCTTCCTCTTCGCACGTCACTTCCTCCTACGCCATTATTTCTCCCAGACCGGTTCTCTTTCATTCGCGAAACATCGTTGTTCTTTGTTGGACCGGCACTGCGTCGTGGTTATTGGGAAAACAAGATGCCACCCAAGCAGCAACCTAGGGCCAGTGGCAGCAACACTAGTGGCCGGCAGTCTACTCCAAGCTCAATGGTAAGTAATTTTTAGTGTTTTGCGGTCAGAACTACTGTGTGAGTGAAGTGGCTTCCCCGCCATGGTTAGGTCGATTTTATCCTTGGTTTGGCATGACGTCAGTAGCGTTCCTTTCTTGGTGCCTCAGTGCCTGCTCCATTCACTAAGTGAACAGGTTTAGGCCACTGTTGAATTCCTCCACCCGTTTCGTGACCCACTGGCCCACATGTCGTGGAGACTTTGGAATGTAACCTTTCGGTGCTAACAAAGGAGCTGACGCTGTCACAATGGAACCTAGTCATATTCTTCAGCCGTGTGTTCCTTCTCCATTTTCAGAGTCACTCCACGACACCGAATTTCGTGAATCCGATGATGATGTGGCCGATGACTCAGAGCACATTCAACCCCTACATGATGGCTGGACCATCCTCTCCCTTCGGAATGCCCGGACCTGCGGCAATGTCTGGACCCTCTGGTGGTGAGTGCCGAAGTCAGGCAAAGATTACGCAACTTTAATCTCTCTTCTTCAGTTGCTTGTTAATTCTCTGTGTGTTTGCACCCCTGCAGATAAAGAGAAGACCAGTAGCAAACCATGGGATTATGACTCGGATGAATCGGATGAGGATGACTTTGTCCCTGCAAAAAGTAAGCATGGATGGATACTGTCACTTTTTCTTTCTGTTCATTATTTGTAGCTCATATTGTGTATCTCCTTTGCCCAGAGCGAAGGACGACTGCATCCAAGCATGACAAGGAGTCGAATGAGAAAGCTCATAACAGTAAGTCTTTATTACCAGTGATGGGTGATTTTGTGTTTTCTTAGGTGTGAATTGATTGACTCATTATTTTTCTGTGTTATAGAGGGGTCAGCAGGCCGACCTACTAAGAACCAAGTTGCAACAAGGTCCACTACAGAAACTTACAGCAAGATTTTGTCCAAGTATCCTCCAGCATATCGTCAGTCAGATTCCGTTGCGTACCTGGAGAAGGATGAGTGCTCCAGTTGCAAGATTTACAAAGGCAAGGTAGCTTTGAAACCATGTGGGCACTGTATGTACTGCTTTCAATGTACAAACAAACTGCGAACTGAATCTCTCAAGTTAAAGCGCCCCGCCAAGTGCCTTGCTGACAATTGTTTTGACTTGGTCGAGGGCTGGGTTCAGCTTTTTAATATAAGTGCTTAGCTTTCGTTTGAATTTTCCTGCATGTAACATTTTGGTAGACCATTTGTAGTTGTTTTTGTTTTTTTGTCAGTGAAATTGTCATTGCAAGTTGCGTACCAGAACAGGTTGGTGCTGCATTTTACTTGTGCTCTCTGTAATTTCCTTAGGCTCTTAGTTGCCTGTGATTGAGGATTGATATCACTGAAAGCGCATCAGAACAGATTGGTGCTGCATTATGAAGTTGTGTTAACTAATAACTAATGATGGACGTTGTTTAATCTTGTAATTGAAAGTGCTCGTTTTAATTATGTGTTCATACTTGGTAAGAGATTGTTTTTACCCGCATGGTTGTACCTGACAAGTTTGCTTCAGGTATTTTCTGATGGTCATAATACTTTTAAGATATCTTTTTTTGTTCCTTTACTTTTGTAGTTACTTTGTATGCATCGCATACTGCATTTCATTTTTATAACTGACCCTTTACTTCAGCAGTTTTCTTTTTATGATAAGTTTTCAATGTGTAAGAATCATGGTTCTTAGTTCTTTTGAAATGTGGGTTTTTACATAAAGTTGTAAATGTGAAGTTGTTATGCTGCATTTCACTTGTGTTAACTGTAATTTCTTGAGGCCATCACTTTATTTTCCAAAGGTGAATAATTGTGAAAGATTTGTGGGTGGGGGTTTTTAACAAGAAGCCTGTCTTTGCATCAGCTTTGTTATCGTGCAATCCTGGAATTTTGTCCTTAATCTCCCTTTATATTGGTTCTATCTGAAAGCATTTTATGTTCCCTGTGTGATTTGTGTGTGTTTTACCTTGTAATTGATGGTGCTGTCCTTGCACAGGACTTGCATCTATCTCTGTAATTAGAAATCGTTGGTGCCATATGTGACATTACCAAGTCAAAGTGTGAATTAAGGATGTACAAGAGGACAAGGATGTCGCTGTAATTTCTCTCTGACAACATTTTATTATTGGCTTTGTGTGTGTAATGCAAGGATCGTTTTCTCAACTTCATGATACCTTACAGATTATTTCAAATATTTAATAATTGCCTGCACGTTTATTTGTTCTTTCTTATTGTCTATACCCATGTCTTCGGCACGCCTCACATATACCAACCACAGCTACAATACTTTCACACTTAGTTTTAATCCGCCGTGGAAAAAATTACGATGACGATAAGAAATTTGCGAATTAAGCGTACTGTCGTCCAGGCGACAACTTTTTCATGCGGGTAAGTGTCCTTCTAATGGCTACATTGCCGCCTCCCCCGCGTACACCTGCAACACGACCGCACCCTTTCCGGTCATTCCCAAAACACTGAACCCATTCGACAAGTCAACGTTCGACATGGAGGTCGACATGGACGATGTGGTGGTTGACTCGTCGGAAGTGCAGTTGATTAAACTAGTAGAATCTAGGCGTGCCCTTTGGGATCCAAGTTCGAAAGGGCACAAAAATGCAAGGATGCTCGAGCAGTTGTGGGCGGAAGTGGGGACCATATGGGCGGAGGATCGTAAGTATTAGAGCATCTTTTGTGTATGTGAAGCGTTCTCTGTGTGTAGCTAGGCCATCATTACCGATCCTGGTTTTAAACTTTTCAGACCAAGAATGTCGCCGCATATGGAAGCGGATCAGGACCGGGTACGCCCAGAATCTGCGGCGCAGGAGAGGAAGGAGCGGGATGGGGGTCGACGAGCTGCCGCAGAGGCACAAATACGCCGACCACCTCGCCTTCCTCGACGCGGACCTCGGCGAGGAGAACCTCGAGTCCTCCTTGGCTGTGGAGGACGACGACGGCTCGTCCACGATTTCGGCAGGGGTGAGTACATAAACCTAGGGCACGTCCATAAATTACATGACTCCGTCGGCTGCGAGACATCTTGCAAACAGCATCGGGCCCCTTGGGTCCATGTCAACACGGCCCCATCACACTCCGGGCAGCCAGCGGGCAGCCACATCCACCGCCGCTCTAGGCCGCACCTACGGGGGGGGGGGGGGGGGGGGGGGGGGCTGCGTTCACATAAGAATTTTGGGCTGCTGTATTAGGTCGTGTTGGTTTTTGAAAGAAACGTCATTGTTACCAGGTTGAAGCGCGAGACTTCGCTGCAGCCACGGAGCTGCCAGTCCTTCTCCAGGACGGGACGCAGGGGCCTGCGGGACAAGCCGCCACCGTGGGTCTGGACGAGGGTGGCATCGTCCCCGTGCAGCCTCGGCCACGCACTGACGGCATCGCGTTCGTGGGTGCTGCGGGCTGCAGCAGCACCGCCGACAAGCGCCCCGGCCCGGTGTACAGCCAGCAGGGCTGTCCTCTGCCCAGGAAGAGCTTCAAGTCAGCTGCAGCAGGTGGGCGGATGCTACTTGTCCGGCAAGTTGCACCGGGTCCCCGTCAGGCGTCGGTGGGTGTGCCCCAGCGCCAGCCCCTACTGCTGCTACGGGCAGCGGGTCCACGCTTGACCGCACCGGCACTCGTCGTCTAGCAGCAGCAGCCTGCGCCGGGTCCTCGCCAGCAGCAGCAGCAGCAGCAGCAGCAGCAGCCTGCAGCTGGTCCCCGTCAGCAGCAGCAGCCTGCGCCGGGTCCTGGCCAGCAGCAGCAGCAGCAGCAGCAGCAGCAGCCTGCAGCTGGTCCCCGTCAGCAGCAGCAGCCTGCGCCGGGTCCTGGCCAGCAGCAGCAGCAGCAGCAGCAGCAGCAGCAGCAGCAGCAGCCTGCAGCTGGTCCCCGTCAGCAGCAGCAGCCTGCGCCGGGTCCTGGCCAGCAGCAGCAGCAGCAGCAGCAGCCTGCAGCTGGTCCCCGTCAGCAGCAGCAGCCTGCGCCGGGTCCTGGCCAGCAGCAGCAGCCTGCAGCTGGTCCCCGTCAGCAGCAGCAGCCTGCGCCGGGTCTTCGCCAGCAGCAGCAGCAGCAGCCTGCACCGGGTCCTCGCCAGCAGCAGCAGAAGCAGCAGCAGCCTGCAGCTGGTCCCCGTCAGCAGCAGCAGCCTGCGCCGGGTCCTGGCCAGCAGCAGCAGCCTGCAGCTGGTCCCCGCCAGAACTTTTAGCCATGGACCAGCAGCAGGATGGTTAAAGTGCTCCACCAATTTTTATTGGTGTTTCATTTTCTTTTGTAATGGGGGCGTAGGCGTTGTTTTGTTTCCCCTGTCATTCTTGTGTCACTTTTGTATTGTTTGTACATTTTTTTTTTGGTATAATAGTGCTGTGTAATAAATTTTTTACAATTGCGTATCTACTTATTGCATTTTATTGTACAAAGTCAACGCTCCGAGACTTATGAACTAAATATCATTACTGGACATGGAAAAAAGTTGGAGAAAGAGATAAACTTCAAATACCCTATGCTACGCAGATATGAGGGTAGATCTATAAAGCAAGCTAGAGATTTAAAAATACCGGTAAGATTCAATCTTACGGTAAGTTACGGAAAGATTGCTAAGTTACGGGTATTTTTGGTAATAATGAGAAAGATTGATTTACAGCAGGTATTTGTTAAAATAGTGTGTTTTTTACGTTTTTCCCCGTAACAGTCGTCAATCCTTGCAAGGCTTGATGTGCTATAACACTTCATACCTTTCATCACTCGAAATAGGAGTTTGTGTCAGAATTACAGATTGTATATGGCCACGGCTGTCTTCCAGCAAGAAGTTAGATAATTGCTTGAACATGCAAAAACAATCTTGAAGGATGTGTTTTAGAGTAGGTTCAAGCTTTGCAGTGATGGTAAGAACCAAAAAGATACACTTTTCACTACTTGGAACAGCAAGCACAGCTAATTTTCAGAGTTTTGCAAGTCTGAATATTACCGAAAAATACCACTTTTTTCGAGGTCGGGTAATATTATCGTAAGTAACGGTAACTTACTGAATCTTACCGGTAATATTACCGGCCTTTAAATCCCTTAAGCAAGCTCGTGCCCAAAAATTTACAAACTGAAAATCACTATTGGACAAAAAACAGGAACAAAGAAAAGAAAAAAGTTGGGAGAGACAGACCAAGAAAAAAGAAAAAACGAACACAAATGAAAAAAAGTTCTTAGGGATGCAAAAGGTGTTCCCATTGCCAGCTGACATTGCCAGGGCCCAGGAAAAAGTCAACTAGGTGCTGGCGGACCGATTCTCCATCCTCGGCCTCTGCCTCTGCCTCTTCATCTGGGAGACGGGGCAGCACTTCTTCCTCCTCTCCTTGGTTCCCCGGATCATACCACCGCTGATGCGGGGGATGTTCTCGCTGTTGAGGACAAGTAGATTGTGGAGGCACGCCACCGCCCAGATGATGGCCCTGGCCGATCTCTCGGACGCAAGGAAGGTCCTTCGCAGCACCCACCACCGCGCCGTCATGATCGCAAATACATTTTCAATCACTCTCCTAGCTCTGGACAGCCTGTACGGACCGATATAAAAAACAATTACTTGACAGCTCTGTTCCCTTTTCCTCACCCCCCCCCCCCTTCTCCCCAACCCTTTAGAACTTATTCCGACAATTCCTTACCTGTAGTTGAAAATGATTTCATCATCGGGCAGAAATTGTCCCGGAAACGGCTTCATAAGATGCGGACCCAGTGGGAAAGCCGCATCTCCCACGATGACGGCGGGGGTCGCTACCGGCCAGCCAGGCAGCGTCCTGGGCGGGGGCAGGGGCAGCGTGCCGTTCTCAATGCTGGCTTTGAGGGGCGACATGTCCCACAGCCCACCGTCACTGCGCCGTCCCCGTCCACCGATGTCCACGTGCAGCAGGCGGTACTTGGCATCGCACACAGCCGTCATGACCATACTGTGGGTGCCTTTGTAATTGAACCAATTACTGCCGCCGTTGGGGAAGTTCTAGAAAAAGGAAACGGATTAGAAAAAGGTAATTGTCATGGTGCAACCAAATGCGAAGCGAAGGGGGGGGGGGGCTACCTGGATCATGCAGTGTCGCCCGTCCATCGCGCCAAAGCAATTAGGAAACTGCCAGTCTCGCCAGAAGTCGTCCATAATGCCGGCCAACCGCTCCTCCGTAAAAGGAGGGAAGAGCTCCGGTCTCAACTCGTCCCTTAGGGTTTCGCATGTCTCGCGAATCACAACTGAAGTTGTGCTTGGAGGCACGCAAAACATGCCACCAGCAAATTTCATCAATGATCCTGACGCCAGATAACTGCAAAGATGACAAGAAAAAAATTAGTGATTATCGGGACAGGCACACGATGATGCCTCATCCGCGGCATTACTTACTGAATTGTCAGGGCCAGTCGTTCTCCGGGTGGGAGGTACCCGAACCTTGGTGACCTCTGCAGGCGTGGCCGCAACCGGGCAAGGAGTTCCTCAAAAAACTCCGGCGTCATCCGGAAGTAGTCGAAAAATACTTCCGGATCCCCTGTCAGCATGGTGCGGATGACTGTCCGCCACGCGCCGTGCCGCTCGCGGTTTTGCCAGGTGGGGCGGCGAAACCACCTACGGGGGCGACGACGGCCAGCACGCCGTCGATTGCGGGCCTGGACCGCTCTGATCAAGAGCAGCCGTCGCAGCCGCATGTCTTCCGCTGCCACAAAAACAGAGATAAGCCACCGTCATGCTTCCGTACACGGTGCTCGCAAATACAAGTGAAGTGCAGGTGAGTACTTACTTCCAAGAAGATCAGGCACTTCGGAATAGCCATCTTCTCTAAAATATTTCCTTCTGAGAAGACATCTCAACAGCGCCAGGCGCACAAGCCGACGCTTGTAGGTCACCATCGTGCACGCACAACTGATCCATTCGACTGCGTTGATACCCGGAGGAACGAGGGGAGGCCCGGGCGGGGGAGGGGAAGGGGGCGGGGTCACCTGATCTGATCTCGAAAGTGGCTGCCCCCCCCCCCCCCCCCCCCCTTTTCCTCGCACGTGCGATATCGAATCGAAATCGATGCTAATAAAACGCGGAGAAAACTCAAAAAAATGCAAATTTGAGCGAAAACGTACACTGCGACATGTGGATGGCTCTCTAAACATCGTCGGTAATTGGCTAATCGAAATATTGTAGCACACTCAGAGTGGATCGATAACGATGACACCTATGATCGATGTCGATTCGACATCGAACCAATGTTCAATTTCTCACTGGGCACCTTATTTGCTACAGGGAATTCTGACGGTATAATCTTGTGCGTTGCAACTTAGTTGCCTCTAATTGTATAGAAATCATCGAGGCAATAAGGTACTTCCCTAGTGTTTGAATCTCTGGACTTCTCGCACTCAGCGTTTACGCACTACACCCAGCGCCCTCTAACGGTCTGGATGGAACTATTACTGCCCACATCTGCCCGTTTTCGAGGTGTCCGAACGATGAACGTACCCAAAACAACAACACAACGCGATGAGCTTCACGATCAGCGTCAGAAACTAAATCCACCTTATATCTGTAATTGCTAGTATAAATAAACACTGCGTGCATCAATTGTCTCATTTCTGCTTGCCCTGGCCACAGGTGCATATTACGGGAAGGGGTTATGATAAGATGGAGACCTAGATGGTCAGACAGGGACTAACGTTCCAAACCCATGAAAGAGCGCATCATTGTTGCGTGAACGGCGACTGCTGGAGTTGGGAGTTTCACTGCAGGTGCAAAACCGAAGAGGTTCGCCCTTGTCTGTCTCAGCTAATTTATTGAATGTCGTTGCCTCTGCTCGTGGAGAGAATCAGTACAGATTATCACATTCACAGGGCACCATTCGAACGGGCTCCCACCATCAACATAGAAACGGGGGAATTTTCGAAGTGGTGTGGTATGCAAATGTGGAAGTAATTAAATCACTGAAGGGAAACTGATTGATCACACATTATGGAAAGAGAACAAACTGGTATGTTGTCGTCTGCTGTCCAACCAACTCCGAAACTTGCACTATGAGAAATAAAGCGCCGACCACTTCTAGCCTCACAGAAGGGCTTCATGCTCGTAGCCTGACAGAAGGCCTGGGGCGGAGACACGCGGCACTTTGAAATCTACTCCGAAATAAAATGACATTATACCTTGCGCAGTTAGTGTCCACGAAAACCTCCGCGACATTATTCTCCCGGTAGAAAAAAATAAGAACTGTGTCTGCGCAGCATTTCCGTAATTAGCTCTTTTGCTGCGCGTAGAATGAGATGCGCTTGTGGAATAATTTCGCGACTCCACGCGACATTATCACTTCGGTAGAACCCACAAAAGCACCGAGTCTGGCGAAGCATTTCCGTAATTATTTCTTTTGCTGCGCGTAAAATGAAATGCGCTTGCGGAATAATTCCGCGAATCCACGCGACATTAGCGGAATAATTCCGCGAATCCACGCGACAATATCACGTTGGTAGAACACAATTCCAAAAATATTGGCGGCATCACTTCACGATTTGACGATTTCAGCGGGTAGGAACGGATTTTGGTAGAAACAAAAGACTCACCCTATTTTTAACAAAATGTTTCCGGTAGGACGAAATTTGGTAGGAACAAAAGCATCACCCTCCCGGTCAGGCGTCTTAAAGCCATGACAGTAGGTAGGTAGGGTAGGGAGGGTAGGTAGGTAGTGTAGTAGTTCCGACATAATCCTTTGTGGTCGGTAAAACAATTAAAACGTGGCTGCGAAATATTTGCGACATTATCACGCTAGGCAGGAAGTATATGCGAATGACTGCGGAATATTCGCGACATTTTTCTGATGGTGGGTAAAATTGATGGAGATGTGCCCGCGGAATAATTCGGCAAGTTTTGTTTTAGTAGGGGGAAATAATCCAAAAATATTTGCGGCATTTCCAGACGGTCCATTTCTGCCAAAATGCAAGAGACATGTTGGTAGGACAAATTACAGTGGCCACTTCGCTTTGACTATCTGATTTAGGGAAATGTGGCTGGTAGGTAAGAAATTTGGTGGGCCCGAAAGCATCGCCCCGTCTAATTCCGCAAAAGAAAGGGAAAAGTTCGTAGGATAAATTGCATTGGCCACTTCGCTTCTACTATCTGATTCAGGGAATTATAGATGGTAGGTACGAAATTTGGTGGGACCAAAAACATCACCCCGTTGGAAATACGTGGGAGAAGTGTTTGAAATATCGCGCGAATTGGCACCAACGTCATCATGTGGTATCCGCTCCAGCGCCCTCTAGTGAGACTAGCAGTGGCTAATTTCTCATGGGGGGGGGGGGGGGGAGATGATAGCGGAAGAGAGGAGGAAGGTGGGGAAGGGACGCTCAGAAGCAGTAGCGCCAATTCGCGCGAGAAATCACTTATTTTAGAGAAAAAATGGTTCGAATGACGTACACTTGTACTGGTAAGTGCAGGGAGTGCTGAATGATGGGAGAATCGACTCCCCCCCTCTCCCCCCCACGAGAAGTACTAGGTAATTAGAATTGCGGCAGATGTGGTTCGGTTTGCAGTCAGGGTTGCGTATTCTAGTTCGTTTGTTCATGGAGCGAACGGCAGCGACGCTTGCGGCTCATCTGTGGCCTGCCGGCTAGGGTGTGCCATACTTCATTTTTTTCGAAATTCGGTGTACGCGTTACCTCAATCGTGGCCATTTTTCATGCTGATTCCGAGGAAAAAAGTTGGAGGCCGTTTAAGGGGTCCGACTCGCCTCGGTTGGGGGCCTAAATGCCCCCTCTACAGGGCGAAAAATTAATGTTGTCAAAAAATTTTAGCAGGCCTGTGCAAGGTGTAAGCATCCTCTCCTTGTAAGTAAGAGTCCACTTTTGCTTCTCGCCCGTAGCACGCCACAGCTTCCAAGGTGTACTGTACGAGGCTGGGTGTGAAACACTTTACCAAGATCTCCATCCTCCTTTCTGGGTTCTGACACCATTGTATCATTTCCCTCAATTCCTTGCAAGCTGCAGTGAAAAAATATTGTTCTCATACACCCCAGCTGGGCAAACCACCATAGTATGCAGCCCTTGCAAACAACTTGTCGGCTTTCTTGATGCTTTCTTCTGACATTCGGTCTACAAACTGGACCATATTATTTTGCTTCCTTTTAGGGGCCAAATGACCACTGTCTTCATCTTGGCAGGCTGGGTTTCTGGGTCATCTGTCATAATGACATCATCTACATAATCATCATCCTCTCCTGCGTCCTTCCCTGCAAATTACAAACACGACTGTAAAATGCCTGAACACATTAAATATAACTCGAACTCATTTACCGCGGTGTGATAACTGAGAACTTACTTTCAGATTTTTTGATGGCTGCTTTCACAGTATCAGGGGCTACTGAACACCTTAGCAAATGTGATGAAAGTCTCGTAGCATTTGGGAAAGTATATTTGATGTTACAATATTTGCACTCGGCTATGTCCTTCCCCTCATCAGTTTTCGTTTCCTAGTGCGCCCAGGCCTTCTTCAAGCGGGGCATAGTTACCAGCAAAAATTGTGGCTGTAAATGGAATTCAGGAATGACAAACATGTTTGTGGATGGCAAGCTTCAATGAGAAGGATAGGTTAACTCGGTGCCGGGTAGATTTTTCGAACCGTTATAGGTGTCAGTTAAAAATATCAGATTCTTTCACTAAACGGTTAAAGATAAATGTGTTTCTTTCAACTAGCAACACGATCTAACTTACCTCTCACTAACAGCACACAGTGCGCGCTGGTAAATATCTCCTGTCACAGTGACACTCCACGCCTACCTCACGCGTCAGGGAAACTTAACCTCCAAACAACAAAACAAAGATCTCATTTCTCTGTGTTTATCTTCAAACATCATTTGTTGGAATACTTTTTCCACAGCGGTTCCGCCGTTCTCCGCCCGTAACTGCGATGCGATAGGCACGAAAGGTTTGCCGCACTGCCTTCTCGAGCTTGGCGCGTATCTTTGCCGCCTGAATTGTTGCGAGTTTGAAACCGGTACAGCTGTGCAACGGCTCTTGCTAGAGAGATCTGTCCAGAGAATCTTGTTTCATTCGTCCAGGATGGCTGTTTTAAAACTGAGGCTTCTGTTCATGATAAAGAGGAGGAAAATAATGATGCCCCATGGCCAAGCGTGAGTACTTACAGTTTTTTTTTAGCTGTTCCTATAGGCTCGCGTGCAGGTTGCCTACCCCATGGACACGCGCCTGCCTATTTTAAATTTTCATCTAGTGTTATTTTGCTTTGCTTCTAGAACTGAATTTACATGCAAAGAGAAGAAGATTACATCCTCTCTACTCTGATTCGCAAGCAAAAGGTGCGTGTGGCAGCTTTAAAACACACAGTCAAGTAAAGGACATATTGGAGAAGGTCCATTTTCATGGAGCACAAAAGCCAAGGTGCTTGGTTCATCTTAGTCCCTAAGCTCAGAGAGTCAGACCCAGAGAAGTTCTACAATTTTTTTCGAATGAGGCCAGAAGACTTTGATAAGCTGCTGGGTCTTGTGGAGGGTCCATTGACGAAAAAAACCTTTCGGGAGTCAATTTGTACTGGGGAGAGACTGGCCATTGCGTTGAGGTATGTATTTTTTTTATGCGTCAACAAATATACTCAACTACTGTTAACAAGGAATACAATGCATAATGTTTTCTCTTGGCAGATATGCCACTCGAGACAGCTATAGGTCGTTGTCATACCTCTTCAGTGTCTAACCAAGTGAATTCAAACATTGTTTTTGAAACATCAATAGTTATATGGGAGGCTCTGCAAATCTCAGTGTTTGAGCCCTTAACAGAGGAGACTTGGCTGAGAGTGGGAGCTGTATTTGAATCCATGTGGTAGGTCGCCCAAACATTGGGCTCCATTGACAGCAAGCTGGTGTACATGAAGGTCAGTAAAACACTAGTGACATTTTTTGCAGAGAACCATCGAATGTCAAACCCTGTCTTTTGTAAGAACTATTTACAAGGTCCACCTGCTCCTGGGTAAACTGTTCACTCTGCTGACGGACTCCAAGCCCCTTCCAGCGTATGCGACGATGATGCCCGAAGGTCGCATTGCTAAGTTCTGCCTCGTCCTCTCTCAATATGATCTCGATATCAAGTGGATTGAGGGCAGGAAAAATGTGATTGCTGATCTCCTGTCCTGCCAATGTCCCACACCAGAGCCTAAAGAAGACTTTGTAGTTGCAGCAGAAGACATCATCTTCCCCATCAGCGCTGTCTCTTCCAGCGCCCGGCCAGCCGACCAGCCCGCTGCGCCTCTGAGTCGAAGTGGTTGCCTACCCTCCAGGCGCCCGCTTCCCGTCACTGCCGCAGCTCATCCCCCTGGACAGCAGCGAGCTAGCCAACCGGCCGGCCGGCCGCGGCAGGCCAATGGGAAGCGGCGGCCAATGGGAGGAGGGGGAGGCGGCCCAGCCTGCGGCCTCGGCTCGACTCGGGTTGGGTCAGTCAGTACGTCTTACGGAACACGTAGGTCTTGGTGCTGGTGCCGGTGGGCGTCATCGGCGTGCTGCTGCTGCCACCGCTTGCGACACCGCATGCCGCCCGATGCTGTGGTAGAGAAAAAAAATGCGTTCTTTGTTCATATTCAGTTTTGCTGACGAATCTCAACATACCGTCCTGGCTAAACCTAATTTATTATTTTATTATTTCTGTCAAGTGCAAATGGTTTAAAATAGGTAAGTTTCAGTGTACGGAAATTCTAGCGAATTGGGGTCATTTTCTTGTAGAGGGAGAGAAAAATTTTAGAGGAGAAATAGGAAAATAAAGTGCAGTAGAAAAACACAATTCTACACTTACAAACAAAACGCTTTTCTAACAATACATTGCTGTCATCAGTAATATTGGTCATTAATTAGACAAGCGTGCAGAGACTCTAGACACTGGGCAACCAGGCCCATGTGTGGAGGTGCAGCGGTATCAGGTCAGACTAGGCGAAACTTCTCGGAACACAATACTTCCTTTTATTTATTACATAACAACTGGTATTTCGGAGAAGGGCCGAAACGGAAGTGACCAGTTATGAAGAAGCACAAACGAACAATTTTGTTTCTTCTTTCTCTGTTCTCTGGTAGATACTACTCGTTTGGAAGCTTTCATCTTGCCACTATAACTTGTCCCTTTTAAAAGTGACATTCTACACTTTGTATATATAATTTGTTCTATTTCTTCAACCATATTACCGCCCCCCCCCCCCTTCTTTTTTGTTTCTGCTCTTTTCCTGCTTTGAGACATTTCACCTTTCTTCTTACCTATCTTTTAGTACTTCTTGTCTTCTTCCTATTTCCGTTCTGGGGTTTAGCGGAATACCCTATTAGTGAAAGTTGTTCTGCGACCACGCCTGCGTCTAATTACCAGAGTATCATTGCTCTGGTTTGATGATTTCTTTGCAAAGACCAAAGCTGTCCTCCAGTTTGAGAAAGGATAGGTAATGGGTTGGTGGGAAACAATTCGGTTTTATTCCATGAGGATAGCCGGGCTTCCCAGAGAAGCTTAAGTGCGGTTTCGGGTCTAGGTAATGAATGGGGCGTGCTACGACCACGGGGGTTCTGCGGTGCGTCGGGAGTCACCTAAGGGGTTGGGTTAGGTACTAGAGGACCCAACCGAAGAACACCTGTTGTAGGTTGGCACCACTGGTGGGCTGGGTCGCCATTGGTCAAAGGGACCAGTCACGGTATAAGGTTGTGAGCCAATGAGAGCAGTCATGTGACGTGACGTAACTTCCGTCTTCTTGAATAAAGTTCAGTCTAATGTCAACCTTCGCCTCATGTGTTAGCATTATTTAATCCACCAACATCCTAGTAATCCCTGCACCATCCGACTTAGAACATGGCGCAGTCGTAAGGACGAAGATTTGACTACAGATCCGACGCAAGAAAAGGAAGAAAAGTGACGACAGAAGTTCAGTGCAGTGAATTAAGTGTGGGTGTGCAAGTGTCGCTGTGACTGGGCGATTAATTGTGAAAAATGGGTGACCACGTTTTGGCAGCCCAACGTCCGGGTCCCGTCAAGTTGAAGACGGGCACGGGTAATATCCAAGCGGCATGGGACCTCTTTAAACAAAAGTTTGACTTTTTTATAGTGGCTATCGGCCAAAAAAATGCTGCATCGGATGTGAAATGTGCATTGCTCATGGGAGAGGCCGGATCAGAGGCATTAGATGTCTATAATTCCTTTAAGGACAAACTGATTAAATACAAAACCGATGATGACGGAAACCAGGTCGTTGACAAGGATGAAACAAAAGATTTTGATGCCGTAGTAGCCTGCTTTGACAGCTACGCGAAAGAAAAGAAGTGTGTGACTGGTTGTCGGGAGCTGTTTAATGCCCGAGATCAAAAGAGTGGTGAAAACTTCGCCAACTGGTTGACGGACCTGAGGAACCTGGTCAAGCAATGTGAGTACGGCACCATCGAAGACTCCATGCTTAAAGATAGGATCGTGTGGGGGACATACGATAAAAAGCTGAGGGCTGACGAGTCTGACGCTCAATGAAATGATTGACGTGTGTAAGGCAGTAGAGGCCACTGCCCGGTACCCCGTACAGGGAAACGATGTAGAAATTGACTGTATAAACAGAGCAAGGGGCAGTCAAAGAGACAACAGAGGTGGCCATGTGGGCAACCGTGAGCGAGAGCGTGTCGTCCGAAGGGGCGGGCACAACCAAAGTGGCCGCGTGGCAAAACGCCCCAACCCCGCCAGAGGGAAGTTCCGACAGCAGGCCATGAAATACCAATACCGAAAATGCGCCAAGTGGCATGAGGCGGGCAACTGTCCAGCTCATGGCCAGAGATGCACTAGATGCAATGGGCTAAACCACTGGAGGACAGTGTGCACAAAGACTCCCATGGCCCAAAGGGAAAAACCCAGAGAAGTGGACAGCATGGAAATGACCAAGAGGAGTCGCTTCTAGAAGGAACTTGGAACAACACAGCAAACCCAAGGTATGTACTATCGGTCTGAAAAGTTTTAAACCCGTTTGGGGCCGCCTAGTAGCGCCCTCTAGGCGGAGCATAGGTGACCGCCAGCCATCTTGGATAGGGAGGATAGTGATTTTTACGAATACGCTGTAGCATAAAATTGACTATAAATAACCGCGGGCGCACTCTGTAAAATAGAGTATTAAAAAATAATACGTGTTTAAGTTATCGCGCCGCCCTGCACAGCTCACAGTCTGCGATGCAAATAGATTAGTTGTTAGGTGAGGTTAGTCGGCCTAGACGTCACCATTTGCGCTCTAACCGCATTTCTCATACCGGGCAGGAAGAGGCGCTTCTTTCAAACGTAACGCACGTGGGCAACCAATATGATGATTTCTAGGGCAGGTAAGAGCAGCGTCCGTGTCCCAACGACGCATTAGGGCCAATTTGAGCCAAGAATTTCTCTCGTGATAACCGAATTTCACGGCGCACAAGACCGGCGAAGTAATATCCACTTCCACTTGCGTCACGAACCTAAAGGTCGGCGAAATCAGCGATTTCAGTCTATTAACTCGGTTACAGCCCCCAGACTGGGTTGCACTTTTGCCTGCGCGTGGCTAGCAGTGCAGACAACACACTAAAACCGGATGTAACCGGGTTTTCGACCCTAAATAGCACTAAAGTCCAATCTTAAGCGAGTCATAGCAGACGCGGTGTGTCATTGGGGCGTTTTCAAGTCTCTTAACTCGGTTACAGCTTCAATATTGGGCTGCTCTTTCACCTGCGCGTCGCCAGCAGGGCAGACAACACACTGAAACCAAATGTAACCGGGTTTTGAGGCCTGAAAAAGACCTGAGGTCCAACCTTTTGCGCGCTTCAGCTTCTGCCCCGTCATTTCGTCGTTTTAAATTCTTTTAACTCGGTTACAGCTTATATATTAGGCTGCTTTTTTGCCTGCGCGTCGCCAGCAGGGCAGGCAACACACTGAAACCAAATGTAACCGGGTTTTTCTACCTTAATTACAACTTAGGTCCGATCATTAGCGCGCCATGGCTGGCGGTGTGTCAATGGGGCGTTCATTAGTGCTTTTTCAAGTCTTTCAACTCGGTTACAGCTTCAATATTTGGCTGCTCTTTTGCCTGTGCGTGGCTAGCAGGGCTGACAACACACGAACACCGGATGTAACCGGGTTTTTGACCTTATATACGACTCACGTCTCATCATTACCGCGCTATAGCTGGCGGGATGTCAAAAAGGGAGTTTTCAAGTTTTTAAACTCCCTTACAGCGTCCAGGCTGGGCTGCAATTTTGCCTGCGCGTCGCCAGCAGGGCATGCAACACACTGACACCAGATGTAACCGAGTTTGGAAGCATGAAAAAGACCTGAGATCCAATCTTTAGCGCGCTTTAGCTTCTGCCCCGTCATTTCGGCGTTTTAAATTCTTTTAACTTGGTTACACCTTCAATATTAGGCTGCTCTTTTGCCTGCGCGTCGCCAGCAGGGCAGACAACACACTCACACCGAATGTAACCAGGTTTTTCGACCTAAAATACAACTCAAGTCTGATCTTAAGCGCGCAATAGCTGGTGATGAGTCATTGTGGCGTTTTCAAGTCTTTTAACTCGGTTACAGCTGATATATTGGGCCGCTCTTTGGCCTGCGCATGCCTAGCAGGGCAGACAACACACTCACACCGAATGTAACCGAGTTTTTTGACCTTAAAGAGCACTAAAGAGTTAAAGGAATTAAAAAGGCCCCCATGACACGCTGCAAGCTATGCCGCGCTGAAGATCGAACTTTAGTGCTCTTTTAGGTCAAAAAACTCGGTTACATTCGGTGTGAGTGTGTTGTCTGCCCTGCTAGGCACGCGCAGGCCAAAGAGCGGCCCAATATATCAGCTGTAACCGAGTTAAAAGACTTGAAAACGCCACAATGACTCATCACCAGCAATGGCGCGCTTAAGATCAGACTTGAGTTGTATTTTAGGTCGAAAAACCTGGTCACATTCGGTGTGAGTGTGTTGTCTGCCCTGCTGGCGACGCGCAGGCAAAAGAGCAGCCTAATATTGAAGGTGTAACCGAGTTAAAAGAATTTAAAACGCCGAAATGACGGGGCAGAAGCTAAAGCGCGCTAAAGATTGGATCTCAGGTCTTTTTCATGCTTCCAAACTCGGTTACATCTGGTGTCAGTGTGTTGCATGCCCTGCTGGCGACGCGCAGGCAAAATTGCAGCCCAGCCTGGACGCTGTAAGGGAGTTTAAAAACTTGAAAACTCCCTTTTTGACATCCCGCCAGCTATAGCGCGGTAATGATGAGACGTGAGTCGTATATAAGGTCAAAAACCCGGTTACATCCGGTGTTCGTGTGTTGTCAGCCCTGCTAGCCACGCACAGGCAAAAGAGCAGCCAAATATTGAAGCTGTAACCGAGTTGAAAGACTTGAAAAAGCACTAATGAACGCCCCATTGACACACCGCCAGCCATGGCGCGCTAATGATCGGACCTAAGTTGTAATTAAGGTAGAAAAACCCGGTTACATTTGGTTTCAGTGTGTTGCCTGCCCTGCTGGCGACGCGCAGGCAAAAAAGCAGCCTAATATATAAGCTGTAACCGAGTTAAAAGAATTTAAAACGACGAAATGACGGGGCAGAAGCTGAAGCGCGCAAAAGGTTGGACCTCAGGTCTTTTTCAGGCCTCAAAACCCGGTTACATTTGGTTTCAGTGTGTTGTCTGCCCTGCTGGCGACGCGCAGGTGAAAGAGCAGCCCAATATTGAAGCTGTAACCGAGTTAAGAGACTTGAAAACGCCCCAATGACACACCGCGTCTGCTATGACTCGCTTAAGATTGGACTTTAGTGCTATTTAGGGTCGAAAACCCGGTTACATCCGGTTTTAGTGTGTTGTCTGCACTGCTAGCCACGCGCAGGCAAAAGTGCAACCCAGTCTGGGGGCTGTAACCGAGTTAATAGACTGAAATCGCTGATTTCGCCGACCTTTAGGTTCGTGACGCAAGTGGAAGTGGATATTACTTCGCCGGTCTTGTGCGCCGTGAAATTCGGTTATCACGAGAGAAATTCTTGGCTCAAATTGGCCCTAATGCGTCGTTGGGACACGGACGCTGCTCTTACCTGCCCTAGAAATCATCATATTGGTTGCCCACGTGCGTTACGTTTGAAAGAAGCGCCTCTTCCTGCCCGGTATGAGAAATGCGGTTAGAGCGCAAATGGTGACGTCTAGGCCGACTAACCTCACCTAACAACTAATCTATTTGCATCGCAGACTGTGAGCTGTGCAGGGCGGCGCGATAACTTAAACACGTATTATTTTTTAATACTCTATTTTACAGAGTGCGCCCGCGGTTATTTATAGTCAATTTTATGCTACAGCGTATTCGTAAAAATCACTATCCTCCCTATCCAAGATGGCTGGCGGTCACCTATGCTCCGCCTAGAGGGCGCTACTAGGCGGCCCCAAACGGGTTTAAAACTTTTCAGACCGATAGTACACATTCTCCATAATGAGGTAGGATGTAAGAGACCCCGTAAAGAGTATGTTGAAAATCTGAGACTAATGAGTGAATACTTTGTTAACTTTTAATTGGACACGGGATCAGAGGTAAATGTTCTTCCGTACAGGGTGTTTCAGAGGTTTGCTCAAAAGTGTCCTGTGCTCCTGCCTGACATTAAGTTAAAGGCATTTAGAAATGTAATAAGTACACCTGTGGGCAGAGTACAACTTCTACACTGCCGGTCAAAATTAGCGCCCCACTTTTTCCGATGCTTGCCATTTCCACGTTTTTCAAGCTAGGAAGTTGCCGTTTTGCATGCAGTTGCCCCCATGGTTGTACTTCAAGGTCCCTAAGTGCCAGATCCCGGAGCCACCCCTTTCGAAGGGGGTTGGCTGTTTGACTGCGGCGGGGTGGAAATTTCGACCGAAAAAGGTCCCAAAAACGCCTTTAAATTTGCTGGAATTCCAAAATTTTTGGTCAGCAGTGCTAAATGACGGCCCTTGACAAGCTGACGTCAAAATTTTCACGATCGGTCATACCCACCCCCAGCCCCACCTACCCCCAACCAACCCCCACCCCCTAAAGGGGGTTGGTGTGGCGGGTGAAAAAAAATGGTCGCATTGCAAGCCCCTAGTCCCGGGCCATCTGCACACCAAATTTCATGCCGCTAGCACCAACCCCTGCCGAGCAACCCAAAAAAAAACAGACTCAATTTTTGAAAATTTGCTTTTTGGGGCACTTATCAGTATGCGAGGGTTCCAAAAATTTCGTCAGAGATGGACTAGGGGTGGAACAACAATATCCCGTCAAGAAATCCGGCGCTTAAAATTCGCAGCCCCTAGCATGGGGGTTGCCACCCCCCGCCACCCCTTGCTACCCCCGGTAGGGGTGGAACTGATTTGAGGCTACGAATCGTTGAGGGCACTTCTGATGCACCCTTCGTCAAATTTGCAGCACGATTCGACCACCCGTTCGTGCTCCAGACCCGCAAAACCATCGAAAATGCCAAAACGCACCCCTTACTTCAACCCCCCATATCGCCAATTTCGGGTGGGGTAGAAAACCCGGCTAGCGTGACGGCGGTTGGTCCTGACCCTTACCTCGATAGTCCTGAGCGGAAAAGTCGCTGCGGCAAACGGTTTACCCGTGGGGAGTGTTAAAGTGAGAGTATTGCGTTCTTCGCCCGGCCTGCGCTGCTACCGAGCGCCTGGTAGCAGCAAATTCCAGCACCAAATTCCAGCAAATTTAAAGGCGTTTTTGGGACCTTTTTCGGTCGAAATTTCCACCCCGCCGCAGTCGAACAGCCAACCCCCTCCGAAAGGGGTGGCTCCGGGATCTGGCACTTTGGGACCTTGAAGTACAACCATGGGGGCAACTGCATGCAAAACGGCAACTTCCTAGCTTGAAAAACGTGGAAATGGCAAGCATCGGAAAAAGTGGGGCGCTAATTTTGACCGGCAGAGTAGTTGAAACCAAGTATGGGGCAAAATTAAATTGTCAGTTCTACCTCACAAACAATGACATGAGACCCATTTTGGGAATCGAGTCATGTGATTTGCTTAATTTGGTAAAAAAAGAGTGGAGCATCCAGTTTCTACAATAGACTCAGTGTTTGCCGTCCCTCTGACACAACAACCAGATAGCAGAGAGGAATTTATTAAAAAGTATGAGCATGTATTCACTGGCTTAGGTGAGTTCAAGCAAACTGTCAAAATATTGATTGATCCGAAAGTACAACCTGAGATGTGTCCATCACGAAGGTACCACTTCTCAATAGTGGAGAGACTAAAGTCAAAGTTAGCTGAAATGGAAAGTAGGGGCATCGTCGCTAAAGTGACTTATGAAATCCCAAAATTTGTCAGTAATTTAGTTATCAGAGAAAAAGCAAATGGAGATCTAAGGATCTGCCTTGACCCCCAAGTTCTGAACAAGGCAATAATCAGAAAAAAATATGTGATTCCTACTGTTGAGGAACTGGCATACAAAGTAAAAGATAAAGCAGTTTTCACAGTTCTGGATTTAAAAGATGGCTTTTGGCATGCCAACCTTGATGATGAGTCGAGTCTGTTATGTACATTCTCAACTCCTTTTGGTCTTTACCGTTTTAAAAAAATGCCCTTCGGTATCAGTTGTGCTCCAGAGATCTTTCAGTTCCTGAATGAGCAAGCATTCCAGGGCACAGGCATCGAATTGTATTTTGATGATGGGCTAATAGCTGGTAAGAATGAGGCAGAGCATGATGAGATCATGGCTAAAGTAATGGACAGGGCTGTTCAAGAAAACATTAAGTTTAATAAAGATAAAATACAGTACAGGAAAAGACAGGTAAAATTTATAGGGCAGATTTGGTCAAAAAATCAGATCACAGTGGACCCTGAGAGAGTAAGGGCTGTTACTGCGATTGAAGAGCCTAAAACCAAAAAGCAACTTCAAAAATGTCTTGGGACATTCAATTATGTCAGGAAATTTATTCCTCACATGGCAACAATTGCTGCCCCACTCTATCAATTACTGTCTAGTTCAGTTTCATTTGACTGGTTAGAAGTCCATGCTCAGGCTTTTCGGATCCTGAAAGAGAGTATTATGCGAGCACCTGTCCTTGCTACATTTGATTGTAAAAAGCCAGTGGTGGTGCAGTCAGACGCAAGCCAGTATGGCTTGGGATGCTGTCTGCTACAGGGCCAAAAACTTGTAGCTCTTGATTCCAGGCTCCTTACGGAATCTGAAAGAAATTATGCACAAATTGAAAAAGAGTTACTGGCTATGACTTTTGCAGCAGACAGATTTGCAAAATATGTCTGGGGCATGACAAATGTAACATGGCAAACAGACCACGAACCCCTAGTGAAAGTCTGTAGAAAGCCATTGCACTTAATTACCAATAATAAGCTCAAAAAGTTAATGCTAAAATTAGTAAAGTTTCAACCAAATGTGGTTTACCTGCCTGGTAAGGACATGCACATAGCTGATCTGCTCTCACGTCAGTGCCTCTCAGATCCTGTGGTCGATGATCCCGAGATGCTGGAGGAGGTTCACGAGGTGACTAAATATATTTCGATGTCCACTGACATTAAAGAGGATTTAAAAAGAGAGACAGCTAGTGATGCTGGACTTACAGCTGTGGTTGGCTACCACAAGCAGGGATGGCCTAAAAACAGAAAAGAACTAGTGTTAGAGGCACAGCCCTATTGGCAGAGGAGAAATGATTTATTTGTGAAAGAAGGGTTAGTAATCCTAACAGATAGGATTGTAGTTCCTGTCTCTCTGAGGTCAAAAGTTCTACGAAAACTTCACACCTCACATTTGGGTGTTGAAAAGACAAAAGCCAAAGCTAGACAAAGCCTGTATTGGCCTGGCATGTCAAATGACATTGTAACACTAGTGAGTGAGTGTAGAGTATGTGAAAGGCATAGCTCGAAAAATTTCAAGGAACCTTTGATACTTCATGAGATTCCACAATTACCGTTTCAGAAAGTTAGTCTGGATATCTTGGAATTTGAAAGGAAAATTATCTGGTAGTGGAGGACCATCTTTCCAAGTGGTTAGAAATTAAAAGCATACCTAGTAAAACTAGCACTGCAGTGATTGATGCAATTAGGTCCATATTCACCACACATGGGATACCAGAAATTATCTTTGGAGATAATATGCCTTTAAATTCCCAAGAGTGTCATGAATATGCTTCAAGTGTTGGGGCTAAAATTGTAACCAGTTCCCCTGAATATGCTCGGTCAAATGTTTTGGCTGAGAAGGGTGTTCATCTGGGAAAACAAATGCTGAAAAAGAGCAAGGATGAGGGTACACATTATTTGGGCCTGCTTCGTGAATATAACAACACACCGTTGACAGGAATGGATGTCTCACCATCGCAAATTTTGATGAGTCGGACATGCCGTACCTTGGTACCCACACTGGAGAGAAATCTTGAACCTAGAGTGGTTAATGTGCGACCAATCCTTAAACGTCTGCAAGAGAGGGTTAAGGCCCAGCATGATGCACATGCTCGCAGAAAGCAGGTTACGTTTAAAGAGGGTGATGATGTGGTGGTCAGAAGGGGCAAGACCTGGAAAAAAGGAAAATTTGTTAGCAAGCACCCTGCAGACCGTAGCTATGGAGTTGAGCTACTGGGCGGTGGTAGGATTCGTAGGAATACTTACCATCTAAAACGTTCAAACATAAACCCTGATAGGGTTGATACTGGTTACCATAACCAAATAGATATCGAGGAGCTCGTAGACAATTACTCAGCAGGGTTAAATCCAAATGTTGGACTTGAAAGTGAAGGTGTAAATAACCTCAATGTTGAACATGTTCCAGGCGCACCTGAAGGACCAGCTGCTCCGGCCAACCACGACCCGGCAGAAGTACGCCGGCCTGAGCTGGAGGCACAGCCACACGGGCGAGGCAGGACGTCAAAGTATGGACGACGCCTGACGCAGATCGCCAGATATGGAATCAATGATTTTTGAAAAAAATTAGGAAATTAGTTTCGAGCGACAAGCTCAAAGGAAGCAGAAGAAATGTTTGTTTATACCTACTGCGAATAAAGGGTTTATTGCAAATAATAAATCATGTGTACCAACCCTAACCTCCCAAGTCACCTACACCGACCCATCAGCTCGTCAGATGTGAAGGAGGGAGATGTTGTAGGTTGGCACCACTGGTGGGCTTGGTCGCCATTGGTCAAAGGGACCAGTCACGGTATAAGGTTGTGAGCCGATGAGAGTAGTCATGTGACGTGACGTAACTTCCGTCTTCTTGAATAGAGATCAGTCTAATGTCAACCTTCGCCTCATGTGTTAGCATTATTTAATCCACCAACATCCTAGTAATCCCTGCACCATCCGAGTTAGAACACCACCACTTCAGGGTAGGTTAGGCCTAGGCCCGGGGGGGGGGGGGGGGGGGCACGCAGGAAGACCGCACACTGAAGGCCTTCTGCGGTAATTAACTCGGGGACGTTTGGCTGTTGTGGGCGGAGGTGAGCAGGGTGGCTGCATGCGTGCCCCCCTCCCCTCCCTCGAGGCCTAGGGCCCAAATGCATCTCGGATCGGGTCGTGCGCGGGGTGTTGTCGGATGAGGGACGAAAAATGTTTGTCCCTCGGGATTTGCTTTACCGTCCGAATTTGCGTGCAGGGGGGAAAAGTTGTGGCCATCGTGCGGGCTAGGTTAGGTTAGGCCCGGCTCGATTACGTTAGGGAAGGAGAGGAAAAAAATTACGATACAGAACCGTCATTAAAGCAGATGATACTTTGGGGTTATATTTTCATGTTTTATTCCTATTTTCGACGTTGTGTTTGCCTGTACCGCTCTTGCCCCCCGCCCCTTTTCCTCTTTCTTGTGGGCCACGTAAACTTGAAATTGGTATTGCGTATGTTAAAATACTATTGCGCTGCCGCAACTAAGTGTTGCTTAATGAAGGGGGTTGTCACACATAAATGGCGTAGTTTTGTTCCCCGGTTTGGGGCTATTACGCCGCCCTGGCTTGCATTTTGGAGGGCGACGAAAATAAAGACATGCCACTGATGTGTGACTGCAGCGCTATGGCCCTGTGGACCCTGCGGCCGGGGAGCGCGTCTCGGTTCGGCCGGGCGGGGAGGGATCGGTGCCGGGGTATCCCTGAGTGCCCCAGGCGAAGGAAAGGAAGGGAAAGAAGTGTGTGTGTGTGTGTGTGAGAGAGAGAGAGAGAGAGAGAGAGAGAGAGAGAGAGAGAGAGAGAGAGAGAGAGTGAGAGAGTGTGAGAGAGAAACACGCAGCGGAGGCGCGGCGCGGCACGAAGAAGAGAGGGAGAGAGACTGAGTGAGAGAGAGAGAGAGAGGGACACGCAGTGGAGCCCATAGAGAAACCAGCGCTTCGCGGTAGAGTGGAAACGAGGAGGGATCTGCATTGATGCTTCATTGTGTGCCGCGTGCCCTACTGATCACCGTCCGACCCTTGGCTGTCCCTCGCTCGCCTGCGCTGCTACCTGCCCTCCCGGCAGAGGGATACCGCTTCGGGTGACCCGAAGGACCGGTGACGGACCCGAAGGACCGGAGGAGGACCCGAAGGACCGGCCGGGCCCCCCCTCCCTCACCACACCCACGCAGCCGGCCGCCCGAAGCGCGCGAAGCGCACCGAAGGCAGGGAGCCGAGTGCCGGCCGAAGGCGACCGAAGCGGTACCCCTCTGCGAGACGCTCCGAGGGGCAGGGTGGGCGAGGGCCAGGTAGAGGCACGCTACTAATCACCGCGTTTCCACTCTACCGCGAAGCGCTGGTTTCTCTATGGTGGAGCCAGGCACTAGTGTAAGCGGCGCGGCGCAGCGCAGCAACGGGGAAGAGGAGAGGGAGGGGAGACGGCAACGGCAGCAGTGCAGCGCGGCGCGGCATAGAGAAAATGGTGGGGGTATGTGCGGACAGCGACGGCAGAACGCGGCCCCCCCGTGCGGTATAATACTTATGCGTGCTGGCCTCCGCATGAGAGTACAAGCCGCTGATACATTATCTTTATATCATTGTTTCTTTGAAGGTGATGATAAATGCATCATCTGCTAAAAACGCAGGCGCAGCCCGCCACCCGGGCGCCGCCAAATCGGATGTGCGTACAGGAAGACAAAAAATTTGTGGTCATCCGTGCGGGCTAGGTTAGAGCCTGTCTTGATTATGTTAGGGCCTGGCTCGATTAGGTTAGGAGAGGGCGGGGTAGCTTAGGTAATAGATTAGATATTCTGAGTAAACGAAAAAAAAACGCGGGCGCAGCCCGCGTTCTCGGGCGGGCGAGGCCCGCCACACGGGCGGGCGGAGCCTGCCACGGGGGTCAGGGCCAGGGTTGTTAAAGTTAATTTACGGTTTAACGGCGTTAGGCCGTTAACGCTAAAGTTAATTAGCGTTAACGGTAGCGCGTTACGATTTTCGAATGCTCGTAACGATAACGAGTTACGTTAATTGGATTTGTTAACGCATTAGCGCCGTTAACGTTTACCGAAGCGTCATTTGAACCGTAATAAGTTGAGCAGTTGGTCAGTTTCACGACTGAAACCTTCGCTAAAATCTTCATTTGGGAATTCTCCCAGAAAGAACCGCTCTGCCTTCACCACCTATCCTTTTCCGCCCCTCACCTTCGATTATGTCTGCATCGACTGCACACCGGAATGCCCCCAGAATGGTAAAAATGGTTAAAGTTAACGGCGTCAATGCGTTAACGTAACTTTAACGCGTTCAGTTTTCAAAATTGCCGTAACTTTAGCGCGTTACGTTAACAATCCAAACGTAACGGGTTGACGTTAGCGCGTTACATTTCTAAATTAACTTTAACAACCCTGGTGAGGGCCGACCCCCCAGCGAGCGTAGCGAGTCACTCCATATCAGCCCAGCACCCCTACGATTGCCTTGCGATTGATTATTGCGGTCTCCTCACTGTATCTGGTCCACAGCAATACAGCTATATCCTGCTCATTACTGACCGTTTCAGCCACTTATGCCCACAAGACCACAGCCTCAACCCCCGCCAAGACGATTGAATGCTTGAAGCTGTTCCTGCAGAAAGGACTCCGACGAAACATCCATGACGACACAACCTACTTAAAGTCCCGCGAATTCCGAGACTTCCTGGAATCTTACATCATCCAGATTTCGGCTCCACGATATGCACAATGGGTCGTCGGAACCGTGGAATCTAGAGTGGGAATGCTTAAGGCCTTACTTGCTCGGTACTGTTCAAAGGAATCCAACTCATCGTACTTCCTGGACTTATGCATCTTCTTTGTCAACAGCGGTCACCTTGACAGCATCGGGACGTCCCACTTGAAGGCTATGTACGGCGTGCACCCCATATGGCCGGCTGACCTCCAACTGTTGCCTCCTAAGCCCCACGGGCAAAAAAAAGTTCGCTGGTTTAGCGAATTTTTCGCTGGTTCAGCGAATTTTATAGGTTGAATACGCGTCTCCAAATTTTCTCGCTTGCCCAGCGAATTTTTTTTCGCTGCTGTGTGACTGCTGAACTGAGCGCTCAATGTTCGCTAAAGAAGCGGACATACTTTGTATGGTGGGCATGCAAAGTTCACTATACTAGCAATCAAATGTCGGCGTTTTTAGTCCTAAATTCGAAGAAATCTAATTTTGATTTATTTTTGCACTTAAAACGCTGACATCTCAAAAACCGTATAAGTTACAGCGTTTTCCTTGAAATTTAAGCCCTTTAGAACCCTACTTTGGTCGAATTACCCTAGGAAATATTTTCAAAATTTTTCTGCAACATTGATTTTTGCTTCTGTAAGGGGCAGCTATGCCCCTTTCGGGTGCCCTGCGCGACTCCTTCCGGTGATCGAAAAAAAAAAAATGCGGAAGTCGCAAAGATCTTGTATTTTATTTTAGCATCCGAATTCGATCTCGCTCATTGACATTTTGTACTTCGCATTTTTTTGCCCCTGTCTAGGGGGGTAGGGGGTGATGTGTCGTAACCTAAGTGCTTAAGTTGGCAGCGCAGTAGTTCCGGGTTCCACCACCATGGTGCTAACTGGCAGGCGGGGGCGGGCCTGCGAGCCTGATACAATTCCGTAAAGAGACTTGAACATGGACACATCGCCTCCCCTGGGGCAACCCCAAGGAAAACTGAACTTTGGTGAGTGTCTATGAACTGTACCCTTTCCCCACGTCAGTCACAAGGAGTTGAGGAAAGAACAGTAAATATTTCTGTTTTGGCTTTGTAAGGTTAGGGTTGGACGCAAACTTCCCCCGCCTGGCCCGAGAAAGTGCATCCTCAGGCCGCGCGGAGTAATCCCGGCGCTGAGTGACCCTGCCAATCGTCAGCGAGAGCTAAGCCTCCACATTTTTCAGTCGGCTCGCAGTTGACGGCGTGACCTGTGCTGCTAAACTTTTCATACCGTTCGCTTCCGTATCCTTTTTTGTGCTTGTCTTCTTCTTATTTCCGGTCAAGCTCTACTCCCTACCCTATTTCGATGGTCTGACTTTTTCCATCTTCCGATTTCTGTAACATATGCACACAATATGCAATTCCGCTTCTCGTACGGTTGCTGCGCGTTGAGAAACTATCTCATAGTAGTTCGAGGGCAGGAGTGCTTTTTCGTTTATTTTTTGTAATAACGAACATAAGTGTTTATAATTTCACTCCGTATTGGATCTCAGCCCAGCACAGTATATCACCAGCAACAGGAACCAAAATTTATGCGGAAGTCGAAGGAAGTCTCCAACAAGTCCAAAGCACTTTATTCGTATTCACAGACGCACTGAAGAAGAGAAAATGAGGTATGAAGGCTGTTAGGAGGTTAAAGAATCAGTATTGATTAAGCGAAGTTGCGATGTCAACACTCTGCAATACCTCCCACAGAATAAGTACAGAATATAGTAAGCACGTTTCCCACGTATCGCAGTTGGACTCCAATGGTTAAAAGTATCACTTAACAATTGAAGTACTAAAGGTATTGCAAATTTTAGCGCTAAATGCACTAAATGAGATTTGGAAAAGAGTGAGTAGTATGCTTGAAATAAGTTCAATACGCATTGCAATAAAGGAAACCGCCTGTATTAAACAACGGTTTGATTCTCGCAATTTTACCACAATATTTGTTGACACATGCAGTTATTGAAGGCAATTACATAAAACCACACTCGTCAGCAGAATTAAGGGGCCGTCCACATATTATGTAATCGCGTTTTTGGGATTTTCGACCTCCCCCCTCCCCCATGCCAACAGACGTAATCAGCGGCCTGATTGCGTGATTGCGTAGGACGAATTGTCTTTTCCCACTAGCCCTGGAGCGCAATTGATGGTGTTAAACGCGCAGAAAAGCCAGGGTGCCACTTGAATCAGTAATTCGAACGATGTTGGCTCCGGTGGTGGATCCGTTGACTCCTCTGGTAACAGCGCTTCTGACTCCGCTGTTCGCTCTGTTGTTGACTCCGCTATTGGCTCCGGATTGTTGAGTGATTCATAGAAAGATCTAAACAAGAATCCAATTGAGTTAAGGTCAGGCAAAATTCACATGTGAGTTACTAATTTATACCTAATACTATCAAGACATTTAAATGTTTTCAAAAGAAATCAAAAACAGGCTCTCACACTGTGGATCTTAATTAGCGGTCCACTTTTTGCAGAGCGTGTCAGTTCGTTTCAAGTATACATAGAGAGTTTAAATTTGGAGAAGGCACGTTACAAGGTTCCCTCACTAGGGTACCAAAACAGCAATTTTGGTTCATCTCAGCCACCCCCTTGTATGGGACATGGTCAAAATATACATTTCAAAAATACCACTTCTGTTGTAGAAGTGATTTCCAAACACTTGGTAGAGGACAATTACCAGAAACACGCATATTAAAGTTAGACCTCTAATTAGTAGAGGTCAAAATCGTAGGTGTTCAATAGTAACATAATATGTAAATGGAAAATTTTTAGTGGTTTATACGCATATTTACAAGTTGTGGTAATTCGTGTAGAGATAAAAACGCTCCGAATTATGTAGAGGATTATGACGTAGCAGGTAATTCTAATCTTCGCTGTCATTAGATAATTTTTTTTTTTTGTAGAGGGCACGGCGGCCTCCCACGGGATAGTTATAAAACCCATTTCTGAGTAGAAAGTTGGAAAAGTTACAGTTGGTTTGGCATTATGGGTAAGTGGAAGTGCAAAATCTCGAGTTTCAACTTACTCGGACCACCCTTTAAATTTAGAGGGGCGGGTGGTATATTTTGAGGAAGGAGTGGAATGGTTCCGAAAGTGATCGGCAGCGCTAGCGATGGTCTCGGGGATTAAGAAAGCGACCGCCGCGACTCAGATCAACCCCTTCAAAGTGACGAAAATCCGAAAAAAACAAAACAACTTAAGAATTGAACTCGTTTAAAGATTACCTCATGTTCTCCCGTCTTTCCCGCTAGAGGTAGGAACGTGCGCAAGCCAGTATAGTAAGGTACCCTTTAAATGGGGGTGTTCAGGAGAAATATACGCCTTAGGGCGTATCTCTACAGAACATGGATACCATCCTCCGTGGCAACATACTGCACAGACAAGCCATGGAAATGTACTTGAACTGGGGCTGAGTGACCACATGAGGACCCCAGCCACGCCACACGACAGGCCATGCCAAAGGCTGCAAGCGTTTTGCCACCTCAACACTCAACGGCTCGGATCTCACTAAAGATAGGCTGTGGGCTGTGCAAAGCTGATCAGCCCCTGCAGTTGCTCTGCAGTACATTTGCATGGCCTGTGGTGTGGAATCTGTGAAGGGTGTAAGGTGTTCATATGGAGTACGCCATTCATATTTTGGAGAAAAAAGCATCAAAACCTGGGGGAAACGACAATGGCGTCTACTCCTCGAGAACATCCCCGATCTACAGTGTGGGTGAGGAGCTCGATTGCATGCGTTTCTAAGACGCATAGGCAAGGAGAGGGCTACAGGGGTAGCATTCTTACTTGTTTCTCGCTTGCACGAAGAAGTCGTTTAGTACTAAAATCGTCCTGGTAGAGAACCCAGGAACTTGGGTTAGTCCTGTGAGGTTCAGTACGTTCGTCACCACGTTGTCTTTAGTAGAAGGCTGTAATCTAAATCGGCCCTGTGCACTGCAAAAGTTTAATTCCTTTAAAATTATCCATTTAGACAACCAGCAACAGCAGGAAGTGAGCGCAACGAATCGCCACGTGAGCACAACGGGGCCAAGATGTTCTACGTGACTTGGGATCACCTATACCTCGCGAATAAATTATCAACCGTGCCAGATTTGGAAATCGAAAAATATACAATAATTGGCCATGAAGTCGGACTTGCGCTCTAAAGGAGGACATTACGCCGTTTTTAACTAAGATTGGCTCTAAATAGACAACCCGTACACGAAATTTTTCTTTCTTGTGTTCGAGGGGTAGGTAAGACGTTGTTAGTTCTGATTCTGCGAACACTTTTTAGATATTAGTTATAACACCCGTCAGAATGCTTTGAACTTTGCATTTTAGAGTCGACTAGTTCATTTTTCTAACTGCTTTTCGGGAATGTGGGGCTTTGAGTCGCCGATGCTCGCAGCATTTCGATACTAACTTTTGTGAATCTATATCCCTTTACCTTCAAGATGAGACCTCCAAATTTTTTTCTGGGAGGCACCTGGGTCGGTTTCGGAAAGCGATATTCAAAAGCGCCCTTTAGTCGGACACGCTAGTTTCGTCTGCAAAATAACAAGCTATTGGAGGTTTTCGGGCGCTGAGCGCGCGCGCATTAAGTATACCCTTTGCCAGCTCGGTCCGGCTGTCGGCTAGGGATGGAAATTTCCGGAGATTTTCGAAGTTTCGGAAATATTCCGGAAAATAGGAAAAAAAACGGAAATTATGGGGGAAAATTTTCGGAAATTTTCAAAATTTCAAATGGATTTTGTATTAATATATATAGCGAAGTGCGTGTATATATACATGTACACTGTTTTTACTTTGCCTGATTAGAAATACCGAGCACTGTTTCCGCAAAAGTGCCGATTTATTACGGTACCTAAAATAGTCGCCCACTGTTTGGATTAGGGATGGGCGATACTGTATCGATATGTCGGAATATCGATATTTTCTCCAAAAATGTCGATATTTTAGTATCGATACCTCAGCGTTTCGATATTTGTTGATATCGATACTTTTCGTTCGATACATCGAGCACGAGTATCGGTCAAGTTATATCGTCAATTATAGCCTATCCTATGTCTCGATTTTGGAGAGGGTATAGAATGTAGTACACTACTTCTTTGAATTCAACTTTTTTTTCTCTGTACTTTTTCCTTCGAACACTGTAATTCCTTAAGTTCGGAATTTAATTTTGAATTAATTGAATGGTTACTGCAACCATAATTATTTCATATTTCCTCTGTAATATATTTCTGGGACTTTGCTTATGTTACTTATGATCTGTTTAATTATCCACAACACGCCATATTTCCTCATTGCCCATCTTAGACTAGAGTAAATGTGTATTTTTTAAGAAATTCGATTTTTTGCGTGAAAAAAAAACATATATCGAAGTATCGATACTTTTGCCTCGATATATCGATACTAAATATAGAATCACCGATTCGATACCGATACTTCCGGTATCGATGTATTTGCTTTCGATTCCCATCCCTAGTGTGGATACAGTTTGTTTTATTAAAGATAACTTTCTCTTCTCCGATATTATCCTTCTAAAAGGTGGTCACTGAGACGAGCCCTCGTGCAGAGCAAATTTAATCGTCTGAGATCGAAAAACCGGATTGTCGCATGGCTTCGCGGGTGAAAAATAACGATTCCCCAACAATTTTACTTGTGTTTCAACATAGGTTTTGTGTGTCAACGTAAACATTTCTAGTGTATGCTTCGATTTCCAAATCGGGCACGGCCGATTTCTACCGCCGGGGTGACCTCCGTGACGATAGCCAACCCACTTGCGTCGAATCACACGAAAATCACGTCACACACGTGTTTTAACTTGTTCCGCGTTGTTCCACATTTGTTCCAATTTGTTCCAAAAAATCAGCACGGATAAGAGGGGTTGCAAAATAAGACCCTGGGTTGGCCATTAACATATTTTTGATATCCTACGAATTCACACAAAAATGAGGTCACACACGTGTTTGAACTAGTTCCGCATTGTTCCATATTTGTTCTAATTTGTTCCTTAAATCCAAACGGATAAGCGAGGTTGCCAAATAAGACCCTGGGTTGGCCTTTAACACATTTTTGATATCCGACGAATTCACACTAAATTGACGTCACACACGTGTTGTCACTTGTTCCGCATTGTTACACATTTTGTTCCAATTTGTTATTCCTATAATCCCGACAAATAAAAGAGATAGAAAAATAAGACCCTGAGCTGGCCAACAAGACATTTTAAAAATAGTATGAATTCACACAAAGATCTTGTCATACATTTGTTTTAACTTGTTCCGCATTGTTCCACATTTGTTCCTAAAATCCGGACGGATTAGGGAGGTTGCAAAATAACACCCTGGGTTGGCCATCAACACATTTTTGATGTCCTACGAAGTCACACGAAATTCTCGTCATGCACGTGTTTTAACTTGTTCCACATTGTTCCATATTTGTTCTTATTTGTTTCCTAAATCCAAACGGATAAGAGAGGTTGCAAAATAAGACCCTGGGTTGGCCATCAACACACTTTCAATATCCTAAAAATTTACACAAAAATCACATCACACATGTGTTTTAACTTGTTCCGCATTGTTCCACATTTTGTTCCAATTTGTTCCTATAATCCCGACGGATGACAGTGCTTGAAAACTAAGACCCTGGGCTAGCCATCAAGACATTTTTAAAATCGCATGAATCCTCCCCAAAACCTTGTCATACATTTGTTTTAACTTGTTCCGCATAGTCCCACATTTGTTCATTAAATCCGGACGGATAAGAGAGGTTGCAACACCCTGGGTTGGCTATCAACACATTTTTAATATCGTATGACTTTTCACAATAATGACGTCCCACACGTGTATTAACTTATTCCACATTGTTTCCAATTTGTTCTAATAAGTTCCTTAAATCTGAACGGATAAGAGAGGTTGCAAATTAAGACCCTGGGTTGGCCATTAACAGATTTTTGATATCCTAGGAATTTACACGAAAATCTCGTCACACACGTGTTCTAACTTGTTCCACTTTGTTCCACATTTTGTTCCGAATTCTTCCTAACATTCGGACGGATGAGAGAGTTTTCTAAATAAGACCCTGGGCAGGCCATCAAGACATTTTTTAAGTCTTATTTATTCACACGAAAATCACGTCACACGTGTGTTTGAACTTGTTCCGCATTGTTCCACATTAATTCACACAAAAATCACGTCACACATGTGTTTTCACTTGTTTCTCAATGTTCCACATTTGTTTCATCGACTTATGACTTTTTTTTTAAAAGCTTTCCGAATGCAGAATGATTCTAGGCACGGCCAAAGCGCACCCTGCTGGATATGAGCAGTGCGTCCTCTTTGACAACGCTTTCGGTTTCATTTGAATAATTCTGGGCACGGTTAACGCGCACCTTGATGGATAAGGGGAACGCGTTTTTGTTGAGAATTGTTTCACATTTTTTCCACCGAGTTAAAACTTCCTTTTCAAATTTATGCGAATGTAGGGTATTCCGCGGAAGCTCAGACCGAAAGTGGAAAAGACGGGAAAAGATGAAAAGGACAGCCGGCTTGGTTGACACGATATCGGTACCCGAAAACCGTCTAATGCACCGTTCGACAATCTTTTTCCGCTCAGCAGACAGCCAGTCAGGGAGCATGTGGCTAAAATTCGTGATTTTTGTGTAAATTCATAGAATATGAAAGAGTTGTTGATGGCCAGCCCAGAGTATTATGTTCAAACCTCTCTCAATCGTCCGGATTTCAGGAAAAATGTGGAACAATGCGGAACAAGTTAAAACACATGTGTGCCGTGATTTTTGAGTGAATTCGTAGGATATTTAAAATGTGTTGATGGCCAACCCAGTGTCTTGTTTTGAAACCTCCCTAAACCGTCCGGATTTTTAGAACAAATTGTGGAACAAGTTTAAACACGTGTGTCACGAGATTTTCGTGTAAATTCGTATGATATCAAAAATCTGTTAATGGCCAACCCAGGGTCTTATTTTGCAATCTCTCTTATCCGTTTGGATTTAAGGAACAAATTAGAACAAATATGGAACAATGCGGAACAAGTTTAAACAAGTGTGTGACGTCATTTTTGTGTGAATTCGTAGAATATCAAAAATGTGTTGATAGCCAACCCAGGGTCCGTATTTGCAACCTCTCTTATCCGTTTAGATTTAAGGAACCAACTAATTTGGAACAAGGTGGAACAAGTTAATACACGTGTGGGACGTCATTATTGTGAAAATTCATACGATATTAAAAATGTGTTGATCGCTAACCCAGGGTGCTGCAACCTCTCTTATCCGTCCGGATTTAAGGAAAAAATGTGGAACAAGTTAAAACAAATGTATGACAAGATTTTTTGTGTGAATTCATGCGATTTTCAAAATGTCTTGATGACCAGCCCAGGGTCTTTTTATTCAAGCTCTTTCATCCGTCGGGATTATAGGAACAAATTGGAACAGAATGTGGAACAATGCGGAACAAGTTAAAATACATGTGTGACGTGATTTTTGAGTGAATTTATTGGATAATAAAAATGTGTTGATGGCCAACTCAGGTTCTTATTTTGCAACCCCTCTAATCCGTCCGGATTTTTGGAACAAATTGTGGAACAATGTGGAACAAGTTAAAACACGTGTGTGACGTCATTTTAGTGTGAATTCGTAGAATATCAAAAATGTGTTGATGGCCAACCCAGGGTCTTATTTTTCAACCCCTGTAATCCGTTCGGATTTTTTGGAACAAATTGAAACAAATGTGGAACAACGCGGAACAAGTTAAAACACGTGTGTGACATGATTTTCGTGTAAATCGGCGCAAGTGGGTTGGCTATCGTCACAGAGGTGCCGGGGTGCCATCAGCAGGGGGTCAAGCATGGAGCCTGCAGGAGCAGGAGCGCTGCCAACCCCTGCGCGGACGGCGGCGCAAAATAACAGCAGTGCCTAAACTGTTTCCCATTTCGAAAGATTTTTCAAACTTGCACTTGACACAAACAACAAAGTATTTCGCAGAAACTCGAATAAATTAGAAGGAAGCACGTACGCCGAAACAAGACGCGGCTAGCATCAGAGCACGGGATGGCTGCTTAAGCGACGTTGGCCGTTCCTTTCTATTGATTAAAATTCTAGTGTATTTCCACCTGGTATCTAATCAATAAGTCCAAAGGCCTTGCCTATTTACGATGTACTGAAACACATCAGCAACAGCGTCCTTTAAAACGGGCAGCGTCCAATGTTTCTGCCTGTGTGTTTTAAACTGACTGGAAGGGCAAAACTGATGATATCAGTATCCCGAAGAAAAATACGTGTGTCCGCTTTTGGCCTCAACAAAAGGCCATGTACTCAGCTCAAATAGTATGTAGTTAAAAAAACGAAACAAGCAGTTGAACTATGCGTCGTCTAGGTTAGACATGGTGAACAACGGCGAAAGAATTATTACGAACTACATATATGCCCCGTATGAAACGAATAGCTGAATATCGTCCTCTAGTCGTCTTACAGAGGTCTTGCGGCAAAGACGACGTCGCGGCGGTAGTAAGAGCAAGACAAGAGCACGATAAGATGACTTCGAGACGAATGCCGCAAGCACATCGTGGTCTGAATCCGGTCGTCGTCTGACCTCTTTCTCGTGTGATTGCCAACTGAAAACGGTGCCTTTTTTGACGAGCGTAAGCCGACATTCAGACGAGATTCAGACGAGGCGAAAGAAAAGGCGAAAAAGTTGACAACGCGGCCTGGGACCGAACTGGCGAGTATAACCGTGGGAGTCGGCTACGCTGTCCACCTGGCCAGGGCGAACATCGCTACGGGTTAATGCAGACACATAACACATGTTACGGTTAACACGGAGTGCAGTAATTGGTGCTGTATTAGTAACACCTAATTTATTTTTGTATGATTGCTTGTACACGTCGTATTTTTTCTAGATACCAACGGGTACGTGCCCATGTCCCATGTACCCATGTCAGGGTTTGTGTCTGTGTCAGCGCACGTCATTCTTCTCTTTCACGTGTCCAGTCGATCGAAGCGGGCGCCTTACGCTAGGATAGGACGCGCTTTGAGTGTGCTTCGCAGGCATCAGTCCGTAGCGATGTTCGCCCTGGCCAGGTGGGTATCGTAGCCGACTCCCAAGGCAATATTCGGCAGATCGGTCCCAGGCCGCGCTGTCAACTTTTTCGCCTTTTCTTTCGCCTCGTCTGAATCTCGTCTGAATGTCGGCTTACGCTCGTCAAAAAAGGCACCGTTTTCAGTTGGCAATCACACGAGAAAAAGGCCAGGCGACGACCGGATTCAGACCACGATGAGCTTGCGGCATTCGTCTCGAAGTCGTCTTACCGTGCACTTGTCTTGCTCTTACTACCGTCGCGACGTCGTCTTTGCCGCAAAGACCAATGTCAGACGACCAGAGGGCGATATTCAGCTATTCGTTTCATAAGGGTGCGAACCGATAGAGTATTCCGCTGAACCCCAGAACGGAAGTAGGAAGAAGGCAAGAAGTACTAAAAGATGGTTGGGGGGGGGGGGGGGGGTGGAACTGTGTCCGTTTCGGTCCAACACGTCCCAACGTCCCCCCTCGCCCACCTTTATGTACTTCTTGCCTTCTTCTTACTTCCTGCGATTTCTGCAGCGTTGCCAGCCTCTGATTAGCAGCGCAACCAGAGTATCTCCACCACGGCGAAGGCCAAGGGGCAGCGTCAATGCCTCACGTACAATAGTCTACAGGCAGCATAGAGGGATCGTGTAGGAGAAACCGGCATCCAACGCTTTGTACTCACATCGCAAATTCAGTCCATTCCTGGATCATTAGTCTCAGAAGTTTGGCCGAATTTCCACCGTCTTCCAAATACCAGGTTTGCCTCAGTTCTGCTGGAGGTATGTTGAATAGGTAGCCGAGCTCGTCTGCATGGGTAGCCCCTGCAATAGAAACAATCAATAATCTACCTCGTTGCTCCTGCTGACATCCCGGAAAATGGCAAGAAGATTGCAGGAGTATCAAGCTCTGTCTTAACGTTGTCATCACTTCGTATTGTGCGTGCGCCTATTACCGGTTGAAAATTTTTTAAACGGGGCCCCACAACGGAAGACGATCACTCGTTCTGCACCTCTCCTTTACCGCACCACATATAGCGGATCGGGTACTGTGCTTGGTGTGGTGTAATTGTTAGGTTAGGTTACACATCCGTCCACAAGGGGTTTTTAGCGTATTTTTGGTCTCAGATAAGGAAATGTCCTAACATCGCATTCCACAGACAATTTCAGAAGTATCGATGTCAATATGTCCGTAATGTCGAGCACAATGCCCAGAAAGTCATAAAACGTTCGAAAGTGTTGAGCAACTGTCCGATGTTCGAAACAAACACCAGCGTTTATTCGGTTCGGGTTCGTTCGAGTTTTCGAACGTCCTTTCAGCCATAGCTCGTGAAATTAGGGCTGACAGTCTTACCTGAATCGTTGAGTCCAAGAAACTTCTTCATGAAATTGAAATCGCCATCCCCTACAAATTTATATACGTATAGGTTAGCATTGACGTGTTCCTGTTTAGTGAACATATCAATGAATCTGTGAGTCGCGAGGCCCGTGAAGATGTCTCCGAGGTACTGCAAACAAGTAACAAGTAACCACGCCGTGAGATGAAACAGTAGTATAGACCGGACAAACATGCACACTCGAGTCAGCTGGCAGCAACTGGCGGACCTGAGCTGGGACGATTCTTGGCTCATGGCCATGGACAGGAGCTACTGCCTTGAAATGCGTTTTCAATCATGCAAAAGTCTCTCAGGCCCAAAAATGGGGCCGTCCAAATATTACGTAATCACGTATTGGGGATTTCCCCCCCCCCCCCCCCCCCGGCCTGATCCTATCCCCTCCTCAAGATTACATTCTTCACAATTTTTCAGAATGATTTTAAATGGGCCCGGGCGACTCAATCGAGTGCGAGTGCGTGCAGTATCGGGGTAACTTCGACGCGGTGCCAAAATTGATGCGGATAGAAAACACTTCATTGCTGAGTGAAGCGAAGCTCACTGTGGGAGACCGTTTCGCTACCTCCAAAACTCGTCGAATTGAAACTGTCCCCGAAGTATAGTTACGAACTAGATATTAGTCTTTTAACAAACCGCACTCTAAGGGGCCGTACCAATATTACGTGACCGATTTTGGGCCGCTTTTTGCCCCCCCCCCCCCCACTCGTGACGTGGATAACCCAACCTTTCCATGTATTTAATATAGGGCGTAGTATTTGGCTTTGACCCCCCCCCCCCCCAATGTGGTCACGTAATCTGGATACGACCCCTTATATGCGTGAAATGTTCTTGTTTCATCACGTACCTCATACGTGCCGCTCTCAGGCTTTAATTTGCGCTTGTCGGTTATATTGTACGCAGTTTTTATTCTAGCACCAAATCTAAGCAGAGCTTTTCGTATGTCGGGTTTAGTGTCGTTTGGCTTGACGAACTCTTGAAGTCCGAGCAGTTTCGTCGTGGCGGCAAAAGGATTGACGTTTGTTGGCAAATAGACCCACGGGTTCCTCATCAGGTTTCTTCTCATGGCTCTGCCGCGGAACCCTGAAAGTTTCGTAAATAACAATTATTTGTCTTTAAGAGAACAGTACCGACAAGACATTTAAGATGTGTTTCATTCACGTCCCTAACCTCCATCCGTCGGCGTATCTCGTCACGTCTTTCGGCCAAAATTACACACTGTGATGTAAGTGGTACAGTCGTTGTAACTACTGCCTAATAAGACGCAAGGTCCCTTCCAGGACTGCCCGTCCACTACTTCCTACCTTTTACACTGAATTATGCGACACAAAAGTGTTGAAAGCCACGTGCAATACTTAAGGTACCGCGACTCTAAAGTTACACTTTACATTTAAATTGCGTTGAAAGCGTTACTACATTTAATTTGCTTGAAACACATTCAGTACAGTTACCCCCCCCCCCCCCCCCCCCCGGGGCAGAGAACTTAAGATTTTCTGAGGAGCGTGTGGCATGCATAGATAAACTAATAGTAATAGTAGTGATATTACCGGCAAGTTTTTTTCAAAGTTGCCGTTACCTCACTAGTTTTCGGACAAAACAGTCAAATTCAGACGTGAAAATATTTCAACATTAGCCTGTTTGGTGTTCCAAATAGTGAAAAATGATTAATGCTGTCCTTACAATTGCAGAAAAAGTCCAATTAACTATTAAAAGTGCCCTTGACAAGTAGTTGCAAGACTCCAAGCACTTCAATAAAATTATCTTTCTCCTGGCTGGAAGATTGCCTTAATCATATTCAGGTCTATGAAGTTAAACTGCACCGGACCAGCCTGCCACGAAATCGTCATGCGGTCGGTTAGTCTTTGGTTAGTGCTGTTAAGCACAACAATTAGTTTCACGAGTATCGGCACACACAACTTTTAAGTTAAAAAAAAAAAAAAGGGTTGGCCAGCAAACGCAACAGAAGTGCATCTTACAAGCGTTTTTGTCAAAAATTCCAGTGTTTCCAATCATTTCCGACCCCTCGGAAATATTTCGGAAAGTTTCCGGAAATATTTCCAAAATTTCCGGAAATATTCCCGGGCCTTCAATCTCTACTCGGCGTCACTTATTAGCGATTAGTCATTTGAAAATGGTCATTTTAGAATGGCTGAGTCATTTTCAAGAGTTGGCAGCACCTGCTGCTAATACCAAGTTTGCTTTTTTGGCAATGCGGCAACTGTCCTCTCGCTGTTGCAAGTAGAGAACCCGTTACGCAGCAAACCTGTGTTTCGAAGAACTTTCGCAATGATCCTGAATTTTTCGCAGCGTGTCAACGCGTGCACTGTGTTCAAAACCCAGGCCACTAAGGCGTTGAAACCACTTTCAAGACGCCATAAGGCAACAAGTCTCCTGGTTTTTGGACACCTCGATTTTACAGTGTACCTGAGTATACATATGCGAAGAGTCCCTCGCGCTCAGCTATTCCGACTACAGTTGGTACGGCTCGCCCAGCCCTTTTCATCATCAATGCTTCAGGGTCTTCCGGCAGGAAAGGTTTTGCAACTTTTGGATCAGGACTTGGTGTAAATGCGGGATAGCCAACCGCTAGTAGATCCTGGAGGACACAACAAACCATACAGAATGCCAAGAGATTATGACAAGTATTATAAAGTTTTTGTGTCCACGAAGTGTTTCAAATTTAAGAGCAAAAGAACATATATGCACTTCTTTTCTGGGAGTCGTAATAAAATCTATTTACGGGTGATTGGCGACCAAAGGGGCCGTTCATAAATTACGTACGTGATTTTCGCCCGTTTTCAGTCCCTCCTCCCCCCCCCCCCCTCGTACACTGGCGTACATTTCGTGTGACCCCCCCCCCCCCCCCCCCCCCCCCGATGTCCGTACTTTTAAGGACTGTTTTTTTAAACGAGGTCCAAATGCGTGGAAATTACGATATCGTTAAAATCAGTTGCTTTCCGTAGGAAAATTGCTTTTTCGATAAAAACGAGCCTTTGTCGGTAGCTTTGTTCTGTCAGAATTATGTCAATTCTCATACGAAAAGGCGTTCGGAACCGAACGCTTTTCCTTACAATTTTTTTCGTACGTACTTCTCATTTGACCCACCCCCCCTCACGTACATTTTAGTAAAAAACCGATGGACCCCCCCCCTAAAAACGTGTACGTAATTTATGAACGGCCCCTAAGGTGACCTGAGACTTACATCTTCAAACATCATACGGCGCGTCGCTCTAACTATCTCGGTAGCACTGCGCGTTTTAATCTCCCTCAGTATCTCAACTGCTGAAGTCTCGTTCGGTCTCGCGCCCTTTACGAGCGTATCGAAGAGTCGTTTCGCCATGATTAGGTGCCACTCCTGGTATGCAAAACTACACAAGGCGCTCCCACTCTGCATGATGGCCCTGTGAAACAGCGGCGGTTCTCCGTCTGCGGAGCGGAACAGTAGACTTCGTCACAGCACTGTCGTAATCCATAGTTTCAAGGGTGCTTACGGATACTTTTCCCAGTGCATGAAACTTCTATGCAGGGAAATTTCAACGAGCCTTTTTAGCCCGTCCCGACACGTTTCTTTGGAAACGGCAGGAGCCGGGCTTATGGTCTGATGCCGACTGTTTGTTCGTTCGGGCGGACGTGTGTACGCCGACTTATCGTTCACAGAAAAACTTCAAATTTGGAACGTAGAATCACACACGGTGGCAACAACTTTCGATTTATATCGCATTTGCGATTAATGAAAATATATCTGTTTTCGTTTTTTAAGGTTAGGGTTGGCCGCCGCGCGCACGCAATACCATCGCGGCACGCACAAGGTCGGGCTCAGGTTAACGATTGTAATCGTAACAAATACATCTGCTATCGGGCACTTCTTAGGAGAATTGAGGCGGGGGGCCGAAGGCCCCTGCAAACGCCGCCGGCAGGCCAAGCTGGCCAAGTCCCCCTGTCGAACCGAGGTGCCGGTGGAGCGCAGCGGAACTGGCACCGAGGTTTGACGGAAGGGATGGCACAGCTTGTTATTTTCCGAATCCGGTTGAGCAATTTGGAAGGGCAGTACTCAATGTTTGCACTCAAAGGCACTCATAACCTAGTTCGCCCATTCGGCTGACGCCAACAAGTACTGCGGCGGGGCGCGGCAGTGTCAGATGCGGACAGACACCGGGCGAAATAGGAAACAAGTTTCTGCGATTTTTCGGCGTCGATTTTGCGTTTTTTTCGCGCTCAATTTTGCGGCCATTATCGCTCCATTTTGCGCCTACTTTGCGAGAAAAATTCAGCAATTTTGCCACTTTCAGCGAGTAATTTGTACCAATTATGGGACTTTTGCAAGAAAATGTCACCAACTTCACTACTTTTGGGATTGTGTGTCCGGTCGCTGCGTCCGTTTGCTTGGCGCGCCACCGCTATTGACACATCATTCTACCCTCGAATCTTGTCAATTTTGATACCTTTCTTTGGAGGGCCAACCACCCACTCCACGGCCTCCTCCTTCTTAACTTCGGTCAGAAAACATGATTAAAAAAATGTTGAAAAATTTACGGTCGCTCCCTCCGCGAAATTCAAAGTGTCAGCATGTGCCCTGTGTCAGCAACTGCCCCACCGTCCCATAGCGGAACGTGTGACATCCCACTCCTATATTACAACTGGTATTGGACAGGTCGGAGACGGAGTAATACACGAAAACTCCCTGTGCTCGTAGGCGTCTGCAAACACGTAAGGTGCGAGGACCGGACCAGTGATGATCACCCCTAGATATCGTTACCTGGCAGCCGTAGAAACTTCTAAATCGATTCATTCGGCGGAGGAGTGGGATAGTCTCACTCAAAAACTTCGACAATTTTTGAAACCGGGGTTAAAGCAGGAGATATCAAAACGGACCTACCTGGATTTGAATACAGAGTGTGGAAATGCACTGACGCTGCTCCTGCCGAGTTCCCGAAAATGGTTACGTTGTCCTTGTCGCCACCGAAATTAATAATGTTATCTTGGACCCATTTGAGAGCTAAGCGCTGATCCCAAAGTCCCATGTTTCCGGGGGCGTCCTCGTTCTCCAAGTTTAGGAATCCTGCGAATAGAAGATACAAAGAAAGTGTGAATTACATGTACAAATAGGTTCGCAGCACACATTAACGTCTTTCATTGAAATTTGGCTGTAAAACGGGTGTTTTGTGCGGGAGTAGTAGAGTAAGAGGACCAGTGATGGTCCTCCTGGGAGACCCTCTGGAGCAGTAGTGTCCACTCCTGGATCTCGCTACCAGGCAGCCCTAGAAACGTCTAAATCGATTCATTTAGTGGAAGGGTGAGGTCTAACAGTTATTGATAATTAGGCGAAGCAGGAGAGAGTCAAAAGGGCCATCACTGGTACCCTTATCCTACGCTACGAACGGTTTCTTACCCGAACGTTCATACGATTTGTCTGTATGATTCGGACGAGTAAACATCCGTACTACGGGCACCAAACATCCGTAATAGAGACACATTGGTATTGAGGACTAAGAGGTAACACGATGCTTGAAGTTTCCGACTCACAGGACAGGACAGTGTTTCGTGGGACAAATAGGGCTCGGGCAGGCTTGGTTCAACTTGGGCCAAGATGGCGGATATGATCGAAAGGACTGCATAAAGGCAAAAGGTCATCACCCGGTTTCAGTACGCAACCCTCCAAACAGAAATGTGAAGTGGCAACCTGTTTAAAGTTTGCAGAGCTGTCTGACGTACGGAAACATCGTCCTGAGGGTCTAAATGAGTATTTTAAGATCGTGGTAGCTGACATTCGTCTATTTCAATGCCGTCAACTCCAAAGGCAGAAGAGGGTAGGCGGCGGTGCAAGGGTTAACTATCAAAGATGTCAATTACCAATCATAAGATAATTTTGATTTCTAAATCAGTTGGTCTCTACCGAGCCAGAAATGAATTCTCGATTCAACGTCGACGTCGTCGAAATCCTGTCCATGCCGAGTTATAAGTCGACCACCGAAGATTTTCGAGTGCCTTCTATTTGTTGACGTTTTGTCGAATCGACGTCGAATCCACGTATGTGCTTTAGTTACCGCAAATCAGAACACTTTGGTATATGGGCATTGTGCCTGGTGCTGGTTTCAGTCAATGATTAATAGTTACGCCATGTAGGTGCGCCAATAACGCAATTATTTTTGATGATTTGAATTTTGCCGCGTTTGGTCTTCATTCCCGAGCAGATAGTTATTTGCTTCAAGATTATGTCTCTCTGAGGTCCACAGTACCGCTCGTTTGGTGCAGACGCATGTGTCGCTCCTTTAACCTTCTCATATGCATTTCACAGCTCGCCGCGAGGTCTTGATAATACAGTACAAATCTAACCTGAGTGACATTCGCGGAGCCTTCCTTTCGTTCGATTGATGCTTCAAGCCTCTTTGGAAATACTAAAAGCACGACCCCCCCCCCCCCCAGTAAACAGCCAGCGCCATTTTAGCGCTTTTGAAGATCACATTCATTGGCCTAACTTAACCGTATGCGCTAAAATAGCGCTCTGTTGACGGTGGCTGTCTACTGGTGGCTTGCGTTGTCGATCTGGTCGGTTCTCTCGACGTCGAATCGACATCGACATGGAGGACAAAACGTCGTCGATTCGACCCCCTGAAGAAATGCTTATTCCGAACTTAGCTTACCCAACGGTCCAAGACGGTAGTTAAAAGTGACGAGCACCACGTCATTCATCATGAAGAAATCGGGTCCAAGTTCTTGGTCTTCGCCCGAACCCCATTCAAAACCACCCCCGTGGATGTACACCATGACCGGGTATAGGCGTAAGACCAATGGAATCACAACGTTTGTGTACACATTCAGGTATAGGCAATCCTCCTCTCCAACTATTGCATTACTTCCCAGATAAAATCTTTGTGGGCATTGGTTCCCGGGTGAGATATCACTATCGATAGTCGGTGTCATGGTCGGTGTACGTTTTTTGGCCAGAGGTACGGGGCGCTGCAAAAGCAAAAGTTGACACATAGCGCAATGTTTCACTGGAAGACAAAGCTTCAAACACATAAATTTCTACGAAAGCCTCTTCGTATTGCGAAGAACTCGGCCAAGAAAATGCCTTTGCAGTACGAACAATCTTTTCGCAGACATGAAAGAACTGTCCGGGCAGGCTGCTTGGCTTCCCAACAGTTCGGCGAGCGTGCAAGGTGTGGATGGACACCTCATGGTAAGCTTAATGTTATACAAGAAAACTCAGGTATACATACATTTTTATAAAACTGTAACCAATTTTTTTAATGGAACTTTGCCTGTTTAACTTGTCTTCGTTATAACATGAACAATCATTATTTGTCCTGTCCACTCAGGTACAACCCCTAGACAAAGTTTTATCTCTTGAGAGGAACTGTTCTCTTAAATTGAATCTTCTATCAATTTCTTTGCCCAGACCTACGCCCATCTTGCCACCCCAGCTCGCAGTCTGGACGAAAGGTAACCTAGCTTCACTATCAAAGATGTAGATATAGTGAATTACATTCTCATTACAGTGCCTTTGTGGTCCTCGACCAAGCACATCTGCAGGACCAATACTGTTACTTTTACAAAGACAACTTCAAATTGATAGGGAGCCAGTTCCTCCAACCATTTGGCCAACTAACCAGTGCGCTTTTTAAAACTTCTTAGCCACTGCAAAGAAGCGTGATCTGATTTCACCAAGAATGGTGCTCCTGTTAAGTAATGATCGAATGATTTTACTGACGCAACCAGTGCTGACAATAGACGATTCGGTTGCGACTGCTGACGTCACCACAAGAAGATGAAAGGAATAACAAGCGCTGGTTCACCAGTCATCACTGCGCGCGCAGAGACCATCTTTAAGGAAATAAATGCGCTGCGCATACGCTGAAAAGGTCAGCGTATGTTATCCATTTTATCTTCCGATACAGGTGACGTCAGAAGTTGCAACGGCATTGTCCATTGACGGTGGGTTGCACAATAATTTGTTTGTGCTGGGTTCAAGACTTTTTACCATTATGATGCAGTAGTCTTCCTATTCTACTCTATTAGCGGCGCGATCAGTGCGAGGGCGCGCGAAGTTCAAACTAAGGAATAGTTCTAAAAAAATCGAAAATCGGTCGCATGAATCGTTTTTTCGATTAAGTCGAAACGCTCAATCGATTTGAGGTGTCGATTTTCGATTTGAATCGGAATCGAATAGACCAACCCTTGCATAGCATCGCTCTTACGTAAGTTGCAACAAATCCGTGCAACTGGCAAGGCAAACCTACCTTGAAGCGCAAGGCACCTATAGGAGGTTCCGCGTATGGGATTGCTTGGTACGCGGCATACCGACGGCCTGTGACGGCGCTCACTTGGTAGCCTTGCACTCGTCCACTAGTGGTCCAGACGGTAAACAACGGCCGTCGTTCCGATGAGTCTCTGCTTTGCCGTCCAGCGCTGCATCTGTGAGAAGAGCGCGAGTTACGGTTAATTGGGTGCAAATTGTGTCAATTTTCGGGTAAAGGAATGTTATTTGCCTGTCCCGTATTCAGATGATGTTAAATTCATTTTCACAGCAGAATCTCTTGATGTGAAGCGGAAGAGAGGAGGGATAATCGGAAACCCTCCTCTTTCGGGAAGGATGGAAAGCTGATTTATCAGTAGACCAAAGTAGCGTATCATCCAGGCAAATCAATCTCTGATAGTTGAAAGGGGTTTGCACATGAATTCTTCGACTGAGAAAATGAAATATTGAACGGGGAACGACAGCGTTCCGTAAGCTCGTCAAGAAAAATAGGTTTTTGACGACGGCAGCGTCCCATCGAGAAAAACCCGTCGAAACGTCAGAAGTATAACTGGGTATGCCTTCCTTCCAGGGGCATGCAACCAGGGAACTGCTACCTCCAAGGGGTCTGTCACTGTGGTGTAAATGCAGTAAATGGCGGTAAATGGGTTAAATGTACATTCGGCGGACACTCTCCAACGTAGTGACGGACCCCTTGGGTATCTCCTTCCAGGGCAATAAGCAGCCAGAACTATCTACCTTCCACGGGCAAAGCCAGGACACATGCATACCTCCCAGGGGCAACCAGGAATACATACGCCCTCAGAAATCCAAAAGTAGGTTTAGGCATATTTCTGCCCCTTTCAGAGTCAGTGAAGGAGGGGAGTGTCTGCAGAGTGCGTGCCATGAGATGTGCCACACGTCAACGCTGCGTGCTCTCATCTGCACACTGCACAGTGTGCCGATGGCGGGAGAGGAAGTGAGAGGGGGTTTCAAAATCGTGCTCGGTGGTCGGCGGCGCCGAGGGCCAGCCGCTTAAATAGTATAGTCCGATGCGCTATTCCGAGCAATAACGATAGCAATTGCCCCATAATAACAAACTGATATTTGTGGAAGTAGTGCAGTTCGGCATTCCTCTCTCGCAAACCCTACACGCACCCTCCCTACCCTGCCGTTTCTGTGAGTGACACTTCGCTAGATGCCTTCTTTTAAAAAATACTATCCCACTGTGTGAGATACTGGTAGGCCCGGAGTTTCACGGGGGTTTGGTTAAATTAAACGTTAAGTTTATATTTTGTTCCTTTTGGTTTTGTTTGCTTTCTTTTATTTTTTAATTCATGGAATGAAGATTTTGGTTGAGCCTTGTTTCACTTTTGGGGTGGTTCGGGGTGGTTTATATCTTCTTCGAGAGGGAGTAGTTGAAGAGCTAGGGCGTCTAGGTAGCGGTCAGTGTAACGCTTCTCATACGCGGGCCGCCTAGCGCTAGCCTCCTGCAAGGCTCTCGCACTGTTGTCCCCACCACCGGTACCGAACGGTCCTGACTAGCGTGGCCTCGGCTCGCCACATCGACAATGGGTACCCGGCAAAGGCTACGCAACAAAAGAGAAGGACGTCCGATTTGGCTGTGCTCTGGAGAAGGACAGAATGACACTGAGTCAGGCAGAGGTTGCTGATGCAGCCTGCTGACGAGTCGAGCATAGCTCGACTAGAGCGGTTTTAACAGTGGCCCTGTCTCTTGCTATCACCATTGGATGGAAAGAGCAAGCCGAAGTTTGAAGTGGTTTTTCTGATCACTACGATATTTTTTGAATGTAACAGCACGCTAGACTATTTAGTAAGACTTTTGTCCGTAATTCTGTTAGACGGATTTTTGATTTTTTTAGATCGTTTTGGTTTTGGACTAGTGGTGCCTGTTGACGAGGTGCTCTGTCTCGTACGTTCCCCATTGAAAGGAGTAAGAGAGCCGACTTTAAAACTCGTTTTTAAACGGTGTGTGATATTTTTGAAGTGTAAAAACACGTCACCGTGTCTTGTACGAGTACCCTTCGATAATATGGAGAGTTTGAAAAACTTCTGTCAGAGGGCCATATGGGGCTATGCTTCCAAATAAAAATAAAAAAAAAACCAGTCCAATCTGACGAAACTATAAGGCAACTCCGTTTCACTCCGTGCCTAAAAACTAATCCGTCTTCCCTGAACTTAACACTTTACTTCTTTACCTTAGTGTTAGGGGTTCCGTCTTGGTTCGGTAGCTGAGCCGCAGCAGACAGCGGGACATGAGTTGCAGTGTCAGCAAGTGTCGCGAGGTCCGGCCGGGGGGACCGAGCCAGACCGTGAACACCGAACCAGCCTCGAGTGGGGAAACACGCGCGTACCCGCCGCGAGCAGAGGTGAGCAAGAAAGCTGAACCACCGAATGTGAATGCATGTAAAGTGGTGCCGGAACAGACGGAAGAGCAGCATCGCAAGGACGTATGTCATGTCTTCTCAATAGGGTATTTCACTACATCCAACCCGGAACCAAGGAAGAAGATAGTGACTGCCAAAGCTGTATCCGGTATGACAAATCGCAAGTGGAACAACATGTCAACAACACCGTTGTGAGCAGACTGTCAACGAGGTTATGAGGGTCGTTCGCAGACAACGGTAAGTACCAGCACCCACATTCATGCCCCGGCGGAGGACTTTTCATGTCTCTCGCGACACTTTTCCCCCGACTTCCTCGAGGATAGTCACTCCAGACAAAATTAAATACAAGAATCCAACATGGCGGACGGACGCCAGCGCGTGGGCGTTCCACGGCCTTGATTTTTCAAAACGGATACTGCTTGCGGCGTCCTTATGATCTTCTCTGGTTCCGGTCTGGATACAGTGAAATACCCTATTCCCTCCTCCCGCCTGTCCCCGCACCCCAGATCGCGGGCCTAACATTAAAGAGGTACCCTCTTGATGTTATGTTTCTCCGACCTACTTCGATTGTCTTTCGGAGTCGGATGTTTCTTGTACGGAACGCCGATTAGTATTCGCAGAAGGTAGTCCCGCTCACCACAACCAATCTACTTATTCGGCGAATAGTGTATTCCGGAGAAGAGCCGAACCGGAAATAAGAAGTTACGCAGAATCACAAAAGCGGATCTAGTATGAGGGGAACCGCAGCAAAGAGTATCTCCGCCACGGCGTCAGCCACGAGCCGACGTCACAAATTTGGAGGCTTAGCGCAGCATGCCAACCGCGCGACGTCAGGACCTTCTTCCGAGGGTCCCGCGGAAGGCGTTCTGCGCTGTGTGACCCTACTAAATGGTCGTGACATATCGTCAGCGAGAGCTAACTAAGCCTCCAAATTTGTGCCGTCGGCTCGTGGCTGACGCCGTGGCGGAGATACTCTTTGCTGCGGTTCCCCTCATACTGGATCCTCTTTTGTGATTCTTCGTAACTTCTTATTTTCGGTTTGTCTCTTCTCCGGAATACACTATTGACTCCATTTGCACATCTTAAACTACATAATTTTACGCGCCTTCACAGTTACAGTACCAACAATCAATATCCCGGTATGACCGCGCAGTCACTGGTACCGCCGGCCGCCTCACCCGCCCCGCGCCCGCTGTAATTGTCTACGTGAGGGGCTACACAACCGCTCTCGTAGATAATTACCCCGGCGCGTCTGCCGCACCTGACGCGCCCGTTCGCACAGCCCCGCGCCACCGCTCGCCCCCGGTAGGGTGTTTCACAAAATGGAAATTGATACTGACTCGACCGCATGAAGGCGCGCCTTTGTCTAGAATGAACGTCTTCAGGTGTTTCACAAAATGGAAATTGATACTGACTCGACCGCATGAAGGCGCGCCTTTGTCTAGAATGAACGTCTTCAGAATTTGAGCGAGATCGGACGACGTTTAGCCGGTGCTCAAGTCGCTCGAAGTTTGTGTGCCATGTATAATGTGAGCACCTAACGTCACTTCTCGGTCCTTTTTTGTGACCGCACCTGGTTGCAGATCAATGATACCCGGTGTGTAAGTTCTTAGGGGTATCCTGCACCCTTCAAAATGGAAAATAAGGCAACCCGTCGACTCATGCACCGTTTACAGCCCAGAAATGTTTGAAATGTCTAATTTCAAATTTTCCAGAATTTGGAACATTACTTCGAATGCCTTGCTTTATAGATATTGTGGAAGACCCTATTAGGATGCCGTTGCAGCCCTTTCTGCATTTAGCGCACTTAGTTTCATCTGAAAAATGGAAAAAACCCCGCCTGGCGCCTGAAGGGTACACAGCAGTCTGACGTGTGTCGAGATCCTGCCTACCCTCCAGGCGTACAACCAGGCTCGAGATAATTTTACCGATTTTCACTATCACAGGCGAGTGTGCTTAGTGCACGAAGTGGCTCGGCTAGGTCTTCGTCTAATAGCCTCCACTATCCACACAGTTACAATGAGTGACCGAAATTTAAATGAACCGAAAACGCGAGAATTACAAATTACTGACATTTGTGGCAGTGTAGCGGAAGTAGGTGGCGGGGTCACTAATATTTCCATCTCAGTAGGTGCAGAACGACCTGATGGTCGCTCTTGTGCAGATTTACTCTTCTGCGATCACATGCAAAGGTACGAGAATGCCGCTAGGGCAGCCCCGATGGCCACATCTGTGTCAGGGAACCCAATTCTTCAATCGTCTTGAGCACCGGGCAAACGTTGTCCGATCGCTCTCCAATTCTGCAAACGGTCACTGAGGACCAGCAGGTGTCCAAATTCGGTCGAGTCAGTGGAATTTAATTTTTTTGAAACACCCTAGCCCCCGGCCCCTTCCCGGCCGACACACACATTCCACGGCGCCCGGTCGGGCTCGAGGTGGCCGCCGAGTGACCGCTTCACAGTTCGTGGGTACTGCTCGACACCAAAGATGCTGCACTGTTAGGCGAAAAAGCTCCGGCTGCGCACACGGTTCCGGAAGGGGCAAGGAAGTCAATGCCGGCGAAATCTCACGAGGTGCACAACAAGAACTTGCATAGAAGGCAACGTATTCGACTTATTCGCGTCGTTGACCTATATTCGGGTGTGTCCAAGCAAACGGCAGCGGCCACGTCACCGAGTGGTCTAAGGCGTCAAATTTAAGCTCTGATCCCCTCATAGGGTCGTGGGTTTGAACTTCACACCTGACACTTTTCTACATTTTTTGGAATATTTGTGATGTCGAGCTTGGGTGTATGGTAAAACACCTTACAATAAAAGTCATTTGATCGGGGCGGGGGATATAAAGTCATGTTTCTTGGGATTTATTGGCCCCCGAACCGTGTTGAACTCACAGAGCAGACACGGACAGGAGGGCGCACGCCAGTGCCGCACTGGCGGCGAGGTCCATGCTTGACACGGAAGGCAGTCAGAACATGCAGAGGCGTTCAGAACCCTGGACCCGGTGGTAAACGACAGTGGAATGACTGGGTACAGTTCGTGACGACGTGGTTAAAGCCAAAGACCGGATGCACATACTAGTAAGCGCGTGCTAGCAGCGCAGAGAAACATGTCGCCCGATTTGCCTCGGTCATTCATGATACACAGCGAAGCCCGGTCAGCTGGTTTCCGCCACGGAAACGGAATGGGGATTAGGGTTTTTCCGTGCAAATGATTGCCTTATCCGGCTTTATCACTTATTCGGTTTCACTCACTTTCTCTTTGAATCTTGGAAACTGATTATGTATTTTCAGAAAAACTAAGCGACAAGAAAAATCACGCAATTTTGAAACTTTTCTCTACTGGCTACATGTGATCTATACTTGGTTTCGTACACATTCCTCATGTTTCCAAACCACATTAAAGTCGGCGGAAGCTTTTTTTAAATCATATATAGTAAGTTTGCACTTTCACCGCACTGCCCAAAGTTGTCGCTTCGATGTCAAAGGGTTTTGAATAGTTATAGACCATGCTGAGTGACTTAATACCATCTGAGACATACGATTTCTGACCAATGATTGGATTGACACCGAAGTCTGCAAGGGGTGGAATTTCTGACGTTCCAGCCCTTGTTCTGTTCGCCGGTTTGGAATCCTGCAATCGGAACGAATACTTCAACCGCGCGGCCCGGGGACGTGTATCCTGAGGCTCCGCGGATTACTTTCGGCGCTCCTGATCCTACCAAATGGTCATGACATCGTCAGCGAGAGCTAAGCTTCCAAACTTTTGAGTCGGCTCGTGGCTGACGGCGTGGCACGTGCTGCGTAACTTTTCATACCGTAGACATCCGTATCCGCTTTTGCGATTCTTGCCGTTTTCTCGTTTCCGGTCAAGCTCTACTCCGGAATACCCTATTGTTCGTCGAGTTGTGCACTGCCAACGGTATCCCCGGGTGCCCCCTGCAGAGTAGTCCTAAGTGCCGGAATCCGTAGCGATAATGTGCGGCTGAAGTCGACGGTTCTAGAGCAAGCAATATAGTACTCCGGGGAAGTCCGTAACGGAAGGAAGAAGTCGTAACGAAGAAGAAATGCGGAAACAGTATGAAGGGGAACCGCAGCAGAGAGTATCTCCGCCACGGCGTCGGCCACGAGCCAACTCAAAATTTCTGGAGCCTTAGCTCTCGCTGACGATATGTCACGACCATTTGGTATGGTCACACAACGCGCCGCCGAGGATTTCAAATCTCGAGTCCGCGCGGGGAATTTCTGCGCTCAAATATTGATGTCTTGCTCAAACGCAACATGATGGAACCATTTAGGTCTGTCGTGTCTTCGCCATTAACGGTCTCGGGGTTTAACGTTATAGCCGCAGCACAATCGGTTGCAGGGCTTAACCTTTAGATTTCTAACAGAAGATACTGACGTTTCTTTATTAACGGGTTACCTGTATAACGCAACCCAATCCGTAAAATCCGTAACGGTTAGTCTTATAACATTCCATCTAAGTTATAGGATGTTTAGGTTAAAAGTCGTTATCGTTATTCGCTGTGAAGGCCGTTATGGGTAAAACGTTATAGCTTTAACGTATACCATAAGGTCACAGGGTCACACTGCGCAGCACGCCTACACGGTAAAAGTTGGTCCTGGAACTCCCAGGACCGAAACGGCGCCGCGCACCCTGTTCCAGGACGGTCCTGGAACTGGGTGCTCAATCTCCCAGGACGGTCCTGGGAACGGGTCGCTTTTGCCACCCGCGCCTCCTCGTCCTGGGAGATAGTGTACTTGCTCCCAGGACCGTCCTGGAACAGGGTTTGTGGTACCGCAGTCGGACACCCGTTCCCAGGACCGTCCTGGAACAGGGTTCCTTCGGCCGCGGACGGACACCCACCTCGCGCCCCCCCCCCCCCCCCCCCCCCCCCCCCCAACCTCCTCCCATTCCTCAGTGTCGTGCAGCGGTTTACCTGTTCCGCTCAAATTCAAACCTCATGGTTTCGCGCGCGTGACACGGCGCGCGTGACACGGCGCGCGCTCTCGAGCCGCAGTGCGGAAGAAGAATCAAAGGAAGAAGTGCAAAGCCATAGTGAATCGAGGAGGCCTTGAGTGGAATGCCCACTCTCAAATCCGACGTCAGAGAGAATTTGGTGTGTATATTTCGCGATTATGAATTTTCTCGCTTGTATTATATAATGCGATCTGTGTTCCCTCGCCGCGCAGTCGAAATTGAAGCAATGTTATTTTTTGTTTCTTTGTTTTTTTTGTTTGTGTTTTTGTCTTTTAAATCGTGAAATGTAACAAGTAGTTGTCAATGTGCTGCCTACGAAGTGTTTGCGTTTCGTACGGGTTTCTCGTTAATTTTTAAATAACCTACCCTAGCGGAAGCTTCAATCCCTAGGTTTGAACATGGGCTTGGTGAAATTTGTATAGATTTCATTTGATTCGCTTGATTATAACCAGCCGTTTTGTGTTAACCAGGTTATGTTACATTACTCGGTTTGGAAGAAAATCAGTGTGCTTTCTTGTGTGCATGTGTTTCAGTTCCGTTTTTCGAATGCGTTATGGACTCGAGTCAGAGGGTTATTGAGTGGTCACCAGAGGCACTCTCTGCATATCTCCAGGAGCGATCGTCTTTGAGCCTGGAAACCATCAGTTGTTTACTAAGTAACTATTTAGATGGAAGATGTCATTGCACCCGTATCGTTTCATTTTGGCACCCATCTTTTTCTCGTTTCTTTTTTTTTTTTTCTCCTATTTTTTTGTTTTGTTTTCACACAAGGTGTTGTTTGTCTGATTGCTTGGTGGGTCTAGTAGGGCAATGGCTGGGGTGGAGGAGGTAGTTGGAGCTTTAGAGAACATTGATGGAAATGAGAATGCTGATTATGATGAAAGTGATGAGGATAGTGAAGATGACGTCAATCTGGCTGATGTGGAAGATATGCCAAACGGGCGGAAAGACATCAAACATGCTGCCACTAAACTTATTGTTGACATGCGAAGCGTCAGTGCAATGACCAGAGTTGGAGTTCGCAGAGCCATGGCTGGAGCGGAACTTGTCCTTAAGATTAACAACCTCTCTCTCAAAGAAGATGTGAATTCTTACCTGACTGCTATCGGTGCTGCAAACACTCCTGAAGCTCAAGCGCTGCTCAGGAAATTTGACAATGTGAAACACTTTAATGGAATGAAAAGTAATGAGGCTCAGGTGTCCGCCATTCACAAGTATTACAATTTTATTAAGCCTGAATCTGTTTATATCAATTATAGACTGGACCAACGCCTTCAGAATGAAGGAATTTATCGTCAAGTTCCTGTACCCAACACATATATGTATGTTTCTCCAATCAAGATTTTGTCCCTCCTTTATAGCAAACCTGCTGTCATGGCATATGTTAGGGCACGCCGGCCATCTCAAAATGGTATGTTGTGTGGTTACACTGATGGTGACCAATTTTGCAACAGCCAGTTTTTTCAAGATCATCCAGATGCATTCCAATGTGCGATTTACTATGATGGTGTTGATGCTGCTAGAGGTCTTGGGCCTAAATCTGGACTGCATGAGATTGGTAACATCCTCCTGATAATCTTAAATGTTCCTACAATTATTAACTCTTCACTAGCTGGGCTCCATCCGATAGTGCTTGCAAACACCCAAGATTGTAAAGGAACCTTTGCAGGTGTTTTGGGTCGTGTTGTCAATGAAATGCGTCAGTTAGAAGAAGGTGTAAGAGTGTTTGTCAATGGTGAATTTGTGACAATATATGCTACTTTAGTTGCTGTCAAGGGTGACACCAAAGCAGTGCATGAACTTCTAGGATACCTTGGGAGTGGTGCACGTAAGTTTTGCAGACTATGCATGATATCTCGCCAGCAGCTCCACTCTGGTGAAGTGATTCTTGGTGAGAGGCGTACACCTGAGATGTCTGCAGAACAGCTTCGAAGGGTAGCAGCCAATGCGGCTTACAGCACTGAATGTGGGTTGCGGTATGAAACATGCCTCAATGAAATACGGTATTTTCACGCTGCCAACAACTCCTGCTTCGACCTCATGCATGATGGGGCTGAAGGCGTCATCATCATGCTCATGCGTTTATGCTTGAAACAGTTTATTTGCACTGAAGCTCTGTTTGAAGTTGAGGAGCTAAACCAACGGATTGGTGCTTTTAATTATGGGCTTCAGAACATCAGGGATAAGCCAACTCCCAACTTTTCGCTTGATTCATTGCAGAAAGCAAACACAATCCACAAGCAAAAACAAAATGCTGCTCAAGTGCTAGTACTTTTTCGGTCCCTTCCTTTTATTCTTGATGGAATTGGAGATGAAGGTGGTGTTCCTGAGAACCATGGACATCTACAAATATTGCTGCTGCTGTCCCAAATTTATCAAATTGGTAGTGCTCCCATAATTCCAAGGGATATTATACCATATCTAAGAAGACTCCTGGAGACTTTTCATAGAAGCTGGTATATTTTGTTTCCCGATGTTAATCCAATTAACAAATTCCACTTCTTCCAGCACTTGGCAGACAACACATTGGCAATGGGGCCACAACGCCAGTTTTCATGTTTTCGGGAAGAAGGAAAAAACTGCCCTATAAGAAGACATGTTGCTACTTGTAACAACTTCAAAAATCCTCTTCACACCACAATGGAGCAAGCCCAAATATATCAAGCAAAGGTGTGGGGAACTAAGAATGATGATGTTGTCATAAATGAAACATCTTTTGTAAAGAGAAGAACTGTAAATGTGGCTACCTTACCTGTCTCTCAACATCTTCAGTGTTTGGGATTTGCCGCCGATGATGAAATAAGTGTTGCTGATGGTGCAGTGGTGAATTCTTATGTGTACAGGGTTGGAGAGTTTCTCTTAAATGTCAAAGCATCTGAGAATGCCAACAACCTGCCCCAATTTGGGCAGATTCTCCATGTCGTATGTCCAGAGCACACACAGCTAGTTTGGTTTGCGGTAGAGGTGTGGTCCACAAATGGACTGGTGGAACGCTTCAATTCATATCAAGTGTCCCCAATAGTGGGAGCAAGAGTACATTTGATTGATGTGCGAGATATCCCTTTGCACCCACCTATCAGTAGATGGCGAGACTACTCCTCAAATAATACTTACCTTTGCCTGAAGCATGCTGTTTACTAATACCTTGGTGGGTAGGGGGGAGCTGGTCCCTTGTGTGGGAATGTATTTTAGCTTGCAGCTTGGCTCTTTTATTTTTTTATTTTTAAATTGTATTCATTATAATTTTCCGGAATTAATCAACACCGCTTGACATGTCTTTGTTTTTCTTTTACAGTGCAAGAAGTAGATGGCGAGTCATTTATGGATTTTAATGAAACTGAGTTACGTTCCTATTTTTCTCAATTGCCAGATGATCAATTATGTGAAATTATGAAGATTGTTGTGAAACTGAGAAGGGAGGAAAGAGCTAAAGGAAAGAAAGACAATGTCCCGGGACCACAAGTAGTTTCTGACTCTTTGGTAATTTTTTTCTTCTTCAGTTTTCATTCTATCTGTGGCTGTTGCTGATATTTCATTGGAACTTCTCTCTTTTTGTTGCAGGGTTGTGATGTGCTTGGAGGCTTTGTAGGTGAAGATGGCGTTTTAAAGGGGATTAATAATATACATGTGCAAGGAAATATATGGAATGCTGCACCATGCATCAGTGTTTCTTTTTTTAAAAAGGCATCTCAATATTCGTTCAAGTCTCCTGTCAACAACTCAGAAATCCCTCAGCAGAGCCTAGTAGTAGGTGAATTGTTTATCTCATTGATCTCTTGCGGAATTTTCTTTCTATGAAAGTTTTATCTCAAAATGGTATTCTTTCAGGAACCCTTAGACGTCCTTGAAATTCTACAAAAGTCAACTGCTGGTCTTCAAATTATAGAATTTGTGGGAAAGAATAAATTTCTGAGCTATTCCCTCTACAAGGATTTGTTAAAAATCTTGCATGAGCATGTCATCAAGAGTGAAGAAAGCTCAATAAAAGAGTGAGTTAATTTTGTTGTTTATTTTGTTAGCTGAAAGAGTACTGTACAAATGAGATTGAGATTGTGGTAATCTTTGAATTATATATTTACTTTTAAATCTTTGAAGTGTGAAATTCGTTTTTGATGGTAACAGTCTACTCTTTTCAGTGCATCTGTAAAATCCCAGTCAGTTGCCATGGCGAAGGGCATTGTTTTTGCATTCCCAAATCTTAGTGACAAACCAGATTGTCCTTGGGTGAGTATTGATGATCTTACAGAGAATCTTATTAATTTGTATTACAATTAAAAGTAATTAGTGTTTTCCGTTGATTTTCTAGGGATCTTGGTACCATGCTTGTCTGATGAAGTTTGGGACCCATGAATCACACGAGTGCTGTGCACAAGGCCAGAGAGAAAAATCAGCCTGTACAGGAAAGCAGACAAAGGAATCAAGCGTTAGATCTCAGACTCAGCATGTAACTCAGACACTTCATGTACCTGTTGAGAAGACTGTTAGCAGCAAAGGAAAAAGATCAGATTTACCATCTTAAATGGGGCCTGGAACTGGTGTTTCCTTTCAAGCCAAAAGACCAAGGGCTTCAAGAAAGACAACACTAAAGAAGCGTTAATTGTGGGCTATGTGGTGGCCATAGACTCGCCTTGTATACTATGAATGTAGCATCTGTATTGTACGACTTCAGTTCATGTTTACTGATGTCTTATATCGAGTATGGAAGCCGAACAATCCTATTATATCTTATATTGTAAGGTGTGAGAATATTGAGGTGGTCATGAGACCATCTGACAAGAAATCACACTACTCATGTTCACTGTGAATGTAGCATCTGTATTTTACATGAGCTCTTATTTACTGCTGTTATTGTACAGCTTGATAAATAGTGTTTTATTTATTCTTGTAATAATCTTGCAATAATTTAGTTACGGATGTCTCCATTATTGGGCAGTGAGATGGAAGTACAGTGCTCATAATAAACAAGTAATTGTATAATATTGCTGTATTTCATATACTCTTTCACTAAATGGTACAGTTGAAAGTTGTTCTTTGAAAACTTCCACAGTCCCAGCACTGTTCCACAGAAAGTTAATTATTTGATGATAGGATTATTCCTAGTAGTAAATTAAACAAATTGAAGGACTACAAATACACAAAACAAAATAAGAGAACTAATCAATTATAAGCATTACATTCATATCACATATGAAATGCAAATAGAAACTAAAATAATACAAAGCTTGATTTCATTTTAACAACTCTCTAATAGCTGAAACAAATGTTGATACAGTTGGGGCTACAGAAGTGTTAAAACACATCAGCATTTCTAAATAATTATAAACAAATCTCAGATATGGATGGTATTCCAAGTTGAATACATGAGCTGCCTTTATGATTAAACAGACAGCTCTGATAACACCCTCTTCAGGGTGGTGCTGGTCAACAGCTGCGACATGAATTGTCTTGCTATCAATCTTCAGATAAATTTGTCCAGATTCAAAATCATTGGTAGACCACAATAGGAAGGGATAGATGGGAATATCCTCTGCTTCACAATACTCTACTGAAGTGTACGCCTCTGCGTCAATTCCATCCTACATTACCACATACTAAAATTAATACCAAGGACACTTCAACACAAAAAGACTGCAGCTATTTGTAGCAGAGCTGAGCTGGGTGTGTGCTCTAACTGTGCTTTGAAAGTTCTTAAATGGTTTAAGAGCGCAGTTCCTGTTGTTCGGGTTGTTAAGTGGGGATTCAATAGTTTTGGCAAGGCTATCAAAGCTCTCAGGGTAACTGATAGCAAGAAATAAATATAGTACATTGTTGTTATTTAACAGCTGTTTGTTGTATGAAAAGTCAAATGTGCATATACCGTTTTTAAATTTATTACTAATCTCCAGAACCACTGATGGCTTTTGCTTTTCACAAAACTTCAATATAACTGGAGCAACTTTGGCGAACCGATGTCCTAGCTCCTCAGCAAGGAGTTCCTTCCTACTAAATTCTTCAGATATCTAAACCCATAATGCAAAGGTTTAAATTTCACCACAGATAGAGAATGGGAAAATCACAAAGTTTGTAGAATTTAAAACAATTTACTTACCATATCACCACAATAGCTTGCCAGGTGTTTGTATTTGGCAAGGATATCAGTACAAGACGGCTTCTCTTCCTTCATCCATTTGTCCCTAATATCATAGGTCATTTTCAAACCCAAACTTATTTCTGCACGATTAGCAGAATTAGGGATTGCCCCATTCATCCACGCAGTCTGCAAATATAAATGGAACCAGGTCCTAAACACCACCTACCCACAATTTTTAGTATATTAGCTTAGGATATTGTGAGCAATTGTTGCTTACCATGCTACTAGTCAAGTTGTCAGAAGGTGTAGTTTCTTGAACAACTTGAACAACTGTTGACACGGCTGTAGAATTGGCACCAGAAGAGGCCCTGGGTTGGGAAGGCTTTTTCATTCTGAAGTATTTTTTTTTTGTGGCTGGAAGGGTTGCCTGTACAGTCTCACACTTTGTTGTCACTTTCTTATACCAAGACATCTGGAAACAAGAGTTTATTATCAGATTAAAGAAATAGGAGCAGAAAAAGTAAAAAATATTTTTCAAGGAAAACATACCCAAGGGCATTCACCACTATCCCGAAGCTCAGGCATTGCTAATACAATGCCCTTGGCCAAAACTACCTTTGTAGGTTTGTCCGGGTAACTATAGAACAAAAGAAAACAAGGACAACTCTTTATATGATATCAAGTTGCAAATACAGAGTGAGAAACTTCACTTACTACTTATCAGGGCTTGACTTCTTGGCTGTCAGACCATCAAACAGGAGCGCCATCATGGTCTCTTGAGATTTATTGAGACACTTTTCCTGCTTGACAAAGGCAACTACATTTCTCCCTTGTTTTTTTGCATCCAAAATTTTTAGAACATCTATTGGTTCCTGTGAAAAACAAAAATTATACGCAGATATACACTTCAGATCCAAACTAATGTGCAACACTATAAAACAAAAACATACTAAATCACATACTAACCACAGTATCAGAGTCAAATACTTTTGATTTAGCTGAAGCTTTGAGCTGCTTTTTTCTTCTTTTTATTGGAATGTCAAATGACAGTGTCATATCCGGACTACGAGCACGGACATTTGCGATGGGCTCACAACCCTGAAACCATCAATAATTATAATAAGTTAGGATCCATATACATAAGAAAAGGGATTGATGACATACAGTTGTAAGCCATACAAGTTCTGCTTCTTCTCCTAAATTTGGTGCGTTTTTGAGCAAGTGATCCTTATGTGCATCAACAATCCTCATTAATTTTTTCCTCTGGCCATAGGTGATGGTCGAGAAGTTCTTCAGCAGCACCTCACCAGTGAGGTCAAAAAACTCACATCCATCTACCTCTTGAGCTGCAACAGAGAAAACAGTGATTGAAAGAAAATGAGCAGCTGAACAAGTTTCAGTTATATTGATGAACACGACGTTAGGTGACGATTGAGTGAAACATTCAATGCAAATACCAGAAAGAACATTACCTTAGCAGCGTATAAAATTTTACTGAATAGCAAAGATAGATATAAATTAAAAAAAGTTAAAGAATAGCGCCATTGTCAACAAATACTCACAAAATAAACACTGAATAGTTTCTGGGGTGATGAAGCTGCATTCATCCTGCAGGTAATCGGCTACCTCTGACACTGCGCTGTCTCTGTTGATCACTAGCACATTAATTTGCTGCAGGGATCCCATTTCTATCACAGACCTGAAACACCAAACAAGTACTGGAACACAAGAAAGCACACCGATTTTCTTCCAAACCGAGTAATGTAACATAACCTGGTTAACACAAAACGGCTGGTTATAATCAAGCGAATCAAATGAAATCTATACAAATTTCACCAAGCCCATGTTCAAACCTAGGGATTGAAGCTTCCGCTAGGGTAGGTTATTTAAAAATTAACGAGAAACCCGTACGAAACGCAAACACTTCGTAGGCAGCACATTGACAACTACTTGTTACATTTCACGATTTAAAAGACATACGCAGGTTCTTACTGGAAGCCATTTCTGAAGGTAGTGACAATAAAATAATTAATTAACAAAGGGTGGTATAAAGTTATAACATTATTGAGTTTATTATAGATAGCAGCAGTTTGTTCCTACCAAAAATTGTCCTACCAATGAGGTGCTTTTTTCCTAATATAAAAAAAATAAATATAAATGGTATATTGTTGCATTTTATTAATTGAGCCAGGAAATTAATCGTGGTCGACATAATAGAATCATATAATTATTCAATAATATCTGTAAATATTCGTTGGGCCTGTCGGTGCTGCCACATACATCAAAGATTAATTTTGGAAAATATTTTGCAATTGTGGTAATAATTTTGGAAAATATTTCATACCTAACGTAAATAATTTTCGAAAATATTTCGCATTTGTGGTTTCCACAGTATTTGTTTTTTAAACATTCCGGTTGAACACTTATAATAACCTCTTACAAAAAGAACCTCTGCTTACATATTTAAAGTTAATGTCAGAAATATTCGGAATGAATTCTCGCATCCGTGTGGCGCGGCTGGCCTCTCGCGAGGCTACGATGGAGCCCGCACAGATTTCTCATATTGCCGTGAGAAGTAGGGTACAGGGCGTATGCAGGCAGGAGGGAGGGAGTGGGGACCTGAAGAAAACATCAACAAAGAAGCAGACGCACACGGTAACGTTTCTGTTGAACCCGTACAATATTTAATGTGTAAAATGCATGTTTCGCAAGTCGTGCCACATCTGAGAGAAGTGAATGTGGTTACATGTATTCTCCCTCCACCTCGTCCAGGCGAGGATTTACGGACGTGAGCCATAGCAGCAGCAGCAGACGTAATTTTGGCGACCAATTATTTCCTTCCCTACATCATTGCGGTGTGTGAACGATTGATGTGCGTCAATATTTCATTGATTGGCGTGAATCCGGCCTTGTCATAATTGTATGAATCGATCAGGTAACTATGAAGTGTCTGCAAATCATATATACTTTGATAACCTATATTTCTTGGTTAGAAGGTGGTGCATTGCATTGGTACATTGCAGTGTTCTTATGAGTTGTGTGATATTTGTTTCCAGACAACAGCAGCTCCGCTGTCGCGGTGCCGTCGCTACAGCCTGACCTGGCTGGTGCAGCTTTCGGACCTGTCCTGGACACTGGGTTTCAGTTCATCGTTTACCTTCGTGGAGTGCGGTTCGCTCCGGCGTGAAGTGGGCGAATTGTTTGGCCATCACGTTAATATTCCACCCAGGTGTACCCAACGAGCACGGAAGGTAAGGATTGAACTCATTTAGGCGTTTTTCCAACTTGTTCAAGCGATATCTTGCGGGATTTCAAAGAGATTCCATTTGCCCCCTAACGGTAGTAGTTCATGTATGACCGGAGGAAAGTGTCATTGTACCTTAACCTGAAATGCCCCAAGATCGGTCCTCAGTCACGAAATTGTGCTCAAATTGGTTGCACGGGCCGCCCTGATTTAAAGAACGGCCTAAATTCGGCTGGAAAGTTGTCCGGAATGGCGTGTTGATCCATTGATTTGGATCCCGTGGGGTTAATACCGATTGGTCTCAAAGTACCCTTTGGCCGTCCCATTTTAACCCTGCTTATTTCAAAACAAGTTTTGTTTTTCATTCGAGGCTGGATATGTTTTGTGCTCGTTCTGCATAGTGGGCACGGCGATTGCCTTCATGAAATCTGTATTACCAGTTTCCTTGAATCTTGTATGTTTTACAGCTTCACCCGTATTTGGATGAAGTGAGTTTAGAATGTGTGACGGAGACTGGGATCCCCTTGGCGACAGGAGGAGTGAGAATCCACCAACTCCACAGTGCCTATTTCGCATCAAGAGGTTTAACTCAACTGGTTCTATTTCATTCAGTACTCAAGCAACGTTAGTCATGCAGGATTTACTCTTCTTTAGCTTGATTGCTTTATGACAGAGATGTACAAGCCTTGTGGAAATGTCCTCCGCATAAAGTTTGGGTTGTGCCAGAGTCCTCTGACTACCTTATATTGCAGTCACTCATTACAGGGCGGTCAGATGCACCGTATTGTGATGGATTCTTCTTTTTTATTTTGAGAATCCCCTACAACTCTCCTTTGCATCCGCCAAAATCGAAATCTCCATGAGAATGGCAAAGTCTGTCTCAGCATTCTGGGGTGAGTAGGACAACCATGAATATTACGATGCCTTGTATTCCATTGTCTTTCATCTTGAAATCTTTTTTGTTTGTTCTGTAGCACTTGGGCTGGACCCTCCTGGAGCTCAGCTTGAACAATGGAAAGTGTTCTTGTATCCATTCAAAGTTTGTTGTGTGAAAATCCGTGCTTCGATGAACCCGGTTATGATGTGGTAAGTTATTTTTGCATTTGCTTTTCACCAGGCCACGAGCTTCTTATTGACTACATTTTCCTGGTTTCCTGGTTTCTTAATGAAAATGTTATTTTTCATTCCAGGAGAAGCAGACAGGCGATTCCCAGAAGTACAATGGGTCTTATAGGTGAAGTACATTTGTTACCCTCATTATAAGAATCACTTTTATCCAATGGTTTTCCTCTGTAAATGTTTCCCCCCCCCCCCCCCCCCCCCAATTGCAGGACCCTCTCTTCCATAAAACCATCAGGTATGAGAACTCGAGTATACTGGTGCAACTTCAAGATATTTGATCTAAATTACCCAATGGCAAGTCATTCTGGTTAGAATGGTTTGTAATGAAAATGGAACTGGTTGTGTTTAAATGGGGATATGCACGATCACTAATATGTTGTTTTTCCGTTTCAGAGTGCCCTTCATTTTCTGTATAAGTAGGACTTAAAAGAGCTGTGTGTAGTCCATAGTTCTGTACTTAATGAGGGTATAATTACTTTTGAAGTATTTTCTTCTGCTAAAGCATCTCTTAGCAGTTCCTGGTGGACTGAGGTACCCATGTTTATATAGCCTCCTCCTCCCAGTACATGAGAGGTAACTGCATACTTCAGTGGAACATGTTTTTGCATCTTTCTTTTTATTTCCCTTAATTTATCGATACCTCAAAGTGCTTGGCGTGATATCTATTTAGTGAATGCTTACCACTACTGTTGTACTGGTGGTGCCTCCATTTCACTGTGGTAGCCTTATGTGTACAGCCTTGCAGGATGTTACAGAGGATTGCATTCACTAGCAGCAAGCCTTTCTAGAACTGAAGTATATAAATAAGCTTTTCGTAGTAAACTGTGTGATCTTAATTTATCCTTCCTTGGCTTTGCTGGCAAGTTCTTGTGGAAATGGATAATAGTAAATTGTGTTAGTTTTGTTGTGCCTTTCCTCATTTTGGTTGTCTTGTATTTATACTGAGAGTCCAAGTTATCTGTGCTTTTGCACCTCTTTTGTTACTGACAGTTTGATGTATTCTTGTCATTCTGGCCTCAGTTGTGCACAGCTGTAAGGACTAGTCGGTTTGTCTAGTACTTCCTTTCTATGTATTTCTGGCATTTCATATAAAACTGGCAGCAGCCAAGAAAAAGATTAACTCATTAGTTTTCCCCAATGTGGTCTGGGATGGTTTTCACGAAAGCAGAATAATGACCGGTATGTGATAACATTATTATGTTTTGTTGAGAAGGCACCAAACGCATAAAATACATCTCTGCTCAATCCAGTTGACTTTGAGGTGGGCATGGTGCAGTGTTTTTACTATTATATTTTGAGACAGAACTATTCATGGTTTGTTTGTATTTTATGTTGCAGATAACAGAACAAGGTAAAGTCAGTGAGGGATGTCAGACCCCAATTCTTGCAAACGTGACTGCTTCACCTGCTGCTTCGCCTTCTCCTGCTCCCATATTGACCCCCTCGAGAGAGACTGCAATTGCAGCCAAGCATTTGATTGTCTCGCCGCTTTACTTTACTCCGAGTGAGAATGCACAAAAGGTGGGTTGTGGAATTCTGTGTTTTCTGGTATTTTGTTGAAAGGATTAAAAGTGTGTATCAATGTGTTGTGTGTCATATTTTTCAGGCTTCAGGTGTTGGCTCATCGCCAAAGCAGCTATCGGCTGTCAGAAGTAGTGGAGCTTCTGGCTTCTTAAGCCCTGTAGTATCTAAATCTAAGAAGCAGATTAAACGGGCTCAACCAGTTTAGAATGCAACGGTACTGATGTCTCCAGTGTTTTCTAACCTTTTCCTTGATTTATGTGCAAATAGTCAGTCATGGTAGTAACACATATTTTCTTTCAGGTGGAATTTGATTTTGGAGGGAGGCAGTTGACCGGGGCTGACCTCAATAGGTGTAATCATGCCAGTCGACTGTCGTACCTGGCACAAGACCCGTGCTCCAGATTGTTTACACAAATGGAGCTGGCGACAGGAAACGTGTCAGGGAGATCACTGGGAACAACTGCGGAAAACAAACTTGAACCAGCAGTCTTAGCTGGAATTATTAATAAGCAGCCTAAAATGTCTCATGGGCCAGTTACATGTAAAAGGAAACTTTGTATGTGTCCTTACTGTGCAGTGAAGTGCTATTTTGGCAGCTATTAAGAAATGTAATATTTGGTCCTCATGGATTACTTTTCGGTGTTTGTGTACTCTGTTTAAAATTTATTCCTGAAAATTCATTACACAAGAGCTGCTGTTAATGTACAGACCATGTAGTCTGAAATTTCAGCATTCAAACTTGGTCTTAATTCTAGGCAGGCGCGGATCCAGGAGCGACTTGTGGGGGGGGCAATGTACAACTTTTTGCCTACTTACAGGCGAAAAGTTCGGCGGGTTGCCTAAACTTCGGGCGCCTCTCCTGGGGGGGCAAAACCCCGTTTGCCCCCCCCCCCCCCCCGTGGATCCGCGCCTGATTCTAGGGCCTTACAGACTGCAATATCTTGTGCTGTAATTCAGTCTTAAAAAAATTGGTGAAGGGTGAGCAGGCCCTTGTGTTGGTCAGCAGATAAAAGTATTATGGGCTGAACACACCAGTGAGGTAACTGTATGCCCCCCAAAACATATTTACATAGTCAAGGCATTTGAATATTCACAAAAAATTATAGTTTGTGATTTTGGAAGCTTAACTTTTGGATTTATTACTGGGGAGTAACAGCATGTATTAGTTAAGAAAAAAGTATGTAGATGATTGTAGTCTTAGTAAACAAGGCCTTCTATGCTCTTATGGCTTCATACCTTTTTTTTTCTGAGAATTCATACGTAAGTTTCAGAACACATATTGTCTCAAAATTGTTTTTTTTTTTAAAATAACAGTGTATTGTGTATTTGTATTGTGAGTGTGTTTAATCCTCTAAGCTATTTTTGTCATGCCCTTTTCTGTTGCACAATATGTGCACAAATTTCTGCGTGGAGACAGATCTTTTTTGGAGGTGGAGAAGGAAGTGAAGAGGGCTAAAGGGGTACAACTTAATAACTTCACCAAAACTCCTGAGTGTCAGAAAATACTACTGGACCTTCAGCAGCAGGTTACTGAAACTGAGCACTGTGTGCAAGACTTATTGTATATGTTTTTAATCTGTGAGGTGAAAGTAGTATTGCTTTATTGTGTTATTTATATCAGTCTTATTGTATAGTAAGTGATGCGTGTAAAAGAGCGACCAATTTTTTCTGTACAGTAGTCAGAGTGTAGACACTTTCATATCATAAAATCAAATAAGAGAACGTCTCTCATTAAATGTAGCCTGGTGATCAGGTTTAGTAATATCTTTTATAGGCCACTGTATGTAAAGAATGTAAAGAATTTTTGAAACTTCTGTTCCCTTAACTTTGACAATGCCAATTGCTATACTGCTGTTACTGGTTGTATTTTTTAAGTAAATAAGTCTGCTGATATACTTACACAACACAGGTGTATTGATTTTGTGAGCAATTCTTTAATTGACCGTGATATTTTTAGTCTGATCATTCAGTAGATCGTAAAAATGTCTGCAAACTTAAAATTGTTACTTATCTTGTAGGAAGCATGTAAGCCTGTGCTGTGATCTTTGTAAATATTGTCTCGTAATAATTTGTGTGGCAAGGCAGACAATGCTGCAGACAATGTAATCTCTCATTGTATTACAAACACAGTTAGCAGTTTATTTGAGCCTGTAATGTCCACGCCCCTTCAGTATTTGATATTAATCTTGGGTTTTTAGTAAACCATTAGGCATCACCAATTAGCTTGCATAGATTCAACAGTTCCTACTCACAGGTGGATTGATTTCTTTGTTAATTGTCCGTGATATTTAAAGTCTGATTATGAAGTAGATCATAAAACCAACTTTTGAAACATGTCTTATTTTGTAGGAGGCGTGTGAGCCTGTGCTGTGATCTATGACTTCTGTAAATATTGTTGCCTGTAAGTAGTATAAGGCACCACCAATTAGCTTGCATAGATTTACCAGTACTCAAGGTACTGATTTGTTTAAAAAAGTGTGTAACTTCTTAATAATATTTTTATGACAATTATACACTGATAAGTATATGGAATACGTCTCTGAATTTAAACTTTCAATGTAAATTATTGTTGGCATATTTTGAACCCAAATCTGCATGTGTTTTTGCCTTTTTTTGCCGCTTTTGGGCAGCAGGCACAGTCAGTTAACTAGCTCATTACTGACTACACCCTTAGTCAGTTAAATGGCTCATAACTGAGTTCACACCCAGTAATACACACTCAGTAATTACCTAATTATTCACACACCTAGTGCCGTGTCCGCGCGAGAACGAATTCCCGCGGGCACGGGCCTGGTGCGACCAGGCGCCGCCAGGGGGCGCCTCAGCGGACGACAGCGGCCGCCGGAGAGCCGGGAGCGGGCAGCTCAGTTTTCGGTTCTCGTTCTGGCTGCGCTGGTCGCTACCCCGCGCTGGCCTCTCACCGACCGGTGACCACCCTGTGTGCATTGTGACTTTCGTGTGTGATCTGGTGTTGTATCTGGAGCGTGCCTACGGCCCTCCTATGATTGACCATTGCCTTTGTACCTGCTGACCTGTACTTGTGGGCCATTGCCTGTGTATCTACGGACTGAACTTGTGGAAATAAACCCAGTGTGTCACCAACCGCCAGCTCCGTTATTCCGCCAAACATCCCGGACACAACATCTGGCGACGAGGGATACGAACTCTGGTGAGTAAACAAACTGGATTCGGCGCGCTACGGCCCCGACCAGTACTAACATGAGAAGTTGACCGGGTGAATGTTGGTTTTATCATTTGGGACAAGGTTCGTGTTTTGACCAACCGCCTGTGTTTTTACTGCGCCCACGTGCGCACTGACACTGCTCCGCCGAGCCGTGGGATTTTACCCAATTTGACCGGCCGCCCGGAAACATGCCGCGCTTCCGTTTCGACTGCTACCAGCCCGGAGCGGAGCGCTGGGCACACTATGAGGACCGACTGTTGTTCGCGTTAGAGGCGCAAGATTTCAGAACAGACCATGACAAAAAAGGGGCGTTCGTGCCCATTTGCACGGGGCAGGTGTTCGAGGCGATAGTCAGCTATGTGTACCCCCGGGTAATCGCGAACCCCAACGTAACCTTCAGGGATGTGCTCTCCGCCCTGCGGGCGCGGTACGGCAGAGCCGATCCATCGCCGGCAGTGGCCGAGCAGGATTTTTTGAACCGAATCCAGAAACCGGGGGAAACAGTTAGTGAATGGGTGGCTGCCCTCCGGAGCCTGGCAACATTCTGCAATTTCAACAACTCGCTAAATGGCAGATTGAAAGCGCAGTTAATTCGCGGGGCCTCCGATCGGGACGTGCGGGCGAAATTACTGCGTAAATCAGATTACACTCTTGAGAGAGTCATCGAAGTGCTACAAACGTACGAAAGGTGTAATCAAGAAGTGAGGGAACCGGAAAGCCACCAACCACGTTGGGAAACCGTCAACATGGCAAGGGCCGGGCAGACGAGTGTAAACCATTGCCCGGGATGCAACTGCCAGGGAGGGCGGGAGACCGCGAAGATCCACACGGTGGGGCCCGATTCCGAAGGAATAGGGGACGCGCTTCCAGATCCAGACGAGTTCGACCCGGAAGTAGACGTGGATGTGTTCGCGCTACAATGGGCAAATCAGGACCGTGCGCAGCGGTGCCCAAAATGCAACGGACGACACGAGCGTGCGCAGTGCCCTTTCCGTAACACCCGGTGTTTCGCCTGCGACGAAATCGGGCACGTGGCGCGCGCATGCCCCGAACGGCGACGTCAACAACAACAACAACAGGGATCGCAGTCGGGATGGCAGCGCAGGTCCGATGGAGCAGGGCGCGCGTGGCAACCGACCGGACCAAACCGACGCGCGGGAACAGCCACGGGGGGCGACGGAGCGGGGCCACACTTTGTGGAGGCAGGGCAAGAGCCGCCGACACAATTTCACGGTTTCCTGGCCAGTGCTCGAGCACAGGAGCCGAGCACGGGACGAGCGCACCCGCCCGCGCAGCAGGAATTCCTGGATTTCCTGTTCCACGTGGACGCGAGTACGACAGTAGAGGATCCCGCCGGACAGACGGCGGAAATCATGACAGTCAGTGAGCCGCCGGCGGGACCGGCCGGGCTAAGGGAGGCCGTCATGGCGGAGGTAGTCATCGACGGGATCACGTTTGGAATGGAAATCGACACGGGCGCGGGAGTCACGATCATGGACGAGGCCTCGTTCCGGCGCGTGTGGCCAAACAGGCAAGTGCTGCCTAGCCCCTGCGGTTGCGGGTGTGGAATGGCAGCGCGGTGCCAGTGGTCGGGCAGGTACAGGTAACAGCGCGCGTGCGGGGATTCACGGCCCGCGTGTCCCTGCATATAGGAAAAGGGACAGGGCCAACACTGCTCGGCAGGGATTGGTTCTGGGACTTAGGCTACAAGGTGGTACACGGGGAGGTGCCCGCCGAAGTGGTACAAGTGAACCGCGTCGAGACCACACCACAACAGCCATGCCGCCCCTTGAACGAACAACGTAAAGAGTACCAGGATAGGTACGCGTGTTTTCAACCCGGCCTAGGGAAATACAAGGGCGAGCCGGTACACCTGCAGGTGGATCCGGGTGTCGCACCGATCCACCTCAAAGCTCGCACTGTGCCGTACGCCCGGCGAGAAAAAGTGGGACACGAGCTAGACCGGCTGGAAACAGCAGGGGTCATAACGCCTGTCTCATCAGCCAAATGGGCGACGCCACTCGTCGTCGTCGACAAACCGGACGGGGCACCCCGGTTGTGCGGGGACTACAGACTGACCGTCAACAAGGCCCTCGCGCCGGACCCCTACCCGGTGACGACGTTGGAAGAGGCGTTCGCCCAGCTCTCGGGGGGGAGAGTATTTACAAAGCTGGACTTAACCATGGCGTACGCGCAGTTGCCGGTAACCGACGAGACAGCTCGGACTCTAGCCATAACAACTCACAAGGGTTTATACCTGGTAAACCGCCTGGCGTTCGGAGTCTCCACAGCACCAGCCATATTCCAAAGAACAATCAATGAATTGCTCCACGGAATAAAGAACGTGGTGGTGCTCCTGGACGACATCCTTCTGGCAGCTAAAACGCGCCAGTTGTTGTTGCAGCTAGAGGACGAAGTACTCAGCCGGCTTAGCGACATGGGGTTTCGCCTGCGTTACGCGAAATGCGATTTTGAAGTGGAGCGGGTGCGATATCTGGGTCATGAGGTTTCTGCAGCCGGGCTTAAGCCGCTGCAGGAACGGGTCCAGGACCTCCAGGATGCACCCGCACCGACCACGGTGCAACAGCTGCAAGCATTCCTGGGCAAGATGGCATTTTATGACCGCTTCCTTCCACACAGAGCCGAGGTATGCAAACACCTCTACGGACTGCTGGAAAAGGATGCCGAGTGGAACTGGAAGCCAGAGCACGAAGCTGCATTTCAGCGCGCAAAAGCCCTGTTGTGCAGCGCGGACGTTCTGTGTCACTACTCGCTGGACCTGCCCCTGATCCTGGGGGTGGACAGCTCCGCCTACGGGTTCGGGGCGGTCCTGGGTCACGTGATGCCCGACGGAGGCGAGCGGCCGGTGGCGTACGCGTCGTGCACGCTGACCGCCGCGCAGCAGAATTACAGCCAGCTGGACAAAGAGTTCGCAGCCGTGCTCTTTGGGGTAACTAAATTCCATGCGTACTTGGCCGGCAGGAAGTTCACTATTTACACGGACCACCAGCCACTGGTAGGAATGGTACGCAACACCGCCTCACCAGTGGCAAGCCCGCGAATCCTGCGGGGACTCCTGCGACTAGGGGCGTACCACTTCGAACTAATATACCGGCCGGGGCGCGACCACGCTAACGCGGATTGTCTAAGCCGGCTACCTGCCCCACGGACGGAGCAGGAGCCCGAGCAGGACATCACGGTAGCGTTTGTAACTCAGGTCGAACGGACAGAATCGATAGAGTTCGCGGTCGCGCGGGTGGCGGAGGAGACCGCAAAGGACCCCTTGCTCAGCCAGGTGTGGCAATACACGGTCAACGGGTGGCCCGCACAAGTCCCTGCAGAGCTGCGGCCGTACCTCCAGAGGAAAGACGAGCTGAGTACGCTTCGAGGGTGCTTGCTGTGGGGGGCGCGTGTAGTCATTCCTGCAACAATGCGGAAAGGCGTCTTGGCCCGCCTCCACGCAGGACACCCCGGAATAGTACGGTCGAAGCAAGCAGCCCGCACCGTCCTGTGGTGGCCGGGACTAGGGGATGACATCCAGACGCAAGTGCAGCTGTGCGATGAGTGTCAAAGGACCCATCAAAGCGCACCGGCGGCTCAACCAACACCATGGCCCCCCGCAAGGCCCTGGGGGCGGGTCCATATGGATTTTGGGGGACCCCTGCAGGGCAGCTACCTCCTGGTGATGGTTGACTCCAGCACAAACTGGCTGGAGGCATTCTGGGTGCCGTCACCGACCACGGCGGCAGTCATCCAGTGCCTGGGACGAGCTTTCGCCACCCACGGACTCTGCGACACAATCGTGACCGATAACGCCAAGTACTTCGTGTCCTGCCAGTTGCAGGAATACCTGCAGAGCCTGGGGATTCGCCTGATGCATCCAGCCCCTACTTCCCGCAGGCGAACGGGCCAGCGGAAAAGGGCGTGCAGACGCTGAAGGCGATTCTCGGGAAACTACAGGGCACGAAGGACGAGAACTTGATTGTGGCATTACAAACCCATCGAAATTTGCCGGGACGGGACGGGCAGACACCGGCACAGAAGCTGCTGGGTAGAAAACCGCAGACTGTGCTGGACAAGCTCAACCCGGCCCTACAAACCCACAGCGAAGCGCGGGGTGAAACCCCGCGGTTCGGCGGGGGTGACGAAGTGTGGTTCAAAGTGTTCCACGGGTCGCAAGAGAAGTTTACATGGGCCGCGGGAACGGTTGTCGGAAGCGAAGGGTCAAAAACTTACACTGTGAAACCCCTGTTGCAGGACATGCCCTACCAAAGGAGACACCAGGATCAGCTGCGCCGGAGGCGGGACGAAGGAGGGCAACGCACGCGAGCGGACCACGTGCCCCCGCCGTTCCGCCCCCGCAGCCTCGCCCCGCCGTCCCCGGTGGGGGTCCTGGAGACGACCGTGTCTTCCTCCTCCGAGGACGAGAGTGAAGACCAGAGGCCGTGGCCAAAAAGGACACCGAGGGACCCGACACCCCCGCGAAGGGGCCCGAGGACCCCCTCGCCACCAGCCCGGGGCGGAGCCCCACACCGCCAAGGACGAGGCGGAGACGGTCCGACCGACGCCGGACCACCGCCGCGTCGGGGCCGTCCAGCCGAAGGGGACCAAAGACCCCCTCGCCATCGAGCCCGGAGAGGACCCCCACGCCCCGGAGGGGAGCAGAGGACAACCCGTACCGCCAACGGGAAGGGCGGAACCCCTCCCCACCGGAGAGGACACCATCCCCGCCCCCGGCACCAACCCCAGACGGCAGGGTCCAGGAGACGGCCATGAGGTGGACCGCGCGACACGGCCAACCGGTCCTCGTCGCGTGCGGTGAGCCCGACGAGGACGTACCATTTCCGCGCCACGCCATCCTCAGCCGCATCACCCGGGGCCCGGGACAAGAGGAGGGGACCCCAAGGGCTCGCCGGAACACCGCACGGTCGTCAGCGTGCTCAAGCCCTGGGGCCGTGCAGTATCCGGTGGGCACAACCAAGGGGGACCGCCGGGCGTACAGGAAGGCGAAGCTGGAATTTTTGTACCACAACAAACCCCGTCCGACTTGGCCACCAGGACTGAGGGACCCAGATCCAGCGATGGCGGGGCCCAACGGCGAGTGCTTTTACATCCCGGAGAGGGCCAACTTCCCAAGACAGATCCAGGTCTCAATCACAGGGCACCAGCGACAAAGACGGCAGGCAACACCCTCGCCCACACCCTCGCTGACCCCATCAGGCGAGGAACAACTCATCGTCGTCGATGAAACCGGGTACGACGACGATGACGAGTGGGAAGACAGCTGGAGGGAGGGGGACGCGTGGGAAAGAACCCCCACCCCCAACCACAGCACGGCCGGGGAGGGCACAAGCGGGACGCCCGTCAGCCCCGAGCCCGACTTCTGCTCCGGGGCCCTCGAGACGCTACGCCGCACCGTCCGGCGCATCCTCGAGAGCAGGGCCGCTGGGGAGGACACACCGCCGAGGCTGGAGCGCGAGAATACTCCCTCCAGCCGGAGCGGTGAGGGAGAACCACCGGAACTACAGCGCGAGGACCTGACATCGGACGGGGGATCGGAATGGACCGTGCTGGACGAGGTGGGGGCCTTGGAGGACGAGCTCCTGCGCGGCGAGGAGGGCGGCGCAACACCCCCCGCACAGGAGGACCCGCCAGCGGCACCCCCGACAGCCCCCGAACAGCGAACCCCGCCGGGGTCACCCCGAGGCCTGCGGCGTAGCGTGCGCGCTCGCCGGCTCCCCGCGAAGCTTCGGGACTAGGGGGGAGAGGTGCCGTGTCCGCGCGAGAACGAATTCCCGCGGGCACGGGCCTGGTGCGACCAGGCGCCGCCAGGGGGCGCCTCAGCGGACGACAGCGGCCGCCGGAGAGCCGGGAGCGGGCAGCTCAGTTTTCGGTTCTCGTTCTGGCTGCGCTGGTCGCTACCCCGCGCTGGCCTCTCACCGACCGGTGACCACCCTGTGTGCATTGTGACTTTCGTGTGTGATCTGGTGTTGTATCTGGAGCGTGCCTACGGCCCTCCTATGATTGACCATTGCCTTTGTACCTGCTGACCTGTACTTGTGGGCCATTGCCTGTGTATCTACGGACTGAACTTGTGGAAATAAACCCAGTGTGTCACCAACCGCCAGCTCCGTTATTCCGCCAAACATCCCGGACACAACACCTAGTTACTGGCAGACCCAGTTACTAAGACACCTAGTTAACTAACTCAAAACCGCTTTCAATTAATCAACTTCAATCTGAGTATAAACCAACATAAAAGTGACCTAGTAAAATGTCAGTTTTAACTCAGTTACTGAGTTCACATTTTTCTGAGGAATTGTATAGTGATATTTACTTAATCCCCTGCAGAGAATTGATAAATAAGAAGTCACTGACACATGTAACATTTTCATTTTAATATTTAAATCCTCCATTAAAACATATTAAGTACACAGACAAAAATATGCCTGTGTGTTTCCTGTGTCAGGGGAGGCACATCAAAGCCAAGGAATGCATTATCATTCCCATCAGCAACATTTTCATGGCCATCGTCAGAAAATGTGGTGACAGCCAGAGGACTGGTATCAATCATTGCTTTTATAAGGCTTGCAGCCCTAACGTTGAGCACACAGAACTCCTCTATACCCCTTTTTCCTATTTGAAGGCTTCCAAGTCTTTCAAGGCATTGTTAGTTGAAGAAGAATAAATTTGACACAGAGAGGAGAGGCTAAGCGAGAAAAAGTTCGCTATCAAATCTGCACTTGCTCCCTATGCCAAGCGATCCTGGTAAAAAATGTCATTCGTTCTGAGAAGAAGGAAGGCACCTAAAGTGCACCAAGTGATTTTTTTTAATAAGGATGGCCAGATTCTGCAGAAAAAGTGAATTATTTTTAAAAAATCACCTTACCAAGGCACACTTTTTATTTAAAATGAAATACCTATGACTGATTTCTTAACTTACAATTCACATTATGCAGTGCCCTTACCACATTGCTAACTGATGAGGAAGCTTTGTTCTTTATTGACTCAGAAATGTAGGTACAAAATGCAGAACTAACATCTACCACTTGCATGTATTAGAGCAGTGGCTAGGCTAAGATGCACTCACAGCCTGCTCAAACCCCCATGTGGACACCACTACAGAGAGCAAGGAAATACCAACGGCCACAAATAAAAAAAACACTTAAAATATGAAAAAGAACAGTGCACCTGACACTATAGACTTCAATGCATAGTTTAGCTGCGACTAACATGCCACTGCCAAAAGATTGACAGCACCGCTGAGAGGTAAAAAAAGGGGGCAACATGGGAAACGTACAGGTTTTATTAAAAGTAAGCAGGAGACTTCCCTTGAACACAAAGTGCAGTTAACATTAACATTTATCATACAGCACTATGAAGTGGTGCACAAAACTAAAACACAAGTACATTTAAAAATAATGCTTATATGTTTCAATCATAAAAACAAGTTTTAAAACTACTCAATTTGTAAATAAGAATACAAAAGAAGGTAAGAATATGATGATTCTCATGATTATGAGCGATGCCTTAATATAGCGCCATGTAGCAATGGAAAGTGACCAGGCAAAGCATCACACACCTGCATCAATTAACCTGCATTACCCGCTTACATTGTACAATTCGAGCCAGTCCTCCACCAGAGCATGGCAGCCATCAGTGAAACATTTCGCCGGCTTTTTAGACGCAACTGCCTTTGAACGCAGCTTCTCAACACATGAGAAACAAAACTTGAAGTGACCACAAGGTCTCAGGGCAACACAACCCACCCAAATTTTACACTTCACACATTCATCTCGCTCCAAGTATGCTATGCTGTCTGCTCGTTGAAGTTGTGGTGGGTACTTTGAGATCATGTCATGGTTCTGTGCATCTCGAGCCTTAACTGCATTCGGACGGCGGCCATGTGCACCTGGAACACACAAAAGAACAAAACATGACCGTCAAGCACTGTCAGCTAGGTACTATATGATTGAAGGTCTCTGATAAAACTAATTACTTTTCTTCTCACTGTCCATGATGTGCTTTGTGTTCACCTTGCGCTCTGAAGAGAAAACACAAATATCTATTAGTGCACAACATGGAGAGAGGTACCAGAGCCGAATCTAACAGCAAAGAAACACTCACTTTTGGCAGGGACAAAGTCGTCAGAATCAGAAGACGAGGAGGATGATAACTCCCACGGTTTCTTTGGCTTGGTGGCGCTTCCTAGAATATTGAGAAACAGATAAGGTCAAACAGGACAAGAGCACACATTGTGTAACTGTCGAATGCATAGAGCAAGAGCACTCACCCGCACCTGGCTGGGTCTGCGAAGCAGCAGCGGCTGCCATGGCATAAGGGTTAAACATCGGCGACATAGGCCACATCATGGACATCTTTGCCGCATCGAAGCTGGGCTGTGCAGTAGGCTGGAATGGAGACACGACAATACATACGTGGGGGCAGTAGCAACAGCAGCCATGATATCAGCCACCTGCATAGCAGAGCAGAAGGTTCTGGATCTACGAGCGTACTCCGGAGGTTTAAGGGCATCGAGTTTCCTTGAGGCAAGACACGTCTCAGAATGACATGGTCGGTCGCAATTTAACCCTGTGCTTGCAGTCCGCAAGCACGCCATTCACAAGTTAGCGCGGCACACGAGTTCGGCATGCGCTAACCAATGGAACCTTAGCATACTCGGAACTTTCAAATCAATGAAAAAATATCTTAATTCGACCAGGGACTGATGCCATTCCTGCAAGTGCGCACAGCACAGAAAATTTCGAAGGGAGATTAAACAAAAGTATACTCACGACGTTCGGGAGCGAACTCCTTTTTCCACGACCTGGTTGCTTTGACATGCTTAATGCTTGGTGGAATTGCAGTACGATTAGGACAGATAGCACCGAGGAAATCTTGGCCACGGCGACAAGAAACACCCAAATCGCCGGGTGCCTGGACAAAGAAAGACAGGACGTTCACGTTAGATTTGCGCGGGATCGCCAAGAGTCGCAGTGCGGCACAGTGCGGGGGAAGCGAAAAGAAACCTTCCCATAACAAAAGCACCAATGCATACACACAACACATCAATAGCATCCACTTCAAGTGATATGTTGATGTTAATCGAATGTGGCGTACAGCTTCAACGTGCTAAATACACCAGTAATATGCAGCTACGGACGTGTCAAATTTGTGCCAGGAAAATGCCGAGAGGTTGGCAATGTATCGGCGCAGTCCCAGTCACTGCCACTGCCACCTACCGCAGTCTCCGAGCCGAGCGGACGTGCGTTGCGTTGCTTGTGATTCCCTCCCGATTCGGTTCAGGCGCATTCGACAAGAACGGAAGGCAAGTATTGAACTCATTTAGAAGTCTTTTGAACTTGTTCAAGCGATATCTTGCGGGTGTTCAAAGATATTCCAACTGCCCCCTTACGGTAGTAGTTGATGTACGACCGGAGGGAAGTGTCATTGTACCTTAACCTCGAATGACCCCGGGACCGGTCCACCGTCACGAACTTGAGCTCAAGTTCTTTTTCACGGGGCGCCCTGTTTTACTTTTAAAGAAAATCTCTTAAATTCGGCTGTAAAGTTGTCCGGCATGGCGTGTTAATCCATTGAGTTGGATCTCGTGGGGTCAAAACCGATTGGTCTCAAAGTACCTTGGTCGTCCCATTTTAACCCTGCCTATTTCAAAACAAGTTCTGTTTCTCAATCGAGGCCGGATGCCTTTTGTGCTCGTTCTGCACAGTGGGCACGGCGATTGCCTGCATGCATTCTTTAACAAGGTCGGCGTACGCCCGAACGCCTCGTATCCTAACATGCTTCGCTCACCGCGATTCACTGTTCCGCCCTTGCACGCCTGGGCGTGCCGGTGGCTGTCACCGGACGAGTGGTGCCGTACGGGGCGGGCTACTTGCTTCTTGCGGCGGCCTCTGGGACTCTGGGCGCCTCTCTTGCTACACCTGCTTTGACCACTGATAACTGGAGTAGCAACTGGGCTCTATTATGGCATTGTAATTGAGGTCATTAGAGTTTTCTTAGAGTGTACGGTTCCCATCTTCAAGTTTAGAATACTGCTATTTCAGCAGCTTGCCCTCTCCCACTCCTGCTCCCGGCCATTAAGGCCCTGTTTTGAAATCGCGTAGACAGACAGACAACCAGCTTCCTTGTACCTGCGTAACTAACACGTACATGTTTTACTGGTGTTAACCCTGCCTATTTTAATGCAATTATTGATTGTCTAACAGGATCATGAGCTCTCAGGCTTTTCTCGACGCCAGGCAGAAGTGGGCATGTAGTCAAGTCCCTGCTGCATCATCATCGTCTCTGGCTGCTGCGCCATCGGCGTCTCTGGCTGTTGCGCCATCGACGTCTATGTCTGTTGCGCCATCGGCGTCTATGTCTGTTGCACCATCGGCGTCTATGTCTGTTGCGCCATCGGCGTCTATGTCTGTTGCACCATCGGCGTCTATGTCTGTTGCACCATCGGCGTCTATTTCTGTTGCGCCATCAGCGTCTCTGGCTGCACCATCAGCGTCTATGTCTGTTGCACCATCAGCATCTGTGTCTGGTATATCAGCAGCATCTACGTCTGCTGCTCCAACAGTCTCTGGGTCCAGTGCCACATCACCATCTGACACCACTGCGACCATGTCACCACCTTTCAATCCCTGCATGAGCCTTGGTGAGTGCCTGTGCGCTTCAGTAGTACTCATGTGAAAATCTCATGGTTTCAGATTGTAAAGTGTTTTTTTTTTTTTTTTTTTTTTGCAGTATCGCCATCGATATGGGACCGGATGGCTACAGCCTTGGAAGCGATAGCGAACCATCTGGTTACTCGTTCCTATGCTGCACCTGCCCACCCTACACTGGCACCTGCGGTGGGTCATGCCACTGGTGCTCCTGCTGTGGGTCATGCCACTGGTGCACCTGCGGTGGGTCATGCCACTGGTGCTCCTGCTGTGGGTCATGCCATTGTTGCACCTGCAGTGGGTCATGCCACTGATGCACCGGCACCTTCTGCATCTGGGGTGGCCCATCCTGCTGAGTTCGACTACGGAGTGAATGAGCATAATTCAGAAGGTATTTAAAATTGATCACATTTTATGACTACCTTAGGAGTGCAAGTCAAAACAGTGGGATGGAGAGCAGATAGGGTTAGGCTTGACCAAGTCTCTGACAGAAGTGTACTGTCAATCTCTTCTAGCACTGTCACATGTGGTGGTTTTTAGTCAATAGTCCTTTTCCTTGTGACATCCTAAAAGAAAATTGGGAAATATTTTTTTTGGCCTGACTCAATAGTATCACCTCTTTTACTTAAATCAAGTTATTTATTGTAACCTTTCACGGTTCCCTTTTGGATGAAACTAATTTCTTGCCCATATCGTAGGGGCTCATTCTCACAGTGCAAAACTTAAAAATACATGAGCCCTTACAATATGGACAAGAAATTAGTTTCATCCAAAATTATGTTATTAATTCATTCTTTTTATATAGTAATCTGTATTTCTGTTTATGCTTTCAGATGAAGGGGACCCGTGCAAGAAGTGTGGCATCTGTCACCTGATTTGTGCAGATGATGAAATGTTTGCCATGAGTTGTGGACACTACCCATACTGTGGCAGTTGTGTCACAGTCCTGGACGACACCAAAATTGGGGCAATAAAATGCCCAGCATGCCAGGTTCCAGCCAAGAAGGCGCCACTGAAGCTGAAGATTGCCCAGTGATGACAAAAAGATTCCTAATTTTGTTTGTACAAGATTGTTTATTTTTTTGAATGTTTTTCATTACCTCTAGTGGCGAGGTCTTGTGGAAATGGATATTTGTAAGGTGTGGTTGTTTTGTTGTGCCTTTCCCCATTTTCATTTTCTTGTATTTTTACTGAGGGTCCAAGTTACCTTTTCTTTTGTATCTCTTTTGTTACTGACTGGGGTATCTTTGTCATTTAGGACAGTCATTCTGTGCTGTAAGGGAAACGACACATGGAAGCAGTTATTTTCAGTACATCTTTGAAGTACTGTATTTTCATTTTATCTTGGTTCTGTGATCTTGTGTACATATGTATTGAAACAGTGAAACCTTGACATTATATTTTGTGAATGGTTTGAATGAGCTTTATCTTAGCATTCTTGAATGTAGTTGTACTGGGACTTTTTATGCTACCCTTGCTCGGAAGTCCTGATGATGGAGGCCTCATGTATTATTTCTGTTTAACCTGTTGATAAAATAAAACTTGTACATTTCACGTGTTACCTTTTCTTGCGCAGGCAAACCCAGGATTCTGTTTTACAATCTTGTGGCACTTGATAGGTACGATGGGTCTACCGACGATGCTAATATAAGAAAACAACACTTTCAGGTAGTTGTAGTTGTATGAGGTTTCCAGTGTTTTCCCCTGCTTTTGATTCTGTTCATTGTTATGGTAATGATTGTGTCGCCATTTAATCACTGTGGGTTACTGTATTTGCATCTTAAGTTATGAATAAAGTGCCTCTGCCACCAATTTTTATTATTTATTTGCCCACTGGGCACAGACACACATATCAATGCAATTGTTCGTTTACAACATGCCAAGGGCAACACGCGAAAGGCACAGCTTTTAATAAATCTCAACAGTGGACTTTACTTGAACACAATGTGCAATTATTAACAAGAATACAATTTAAAAAGAAAAGATCCTTGTCATTCTGGCCTTCGTCTTGCAGAGCTCTAAGAGACTTTATTCACGAGGACTGTTTAGTGGATATGATTAGTACGTCCTTTCTACGCATTCCTAGCGTTTCATTGTGCAGTTATATTTATTGCAGATGCAAGTAACAGATACTGTGTTACTTTTATCATTTGCAACTGTTGTTTGATAAGATAAATGAACATTGTGCTATATTTCATGTGTTGAAGAATAAGTTTCCATTTCATATTTTCCCCTGCTGACATCTCCACTTTCATTAGTTACCGAAAACCTGGGGTATCCTTATCATTTAGGCCATGCTGTCATGCTGTACTTTAAGGGAAAATCGGACACATGGGAGCAGTTTTTAGTACCTTTTTGTTGCACTGTATTCCTATTTATGTTTTTTTATGTGTTATCTGTTTAAGTTTAAAAACCATGAGAAATAAACATCCCATTTTTTAGATAGTTTGAAGATGAGACCTTTGAGCTAGTCACACGCAGTCATGTTGGGGCAGGTTGGAATCCACCAGTTACATAATAGTTATTCTGTAACTGACACACAACAATTTTGAGCCCTTAGAATTCATGTCATTCTAGAATTGTCTACTGCCTAGCATGGAATCATTTAGTTTGACATACCTATTCGATTCCCAACTCGGTAACTATATTTTTGTGCCTCTTGAAATTCTGAGAAAAAATATAAAACCAACACCAAATTCATGACAAATTCCATAAGGGGCTATGCTTGAAAGATAATGATGTAAAGAATATGGTGTGCATCTGAAGTATTTCTATGAGGGTACTTGGTGCCTACGAATGGGTCCATTAAACCATAGACACTAGGAGGCGCCTCCCAGCCCAGGCTTGAAGCGACACTTTCACATTAGTGGAGAGGCTATTCGCACCTCATAGCACGCACTGAACACTGCTACAGCACACAAGCAACCACCATGACCATGATTTCTACCAAGAAGTGTGGTTTGTCACATATTGGTAACATTTAACAAGGGCTTGCTTCTCTCACTAAAAATGTTAAGATTGTAAAGGAAAGTAAAGTAACATTTATTTCAATCATAGGTTGTGGTCACAGTCCTGAACAAATCATAAACAAATCAGATGTCTCCTAGCAGAAGATAGAATGCATTAAAAACAGTTATAAGCACAAAAAGCACCTCACAATAGAAAGTCCTTGACTGAGTAAAACTCATTAATTATCACAATAAAAGTTTAATTACCCTTTTCATTTTGTTTTTAAGTACAAGCAAGGTTCTTGATACTATATATTCAGGGAGCCTATTAAACATTCTAGCCCGGCAGTAGTAAGGATTCACATTATATATTTGGTTGACACTCTTCAAGTGGAAAGCGAGCCTTCTTCAAAAGCGGGGCTTGTTTGCCTCTTTTCTCAAAGACTCATAGTTATTGATGACTAAGGCAAGACATTTCATTATGTAAATTGATGGCACTGTTAGAAATTTAAGCTCCCTAAAGACATTCACACAACATTCTCTCATGGCCATATTTTTTAAAATTCTGACAGCAGCCTTTTGTGGAGAATTGTTTTTCTTAATTTGCTTATTAGCATTAACCTTATGATATGTATCAACCAAAAACTGGGAACCACTAACCCATCCTTCTGTTTAGTAGAATTTGCAGATGCAGATTAGGCAGGTAATACCAAGGATTTTAAATCATACAGTGGACACTGTTTCAATCTTGAGAATAATTTAATATTGTGGGAGAGCAAGAAGCAAAAGTTAGCAACCCAATCTTCTACAGAGTCCGAGTAGGTTGCATTAGCAGAGGCAACTAAAGAATCTGTATACTTAAATGAACTTGTACATAATTTATCTAACTGCGGAGAGCAGACTGTTACAATTTTCCATGACAACTTAAGCTCTATTCAACTGGCTGGGGTGAGAAAACAAATGGTCAGAGACTGTATTAAGAACGGCTAAATAAGTTTAGAACTCATGTCCACCTATGTCATGCCACCTGATGATTTAATAAAAGGTCTGGTACAAACAAAGCATGAAAACTGTTGCAGAAATTTAGGAATGTCATCAGATCAAAGAGGATTGTTGTAAAAATAAATAATTCATATGCATCCCTTACTCATATCCACTGTACGTAAATCATCTTCAAAAATTACCGCCTCACTGCCTTGTGGCATAGGCTCTGTATGTAACCTGTCCTTCCTGTATCCTGCATCCTGCAATGCCTATGAAAAATAAAAGGAAGGTCCTCACTTCCGTATTACACTCACATGAGTCTAGACGTGTTGTTATTTTGCTCCCGCTTACCACTATTCTTATCCATCGCTATCTTTCAGAAAATTGACTCTGCACTTCAATTATTACAACACCAAATATGCTGTGATATCTGAGATAAGTTTCTTGCGTTGTTTAAAGTGGCTTTCATTTACATGGTCAAGGAGAGAAGATACTCGGTGTTTCCCGCCCTTAAAAGTCTTGTCACAAGCTGGGCACCGTAGTAGGGTAAAGTCTTGAAGTTCAGTAGATTTACATTTGGTGGTAGATGTTTTGCATCGTCTTGGTGGCATCTTTCGCAATGATATTTTGCTCCTTGTCCATGCCCCTGATTTTGTTTGCAGAGGCTGCAGTGACATACCACATTTCATATTTATGTCAGTTTCATGTTTACACATGAGTTGTTCAGTGCTCATCTCATCAATCTGGAATAGCATAACAAAAGCAACAAAATGAATGGAAAGATGGAACACTTGAGTACAATAGCACCATAACAAGAAATAATACTCCTTACATGAACTTTGAAATCATAGCAGGATGGTGAAGTGCACTCTTCCATGTTTAAGGTTGGTTCACTGCCCTGAGGATCAGGCTCGACCTGAATGGAGTGGAAGTTTGAGTCCATAATATGCCGTGTCACACTGCTTCTAAAGGAAAAAGAAATGCAAAGAGGTTAATGCAGTGTACTTTTCCAGACAGTTGTATATGTAATATAATATAATACATTTAACGGTCATCAGGTTAGGTTTGTCATCATCGAAAAAATTGCCGAGCATATGAGAACGCTATCCGCCATCCGCTATTCAGGACATTTTTAAAAACTTACAGTGAAAATGACATTTGTATTTACTCGTAGAGAGTGACAGAACTGGGGTGGCTGCGATACCACACCTGATAACCTTAACCTTATGTCCTCATTGCCTATTCAATCATCGTCACACGTAAAGAAGCTCTCCTATCCTAACGTATTAAAATCCATCAGGCATTTGTAGCCCATTCCGCCATTCCGACTTACTCATGTAAGTGTTTGGGTGATGTAAATCTGCGTACATGATCTGCTACATGGTCTGCTGTGCTCTGCTAGTGTTTTCTGCCGGACAGAACACATTCATTTTGTCATTGCCAACACTTCGGCGCTGCAAAAGCAAGAGTGTGGACTGTAATATAATAAACAATTCAGTCAATTTACACAGCACTGCCCGATTTAATTAGTTTATTTATGAATATCATTATTTATCACGGTGCCGGACACAAGCGTAAACCACCACCTCCATCTCCAGAGATTTTCCAGAGCTGATGAACTGAAAAGTTTCCTGGTTTCACCGCCGCAAGCAGATACTAGCCTCACCGCAGGCACCCTGCAGGGTGTCCCGCTCGAAAGTCGAAAAGTGACGGTGACACTTGCCTGAAATTCGCCAATTCACAATGACTGAGGACAGAAAACCGTGGGTCAAAGTGGAAGTTGACGAGAATGGCGGAGAAATAGTGTGGGTCGAAGAAAAACACTTGTTGCCCTTTCCAAGATTTATGAAAAGTGTGATAGAGGAAAAAATTGGCGTCACCAATGGATATTTCAAGGTTAGAAACTCACGCGTATGTTGCTTTCCCTATTGTGTCTCAATTTAACCGCGTGTCTCAAAATAACCTAGTGAAAGGCATAACTTGGGATTTCAGCCAGGTACTAAAATTTAATGTTATTGCAGATCATCATTGTGGGGATTTTCGAAAGGACTAAGTTAGAAGACCTCTGTAGGTTTATTCAAAACTACTTTTCGAAAAGAGCTCCGCCGAAATTAGGTCAAGAAGCAGAAGCTTCTGGAGATGCATTCCCCTGTCAACAGAAGTTTTATTATGGGTCTGAGGTTCAAGACATGTTTGGTCTTCAACAGAATATTTGTTCAAGTTCGCAGCACAAGAAATTTGTCGCTCAAGTGTCTGTGCCAGATACTTTCGGTGGATGTTCTTCCTGTTGGTAAGTAGGCATAATTTTAACATGCTATTTTATGCTCAACAACACTCCATGTCCATTCTGTACCTGTATTTCTCTTGCAGTGCTCTCGCTTTAGAAAAGTCAGTGAGCCACTTAGAGGCCCACTATTGGGAGGTTATCCGAAGCGTGTCAGAAAAAAGTAGCGGTCTGGGGCCAAGAGTTACGGAAGCTGCAGTGCGAAATCTCCTTAGTGAGGCTGCTCAGAACAGAGTGAAATACGGACTGGGAGACACGCCGATTAATGAAGAAGTACAGTGGTCGCGTAGAAGACGTCATCCAAAGTCATCTTCAAAGCGGCCAAAAAATGGTGCAGTGTTGTACTGCCCAGGAATTCCACTGGAAGATGTGGAGCTCCCTGTAACTGAAAATTTCAGTTTGTCCCAGTTGGGCACTATTTTGGACATCTATCCTGATGTCATCCCTGGACTGTCATATCCATACTTGTATATTGGTGCCAAGCACGCTTCATTTGGCTGGCATATTGAAGATGCGTGCTTATTCAGCATTAATTATTTGCACTATGGGGCACCCTGTGTTTGGTGAGTTGCATGACTTTATTTCTTCTGATGTGAAATGTACTGATTAGATTTTGTGGCCTACCTTGTAATTTTAAGTTCTCTCATCAGAATATTCATGTTGTAGGTTTTTTGTGTCTCCCCAAGACTACGTAAAGTTTAGTGAAGTGGCAAGGCTTTTTCCGCTCGATCCAGGACAAGTTACCTGCTCAGCTGTGCTCCTGCACAAATATTTGATTGTCAGTGGAGCTCTCTTGCAGCAATACAAGATTTCAGTCCACACAGTGTGCATCTGACTTCATCAATGGTGTGTGTCACAAAAAAATGGTGTGGTTTTCACTAAAAGGCTTTTACCTCTCGTTATTCAGAAGGAAAATGAATTTATAGTGACATTCCCGTATGCAGCACATTCCGGATTTAAACTTGGTTACAATATCTCACAAGCCGCAAACTTTGCTGACCCCTGGTGGGTCCAGCCTGCAATGTTTCTGCCCCCGTGTGTGTGTATGTAAGTATTACGGCTGTAGTGTAAATCAACATAATGTAACAAAGTGCTGCTTAATGTTATAGTGGTGTGAGTTGTTCTCGTATTGCTGTGCAGTACCAATATCACTAACACATTCAACTTGCTGCTAGCGAAATAAGGACACGCCTGTAGGCTGTAGCAGCTAGAACAAGAGTGATATTCCATCTTTTATTTTTGGAGGTAGAGAGGGGCTCACAGGATACAGGAAGTGCATGTTATTATTTTCAAGGCAGGGAAGAGGCGGCAAGATTTAAATATGCAGTGAACAGAATTAAATATAAATGCAGAATACAGTAGGAGGATTTTTCATTATTCCAACACATACGACTTGATATTGTTTATACAATTCTGTTTGCTATCATCTCATCAGAATGAATGCATTCTTATCTTCAGTTCCTTTTCTTTTCAGACCTGGTCATGTTCGTTTGGATCTGAAGCAGTTTGTGGCTCTTGCCTGTCCTCAATTACTGGATATGTATGTAGATAGAGACTACATTGGATTGGTAACAGCTCTAAGAGATAATGAATTTCTTCTAGCCTTAAAAATTATGCCAGATATTGTCATTTCTTCTTCTCAGGTACAGTGTACTTATGCCATCTGCACTTTGATGATTTTGTAACCATATATATATTTTAAGGCAAGGCTTCTGAATTTGTTTGTTCAGGAAAACACGCGAAGTAATGTTGCTGGGGACGCAGCTCTTGAGCAGCCAGAAGAGACTAAAGAAGAGGATGCCGTACCGGAATCAAGCAGTGAAATACCATTATTTAAAGGGGCTAGATACACGCTCCTTTGCCCAGAAAGGTGTGGGAAAAGTTTTCAAGGTGGTCGCGCAAGACTTTCCCGCATGGTCAAACATGTTAGAGAACAACACCCGAACAGACCAGAGCTTGTCAACATGGTGCATTCCCTGAACCCCTCAAAGACATTAAAGTCTCCATTTTTAGTGTGTCCCCATTGTGGTGAAAAGAGGGCAGGTAAAAAATTACATTTAAATAACCACATCAAGGTCAAACATCCAGGAGAACCACTGCTGAAATAGTGTTATCGTTTGTTAGTCATGATTTTTCCCTGCTGCTCTTTTCGCATTCCTTAAGACAAACTCTTTAAGGTACCTGTATCAGTTTGGCCTTAGCAGTTGTTCAGTGCTGGCAAACAGATTCTGCAGTGAAGATTTTCTCTTATTTGATATTGCACAAAATTCTTAAATGTGTCAATTGCTGTTTTCACTTTTATCTGTGACAGGAGCTTTTTATGTTGTTGCATTGATCAAGGTTTAATGGTGACTACTTATGGAGGACTTTTTCCTGCTGCTGTTCGCATTTCTTTAGCCATAGTTGTTAAGGCACCCATATGAGAATGGCCTTTGTAGTTCATCATTCCTCATTGTTGTGAATAAATATCATGTGAAACGTCCCTAACAGCACCATGTGCCATAATTTATGAATACCTCATATTTTATCCATAGACCCCTTTTAAACATTTACACTAAGAAACTCTTGAAATGTTTCTTCCGTTTCAGAAATGAAACGGTCTTGTTGTATCTAAATTGCAAATGTCCTCCTGGAACAGCAATTGTGTGAGTCGCTCCAAAATTGCTCTTGCTTTATCAAAATGACCTAAGTCATGTTGGAAAACACAGTATTTTTGAAATGGCTTTGAAGTAAAAGTTACATGCTGTCAAATGTAAAATTTAACACCATCACTTTTGAAAATTGAATGGAATGATACACTGAAGTTAAATGAGTGTCTCGGTTTGCTCACCTGAGGCAGCATAGAGAACTTAAGGAGTATAGAGGAATAAACATTTACTTGCTTTACGTTGATAAGCGGAAAAAAAGGAACACAAAACAGCCTTTAGTTTATTTTAGTTACAAACGAATAATACACCCGTCCACAAAATTATCGCCTCGGCCTGAAGAATGTCCTGCGGAAGGTTCCCAATGAGGTCCCAGGAGGTCCCCTGGAGGACGTCCGACCGGACGTCCTCGTATTCGTCCTCAGACGTGAGTGCGCGCTCGTGCGTGGAAGGGGTTGAGGGGCGTCTAGGAGTGACATACTCGTATTGTACATATGCTCTTTATTCCTGGCAGAAGCACACGGTGCACACTACGATGCATTGATAGAATAGCAGCTGCGGCTGTGGCGCGGGTAGTCATGACGGCGAACGACGGCACGATGGAAGGTGAAAGGGGCGCCTTGCAGCCAGCGGGTAGGCAACCCATGTGGCGCAGCCGGTGGGCGGGTTGCAGGCCATGGGCACCAGGGGGCTCAGGCGGGAGGCGGTGTGGAACCTGTGTCAGCAAAACTGAGCACAATTATGCAGGGAGAATGAAGACTAACATATCATCTTTATGTAACATCATTATTTCAAAATACCTTAGTTTCCTGTTGTGTTCCTTGGCAAAGAATACTAAATCCACAATTCCATCCATATGGAATACACTAGCATTTCTGTCCAGGTTTCTACAGGTACAGGTACTGCGAAATGAATAAAAAACAAGTAATTAGACAGGGACAAAGGAAGGGAGACAAATAAAACAAGGCGCCAAATATTAGTCCCAAACATGTTTGGAACATAAATAGTCACTCCTTCTTTACGAATTTTGAAAAATGTGTAATTCAATTGTGATATGAAATGGTGAGAAAATGATTATGTTACGTAGCTGACCTCTTCCCACGGCGGGGCGCCTTTTCCCCATCCTCCCACGCACCGTCCGTGCCTGCCGAGCCCAGCCGAGCGACCCCTGATTGTTGGCCCGACCGGGTCGAGGGGACAGAGGGACACTCGAGTAGTACTAGTCTTGCGCTGACGGTTATAGCTCTTTCCGATTAAACCCGTTCCTAACTCTCATCCTTGGCTCCCTGACACACCCTCACCCAGCGATACAACACTGGCTGCGGCTGGTGGGGTTGCGTTAGTCGGGCTCGTTCTCACGGCGCCTAGGACTAGGTCGAGTAGTTGGTGGTAGCTGCCGTCGCCTGCCCCCCGAGCGCCGCTGCTGGTCCAGAGTGTCCCTGCCTCCCTCCCGCCTGCAGTTCCAGTCCTCTCAGCGAGAAGGCGTCATGCTGATCGGACCCAGGTACTGCGTGCACCCGGCTCCCGTCACCACCACCCCTGTGTCTCTGGCGCGTCCGTGACCCCCGCGGCCGTGATGGCTCCCCGGCGCCGCGCGAATGGTGCGCCGGCCCGCCCCCGTGCGCCGGCTCGCCCCCGTGCCAAGCTCCCCCAAGCGTGGAGACCGCCTAGCCGAAGCCGCTCGCCGTGCTGCACGTGATCGCCCGAGCTCGAGACCCTTCCCCGGACCCTGCACCGGCCGTTGAGCGGCCCGTGCGGAGGCCAGCGACCCGCGCGGCCGTGGCCACTGCAACCGCCGAGATCGAGGACGTCGTCCAGGTTCCGGTCCCGGCCGACCCGCGGGTAGAGCGGCTGCTCCCCGCGCCGACTCTGCGCCGGCACTCTGCTGCCTGGTATCCACGGTCCACGGCCCCCGGGCCCACCGCGTTCGACGACACGAGGAGCCCGTGTACGCGCCGAGTCCTCGCCCTGTGCCGGTCATGACAGCCATGTCGCAGCCCGGGTGTTCTCGCTGGTGTTCGACGGAGCGGCCTTTCGCCCAACCCGAAGTGAGGCCTTCTCAGCTCCGGAGCGCAAGCTTCCCCACCTACGATTTTCTTTTTAACATCTTTTATTCAATAAATAACAATGCCAACAACAATAATAAATTAATAAATTAATAAATTAATAAATTAATAACAGACAGGTAGTACTAATGATATAAAAAAAAACCTTATATAAAAGGAAATAGTAAACCCCCTTGTGAGGCACTATCAAAGGATTGTAGTCCACCAATCAGACACTGCGGGCTCTTCCTGCTCTCCAGCGCCGCCCTCTTAGCCGCCTCAAAGCTTGTCCTTACGCTCTCCGCGTCTGTTCCCCCCGTGCCTCTCGTCAGAAAATGCACTGCATGCCCAATGACCCACATTGCCACTGCTTGGCGCTCCGGCGATTCGAGCGTGATGGCTGGTTGCAGCAGCATCCTGGGGGTGGGGGTACGCCCCGTCACCCTGGCCAAAATCTCCCTATCCCACCTCCATGCGTCCCGCACCTTGGTGCACATGGCTATCCTGTGACCCAGTGTGTCCGGCGCGGCGCAGGACAGGCAGGCCCTGGAGTCCACCCGCCGTGTACGGTGCAGCCTCGCCCGTGTCGCTACCAGGTCGTGCACGGCGAGCCACCACGAGTCGCGGGCATCTTCTGGTACGGTGGCCCCGTTGACGTTTTCCCACACCTGACCCCAGTTCACCGCTGGGTCCTTGGTGTGTACCCTTGGCACGGGTGACGGCTCCGCAGCCACCAGCGCGGCGTAGATGGCCCGGATGGCGTCGCGACTGGGAACCTCCGGCGGCGTCTCGTGCGCTGTCGTCCGGGTGCAGTGGAAGGCCCGAAAGTGCCACGCCGCTGGCCACACCCGGGGGCGGTTTGCTCCCAGTGGGAAGGCCCCCAGCAGCGCGTGCAGCCACTCCCCGGCGAAAGAGTCCGGCGTTTCGACCAGAACCCCCTGCCATCTCCCGGTGTAGAGGGCCAGGCACTTCTTGTGCACGTCCGGGATACCCAGCCCGCCGCTTCCGCGCGCCGTGCAGCAGACGGCCATGCTAGCGGTGAAGCATTGGCCCCGCCACACGAACCTGCTGACCGCGCGGACCACGTCATCGGCGACCCCCTTAGGGATGGGGAGCACCTGGGCCACGTGCCACATCCTGGATAGTGCGTACGTCCCGACGTACGCTGCTCGCTGCGACAGGCCCAGCCCAGGGCGCGTGCCGCGTTGTCTCGCAGCACCCCTCGCATGCTGGCCAGCACTGATGCCCAGTTGTACCGGGTGGATGCCTTGATGCTGGGCCTGGAACACGACGCCGAGCACCTTGAGTGTCTCTTCATACGGGAAACCAATGTTCACGTGGCGTGCCCAGTCCCCTACGGCCAGCGCTCCGGACTTCTGGACGTTGACCTCAAGGCCGGACACGTCCCGCAACGCTTCTTGGACGGTAGCGGCCTCCTCCGGTCTGCGCAGCACAAAAAAGGCGGCGTCGGCGAGCGGCGCCAGGATCACTGCGAACAACCAAGCACTCACGGGACACCCTTGGCGCATGGACCTGTCGACATCGAAGGGCTCGGTGAGCTCCCCGTTGACGCGCAGCCTCGACGTCGCACCGCAGTACATGGAGCGCAGCACATTGATAAAGTGCGCTGCCACCCCTCGCCGTTGTAGCACTTCGTACAGGTAGTCGTGGTGGACGGCGCCGAACGCACCGCTGAAGTCTATTCACAGCACCGCGGCCCGCGCACGTAACGCGCCGCAGGCGCTGATGGCGTCCCGTAGATCACACAGTGCCCCTGCCATGGTACGGGCACCCCCATCCCCCCGCGCGCACCTGGTTGGGGTGGAGCAACTTGTCGGCGAGGGCACTAGTAAGCCGCCGCACCATCACCCGGGCGAGCAGCTTCGCGTCCACGTCAAGCAGGGTGATGGGCCGCAGGTCCTTGACGCGGCGCGGTCTGCCACTGCCCTTCGGGATGACTCCCTGCATGAGCTCCTCCGGGACGGACCTGTTGGCCCACATGGCCCACATAAGTACCCCCGTTAGCGCCTCTCCGATGAAGTCCCACGCCGCCAGGTAGAGCTCCGCTGGGATCCCGTCCTCGCCTGGACTCTTACCGCGCTTCTTACAGCGCTATCAGAACCTCCTCGACCTCGGTCGCCCTGCATAGGGCTTCGTTGTCGCCCTCTTGGATGGTGCGCTCGACCCCTTCGAGCACGGCCGACGCCCCCCATCTGTCCCCGACAGCCGCCTGTCGCTGACACCTTCTCCTGTACGTGTCCCGGAACAGGTCCTTGATGTCGTCCTTGCTGGTCAGGACGGTGCCCACAGCGTCCTCGATCCGTTCGACCCGCTGCTGCCGCGTCCTCCTGTCGGCCCGGGCGAGATGGACCACGCTGATTGGTTCGTCCTTGGTCACGCTGTCCAAGTCAGCTCGCTCCCCGAAGCCCCCTAGCATGACGGCGTGGACGCGAAGGATCTCTTCCTTCGTGTCCTTGATGAAGGCGGTGTGGACGGTGGGGCGCGGTGTCGCCGTGACAAGGTCCTGCAGCAGCTCTTACAAGAATAGCAGTTTGTTGCGGCAGTCGCGACGCCACTCCCTCGTGAACTTTGCGGCGTGTCGGCGCAGGGCTGGTTTGGCCCTGGTCGTCCACCACTTTACCATGTCCTCTCCGTCTTCCCTGGCCTCCAGGCACCTTTCCCACTCTGACCATAGGCTTGGCAGGAAATCCGGGTCCTTCAGGATGCGGGTGTCCAACCGCCACGCGGTCTACGTCTCTGGGCGCCGTGTCCCGCCGTCGACCCCCTCGAAGGTGCAGCATAGTGTGCAGTGGTCGCTGAAGGCCACCGCGTCCACCTCCGCGCTTAGGACGCTGACCGCTGGCGGTGCGTATACGCGGTCCAGTCGCGATGACATGCCGCTGGTCGCGTACGTGTGCCCCGCATGGGTAGACACCTTGGGCCACACATCGGCGAGCGCCATGCTCTTGACGAGCTTGTCCAGCTCGGTGCACTGCGGCGTGGCGCCAGTGGTGTCGGCGTCTCTAAGCACACAGTTGAAGTCCCCCCCCCCCCCCCCCCGAGGATACACCGGGGTCCTGCAACAGCGAGCATCTGTGCGACGTCCTCCGCGAAAAACACCGTACGTTGTTGTCGGTATCTGCTCTCAACGATGGCTCCTCGGACTACACCTACTTCCGGGCGCAGTTCGTGGCCTTGGCGGAGTGGGCCAATGGCGGAGTGGGCCCAGTGCCTGGTGATGGCGCTGTGCACCCTGACGACTGCGCAGATCGGCGATTTCTGGGAGCTGGACGCGGCTCTCCAGACCAGGTTTGGCAAGCCACGTCCCCGGAACCAGGCCGTGCAGGCCCTGAAGGCGGCTCATCAAGGGCCATCGCAGAGCCTCCGTTATTTCGGCCTCCACGTCTTCCTCGTCCGTCGGAAGTCGTACCGAGACGACCCGGAGATCGGTCGCAACGGCACCGTCATGGACAAGTTGATCCTCGACAACTACCTGGCCGGGATCGCCGACCCCGGCACCAGGCGCCTCATCCGCCTCTCGCGGCCCGACAGCCTAGCGACCGCCCTCGTCATCGCCACCGAGCTGGAGGACGAGCCGCCCGTCAAGCGGATCTGCCAGGTTGAGGTGGTTGTCTTGGACTCCAAGGCGCCGCCGACCGCCGCCGCCACGCCGTCGCCCGCCCGGACTGTCACCGACGTCCTCGCGGCCCTCGCTGGCCTGCCGGCCGCCATCCGCGCTGCCGCTGTGGGGAAGCCGCAGCCAGCGACCGCCGGGACGGAGAAGAAGAACGGCCGCTCAGCCTTCAAGCGGACCGATGACGACAAGCCCATCTGCTGGCACTGCCACCGCCCTGGACATGTTGGCCGTGAGTGCGACCAGAGGCCGCCCTCGGACAACCGCCGCGACGACCGCGGTCGACTTTCACGCTAGCAGTTATTTCCCCGGCCAGCGCGTTCCTCTGTGAACGGTGACCTGTCGAGCTCCGGGTGCCAGCTTACAGCCAGTGTACCACAAGTGCTCTGCTCTGTTCGGATTGGCATCCCCCTGCGCTGCGCGCCGCTCGCCGTGTCCGCCCAGGAGGATGTGCCGCTAAAGAGTCCTATGAGAATAGGCTCGCCACGAGAGGGTTCCATGGGTGACATGCGGACGCGCGTGGTTACGTCCGTACACGAGAGCCGTACGTTGACACCGGAACCCGGCGAGGTGCCTTTGGACCAGGAGTGGCCCGCTGCAGCTGCAACCGACGACAGCCACCCTACTGACCGAGGACCGCGTTCCCCCACCCCAACATCGTGGCCCGACCACACACGCTTCGGTCTTGTACTTGACCCGGAGCCGCGCGCCAACGGCCCTTCCTCATCACGCAGCGCCATCTGCATCCAACCGGGTGTCGTTCCGTGTGTTCGGGAGGTGGTCAGGCTGACGCTGGAGAACCCGACATGGCAGGCGCTTGTGATTCTGCGCCACGCTGTCATCGCCGAGGTGTACTTGGTCGCCTTGGAGCCAGATCCTCCCCCGCAACGTGGCCGGGCCGCCCCACCTCCAGTGGCTGTGGGTGCGCCCGTCAGACGGGCTGAACGCAACTGTGCTGTACTCCCAGCCTCGGCTCCCCTTCCACCAGCTCTCCAGCTCTCCAGGACCTGCTGGATAGAGCGACGTAGTTGGACCCCGAGCAGCGGAGCGCCAGAAGGCCGAGGCCTTCCTGCGGGAGTTCCACGATGTGTTCTTGAAGGACGGCGAATTCGGGTTCTGTGATTTGGTAGAGGTCACCATCGACACGGGCGACGCGCCGCCGCTCGCACAGCCGGCGCGCCCCGTCCCCATCCACAAGCGCGAGAAGGTGAGGAGAGGAAGCAGTTCCAGTCCTACCTCGACGGACGCCATCGACCCCAGCACTTCGGACTGGGCCTCCCCGCTCGTGCTCGTGAAGAAGAAGGACGGCACCCTCCGCGTCCGTTCGGACTACCACATGCTCAACACTGTCATGCGAGGTGATGCAGCGTGTGTTCCACGACCCCCGCCGCCCGGAGAAATGGAGCAAGAGGCCCTGGCACCTGGCACCGTGACTTTTCCATGTACCTGGAGTGACCTCCTCCTCCGGACGATGACGAGGAGTCCAATGTCCAGAAGTCCCCGCACTGGCTCCGCGACCCCCTCCGTGTAGTCCACAAGGAAGTCCGGCGAAACAATGCCGCCGCGCAGGCCCGCGTCGACAGTGGGTCTGCCCGGGTCTGCCTCCACTACTGCATTCTACATTTGCCGGTTGGCCTCCGGGCCCCCGACGTGCACCGGCGTGGAGGCGGCCGTCGTCCTGGTAGGCCGACACTCGCATCATTGCGTCCCCCGGCCTCAGCCCCTTCAGTCTCATCTCCAACTACATCAGCAGCACGGCAAGTACCACCGCGAACAGGAGGGCGCTGAGAGGGAAGCCCTGCCTGATGGACTTGCCGATGGCGAAGCACTCCGGCATCACGCCGTTCACTCTCAGCCGCGACGACGCCGTGGCGGACATGGCGCGTAAAACGTCCGCCGTGTGTTGGTCCGCCCCTGTTTCTGCAATACACCTAACAAAAAATCGTGCCGCAACATTGTCAAAGACGCCGGCAAAATCCACTGATAGCACACACGTCGGGTTCTTGAGGGCCTCCAGGCGGTTGCGCTATTCTGCCTCGAAGTCTCCTCTGAAGCTCGGTTCCCTGAGGACCTTCCTGTCCAGCACCCAGGACTCGACGTTGCGGTGCGGCGCGGCGGGACCTGGCTGACAGGTGGTCCGACACCGCCACGGCACTCACCTCGGCGTGTAAGGTCCCTAGCGACGGCGGGGGACATGAAGACCCAGTCGGTCCTGGCCATCATGTTGGCAGTGGCATACGTGTGCCCCTGCGTTCCTTAAACGTGAACCCATGACCACATGAGATACACAGTAAATAATAATTACGGTCGTTCCGTACGCTCTTTACGTCAGGATACGGATGACTGACGGGTACGGAAGAGAAATACACAGAAAACCCTATATGGTATGGAAACTGGAACGGTTTTCTGTTGTTTAAAATGTACAGACGATTACGTACCCCTCTCCGCAGTGTATACAAGGTTTCCTATGCAATTGATTTTCCGTACCTTCCAGTCTTCCGTACCTCCTACCTCCAGGCGCGTAAGCAGGATTTCGGTTTAGGGGGGGGGGGGGTCGCGCCTTTTGCCTACTTACAGGCTGAATGCCGTGTGGGTTGCTTACCTTCCGGGCGGCGTCGGCGCCCGGCTTTTGGAGGGGGTCACGATCCCTTGGCTAACCCCCCCCCCCCTCCTAAATACGCGCCTGGCTACCCATACCGCTGCAAGAGCCCCTCTTGTATTGAAAAAAAAAAAACGAACCGGCGCAGCTGGCAGCGTCCGACCTGCGGTCTCAAAATTCAGGCCGCACATTTGAAAACAAAGATGAATTAGTCTGTTCTGAGCACTTAAAGTTAACGCCATTTATAAGGTCGTTGTTCTGAAACCACGATTCAGACTACCAAATTTGACAAATTCAGTCTGAATTTTCATAGTTTTTCTGACAGTGTTCCATTGTTCCATACATCTGAAACTGTCTTTTTGTTTGTTTTTGGCTGAGCGATAGCGAAGCCCTTACCCCACTGGCCCAAAAATGTTTTGTCTGTTTGTCTGGGTGTGTGCGTGTCTGTCTGTCCGCGCGATTTCTCGAGAACGGTTCATCGTAGAGGGCTCAAATTTGGACAACAATCTCCTTGCATCATACCGGAGTCAACCTCACCTCGGGGGCATCCTACCTCAGGTGCTGCTGCAGGTGCCGGTTGACAAACCAGGGCCTTCTTGTGCAAGAACTGGAACAGGGGGGCTAACTTCTAAATCGTGCCGATTTTCAAACATGAACATGGCGACCTACCCCTTCTAAAATCACCCAAAGACCCAAGTCAAGATGGCGAAATCGACCCCAGGTGCTGCTGCAGGTGCTAGTGGTCAAAACGAGGCCTTCTTGGGCAGGAGCAGGCACAAATAGTAAAACTGCTAAACAAGCTGTATTTTGAGCTTAAAGATCGGAACCGACCCCGCTCGCAATACACTCAGAACTTCAATTACAATGCCAAAAACGACCCCAGGTGCTGCTGCAGGTGCGGGTTGGCAAAACTGGGCCTTCTTGTGCAGGAACTGGAACAGGAGGGCAAACTTCTAAACAAACCGTATATCAAACTTGAACATGGCGACTGACCTCTTCTAAAATCACCCAAAGACCCGAGTAAAGATGGCGAAGTCGACCCCAGGTGCTGCTGCCGGTGCTAGTGGTCAAAACAAGGCCTTCTTGTGCAGGAACTGGAACGGGAGGGCTAACTTCTAAATCGTGCCGATTTTCAAACTTGGACATGGCGAGCGACCCCTTCTAAAATCACCCAAAGACCCTAGTAAAGATAGCGAAGTCGACCCCAGGTGCTGCTGCCGGTGCTAGTGGCCAAAACAAGGCCTTCTTGGGTAGGAGCACGAACAAATAGAAAAACTGCTAAACAAGCTGTATTTTGAGGTTAAAGATCGGAACCGACCCCGCTTAAAATACACTCAGAACTTCAAATACAATGCCGATAAGGACCCCAGGTGCTACTGCAGGTGCCGGTTGGCAAAACAGGGCCTTCTTGAGCACAAACTGGAAGATGTGGGCAAACTTTTAAATCGTGCAGAATTTTTAACTTCAACATGGCCACCGCCTCCATCTAAAGTCACCCCAAGACTCCATTCAACATGCCGAAATTAACCCCAGGTGATGCTGCAGGTGCTAGGGGTCAAAACAGGACCTTCTTGGGCAGGAACTGGAACGGGGGCCAAATTCTAAATCGTGCAGAATATCAAACTTAAACATGGCGAATGACCTCCTCTAAAATCACCCCAAGACTCCATTCAACATGCCGAAATCAACCCCAGGTGATGCTGCAGGTGCTAGGGGTCAAAACAGGGCCTTCTTGGGCAGGAACTGGAACGGGGTGCCAAATTCTAAATCGTGCAGAATATCAAACTTAAACATGGCGACCGACCCCCTCTTAAATCACCCTAAGACCCCATTCAAAATGCCAAATTTGACCTTTAGGTACTGCTGCAGGTGCTGGGGGCCAAACCAGGGCATTCTTGAACAGGAGCAGGAACATAAGGAAAAACTGCTAAAAAAAAGCAGTATTTTGAACTTAAATATGGGAACCGATAACGCTTAAAATACACTCAGGACCTCAATCACAATCCTGAAGAAAACCCCAGATGCTGCTGATGGTGCCAGTTGTCAAAGCCGGGCCTCCTTGGACCGGAACCGGTTAGGCTAGGGTAGGTTAGGTTTGAGCAGCATTGAGTACGGTAGAGAAGTCCACAATGAGTAGCTGAAGTTGGAGTAGGCTAGGTCAGAGTAGGGTAGGTTAGTTTAGAGTAGGGTAGGCTAGGTTAGAGTAGGAAAGGGTAGGTTAGGAAGTCCACAATGAGTAGGGGAAGTTGGAGTAGGCTAGATCAGAGTAGTGTAGGTAAGTTTAGAGTATGGTAGGCTAGGTTAGAGTAGGGAAGGGTAGGTAAGGTTGGAGAGGCTAGGGTAAGTTAAGTTAGAGTTAAGCACGATTAAGTACGGTAGAGAAGTTCACAATACTGTGGGAGTAGGTACGTCCAGCGGTTAGGTTAGAAGCGTAGCGTCCCTCGCGCCTCAAGACCGGCGCCCGCAGGGCGCAGTTCTGACTGATTAGCCCCGCAGGGTCCCACTCGCCCGGTGACAGCCGCCGGCAGGCCAAGGTAGGTGTACGCCAGGCGTGGAGGGGCGGAACAGTGGTTCGCGGTGAGCGAAGCCTGTTACGCCACGACGCGGTCTGGCGTACGCCTACCTTGTTTAAGTGTCTCCGGTATATCCACCGTCCCCATCAGGTGTCGCAAGATTGTAAAACAGAATCATAGGGTTGAATGCAAAAGAGAGGGTAACGTGAAATGTACAAGTTTTATTTTATCAGCAGGTTAAAAGGAAATGTTACATGAGGCGTCCTTCATCAGTACTTCCAAGTAAGGGTAGTATGAAACGTTTCAGTACAAATACAGTGAAGAATGCTTAGACAAAGCTCATTTAAACCATTGCAAAAATGGGATGTTTATTTCTCATTGTTTCAAGACATTTGTGCATAAGAATGCAGAATAAATAATAAATAAAAGTACAGCACTACAAAAATGTAGGCGTTTTATCGAAAATAACTGCTCCCATGTGTCCAGTTACCCTTAAAGCACAGCATGACTTAGGCCTAAATGACAAGGGGATACCCCAGGTTTTCAGTAACTAATGAAAGTTGAGATTTCGGCACGGGAAAATACGTACTGGAAACTTATTCTTAAAGATATCAAATAAAGCGCTATGTTCATTTATCAAACAACATTTGCAAGTGATAAAACACAGTATCTGCTACTTGCATCTTAAATAAATATAACTGCACAATGAAATGCTAGTAATGCATAGGGAGGAAGTACTTATCATGTCCACTAAACAGTACTTGTGAATATAGTCTCTTAGAGCTCTGCAAGACTGAGGCCAGATTGACAAGGATACCCCAAACAGTCAGTAACAAAAGAGGTACAAAAGAAAAGATAACTTGGACTCTCAGTAAAAATACAAAAAAAAAAAAAAAAAAAAAAATGAGGAAAAGGGCAACAAAACTACCACAGCCAAAAAATATCCATTTCCACAAGGGCTTGCCACTAAACGTAATGAAAATACATTCCAAAATAGAAACAATATCAAGCACAATCTTGTACAAACAAATTTAGGAATCCTATTGATTCTGTCAGCACAAATTACTGGGCAATCTTGAGCTTCAGAGGAACCTTCTAGGCTGGGACATGGCTGAACATTTTATTGACACAATTTAGGTGTCGTCCCACAACACAGGTGACACAGAAGGGGTATTTAAAAGCCAACACCGTCATCAACGAAATTACCATGAATACCATATCTCAAACAATCCTAAGGGACCCGGGCCATATAGCAGTATGTGTATCCAAGTGTGAAAGGTGCCACTGTGAAAAGTGGAGACAAACAGAATTACGGAAAAAATTTCAGATGAAAAATGCCAATCTATTGCCATGCATACAAAAAGGTTCTTGATCTATGAATGAAAGATACTTGATTGAAGGCACTGCCTAATTGGTCAATGATCAGTTTCATCTGGCAGAAGTGCCACTTGCGAACAGCACCAGAAATCCTGCCACAGAATGCATCCATCACATCATATTTGAATCAAAAGTCATCATTCTTCATCAATAGTTTTAAAAAGATTACAAAACATGCCATGGCACACTTAATCAGCAACTGTGTCCATTTTCCTATTACATACCTGAAACACTGAGGCCATAATAGTACGGGTACCTCAGTGTGACAGGTGCCATTGTGAAAAGTGGAGACGTAAGCAGAAATACAGATATATTTTTCAATGAAAAATGCTTAACCATTACATTTGATCCATGAAAAGGGACACAGTACCCACAGAGCGTAGAGAAGAATACAAAATGTATAGTTGTACATTATGTTGAAAACACTCTGTTGACACACCCTAGTTGTAAATTTTGTTGAAGACATTTTGCATCCTCCTTGATGCTCTGTGGAGGAACTCCAGTCGGGTGATGTCCCCATTTCGATAATCGGTTGTGAGGCGCTTAATTCTTATGTCGTTCCTCAACGCAGAAATTTTCCTGCCTCTTCCTGGAGCAAGGCCTGCAGCAAGGGTGCGCAGGTCAATGGTGTACCTTTCATTAGTAGCAACAAATGCTCCTGCAAGAAAATCCAAAACTGTTACTCCGTACTTTCCTAAAATGTGCACACCAAAGGTAAATAAAAATACAGTATACTCACGCATCACATTGTAACAGCTTGGGTTACAAATCTTAATCTCCTTGTTGAAAGATCTGTTGACGGTTTCTGAAATGTTATTGGTCCGGTGTATAGAATCAATGACACTCAAGACGGGTATCTTCGGCATCCATTCACGGTCCATGTAGGTGAAGAAAGGTTTCAGTACTGGCATCCACCCCTTCTGAACAGTTTCCCAGCCCAAATCATGTAGTCCTGCCTCGATATCCTCAGTAGGAAGCATTGGTAAAGCACCAGCAGAGCGGATAATGGAAGCAACCTCTCCTTCTGCCACAACTTGTTCATAAAGGCCCAGTTTATTTTTCGGGTAGGAGAAAACAGCCTGTAACACAAACACACACTACCATTACAAAATTAAATTATTCAACACAAAACTTCGACCGGTTCAAAATGCATTAGTATAATTAATGGTTTGATGTCCCAGAATTTTCATGGGCCATTTTCATCCACTTGTATATCCATTAATGCAAAACCATGCCATGTAACACACATTGTCACACACAATACAAGAAAAGTCTCATCCTAGCTACCATCAGAAGATGATGCTGCACTTCTTAAAAACTCCTTCTTTTACTCCATATAATCTTAACAACATGGTGCATTAACCACAGATAGAAGACACTCTACTGACTAATGGCCATTCACATGAAATGAATATTTGAAGGAGTCTCACATGCTGTTTCCAGTTGAAAAGAAAACATTCCCTGTAATGAGCATGAAAAAGCAATGTACATACCACATTGTAATGCCAAAGGCATCCTTCAACGGAGGCATTAGGGAAACAACTGTTCCAGGCGTTTATCTGGCCATCTTCGAAATCACACTTGATTTCGGTAGGATTAAAGTTGGGCATCAGTGTGAGCATGAAGTGAAATAACACCTCATAGGCTTGTTGGGTCCGACGCAACATGATCGCTCTCAGCATCACAATTGCCTGCAAATGAAATTACAATTATTATATTATTATAACCAACATTAATCAAGTTTCAGATGTATTACACAATGAATTCATGTTCTTCTGGGTTACATACATGAAATCTCCATGCAGCTGTAATATTAAAAATCTGGGATGCCTTTGGTTTGCGGAAAAGTTTCCTCTCTGTACCATCGGAGAATACCTGCATATTGGAAGACACATTAGTTTGGCTTCAGAGCCTTTCATATGAACAGTCTTAGTGAAATGTTGTGAACTTACCCTTTGGCGAGTTTGCATAAAAGCTTGCATCTCTCGCGAAATAAAAACTAGCGAGAGTGTCTGCTCCTGCATACTACCACACATGCCAGCAAACATGCTCTCGGGGACATGCAAACACTTTGTGAGATACTCAAATTCAGGAAGGAGAAGGATTGCTCCTAGTACCCCTAAAGAGCGAGGAACTGGCGGTCTTAGCCCCGACCTGATGACATCTAAGCGGCTAATAATGCTGCCCAGGCCAACCTCAGCTCTCACTTCAACCGGATACCTACACATAACAATGACATACACATATGGCAGCAACACAACATATAAACAGACATAATACTTTCAGGTTTGACACTGACTTCTGTCCTTCCTGCTGAAGTATCTCGTAGAATGGTGTCTGATCACCAGCCTTAACCCTGTTAAATACATCTGCCTTTAAAGCACGGACATAGGGCAGCCGAAAATCACTGCCATGTGAGTGACCCCGCAAATGCACTAGCACATTCTGGCCCAGTAACGCCTTTGCTGTGCCATAACACTTGTTGGGACCACTACTTCCATAATAAATGCACCTCAGGTAAGCAAAGCGTCTGTTCTCACGAGCGTTGTTCAGATGGTAATAAAAACCATCACCTCTATGGTAGATGACACTGTGGGGGGTCTGGCCCCGCAAGACATATAGGGGCATTGCGACCCACACCTGTAAAACATACAAGTATTAATGAAGATGCAAGGAAGATGGTAATACAGATTACAAGAACGCAATAGCGGTGCCCACTTTGCAGAACGAGCACAAAAGGCATCCAGCCTCGATTGAGAAACAGAACCTGTTTTGAAATAGGCAGGGTTAAAATGGGACGCCCAGGGTACTTTGAGACCAATCGGTTTTGACCCCACGAGATCCAAATCAATGGATTCACACGCCATGCCGGACAACTTTACAGCCGAATTTAAGAGATTTTTTTTTTAAAGTAAATCAGGGCGCCCCGTGAAAAAGAACTTGAGCTCAAGTTCGTGACTGTGGACCGGTCCCGGGGTCATTCGAGGTTAAGGTACAATGACACTTCCCTCCTGTCGTACATCAACTACTACCGTAAGGGGGCAGTTGGAATATCTTTGAACACCCGCAAGATATCGCTTGAACAAGTTCAAAAGACTCCTAAATGAGTTCAATACTTACCTTCCGTTCTTGTCGAATGCGCCTGAACCGAATCGGGAGGGAATCACAAGCAACGCAACGCACGTCCGCTCGGCTCAGAGACTGCGGTAGGTGGCAGTGGCAGTGACTGGGACTGCGCCGATACATTGCCAACCTCTCGGCATTTTCCTGGCACAAATTTGACACGTCCGTAGCTGCATATTACTGGTGTATTTAACACGTTGAAGCTGTAAGTCACATTCGATTTACATCAACATATCACTTGAAGTGGATGCTATTGATGTGTTGTGTGTATGCATTGGTGCTTTTGTTATGGGAAGGTTTCTTTTCACTTCCCCCGCACTGTGCCGCACTGCGACCCCTGGCGATCCCGCGCAAATCCAACGTGAACGTCCTGTCTTTCTTTGTCCAGGCACCCGGCGATTTGGGTGTTTCTTGTCGCCGTGGCCAAGAATTCCTCGGTGCCATCTGTCCTAATCGTACTGCAATTCCACCAAGCATTAAGCATGTCAAAGCAACCAGGTCGTGGAAAAAGGAGTTCGCTCCCGAACGTCGTGAGTATACTTTTGTTTAATCTCCCTTCGAAATTTTCTGTGCTGTGCGCACTTGCAGGAATGGCATCAGTCCCTGGTCGAATTAAGATATTTTTTCATTGATTTGAAAGTTCCGAGTATGCTAAGGTTCCATTGGTTAGCGCATGCCGAACTCGTGTGCCGCGCTAACTTGTGAATGGCGTGCTTGCGGACTGCAAGCACAGGGTTAAATTGCGACCGACCATGTCATTCTGAGACGTGTCTTGCCTCAAGGAAACTCGATGCCCTTAAACCTCCGGAGTACGCTCGTAGATCCAGAACCTTCTGCTCTGCTATGCAGGTGGCTGATATCATGGCTGCTGTTGCTACTGCCCCCACGTATGTATTGTCGTGTCTCCATTCCAGCCTACTGCACAGCCCAGCTTCGATGTGGCAAAGATGTCCATGATGTGGCCTATGTCGCCGATGTTTAACCCTTATGCCATGGCAGCCGCTGCTGCTTCGCAGACCCAGCCAGGTGCGGGTGAGTGCTCTTGCTCTATGCATTCGACAGTTACACAATGTGTGCTCTTGTCCTGTTTGACCTTATCTGTTTCTTAACATTCTAGGAAGCGCCACCAAGCCGAAGAAACCGTGGGAGTTATCATCCTCCTCGTCTTCTGATTCTGACGACTTTGTCCCTGCCAAAAGTGAGTGTTTCTTTGCTGTTGGATTCGGCTCTGTTACCTTTCTCTATGTTGTGCACTAAATAGATATTTGTGTTTTCTCTTCAGAGCGCAAGGTGAACACAAAACACAACAAGGACGGTGAGAAGAAAAGTGAGTATATTTATCAGAGACCTATAATCGTATTGTACCCGGCTGACAGTGCTTGGCGGTCATGTATGTTCTGTTTTGTATTCCAGGAGGACCTGGCCGCCCTTCCAAGGCAGAGAAGGCTCAAGAAGCCCAGTTTCTCAAAGTGATATCCAATTACCCACAACCGTCCCAGCAACCAAATCGGATTGCATTTGTAGCAGCGGACGAGTGTCCAAAGTGTAAGCTGTATGTCGGTCGCGTTGCCCTGAGACCTTGTGGTCACTTCAAGTTCTGCTTGTCATGTGTGGAGGAGATGCGGGTAGAAGCAGTTGAACTGAAGAGGCCTGGCAAATGTTTCGCTGATGGCTGCCATGCTATCGTGGAGGACTGGTTCGAAGTGTACAATGTAAGCGGGTAATGCAGGTTAATTGCTGCAGGTGTGTGATGCTTTGCCTGGTCACTTTCCATTGCTACATGGCGCTATATTAAGGCCTCGCTCATAATCATAGGAATCATATTCTTACTTTCTTTTGTATTCTTATTTACAAATTGAGTAGTTTTAAAATTTGTTTTTATGATTGAAACATATAAGCATTATTTTTAAATGTACTTGTGTTTTAGTTTTGTGCACCACTTCATAGTGCTGTATGATAAATGTTAATGTTAACTGCACTTTGTGTTCAAGGGAAGTCTCCTGCTTACTTTTAATAAAACCTGTACCTTTCCCATGTTGCCCCCTTTTTTTTTACCCCTCAGCCGTGCTGTCAATCTTTTGGCAGTGGCATGTTAGTCGCAGCTAAACATTGCATTGAAGTTTATAGTGTCAGGTGCACTGTTCTTTTTCATATTTTAAGTGTTCTATTTTATTTTATTTGTGGCCGTTGGTATTCCCTTGCCCTCTGTAGTGGTGTCCACATGGGGGTTTGAGCAGGCTGTGAGTGCATCTTAGCCTAGCCACTGCTCTAATACATGCAAGTGGTAGATGTTAGTTCTGCATTTTGTACCTACATTTCTGAGACAATAGAGAACAAAGCTTCCTCATCAGTTAGCAATGTGGTAAGGGCACTGCATAATGTGAATTGTAAGTTAAGAAATCAGTCATAGGTATTTCATTTCAAATAAAAAGTGTGCCTTGGTTAGGTGATTTTTTTAAAATAATTCGCTTTTTCTGCAGAATCTGGCCATCCTTATTAAAAAAAATCACTTGGTGCAGTTTAGGCGCCTTCCTTGTTCTCAGAACGAATGACATTTTTTACCAGGATCGCTTGGCATAGGGAGCAAGTGCAGATTTGATAGCGAACTTTTTCTCGCCTAGCCTCTCCCCTCTATGTCAAATTTGCTCTTCTTTAACTAACAATGCCTCGAAAAAAATGGAAGCCTTCAAATAGGAAAAAGGGGTACAGAAGATTTTTGTGTGCGCAGCGTAAGGGCTGCAAGCCTTATAAAAGCAAGAAAAAACATGTCATGACTGATACCAGTCCTTTGGCTGCTGCCACATTTCCTGATGATGACCATGAAAATGTAGCTGATGGGAATGATAATGCATTCCTTGGCTTTGATGTACCTCCCCTGACACAGGTAACATACAAGCATATTTTTGTCTTTGTACTTAATATGTCTCAATGGAGGATGTAATATTACAATTAAAATGTAACATGTGACACGTGAGTAACTTGTTATTTATCAATTCTCTGCAGGGTATAAGGGTTATCTTTCTGTTTGATGGTATTGGAGCAGCTAGAGTGGCCCTTGATTCTCTGAAAATCAATGTTGTAGAGTATTTGTCAAGCGAAATTGATGAGAAAGCAATATCTGTTTTGAAGTATAACCACTTTAATAAAATTAAAATGGTGGGATGTGTAAAGGCCCTGACGGAGAGCAAATTGTCCACATATGGACCAGTCCATCTCCTTCTAGGTGGCAGTCCTTGCTCAGACTTCTCTCTTTGTAATCCGCGAAGGAGGGGTTTGCTTGGTAAATAATTGGATTCAAAAATGAAAATTTATTTAACTTACAGTTAATCAATGCTTATACTTGCATTGTTTGTTACAGGTGAAGGCTCATCAGGTCAGTTGTTTTTTGAGTTCAAACGTATTTTAGATTATCTGTCAGCATCTGCTGAAAGGGAGGGGCATCCCTTCAACTGGCTGTTTGAAAATACCTGTGCGATGGAGAATGCAACAAGAGATGAGATATCAAGGTGCGCATCATTTATTCTTGTCATGGTTTGATGTTTGAGGTTGCATTTCTTAAGTCTTGATAATGAGATAAGGAGCGCACTTACCGACAACAACATCTATCTTTATGAACATTTCTTAAAAATTTGTTTCTTTATGTTTTGTTAGAGTTCTCGGCTGTAAACCTGTTGTCCGATGTGCAAGTGCTTATGTGCCAATAAAGAGGAAAAGATACTTTTGGGGCAATCTTCCTAACTTATATGCATCTGAAGCCAACACACACACATCTCATGAACTCCAGGACTACATCAAGCCTTATCGCACAGCAAAAATAGAAATTTTACCAACACTTACTGGCTCAGTCCATTCACAGCGTTCAGGTAATGCACTATATAGTCAACAGCTGTGTAAGTCATGAAAATTACGTTAAAAATAATATTACTTCAAATTTATTTCAGGAAGAGACAAACAACTTCCTGCTAATGAGGATGGCAAGGATGGATATTTACTGATTACAGAAGAAGAGTCTCTTTTCGGGTTCCCAGCCCATTATACTGATGTAAATTTATCGATTACGGATAGGAGACAATTGCTTGGACGATCTTGGTGTGTTCCTGTGGTGGTGGAAATTCTTAGGCCCTTGGCAGAAACGCTGAAATGCAGTAGTAATAGCTAGTACTATTCAGTTTCCAAGTTCCAATGTTTGGACTGTATTACTGAGTGTTGTTTCCTGTGCAATGAGGTTCTGTTGCCAAAAAAAATAATTATCTATGAGCTTTAAGTTAGGATTTTCCTTTAAAATGGTCTCTCTTTTTCTTTCATAATTTTTTATATTCAAAGAAGGCAAGGGTGTCACAACACAAGAGGAGTTTTGAAAATAATGAAAGTGTTTCAGTGGATGTGAGGGTAGCATTACTTTTATCCATTCCCTAATACTTCATAGTGATGTATTATTTCTATTTAAGGCATGATTCTTTACATGGAACTGTGCTAAGCTTAAAAATCAAGCCATTGCATACATTTATTTCATCATTATTGCATTCAGGAAACTATCATGTATTTTTTTTAGGACAGCTTCAGAGGAGCAGTGTGAAGGCTGTATTTCTTTCTTTTTTTTTAAACTGTATTCTTGTTAATAATTGCACATTGTGTTCAAGTAAAGTCCACTGTTGAGATTTATTAAAAGCTGTGCCTTTCGCGTGTTGCCCTTGGCATGTTGTAAACGAACAATTGCATTGATATGTGTGTCTGTGCCCAGTGGGCAAATAAATAATAAAAATTGGTGGCAGAGGCACTTTATTCATAACTTAAGATGCAAATACAGTAACCCACAGTGATTAAATGGCGACACAATCATTACCATAACAATGAACAGAATCAAAAGCAGGGGAAAACACTGGAAACCTCATACAACTACAACTACCCATCGTACCTATCAAGTGCCACAAGATTGTAAAACAGAATCCTGGGTTTGCCTGCACAAGAAAAGGTAACACGTGAAATGTACAAGTTTTATTTTATCAACAGGTTAAACAGAAATAATACATGAGGCCTCCATCATCAGGACTTCCGAGCAAGGGTAGCATAAAAAGTCCCAGTACAACTACATTCAAGAATGCTAAGATAAAGCTCATTCAAACCATTCACAAAATATAATGTCAAGGTTTCACTGTTTCAATACATATGTACACAAGATCACAGAACCAAGATAAAATGAAAATACAGTACTTCAAAGATGTACTGAAAATAACTGCTTCCATGTGTCGTTTCCCTTACAGCACAGAATGACTGTCCTAAATGACAAAGATACCCCAGTCAGTAACAAAAGAGATACAAAAGAAAAGGTAACTTGGACCCTCAGTAAAAATACAAGAAAATGAAAATGGGGAAAGGCACAACAAAACAACCACACCTTACAAATATCCATTTCCACAAGACCTCGCCACTAGAGGTAATGAAAAACATTCAAAAAAATAAACAATCTTGTACAAACAAAATTAGGAATCTTTTTGTCATCACTGGGCAATCTTCAGCTTCAGTGGCGCCTTCTTGGCTGGAACCTGGCATGCTGGGCATTTTATTGCCCCAATTTTGGTGTCGTCCAGGACTGTGACACAACTGCCACAGTATGGGTAGTGTCCACAACTCATGGCAAACATTTCATCATCTGCACAAATCAGGTGACAGATGCCACACTTCTTGCACGGGTCCCCTTCATCTGAAAGCATAAACAGAAATACAGATTACTATATAAAAAGAATGAATTAATAACATAATTTTGGATGAAACTAATTTCTTGTCCATATTGTAAGGGCTCATGTATTTTTAAGTTTTGCACTGTGAGAATGAGCCCCTACGATATGGGCAAGAAATTAGTTTCATCCAAAAGGGAACCGTGAAAGGTTACAATAAATAACTTGATTTAAGTAAAAGAGGTGATACTATTGAGTCAGGCCAAAAAAAATATTTCCCAATTTTCTTTTAAGATGTCACAAGGAAAAGGACTATTGACTAAAAACCACCACATGTGACAGTGCTAGAAGAGATTGACAGTACACTTCTGTCAGAGACTTGGTCAAGCCTAACCCTATCTGCTCTCCATCCCACTGTTTTGACTTGCACTCCTAAGGTAGTCATAAAATGTGATCAATTTTAAATACCTTCTGAATTATGCTCATTCACTCCGTAGTCGAACTCAGCAGGATGGGCCACCCCAGATGCAGAAGGTGCCGGTGCATCAGTGGCATGACCCACTGCAGGTGCAACAATGGCATGACCCACAGCAGGAGCACCAGTGGCATGACCCACCGCAGGTGCACCAGTGGCATGACCCACAGCAGGAGCACCAGTGGCATGACCCACCGCAGGTGCCAGTGTAGGGTGGGCAGGTGCAGCATAGGAACGAGTAACCAGATGGTTCGCTATCGCTTCCAAGGCTGTAGCCATCCGGTCCCATATCGATGGCGATACTGCAAAAAAAAAAAAAAAAAACACTTTACAATCTGAAACCATGAGATTTTCACATGAGTACTACTGAAGCGCACAGGCACTCACCAAGGCTCATGCAGGGATTGAAAGGTGGTGACATGGTCGCAGTGGTGTCAGATGGTGATGTGGCACTGGACCCAGAGACTGTTGGAGCAGCAGACGTAGATGCTGCTGATATACCAGACACAGATGCTGATGGTGCAACAGACATAGACGCTGATGGTGCAGCCAGAGACGCTGATGGCGCAACAGAAATAGACGCCGATGGTGCAACAGACATAGACGCCGATGGTGCAACAGACATAGACGCCGATGGCGCAACAGACATAGACGCCGATGGTGCAACAGACATAGACGCCGATGGCGCAACAGACATAGACGTCGATGGCGCAACAGCCAGAGACGCCGATGGCGCAGCAGCCAGAGACGATGATGATGCAGCAGGGACTTGACTACATGCCCACTTCTGCCTGGCGTCGAGAAAAGCCTGAGAGCTCATGATCCTGTTAGACAATCAATAATTGCATTAAAATAGGCAGGGTTAACACCAGTAAAACATGTACGTGTTAGTTACGCAGGTACAAGGAAGCTGGTTGTCTGTCTGTCTACGCGATTTCAAAACAGGGCCTTAATGGCCGGGAGCAGGAGTGGGAGAGGGCAAGCTGCTGAAATAGCAGTATTCTAAACTTGAAGATGGGAACCGTACACTCTAAGAAAACTCTAATGACCTCAATTACAATGCCATAATAGAGCCCAGTTGCTACTCCAGTTATCAGTGGTCAAAGCAGGTGTAGCAAGAGAGGCGCCCAGAGTCCCAGAGGCCGCCGCAAGAAGCAAGTAGCCCGCCCCGTACGGCACCACTCGTCCGGTGACAGCCACCGGCACGCCCAGGCGTGCAAGGGCGGAACAGTGAATCGCGGTGAGCGAAGCATGTTAGGATACGAGGCGTTCGGGCGTACGCCGACCTTGTTAAAGAATGCATGCAGGCAATCGCCGTGCCCACTGTGCAGAACGAGCACAAAAGGCATCCGGCCTCGATTGAGAAACAGAACTTGTTTTGAAATAGGCAGGGTTAAAATGGGACGACCAAGGTACTTTGAGACCAATCGGTTTTGACCCCACGAGATCCAACTCAATGGATTAACACGCCATGCCGGACAACTTTACAGCCGAATTTAAGAGATTTTCTTTAAAAGTAAAACAGGGCGCCCCGTGAAAAAGAACTTGAGCTCAAGTTCGTGACGGTGGACCGGTCCCGGGGTCATTCGAGGTTAAGGTACAATGACACTTCCCTCCGGTCGTACATCAACTACTACCGTAAGGGGGCAGTTGGAATATCTTTGAACACCCGCAAGATATCGCTTGAACAAGTTCAAAAGACTTCTAAATGAGTTCAATACTTGCCTTCCGTTCTTGTCGAATGCGCCTGAACCGAATCGGGAGGGAATCACAAGCAACGCAACGCACGTCCGCTCGGCTCGGAGACTGCGGTAGGTGGCAGTGGCAGTGACTGGGACTGCGCCGATACATTGCCAACCTCTCGGCATTTTCCTGGCACAAATTTGACACGTCCGTAGCTGCATATTACTGGTGTATTTAGCACGTTGAAGCTGTACGCCACATTCGATTAACATCAACATATCACTTGAAGTGGATGCTATTGATGTGTTGTGTGTATGCATTGGTGCTTTTGTTATGGGAAGGTTTCTTTTCGCTTCCCACGCACTGTGCCGCACTGCGACTCTTGGCGATCCCGCGCAAATCTAACGTGAACGTCCTGTCTTTCTTTGTCCAGGCACCCGGCGATTTGGGTGTTTCTTGTCGCCGTGGCCAAGATTTCCTCGGTGCTATCTGTCCTAATCGTACTGCAATTCCACCAAGCATTAAGCATGTCAAAGCAACCAGGTCGTGGAAAAAGGAGTTCGCTCCCGAACGTCGTGAGTATACTTTTGTTTAATCTCCCTTCGAAATTTTCTGTGCTGTGCGCACTTGCAGGAATGGCATCAGTCCCTGGTCGAATTAAGATATTTTTTCATTGATTTGAAAGTTCCGAGTATGCTAAGGTTCCATTGGTTAGCGCATGCCGAACTCGTGTGCCGCGCTAACTTGTGAATGGCGTGCTTGCGGACTGCAAGCACAGGGTTAAATTGCGACCGACCATGTCATTCTGAGACGTGTCTTGCCTCAAGGAAACTCGATGCCCTTAAACCTCCGGAGTACGCTCGTAGATCCAGAACCTTCTGCTCTGCTATGCAGGTGGCTGATATCATGGCTGCTGTTGCTACTGCCCCCACGTATGTATTGTCGTGTCTCCATTCCAGCCTACTGCACAGCCCAGCTTCGATGCGGCAAAGATGTCCATGATGTGGCCTATGTCGCCGATGTTTAACCCTTATGCCATGGCAGCCGCTGCTGCTTCGCAGACCCAGCCAGGTGCGGGTGAGTGCTCTTGCTCTATGCATTCGACAGTTACACAATGTGTGCTCTTGTCCTGTTTGACCTTATCTGTTTCTCAATATTCTAGGAAGCGCCACCAAGCCAAAGAAACCGTGGGAGTTATCATCCTCCTCGTCTTCTGATTCTGACGACTTTGTCCCTGCCAAAAGTGAGTGTTTCTTTGCTGTTAGATTCGGCTCTGGTACCTCTCTCCATGTTGTGCACTAATAGATATTTGTGTTTTCTCTTCAGAGCGCAAGGTGAACACAAAACACAACAAGGACGGTGAGAAGAAAAGTGAGTATATTTATCAGAGACCTATAATCGTATTGTACCCGGCTGACAGTGCTTGGCGGTCATGTATGTTCTGTTTTGTATTCCAGGAGGACCTGGCCGCCCTTCCAAGGCAGAGAAGGCTCAAGAAGCCCAGTTTCTCAAAGTGATATCCAATTACCCACAACCGTCCCAGCAACCAAATCGGATTGCATTTGTAGCAGCGGACGAGTGTCCAAAGTGTAAGCTGTATGTCGGTCGCGTTGCCCTGAGACCTTGTGGTCACTTTAAGTTCTGCTTGTCATGTGTGGAGGAGATGCGGGTAGAAGCAGTTGAACTGAAGAGGCCTGGCAAATGTTTCGCTGATGGCTGCCATGCTATCGTGGAGGACTGGTTCGAAGTGTACAATGTAAGCGGGTAATGCAGGTTAATTGCTGCAGGTGTGTGATGCTTTGCCTGGTCACTTTCCATTGCTACATGGCGCTATATTAAGGCCTCGCTTATAATTATGGGAATCATTATATTCTTACCTTCTTTTGTATTCTTATTTACAAATTGAGTAGTTTTAAAATTTGTTTTTTATAATTGAAACAATAAGCATTATTTTTATATGTACTTGTGTTTTGGTTTTGTGCTCTACTTCATAGTGCTCTATGATAGATGTTAATGTTTACTGCACTTTGTGTTCAAGGGAAGTCTCCTGCTTACTTTTAATAAAACCTGTACGTTTCCCATGTTGCCCCCTTTTTTTACCTCTCAGCGGTGCTGTCAATCTTTTGGCAGTGGCATGTTAGTCGCAGCTAAACTATGCATTGAAGTCTATAGTGTCAGGTGCACTGTTCTTTTTCATATTTTAAGTGTTTTTTTTATTTGTGGCCGTTGGTATTCCCTTGCTCTCTGAAGTGGTGTCCACATGAGGGTTTGAGCAGGCTGTGAGTGCATCTTAGCCTAGCCACTGCTCTAATACATGCAAGTGGTAGATGTTAGTTCTGCATTTTGTACCTACATTTCTGAGACAATAGAGAACAAAGCTTCCTCATCAGTTAGCAATGTGGTAAGGGCACTGCATAATGTGAATTGTAAGTTAAGAAATCAGTCATAGGTATTTCATTTCAAATAAAAAGTGTGCCTTGGTAAGGTGATTTTTTAAAAATAATTCACTTTTTCTGCAGAATCTGGCCATCCTTCTTAAAGAAAAATCACTTGGTGCAGTTTAGGCGCCTTCCTTGTTCTCAGAACGAATGACATTTTTTACCAGGATCGCTTGGCATAGGGAGCAAGTGCAGATTTGATAGCAAACATTATCTTGCTTAGCCTCTCCTGTGTGTCAAATTTTTTCTCCGACTAACAATGCGTCAAAAGAACTGGAAGCCTTCAAATAGGAAAAAGGGGTATAGAGGATTTTTGTGTGCTCAACATTAGGGCTGCAAGCCTTATAAAAGCAATGATTGATACCAGTCCTTTGGCTGCTGCCACATTTCCTGATGATGACCATGAAAATGTAGCTGATGGGAATGATAATGCATTCCTTGGCTTTGATGTACCTCCCCTGACACAGGTAACATACAAGCATATTTTTGTCTTTGTACTTAATATGTCTCAATGGAGGATGTAATATTAAAATGAAAATGTTACATGTGACATGTGTCAGTGACTTCTTATTTATCAATTCTCTGCAGGGGATAAGGGTTTTCTCACTGTTTGATGGTATTAGTACTTCACATGCTAATGAAGATGTGTGAAAAAACATCAGTAAACCTTACTTATGGTATTCTAATGAGTAGGATGCTTGATAAACAAAACATAAAATCAGACTTAAATAATTTAATTAACAAAGAACAATACAAAACACAAAGGACTATTCATGACATAATAGATGCAGAAAAACATAATCGTCAATGTACTACTTAAAATAATTTAGGCAGTATTCAAGTTTAGGAAATTTAAGACAGACTGAAATAACGCATAAGGGTTGGTTGCATGAGCCGGGTGTGGTATTGATGGTAGAGGTGATGTTTGAAGTTGGTGGTGAGATGTTGGCAATCCCTGGGATTGTTCGTGGAAGGATCCTGGTGAGGTGGCTGTTAAGGGGTGGTGATTGTGGGTGAAGGTATGAAACTGCACTTGTGCCTGATAACAGAGGATAAGAATTAGTAAGTTACATAGAATATCTAAGTTAAGAGGCCTGCATTCAATGTTCACTTATGAAAGAAAAGTTAAACTATTCTTTTGTAAGTAATCAAAGATGAGGAATTGCGTTCCAAAGTTTTATCACAAGGCGTAAGGAATTCAGTGGGAAGGGTAAAATGCTTACCACAGCACTGCATTATTGCATAGGGTGGAGGATGGGAGGAGGTTGAGTAACCTATAGGAAAGGAAAACAATAGCATCAATTTCAGATTGAAAACAGAAACAGGATTTAAATCATGAAAGGAAGATTCAGAAAATTTGAAACCCAGCTAAGCTTTTATGAATCTTTCAAGTACATGGAACAAATTAAAGCCTAAATAAAATTGAGGTTTTGAAAATGCTTCATGAATGAAAGTGTCTAAAAATCAAGTGTGCCCAATAATCCCCAGACCCAAAATACACCACACACTTCATGATATTAAAAAGGCCACTACAATTTAAAAATAAAAGTAACCTAAACACTGTATAACTATTAATGTTCAGATTTTACAGAAAAGCGGGATGTTTATGGAAGAAATACCAAGCAAATTTCCTCAACAAGCACTAAATTCTGATATCCTTTCTGTGATTTCCATGAAAAAAAGAAAGTCATGAAATATAAACTTACTAGAATGCTGCTTGTACAGAGACAATTGAGTTGTGCCAAGGCTGTATGCTCTGTTCCTCTGAGACCATAAGACTGCAGACTGGACATACTTAGGTGTAGGTCCTTAAAATCCACAACATACCTAGGGTGCAAGGACAACGAAAACATGAAAGCACATGATTAAACAGTTCTTCTAATATAAATGAAGATGTATGCAATGCCGTTCTCATTTCAATAATGTTAATTTTAGAAGAAAGCTATGAATGGTGAGTGTATACCTGGACTCTCTTGGGCAAGTGGGTCCACTTAAGTTTGAGGTGGTTCCTGCTGACTGCCTACAGGTGTGTTGGGAGATAATCAATCATCACATACAAGTCAACATCATTAATGTCAGTATCTGGAAAAGATAAGTTACCATCTGTGAATTTAAATCTGGAGGGGAAGTACCATTTTCCCCAAATTGATAAACTTTTCTTTTCCAAGAAAGTGGTATATAGAAGAAATGTCACAACGCCGTTTTTGAAAGGATCAATAAATTTAGATGACTGGTTCCATGTGGAAGCAGCCACGCCCCAGGCTATCACAATTCAGATTTCGCTTCTAAACTGTTTATTGGTTCTTAGCATGCCAAGACAGTCACTTAAAAGTTGCGGTGCAGGTCTCGTCGCCATGCTTTTACAATGCTCTCCAATCAGAAGTGCAATCCGTTCCACATGGTATAATTTATATATTTCCCCCTAATTTACAAACAAAAAACAACCGTGGCTAAAATGGCTGATCGAAAAAAAAAATTACAGTGCCTGACAAAGATTTCTCTTGCACGATAAGAACCAATTCACAGCCTAGGAGTAAATATCTGGGAATTGGTTGATGAAGCATGATATCATTCAGGTTGGAATTCTGTCAATCCTGTAAAGAAAGAAAGCTATATAACGTTTGCTCACGTGAATTTAAGTGATTGGGAGATGGGGTTGATGGAGAACAGAACAAGTCCTGGTGCCTGCCTCCAAGAGAATGACTTGAACTTGATGATGCCCCTGGGTTGGCAACAAGCTGCTCACCTAGGGAAAAATGAAAGGAGAAATTACAGCTCCTGACTTAATAAGAACATACAAAATAAACTTTTCATTTATTCTTGAGGGGCCGCTCAATGTTGTGACACTGTGACTCCGGCAGAGACAGAGGGCAGTGGCTTGCATGCTGAAAGACTAGTTGTGGTAGAAAAGAAACAAAACAAAATGGGCAGAGCAGTGCTTAAATGTAACTGCTAGGGAATTGTCTCAAGAGTAAAAAAAATAAGCATTGATTGTAAGTTGAAACCAGGAAATAAAGCACTGCCCAACAAATGAGGACATGTTGCCCCAAAGTTTTCATTTTCATTTCTATTACTTATGCAATAAGCCTACCTGACTTCAGTTGCCCCAGTGGACCCATTTCAGGTTCCTCCAGACATTTGAAAGAAAGTGTAAACAAAATTCCCCATACCTTTATCAGTGTTGGTCATCTTTCTCTTGGGTCCTTTTTGGAAGCGAGCCTCTTCCAGACCTATTGCCCTGAAGGCTTTCTTCCTGTTGGAGATGGTGTACTTGACATAATCATTCCATTCCAGAGATGTCAGAGAACGATTTATCTTTTTGCAATGAGCTGTAACAGAGGTAGATAATTAGTGATAATCAAAATTGTTAAGTAATTATAGGTACAACTGTACAACTTACCAATGATCCCATTTCTTAAGGTGGCATTAATACCGTAGCCTTTGGCACTTCGTTGACCCATAGCAGCCGTCCACTTCACATTGTCATGGTAGACATGAGTCAGCACTAAAGCTGTGAAAGACTTCCATCTGGTATCAATGTCAGCTTTTTCATCAACAGCTTCAGCATCAACCAAAGCTTTGAAACTGGGAGTCACCCAAAAGCTTTCCAGAAGCGCCACCTACGGAAGGAAGCGAGAACAAAATTAGGATAGAAAAGCCAAGATTAATCTGGATCGAGAATGCAAAAGTAGAACAAAGTAAATTATCACACCTTCTTCCCTGGTTGACCCATCACGAAGAAGTGAGAGGGAAGCTGGAGAAAATGAGAAGCGAATTTAAATTTGAGGGTCTTGCCCATTACTAATCAAAAATATGAAGAGAAGTACAAAGTTAGGTGGGGATTTCACTGATAACCAGCAGTTCTGCAGGGCTCGGTCTTCCTGTTGCCTCAATTTGACATGCTACAGAAAACACGGCGACATGTCTGGTGCAATTTTGGCCATAAGCTCATCGTACAATATAAATTCACGACCAGAGGGTATTTCTTGAGTCAGAGGCCGGGAACAAAGGGGAGAGGCAGAGCGAGAGGCAGAGGCAGTGGTTCCAATGATTGCAGGTTCAAGGATGCCCAACAGTTCCTGGAACCAAAAAATTATTAAATAACACTGCTGAACTCTAGAAACATGATGCTAGTGAAGAGAATTTCAAAGACAAAAATAAGTTCCTCATCAGCAGGGACCATATCATTGTCAAATACAGAGCCAGATATTTTATTAAGGTTGCTGGATATGTGACCAGTGGAAGACGTTTTTGCAACATTATCAGCTCTCTTTTCTTTGGCCTTTTCCCTCCCTTCAACAATATCGTCAGCACTGAAAGCCCTCTGATCCTCCAGAATTAAGTCACCAGTCACACCATCTACATCTAGCTTTACAAGAGCAGCCTTGCATCCTACGAGCAAAGAAAAAGTTGGTCAGAATGGAGGTTGCAAGCCAAAACTTTAATCAAAGGCGAACAAGGCCTGGGCTGCTTTGTATACTGTTTACATGGCCACAAAATGTCGTACTGGCCTAGTGTGGCACGAAACTAATATAATCTGTGCACTGACGGGCGTCGGAATGCTTTGATTAGCAGAGGCACTGTGGACACCAGAATATTCTTTACAATTTTCTACATGAGGTTATTTTTAAAATTTTGCTTGAAAAAAGGGTTAACTTTAGCAGAACGTGGGGCTCTCGCATGGATAGAAAAACCTGAAATCCGCATTCAATACTTACTCCCTTTCTTGACCAATCGCACTTGATAGGTTTTCGTTACTTTCTTCGGCTTGCCATATCGATCCTCCATTACGCTGGTATGCTATACAGGTCCGAAAGCTGCACCAGCCAGGTCAGGCTGTAGCGACGGCACCGCGACAGCGGAGCTGCTGTTGTCTGGAAACAAATATCACACAACTCATAAGAACACTGCAATGTACCAATGCAATGCACCACCTTCTAACCAAGAAATATAGGTTATCAAAGTATATATGATTTGCAGACACTTCATAGTTACCTGATCGATTCATACAATTATGACAAGGCCGGATTCATGCCAATTAATGAAATATTGACGCACATCAATCGTTCACACACCGCAATGATGTAGGGAAGGAAATAATTGGTCGCCAAAATTACGTCTGCTGCTGCTGCTATGGCTCACGTCCGTAAATCCTCGCCTGGACGAGGTGGAGGGAGAATACATGTAACCACATTCACTTCTCTCAGATGTGGCACGACTTGCGAAACATGCATTTTACACATTAAATATTGTTCGGGTTCAACAGAAACGTTACCGTGTGCGTCTGCTTCTTTGTTGATGTTTTCTTCAGGTCCCCACTCCCTCCCTCCTGCCTGCAAACGCCCTGTACCCTACTTCTCACGGCAATATGAGAAATCTGTGCGGGCTCCATCGTAGCCTCGCGAGAGGCCAGCCGCGCCACACGGATGCGAGAATTCATTCCGACTATTTCTGACATTAACTTTAAATATGTAAGCAGAGGTTCTTTTTGTAAGAGGTTATTATAAGTGTTCAACCGGAATGTTTAAAAAACAAATACTGTGGAAACCACAAATGCGAAATATTTTCGAAAATTATTTACGTTAGGTATGAAATATTTTCCAAAATTATTACCACAATTGCAAAATATTTTCCAAAATTAATCTTTGATGTATGTGGCAGCACCGACAGGCCCAACGAATATTTACAGATATTATTGAATAATTATATGATTCTATTATGTCGACCACGATTAATTTCCTGGCTCAATTAATAAAATGCAACAATATACCATTTATATTTATTTTTATATTAAAAAGCTGGTAGGACAATTTTTGGTAGGAACAAAAGTGGCCCCCCGTATTCAATGATAAAGGGCCTAGCCCCACTGTTTACAATTGATTAAATTTAAACTCAATAAATTCTGAGTATACGCCATATATGTGAACTGTCCAAGGACAGTAAGATAACAAGTTATCCCAAGAGGACTAATATTCACATATGCATAGTTATAAAGTTGGAACAAACCACACAGTAAACATAACAATAACCAATGCTCCAAACCAAGAATAATAAAGAACACACATAAGCTCAGCTGCAAACAATAACCAAACATTTCCCGAGACAGTCTTGGATAGGAACGGTAATTAAATAATGATATAAAAATGGTCAAGATACTATGGGTTTAATTTGGGGATGGCTCGATTGGTCTACTGATAGTTGACCTTAAAAGTTTTCTAATTAATCCAAGGTATTTTTAAATATTTAGAAAATTATTGGCATGAGTTCACCTAATTATTCTGAATTATTTAAAATTATTTATAGTAATTTATAATTATTTGGAATTAAAGAAAATATTGGCAAGGTTAGGTTAGGTTTGGCAAGGTTAGGTTAGGTTAGGTAAGGTTAGCTTGGGTTAGGTTGTTCTATCATAATTCCAATTAATGATAAATAACTATAAATAATTTAGAATAATTTTAAGTAATTCAGAATAATTAGGTGAACTCAAGCCAATAATTTTCTAAATATTTAAAAATACCTAGCAATAATCAAGAAACTTTTTAGGTCAACTATCATTAGACCAATCGAGCCCACCTCTTTAATTTGACTACATAAACCATAAAAAAAGGTTATAATTAATTTGAAGGATGCATTGAGTTTCACAATTAATTGTAGTAATAAATTTAAATACATAAATGCAAAAGTTTAACACCATAACATTCAGTGGATAATTTAAGGCGACACCAATCAAAAAGAACAACTTGGCTCGACCAAACAATCGTAAAACTTCACTGTATTGTATACCCATAATATAGTATATAAATAATTAATAAATCACATAAACGTGAAGATTATGACCATATAATAATTATCCAAGACTGGAAATGCTCAATAGAAAACAATACATAACCATATACCCTGGGCCCAGAGAGAAATAACAAAGAGTTGTTGACTCACCATGGTGCTGCATAGCAGATGTCACTTTCCCGGGACATGAAGCAAGCGGCGCCACTTACTTCACTCCCCACACATAATCATCTCACAACATAATAATTATATATATATATATCCATATAATATATAAATATGAATAACATTTAATAAACTATGGAAACTTTAACCATCACAGAGCACTTTATCACTTGGGTATCACTGATCACTTCACATTTCACTTCACAGCAGACTTCATGCGGAGATGGGGGAAAGAGCTCCTGCCCTCTCCCCGGGATGATGGTGTGGAAGACGAAGGAGTGGACGGCCATGATGACGGTGGTGATGGTGGAGATGACAGCAAGGTGGGAGGCAAGGTCGGAGTTTAGCACATGTTCTTGGTGCTCATTCTATCCCGGGAGCCGGGTGCCCTGTAATTTATACCGGATTTAATTTTGGGAAACTTTACACAACCTAACCTTCCTTTTGAAGGTTTTCCCACCTTGCGGGGTTGAAGGTAGCCATGAAAACGCCGCACATGGTTCGGAAGGCAGTCACGTTTTACAAACAGTTCTCGGCGTCACGCTCGACTTGTTCTCAACCGGCGGGTTTGGCCGTTTTCCTGGCACTGATCACCTTTCACTCTCGACGGCCGGCTCGGACCCTCTCGGTGCGCTCGTCCCTGCTATGAAAAATCGGTAGGCAGGCGGGGTGGCTGGTGGGTTGCCTGGCTCTACGGCGCGGGCTGCCTGGCCCGTGACATCACTATGGCTTTGCACTTCTTCCTTTGATTCTTCTTCCGCACTGCGGCTCGAGAGCGCGCGCCGTGTCACGCGCGCCGTGTCACGCGCGCGAAACCATGAGGTTCGAATTTGAGCGGAACAGGTAAACCGCTGCACGACACTGAGGAATGGGAGGAGGTTTGGGGGGGGGGGGGGGTACGCGAGGTGGGTGTCCGTCCGCGGCCGAAGGAACCCTGTTCCAGGACGGTCCTGGGAACGGGTGTCCGACTGCGGTACCACAAACCCTGTTCCGGGACGGTCCTGGGAGCAAGTACACTATCTCCCAGGACGAGGAGGCGCGGGTGGCAAAAGCGACCCGTTCCCAGGACCGTCCTGGGAGATTGAGCACCCAGTTCCAGGACCGTCCTGGAACAGGGTGCGCGGCGCCGTTTCGGTCCTGGGAGTTCCAGGACCAACTTTTACCGTGTACTGCGCGGCCCTCGGAAGTAGTCCCTGAGGCCGCGCGGTTGCTGCGCTGTGTACCATACCAAATGTTCGCGACATAGCGTCAGCGAGAGCTAAGCCTCCAAAATTTTGACGTTGGCTCGTGGCCGACGCTGCGGCCAGAGATACTCTCTGCTGCAGTTCCCCTCATACTGGATAAGCTTCTGTGATTCTTCATAACTTCTGATTACCGTTCCGGCTCTTCTCCGGAATACGCTATTCTGGGACCCCTGGAAATGGATTCCTAGGGATTCCCTTGGAAACGCGCCGATTTCGTAGGGACTTCGTAGGAACGTAGACGGAGGTGACCAGTTCCAATAGAGTCCCGAGGAGACTGCACCCGCACCCAATTCCTAGGGACTTCCTAGGTTTGGGTTAAGGTGTCTTGGTTTTGAAAAAAATCCCCTAGTATTCCTAGGCGATGTTTTACCATGTACCTTTTAGACGCCGTAATGCAGGGCGCATCAAGCTTTCCCTTCCAAAATTAACCACTCGGCCCGAACGCGACTTTTTCCTGTCAAATTCCTAGATAAGACACACGCGACAAGACGAGATTATATCATGTCGGGTGTGGACTGCTAATCGCCGATTCAATAAGAGGTCGCCAACAGGCCCGCGAAGCCAACAGTCGCACCGTCCGTTGCCGGCTCGTAGGAAGATTCGTAAGCTCCAGGGTCTGGACCGTATACCTTAACGGAAAGTCAGGTAAGTCTAGAGGCGCTGAAGCAAGGCACCATTTTTGTTAAGAATGTTAGTAACATGCAAGTGTGAATATTAGTAACAAAATCTGAGGCGAGGACCCTACCGTGCTGGTTTGCAATTTTAATAACATGTTTTGAAATAAACCTAATGGAACTTAAGAAAATTCAAAGGCAGCAATTCTTAATCTTCACCGCATGGTTTGCAAAACACCAATGTTAGTAAATGCCCCAAAACTTTCATTGACTAATTTAAGAACTTTTTAACAACGTAAAATATTTTCAATAATGATCGTGCTTTGAATCACCACACGACCACACAGCGTCCTAAAGCTTTTTCTCCCACGTGTCCAGGATCATCCGAGTACAATTCATCATGGAGAAGTGCTATGCTTTGCTGAGTAAACGCTACCCTGTGTTGAGTAAAGGCTGCTGTTGCTGCCCACTGGAGTTTTGCGGCGTTGTGCTAGCAAGATTGGCCTGTGTGAGTACGATTCACTTTCACATTTGACTTTTCAGTATGCCTGGGCCATCCCGAAAGCAAAAGTCAGATATACACTCATGCATGATTTAAGCATGTGCTCTAATTAAAGCATACTGGATGCTCGAAACACTAAAAATCCTACACGCATACTATGCTTGATTCAAGCATACTGCCCTAAGAACACAATGCGTGTAGTGTTTGTAAAACACATGTTGTTGTTTTTTAATCAGTGGCAAAGAAAACGGGTAAAAACGGGCAAGAAACGAAAGCGGGATGCTTTCGTATTCTCACGTTTGTAAAGCGGCAAGTAACTTGTCATATTGTCCTTGTCTTGTTCTTGGCTGGTCTTATAATTTAATTGTCTTGTTCCTTTTCCTAGTCGATAAATTTGGTTCAAATGTCACAAATATTGTTTCCTTTCATATTCATGTTTTCCAGAATCAAAATCCTTAAAATTTCGCGATTTTATTTAAAACGTAATTAATGAGAAAGCAGGAAGAACATAACTTTTTTAAAGACAGTTTAACAACACATTTCAGCTTACAAAGAGGTGTTAAACAGGCCTGACGGTTAAAACGGTAAAAAAACGCGTATTTTCGTTGTTTTTTTTTCCGCGTGCGAACATTTAATAGGCGCTTGAAGCATCTTATGCTAGAGTCAAGCAAACAGACGGTTGATGTAGGTAGATGATTCTTGTATCAAGAAAATCCGACGCTTTGAATAAAGCATTCATTTTTGAGTCTACAGGACTTGAAATTTTCGACATTCCTTGTCTCTTATAGGACAGTAGTCATGAAAACTAATCGCCAAATGTTATCTGTACTACGAGAGATGGCACTTATGAAAGAGGTGCATAAGTGGTCTTAGCTCCCTTTTCATTGATTCTGAAATAAAGTAAATATAGTCATTGAACAACTCAACCCCTACTTTTAGTACAGCAGCCCATACACTAACGATAACCTAAATGAAATGCATTACGTATATTTACACACTGCTACACTGGCAACTTCAAATTCGCTGTTTACCGGAACGAAAATCGTTGGCGTATCTCTATTTCCCTATCAAATGCAGGGGATAAGGGGACGTTCATTAACTACGTGACCGGTTTAGAGGGGGGAGGGGAGGGGGGGGTCAGCCTTTGGTCACAATCCTAGCCTAAATGCATGGTAAGGTTAGGTTAGCCAGGTCACGATAGGGGGATAGAGTTCAAAAAGTGACGTTACATCGGTCACGTACTTTACGAATGTTCCCTAACTAAGCTATCTCCTTCAAGATATAAGACTTCTTTTTCTGTACAAAAATCCGATGCGTGAGCATGTTTGAGTGCAATCTTGTATCGCTATGTCCAGAGGCATTAGTAAAACCCCAAGATATCAGGTCACAAACATTCTTCCTGTAGGTTTTGTGTGTATGTGTGTGTGTGTGTGTGTGTGAAGGGGGGGGGGAGGAAGATTAACCTAATTTTTTCGATGTAGAAATCTGCGAACTAAAAAAAAAGGCCCCCTTCGATTATTATATCCACCTCAGTTGGGTAATATATTTGTCAGAGGCGGAAAAGACGGTGGGGAATCCGAATCTGACTTCCATTCTGAGATTCAAAATGATGCAGAATTTTTGTCATGTGCGCCCCGAAGGGAAGGGTGCGTTGGCTAGGGAGTGCCATACTTCATTTATTTCGAAATTCAGTGTACGCGCTACCTCAATCGTGGCAATTTTTCATGCTGATTCCGAGGGGGTCCGACTCGCCTCGGTTGGGGGACTAAATGCCCCTCTACAGGGCGAAAGATTAATGTTGTCAAAAAAAATTTGAAAAAAAAATACTTCCCAACTCAAATTGACGAAAGTAGGGCTTTAAAGGACTGAAATTTCAAGGAAAACGTCGTATCTCGTACGTTTATTGCACTTTTAATGCCGATATCTCCGAAACCGTAAGAGATACCACGTTTTCCTTGAAATTTCAGCCCTCTAGAGCCCTACTTTCGTCAATATGAGGTAGTATGTAGTTTTTTTTTCAAAAATTTTTGACAACATTAATTTTTCGTTCCGTAGAGGGGCATTTAGGCCCCAAACCGAGGCGAGTCGGACCCCCTAAACGGCCTCCAATTTTTTTTATGTTTTCCTCGGAATCAGCATGAAAAATGGCCACGATTGAGGTAACGCGTACACCGAATTTCGAAAAAAAAGGACGTATGGCACACCCTAGCGTTGGCTCGGGATGCTCAGTAGGTACACGATCAGGTGACCCGCCGCCGCGTGTTTCACCCCGTCTGCGCCGCGGACATCCGGCCGCTCAGTAGATGCCCCGGCGTGGCCTGTCGTCCCATCAGCCACCTCCAGACAACCGATACCCCACCACACTTCGTATCTGTGTGCCAGAGTGTCTAGCCCACCACAGTGTGCTCACTCCCCGTGTTATATATGGTAGTCAAATTTTGTGTACGACCTAATGTGGACTATTTGAATCCAAAATCTGAGTCCGCCGATTTTTAGCTGTCAATGCGAAGCGACCGCGTCCTTGTGAGCCAGCTCGTGAGAGCACCCGCAGTTGTGAGGTACCTTCAGCAAACCCCACTCTCAAAAATAAATGCTCGAACTTATGCAAAATGCAAGTAAAATGAAAACCCTAGGTGGTGTGTCTTAAATCAAAGAACATAATGCTTGTTGCAAGCAAATGAAGCTTGTTCCAAGCATATGAATCTTGTTCCAAGCATAACGAATCTTGGGGCCAGTGTGGCGATACTAGAGTCAAACATAATATTCTTCAATCTTTCTTAGGAATGCTTGGAACAAGCATATCATGCTTGGCGGAGAATTGAAGCCCAAAAATTCCTTCGGGTCGAGATATTGAGCTTCATTCAAACATTCTTTTTATCAGGTGCCGACACGTTTCTTTAGAAACGGCAGGAGCCGGGCTTATAGTCCGCTGCCGACTGTTTTTTCGTTCGGGTGGATGTGTGTACGCCGACTTATCGTTGATAGAAAAACTTCAAATTTTGAGATCAATTCCTTTTCAAATGTAGAATCACGTGCGGTGAATTTTCGATTTGTGTCGCATTTTTGAGTAATGAAAATATTTCTGTTTTTGTTTTGTGAGGTTAGGGTTGGCCGCCGCCGCAGAGGGAGAGGCCGCACAACAGTAACACAAGACGGGCTCAGGTTAACGATTTTAATCGTATGGAATACATCTGCTGTCGGTCACTTCTAGGGAGACTGGAGGCGGGGGCCGAAGGCCCCCGCAAACGCCGCCGGCCGGCCAAGCTGGCCAAGTCCCCCTGTCGAACCGAGGTGCTGGTGGAGCGCAGCGGAACTGGCGAAGAGGTTTGACGGAGGGACGGGCCAGCTTGTTTGAGATTGCATAACTGATGGCTTTTACAGGTCTTGTTGTCTTTTTGTTTCTCAGGTGTTGTCTATTGCCTAATTCGCCGTCGGGGTTTACGCAGTGGAAGTGGACAACATCTATGGTGACGATCTAACGGACGAAGGCCACACATATTTATTAACTTTGGGAATATTTCTTATGACATATACCCTTTTGTTCTTCGTGGTCGGTATAATCTTCTGGGTCGGGCTAAGATTGGTAAGAATGAACGCCTCACTTCTATTTCAGGACTGTTGTGATACAACAAAGTGTGTGGAGGGACATATCAATTAAGGCACTCCGACATAACTTGGTTCAGATTTAGCTCATGTGCATTAGAGGTGCCCAGCTAAACGAAAAAAAAATCGGTATTTGTAAGATCGATATTAACATCTTATGATAAATTTGATATCGATATATCGACCTAAAATATCGATAATGCGGGAGATCGACCACATATCGATAATTTAAAAGGGAAACTTAAAACACAGCGATACGAGTCAGTATTAACAGTTTTTTTTTTTAATTCAATAAAAAAAAAAAAGTTTAGGCGATGCGACAGCGTCTGTAATCACAAGAGGCGCGGCGCGGGCCGGGCCTGAGCTGGGTTCAGTCAACTTCTTGCAGCTCTGCCTCACGGCAGACGACACGGACATTACGAATGTGACGCCTGACGGTAGTTTAGTTTCACAGGTGCATGAATTCATTTTTCAGCGAATACGTTTAAATTACCCTGGGGCCGATATATCGACCGATATTATCGATATGTCTACATCAGAAAATTCGAATATCGATAAAAAATATCGATATATCGGGTTAAAAATATCGATATTTCGATATATCGATATCATATCGGCCATCTCTAAGTGCATCATGCCTTATTATTCGTAACCGAAGAAAACGGGTGTCATTTGCAGGAAGGAGCGCAGGACACATTTTAGAATCATTGCGTTCCCTTGTGTTTCTTTCAGCAACACCTGTTCTGTCGTAGTATGATTTACTCTCACGCCATTCTGTGATATTAAAGGATACCCAAATATGTTAATGTACGACAACAACTGGTTTTGAAAACGCCCATAGGCATTTCCAACTTACCACGAAAATTAGTTCCTCTCTGGACACCTTTTCTCTCATTATACGGTGGTGTGCTTTGATTATTCGCATGGAAAAGGAGGGATATGGAATCTAAAACCACCCTTTGCTGGTCCTTGAAGTCTTGTTAAAAACGAAGGCTCGACACTGGACCTGATATTCAACACGCCCCACGCCAGTGTATATGTGTATATATATATATATATATATATATATATATATATATATATATATATATATATATATATATATATATATATATATATATAAATCTTTCTTACGTATTCTGATAAGCATCCCTAACAAATTTAGGAATTTTCCCAAAACCGAAAACATGGCATGTATTCGCGGACGACTGTTTTTATATTGAGTGTGTGTGTGTGGGGGCGGGGGGCGCGGCCTTTCTCTTTTAAATGACACAAATATGACCACAAAATCACCCCCGGAATGACTCTTAGCTACACGTTTTACGAATGAGTACCCACAGAAGTGGTAAATTAATTCATTGCAGGGTTATTTTTAAAATATCAGGTCGCGCTTTAACACTAGAAAGACGGAAGGGGTCATTTTGACCCTTTTTCATTTTCAAACCAAATTTTTCACACTTTTTTTCAGGGCCTTGAACCCGACGATTTTTGACTTTTCCTAAAACGTCTAAAACTGCAATCCCTCAAAATTTCAGCCTTCTAGCTCAATTTTTGTGGTAGTTACAAAGCCTTTTACCTTCTTTGTCTGAAGGGGTCATTTTGACCCCAGCCACTAAACACGTTGTAATTTTTCACATAATGCACTCTTATTGCCCCTAAACACTGCGTACTCGCTTAATAACTCTGCGCAAGTCGAAGTGAATGGTTGGGGAAGGTGACGGAGACCACATAGACGCCTTATCGAGAAGGGAATACCTTCAGCGCGAGCGAAGCGACTGCGGTCGTCTGACAAGCCTGATATGCCCTGTTTTGACCACTGGCACCAGCAGTAACACCTGGGGTCGATTTTTGAAATGAAACTGGGGTCCTAGGATTGTATTAGTAATGGCCGGTTCCTGTTGTAAGTTTGAAATACTGCACCTTTCAGGAGTTTGCCCTCCCGTTCCAGTTCCTGCCCAAGAAGGCCCTCATTTTGACCACTGGCACCTGCTGTAGCACCTGGGTCGATTTTGAAAATGTAACTGGGATCCCAGGATAAAAGTAGCAGGGATCCGTTCCCATTATCAAGTTTAAAATACTGCACTGTTAGAAGTTTGCCCTCCCGTTCCAGTCCCTGCCCAAGAGGGCCATGCATTGCCCACCGGCACCTGCAGCAGCACCTGGGGTCTTTTTGGCATTGTAGCTTGGTTCCTGTTTTTTTTTTTTGAGGGGGGTGGGGGTTTATCCTTGTGAAAAAGTTTGCATCTCTCACGATGGAAAAGTTCACATTTCGCACCGAAGTCCCGTTCCAGTTCCTGGCCCAGAAGGTCCTGTTTTGACCACGGACACCTGCAGCAGCACCTGATGTCGATGTTGACAGTTTATCTTGGGATTTGGGGTCATTTATGGGGGGAGGAGGGTCTATTATTATAGAAAAAATTCGTACCTCGCCTACCTAGACATTTACATATGATATACGCTGATACGAGTGATATACGCTGTGCTGGCTGCCTACCTACAGCACAGCTTCCCTAGGCAGGAAAATGTAAAGTTAGTACTGACTATCACCAATGCGAGTCAGAAGCACTTTGAAAAAAAACGAGAACATATTTATATGCCGTTTTCGGCGATGCGAAACACGTAGATCGACCAGGGGTCAAAATGACCCCTTCAGACAAAGAAGGTAACCGGGAAAGTCAGTCGTTCTAGTGTTAAACATCCCTCCGTGTACACATTAACTTGTACTGGGATGTGAAATTTATTGTGTTAAGGGATAACATTTGGACTGAAAAGGACCGATGTAGTTGAAGTGCGGTGTGACAAGAATTGAATTGCACATATCTGTACTTAAACTGTAATATAACTGTGAGAAAAGCAGTAGTTATTTCGGACGCCGACAGTTTCGCCGACAGTTCTAACTGCAGTTTTCGGATGGCTGAGACAGTTCTCCGACAGTTCACACGTATTCTCAAATTGCACTTCTTTCACAAATCTTCTGCAATCCATGTTCTGATGAAAGCAGTAGTTTTTTTTCGCGCCGAGACAGTTCGGTCGACAGTCTCCGGACAGTTCAGGCAGTACTTGTGTGCACTCCAAACTGCAGTCATTTAACATTCATTTTCAAGGCAAAGTGCTTTTCAGTTGCTGGTGCAAATTGTAGTTTAATTACAATCATGTACCACAAGTAAGAGCAGCTTTAATCACACTAGCCCTTCACAGGAAGTGCTTAATGTATGCTAAAGTTTTGGTCTATAATGTGCACACAGTCTGCTATTTGAATGACATTGAGGCATAGTTTGTCTTTCTTTTTAAATCCAAAATATTTGAATTCTGATCTACAGAACTCTATGTAAAAAGGAGTAGTTGCAAAAATATTAATATGCCTGCAGACGATTCTGCAAAATTAGTGCTTGCCAAACGCACACTAATGTGTTAGCTTCTGATGCTGTTTGTGCAGAAGTGTCCCTGCATGGAATATGAGAAGAGGATGCACAATAAAACAATCAGACTTAATTTGCTAATTTATTTGCTAAATTATTTAAACCTAAACACAAAGAAATTCCACGAGGAAGAATCATGAGTTCTTGATTCTGGGAACCTGAAACAATTCACAATACTGAATTTGAGGATAATGGTATGAATCCTAACAGATAAAGTAGACACAACAAGAGGGAAACGTACCAGATGCTGCCTTATTGGTAACTTCCTTGATTCAATTTCCTTACTTCCTTGATTATGGTTGTTGTTGGTAATTTCACCGCCTGGAAAAGCAAAGAAAAGCTTTGCAATAAATCCATCAGTCAAAAGAATCACAACTTCTTAATGGTTTCTACCTACCACACACTAGCAGAACTGACACTCTTTTGGTAGGGCTCTTAAAAGCCAAAAGTGGAAACCTGTGACTAACTGTCCACCAACATCCACCTCCTTGCAGAATTAGACAGGACCTGGGCAAAGCAAAACAGAGGTTCAGTAAATAAACAATCATAATGTACATGCATACTTCACAAAACAGCACTAGCCATTTTCAATCAAGAAAGGGCAAAGTGATATAAAAAGGCTACATTAACATGTCTTGTAAGGTTAAACTGCTACTTGTGGTCCATATCACAAGAAAAAAAGAACACAACTGCCCGAAAAAACTTTGATGGACAAAAACCTAAATATCCATGTTCACAAATACAGTTAACACAATTCCTTGATTGTTCTTGTTGTTGAGAGTTTAACTGAGCCTCCAGCTGGAAGCAAACGAAAAGTTTCAATTATGCTATTGACCAAAAGAAAAATAAATTATTAGTGGCTTCTACCTACCACACACTAGCTGAACTGACCGTCTTTCATACGTGACTGTTTCTTAAATGGCAGAGGTGCAAAGCCTGTCCCACCAACATCCACCACCCTGCAGGCAGAAGCAGCACGTAGGTGAGGAACACCTCGTCTTGTACACGTACATAGACCAAACAGCACTCGCTAAGTTGTATCACAAAAAGCATAATTATTAACGGCCTTGATGGGTAGGGTACATTATTCCTGAACTTTAAATGAAATCACTCAAAAGAAAAGAAATCTCAACAGAGATGACCACAAACAATAGCAGCCCAGAGCTACAATAGTCAATGATAAAAATTGAACTTGCTTGCATACCTTGGAATAGGTTGATAATAGGTTGAACTGCTGCTGTTCGGATGGACCAGATCTAAGATTACATCTAATCTTAACATCTCATCTGGTCTTTCTCCCTCTGCGTACTTCACACACGCATAATTTCTGGGCACAGCTGCAGTTTCATTTTCCTCCTCGATCTGCAACACCAGCAAACCTTAGCAAACTACATAACCTCACAACATAACCTCACGACACACAAGTAGGAACGAAGATAAGACATAAACACGCGCATGCAATGCGACTCAGTAATAGCTATGACCCCTATGCGGAGGTATTAAGTTCTTAAAATTACAACAAAACTAACGGAAACAATTCGTACCTTCAATGGCAACCCGGTCGAGCGTCGTGCCTGAAACACGACCACCACGTAATCTGTATCGTTTCACGCGCCACATACCCACGGGCGATGTAACCGCGCAGCTACTATTGTTTCAAAGTCTGAATATCACAGCTCTTTCCAGAGATTCAAATCGAACCCGTCAGCTACATTGAAACACTGACGAGCGGCGGCAGACAAGCGAGAAGCAGAAGCAGCAGAAGCCTCACACAACAACTTTATCACCGCCGTCTCTGCATGATTTTTCACCCCTAACCTCTAAACAGCAGAAGCCTTCGAAAACCTTTAGGCACTGCCAGACGTGGATTTGTTCGACAAGAGCGCTTGATAATCAAGCTAAATTACAATAAAAATAATGTGTTCCTGTACTTCTGTGAAAGGGCATTTTTACCGATTGCTAGTAGTTATAAAGTTGTGTACAATGAAAATAATGATCTAGAATAAAGTTACTAAATGTACCACTTTATTTACAAAGAACAGAATCACATGAAGAAATGACATACAGAAATATCATGAATATATACAATAATCGAATTAATAATTACAAAATACACTAATACAATCAGAAATTAATCATTTTCATCCATTGAAGAATCACTCTCTGCATTCTCGTCACTTTCCTCACTCTCTTCAACGAACTGCAACCAAATGAGTTTGTTTAAAATCAGCTCACATTATCCAAATGTAGAAAAAGATATATTATACTGTACCTTTCTTTCTTTCACTGTATCAACATTAGCTCCCACACAGCTGTTTACTGCATGGCTGAAGTTTGATTGAGTGAAGTATGGGAAGCGTGTTCTCACAAAATCTTTAACAGATATCACAGGTTAAGTAATGTAAAGAATTGTAATACTATAGAGTGTGTAAATAGGAAAACTTACTTTGGATGTCTTGCATTTTCTGGTACTTCTTGAGCCCTGGTTTCTGCAGTGGGACTCCACCACGCATTCTCCTTTGCCCAGCATAAGATGATTTGCGCAATCTTTTCCTTGAAAAAGAACACCTGACTAGGCTTGCAGTCATGCTTGATGGAGTCCTGGAACTCTTGGCATCCAAGTACGATGCTCTACTGAGCACAAGTGATTTTCCAACTTTTACCTGCAACTCGCAAAACAAAGTAAAAATACAGGTCAAGATCAATAAAAGGTCTCGCACAACAAATGCAATGAGAAGCTTGCCTGGTCCTCTTGAGTTTCAGGAGGTGGTACAGTTGAAGCAGAACTAGAAGACACTGATGTGTTGGCAGCCAAGAGATTAAGAAGGGACGCAACTAAAATAAAGTAAAAACATTTGTCAGTCCATGAAAGAAAGGAGTAAAAAGTTCTCTCACAAGGAAACCCACTTACGTTGACTGGCCTGTGATGGGGTTGTATTTGAGGGCTGTGGCTGGGCTCGAACTGGGGTGGAATTTGAGGACTGTGACTGTGATCGGGCTGGAGTATTCTGCCCCGCTCCCTCCTTCTCCTTCTCCTCCTGCATGCGCCTTTTCAGAAAGTCCAGATCATCTAAAACAAAACAGCGAGGCATCTCTTAACAGACTGAAAAATCTGGAATTTGCGGTTTGGCTGGCAGTAAGAACACTTCAGCATTACATGCTGAAGAACGGCACAATAAGGTTGGCAAACACAAAGTCATAGGGAAAAATTCCAGATATGAGAGACATCGAATGATGAACATAGAACAGCAGCAATTCACGAGAACTTGGTCCCACAGATAAGGACACATGATTAGGAAATGGTGCTAAAAACAGTCGTCTGTTCTAACCAGAAAATGTTTACAATGTTTTGGAAGCAGACAAGGCACTAGCAGTACTCACCACTTGTATCAAGCACCTTGCAGTCCAAAACCGGCCAACCCCTGCTGGGTTTTGGTGGTGCCCGCCACTCAACGGCGTAGGTTTCGTTCAAACAGTCCTCATCGAAATCCAGAATCCAAGCAACATCTACGTCGTGCGTGAACGTATCAGCATAGGCACCGTTCAACCATTTCACTACAGCATACCGCTTTCTGGGTCCACGACGGGAGTCCTCCCCACACGACGATTTCCTCATTGTCTCAGAAGCGGAGTCACAAGATGAAAACACGAAATTCCGGCTACTCTCCTAACGAGATGCGTTAATAGACGAATTCACTGCCTCAGCAGACGAGTGACGGATCCCGGACCGATTTGACGACACTAAAAAGGAAGCGGCTATTGCCGGTATTTAAGGGGAGGTCTTTGGCTGTCGCTAATTGTCATCAGCCAGGGATGGAAACAAGGCGACAGTGGTGAAGTATTAAATATTGATTTCACCCCGATTTTGGTAAAGTATTAAATATTTCTTTAACCCCCGATTTTCGTTAAGTATTAACTATTCCTTTTACTCCCGATTCTTTTTACCTACGATTGTTTTATTTCTTTGATCTCCCCCCTGTCCCCAATCCTTCCCTCCCCCACTCATTCCCCACCCTTTCCCATTCCTTTTCGCACCTGTCTCTCCCCCCTCCTCCTTCTTATTCGTTGGTTTGTTTACTTGGGTTGTGTTGCAATGTTTCAAAAGCCAGTTGTCAACAGTTCGAGCTGGGTCGAGGCCACTTTTCTTTACAAATGCCGAGTGCTAAACCTGCACAGAAGAGTAAGAATGTTCGTGGGCCGTATCGACAATGGCAGTACGATGGCACTGGAATGCCAAGAAGCACACTTCATTCGCGACTTGCTTCTCTATCCGACACTGTACAAAGGAAAACCACGTATGTTTCATTTGCCGTTTATGGTTTAAGACAAGCGTTCCTTGAGGGACAGGATTGAGGACCCGGTTTTCACGTTTTGTGCCACTTCAGATCTCTCTTACCCGGATCGTCATAACCCCACTTTTTTACCCTGTGACCTAGCACCAGTCTATTTAAGTTGTCTTATTTTGAAATCTATGTGAGCATGGATTTTATGTCATGTCATGCTCTTCATGGAATAGCTACAGTTTGCTCTTTTACTTTCAGCAGGAAACCGCTCAAAAGATTGGCTAAAAGTAATGGACATATTCAGACTTCCAAGGCGGCTGTCGAAGTTCCTGCAGTTGAATTGCCTGCTGCACCATCACAGGAAACACCTTCAAGCAGGTATTATTTAGTGTAGTGGTGTGTCTTACTGTGATTTATGACATGTAATTATCTCTATCTCATGCTGTTCCAGACTTGGACACATAAGCGATCCAGTTGCACCAAGATTACATCCTTCTTTCTGTGATCTGCATCCAGCAAGCACTGTAAATCCAGTAACTGACATGCAGAGTGAGCCCTCTATGGTAATTCTGAATGTTATTTGTGAGGATTTACTAAAGTGTGCCTGTGTTTATTTGCTTTTATTGTCAATTTATATTTTGCCCAATATATTTTAAACAGGCTTTTACTGAAGATGGCACCCACTTTCCATCCTCTACCCCTAAAGAAATAGCGCAAGGCACTGTTCCTGAAAGTAGCTGCTTCTATCACAATGATGAACTACAAACTGGAACCTCTGAGGAAGAGAATGTATCTTCGAATGAGGCAGAATCTGAACAGGTGAGTGTTAGTTTAATTTTTGTTGGTTTGAGCAGTATGAAGTAAATTAAAGTTTTGCTTTCCTCAATCCCTTTTATTTTATTTGTTTAGATTGGTTCATGGCACGTGTGCAATGATGAAGATGTAATTGGGAACAGTTCACAACTTGAAACCTGGGATGAAGAAGAGGTAACATAACCAGCTTTATTTGATTAGTAATGTTGTATGATCTCAGTACACAATTGATGTCTCTCCTTTGTTTCCAGGAATCGTTCACTTTACATTTGGATGTCACGGTAGATGAGCCTGAAGACGATGCCAATGTTGATATGGAAGATAGCTTTCATGATTCGGATGATGAAGAATTAGCAGTAGCGCATGACCTCCATCTATCAGTTCAGGAAATAGTAAAGATGCTTCTTTTACTTGCAACAAAGAAGAGACACAGATTGACATATGCAGCAGCTGAAGATTTTATGGAGCTGGCAGGTGTAATAACTGGAGAACAAGAATCTGAAGAGAATTCTTTCAGACCTTCTCGTCATACTATGAAGGCTACTATTGAAAAATTTTCTTATTCTTTGACTGAGCACCATGTGTGCCCACATTGCGATGAATACATTGGCAGTGTCGCTTCTGTCAGTTTTAAGTGTGTTGAATGCCATGCTGAAGTTGACACAGCCAAGAATAGAAGAGAAGGCAACTACTTTATATATCTTCCTATGTACAATCAGCTTAAAGCACTGTTGGAGGCAGAAGATTTAGTTGATCCTAAAGAACGTATTAAAATTAGCACTGGCAATTATGAGGATATATATGATGGGAAAAGGCATCGGAAAATATTCTTGCCAGGCTGCATCACTCTTAATTTCTTTGTTGATGGAGTTCAGGTCAGTTCTTTTTCTTCTTTCATTACCCATAGTATTAACAGATCATTACTTAATTAATTCCTTTTCATTCACTCCTGCTCTCTTTCCTACAGATTGCTACCACCAGCAAGCGTTCAGCATGGCCTGTGCTATTCACCGTGAATGAGGTCTCATTAAATGTTCGAAGGACCCCTGCCTCATGATGGCAAGTGTGTGGATGAGCAAGAAAAAACCCGTGTGCAATGAGTACTTGAAGCCGTTTGTAGCTGAATGTGTATCCTTAGAAAGAAATGGAGTGACCTTCAGGAAGTTGGGCGTAACCAAGACAGTAATTGTGAAGGTCCTTATGGGTGTCAGTGACTCTATTGCTAGACCACTGCTTCGAAATTCAAACCAGTTCAATGGCAAGTCTTTCTGAATTGTCCTGATATTTTCTTAGAGCCCAGATCAATTTTTAGTGTTGTGATATGTGAAGTAAAATAATTTACTGTCTGTTTGTCTTTTATTAGGGAGGTATGGATGTGGCCTCTGTTACCACCCTGGCATTCTTATGGCAATGGGAAGGGGTCGTGCTAGGTCTTACACCACCAAAGACGGTACTTATGCTCTCAGGACCCACGAAGAACTGATGGCCCAGGCTGTGATTGCTGAAGAAACTGGCCAGGCTGAGATGGGGATTAAGGGAAAATCAGTGTTGGCTGACATGCCAGGATTTGATATGGTGTGGGGTCTTGACCTGGATTCGTTTCATGCTATTGTGAATGTCGCCAAACGTTTTACTCATCTCTGGTTCGGTGAGAAAGTAGTTGGAACATTCAACATTCGTGGGCAAATAGATGAGGTTGATTGTCGCTTGCTTGCCATCACACCTACATCGGATGTCTCTAGAGCACCAAGGTCGCTAAAAGAAAGAACGGATTACAGAGGACATGAATGGTTTTACTTTATCATTGTATACAGTGTTCCAGTTTTGAAAAATATTTTACCAACCAAGTTCCTCAACCACTGGGCTCTGCTTGTCCGTGGTCTTTCTCTTGTTATGCAGAATTCAGTTGCTGCAAGTGATCTGGTTTATGCTGACCGACATTTGAACCAATTTGTATCGGAAATTGATGATCTGTATGGCTCGCAAAATGTTACATTCAGTGTTCACCTCCTGACCCACTTGAAACCTAGCATTCTGAACTATGCTCAACCGTATACACATTCTGCCTTTATATATGAAAGCTTTATTAACAATGTGAAAGAAGCTGTGAAAAGTAGTAATGGGGTAGCACAGCAAATTTCCAAAGCAATCCAGTTGAATGTGGCTCTGGAGAAGATGGAAGCTGAGCTAGGAGAGCATCTTACAGACCATCAGAAGTCCTACCTTGACAGAATGTTTTCTCGAGGAAAAAGATTGGCTGCTCCTCATCTTACATTAGATTCTGCTGCTCTGTTAGGCAAACCCTCTGTCCAAGACCCCTCACAGCAGATCAAATGTGCTATTATCAGATCTGGTGGTGTGTGTGATAGCAGAACAGTTTCTGTCTATGAACGGTGTATTATTAATGGAGTTATTTATCATGGTACTTCTTATTCTAAAGTTACGCGACAAAATAACTGTGTGGTTCTTTTAGACTCTGGTAATGTTTTTATCATTGACTTTTTTGTTGTTGTGTCCGATACATGTCATGTTCTCGGGCATTACATTGAAGTGAAGAAAAATAGGAAATTATGTGATGTTGAACTTCCTCACTTTTATGTTCTGAAAAATACTCCAGAAGGAACATTAAGGTCCCTTAAACCGTCCCAAATTCTTTCCAAACTAATTTCCTTCACTGTAGATATAGCATCAGAAACAATCAATCTTGCATGCATTAATGTTCTTGCCATGGAAATGTTAAGGTAGAGTGTTCAAACTGTTTCATTGAGAGTTCAGTATTATGCAGTAAATTTATTAGTTGTAGTTAGTTATGACTAAAGTTGCACTGGAACTGTATTATTTTCATTGTATGAATGTCTGATTTATATTTATTAAAATAATGCTGGAATAATGAATTAACTTCTCATTTCCCAACTCCAAACGGTTTTTGCCAATGATTGCAGTTTATTCAAAAATTGAAATCTTCATTTTCACATATTGATCATCTGCATGTTATGTTTGAAGGCAGATTTTTGAGGACATGATGAACACAGGGCTTCACATTTTTTGTTTGCTTTGTTTCATAAAATGTCCAGAGGGCTGCTCCCCTGCCGTGGACCATGAAAGTAATTTAATATCATGACAATGGATACATTCTAAAATTAAAATATATATAGCATTAACATATAGAGAAGGGGATATCTGAGAACAATAATTAAATATAGCCTATATAATACATTCAAATTTACATCTATTGAACACAGTTTACGCATGAGACCGACTTCAAAGAGAAGTCTAAATGAGAGGACGTTACTAAGAAAAATTTCTATCGAAGAGGAACAGAGGGAAACATGGGTTAACAAATATTTGGGAAACGTAAAATCCAGCCAAACGCGCACCAAATTTCAAACCATGCAGTTGTACGGTGACAAGTGACAAGCGACCGAGCATCAGGCTGGCGACGGTGCGAACAAACGAAGACGCAGACACCGAACAAAAGAAGACCTGAACACCGAACAAATGAATAGCGCGGACAAAATTCAAAGCAGGTCGGAGCATAACTGCTCCCATCGTTGCTCCAAACGATTTGCATAGACTTAGGGAACTGAGGTCGATTTGCGCGAAATCACAACCGTTCAATAGTAACTTTCAATCCTTTGAGCAGTTGGCCTCATTTTCCACTGGCCAGAGGTGGTTTCTGTTTTATTGTATTTTTCATTCAATTTCTTGATGGAAATATTTCACCACGGCACTTGAAAGGTTGAGGTGCACAATATGTCAAGCAGGATTATGGATCAATTAATGCTGAAGGTTGGTCAAAAATACTCAATGTGTGAAAATGAATAGAAATGAGGACTCGACTCCAAGAAAGAAAGCATTTTATACTGTCCCTTTGAGCCAGAAATGGTTTGTGACTTTCTCTTTAATTTCCCCGAGGAAATCTTTCTCTCAGGCATTTGATGAAGGTTTGGGATTTCAGTGCTGTAACTTCCACGCCAATCGTATCCAATAAATTAAACCTACAGAATATTTGAAGTAGAAGTATGTATTTAATTTTTGCTGCAGGGTGGTATTACCACAGTATTACAAGACATTTCAGAGGTACTTCAGAAAACGTGCACAGAATACAGCAGAAAATTTGCAATTCATACAATTAAAAATTTAATTAACAGAATCAAAATTCACTTGTGACATTTCAATGTGAAGTCATCAAAGTACAATGCCAAGTTTACAACTTACAGTTCGAAACTGCATAAACTAATAGAACAGAAATACAACAGTACACCATAGCATTTCAGAGGTACCATACAGGACACATGTACAAGGGTACTCTACAACAGTTCCTCGCCCCTTGGCTAAGTACTATGGGGCTTTAAAATTGGCAAAAAAAAAAAGAGAGAACAAAGGACAAAATGCTCAACAAGTATTATAAGGCTACATCATGCCTTAAAATTAGCACAAAAAAAAATTCACAACATAGAAACATTACTAGCCTGGCGCTGGCCTGGGCTCGGACACCACTATGACATGACAAAGTCACCAGAAAAAAAGGACCATCACTGGCCCGTGCTGGGGCAGGAGTTGAACATGACAAGGTCGCAAAAAAAGGAAAAAAACGACCATTTATGCGCTTGGTATTGCAGCACATTACCATGTAAAAACACGCACAAAAAAAATGAAGAAAAAAAAACAATCACTGGCCCATGCTAGGGTGCAGAAGTTAGAACATGACAAGATCACCAAAAAAGGGCGAAAAAACACAATTTTACCTTTGCCATTGCAGCAGTTAAACATGAGAAAATTCACAAGAAACAGAACAAAAAAAGACCAACTATTTTTGCGCTTGGCATTGCAGCACAAACACGTGAAGACACGCGCCAAAAAAAGAAAAAAAGAACCATTTAGGCGCTTGGCATTGCAGCATATTGACATGTGAAAACACACAAAAAAAATAGAAAAAAAGAACAATCACTGGCCCGTGCAGGGGCAGACGTTCAACATGACAAAGTCAGGGGAAAAAAACACACAAACATACGTGAAACACACGCAAAAAAAAAATGAAAAAAAAAACATCACTGGCCTATGGTGGGGCAGAGGTCCAACATGACAAAGTCACAAAAAAAAGGAGAAAAAAAAACACATTTTTGCCCTTCTTTGGGCAGCACTTTGTCAAGACGACAGTAAAAAAAAAAAAAAAAAACAGGAAAAAATAAAGAACACTTAGCGGGCCTTGCTTGGGCAGCGGTTGAAACATGACCAATCACACACACAATAAGAAAGAAAAAAACAAACTAAGGATTCAGAAGATGCTCCTACTGCCAAGGAACACTTCCAGGGCCCAGGAAGAAGTCCACGAACAGTTCTCGGATGGCCTATCCATCCTCATCCTCGAACTCTTCCTCCCTGAACCGAGGCAGCTGATCGTCGTCCTCGAACTCCTGGGCGTTCCTCACGTCAGGAGGAGCGTACCACCGCTGGTGTTCGGGGACGTTCTCCTCGCTGAGGATGAGGAGGTTGTGGAGGCAGCAACAAGCCCAGATGACGGCCCTGGCAGTCCTCTGGCTCGCCACAAACGCCCTCCGCAGGACCCGCCACCGCGCTGACAGGATGCCGAAAACGGCCTCGATCATCCTCCGCGCTCTGGATAATCTGCAAGTGCCAAGATACAGTCCCAGGAACATCGAAAGCGGTTTCCAGCGGTGGTGCACGAGTGACAGACCGCCCTCCAGCCCGAGTCGTCCGGGACATTGTTTCGAGTGGCACTGAGAAGAACTGACCCGCCTTCTTGAAGGCGTACACGGCACTACCTATTTTGCTGGAGGTCGTCCTGGGGCACGGGAGGACTTGAGCGAGGTGTATGGCGAAAGGCAGTGCGTACATATTCACATATGCAGCCCGTTGCAGCAGATTGAGGCGACGCAGCCGGGCGTCCTGGAGCACCCTTTGGATGGCCCCCAGCCGCCCTGGCCAATTCAATGTTTCCATTCTGGACACAGAGGTGGCAAAATACATCCCTAGGATTTTGACATTGTCCACATACCTGTATAGGAGCATTTGATTTCTGTTCCAGTCGCCGAGTGGGAGGGCAACCGTCTTTTCCACGTTCACCTCCAGCCCGGAGGCGCCGGAGGAGGTGTTCAAAGTCTCTGTCAGCACTGTGGACTCTTCAGGCCTCACCAAGATGGCCACGGCGTCGTCGACATAGGATGATGTGGCCATGGTCACTACGGCCCCCGTGATAGGGTGGGTCAGTGACAACCCTTCGAGGCGCCTTGCAATGGCCCTGTTAAGGGGGCTGATGGTCACGTTGAAAAGGATCATCGATAGCGGGCAGCTCTGCATCAGGACCCCTGCCCTCAGCTTCGGTGATCTTACGGGAACCGGTGCTGGTTGGCCCCGGGTGGCGGGCAAACACGTGTTCACTGAATTTACGCGCGTCGTGTGCGGACCGACGTCTAGACACGGTTTCGTCATTAAAATGGCAAGAAAATCAAAGAGAAATCAAAGTTTGTAATCAAAGCAGCTACGTTCCCATTTGTAGATGTTGCGCTTGTACAGCGGCGCCTAACCAGCACAGCTCCCCATAGGTGATAACGGGGCGGATCAGTGCGGTATAGAGAACGGCTCTCCGCATGGCGAAGTCTGTGCTTGACACACCGCGCATTGTTCTTCCGTTTAATCTTCTCTGTTGATCGTAGCATAAATTCTCCAATAATTAAAGTGACGCTTCATTTACGGTCACCTGAAAATTTTCATACCTGTGTGTTCCACTTATTTCCCTTTAAAACTCAAAGAACGAGTCTGTCCTAGAACGTTAAAGCGGAGAAAAAAATACTACGGCAAAGAGTCGAACTCCGAACCTTGCGTTCATCGACCAGTCCACTAGCCCACTACACTACGGGGCCACGATGGTACACAGCAGCACGCTCATGGTACTTTGGGCACAGTCGTCCCGCAGACTTTCAGAAAAATTTTGGCGGCCAGCAAAGAGTTGAACTTCGGACCTCCCAGTCGCCAATCCGTCCGCTAACCGATGCGGCTACCAAGCCACGATGGAGAACGCTAGTGCGCTGTGGGTTCTTTAGCCAGTGTCGCCCCGTTTAGAAGCACACATTTTGTGTTTCGATGATTTCATTCTTAATTGCTCATTTTTTCCCGTGACCTATCCACTCTTAAAAACAATAACTGTGAGGCTGAAAATATTTTCACTTCTTTTTTAAAAAAATTTGGGCCAACGGTTTGGGCTCCAGAGACTTCCAAAGTAGGTCATTTTTTATTTTAGTTTTTATTTCGGCAGACCATATTTTTCGACTCGGGGCATCTCAAAGCGCATTTTGATATACCTCTTACAGATACATTTTTTTACCCAAGCCTCGGGACTTACCCGCAACACACATAGCGAAAAACGCAAAAAAAATAAATCAATAATAGTTTTTTGCTCATGGGGGGGCAAATCTGGAAGTCTACAAAAATCAATGAATGTCAATGAAAGTCAATGTCTACAAGTTAATGACCTTTGACATTTGTTGACGTCTATTTTACATCTACACATATCAAAACCGACAAAAACCGAGAGGACGCTTTCTCCAAAGCTTATTTGTTGTAATATATGCAGACAAAGTAGGCGACAACGTAAAGTGCCGAACAGTCTGGAAGTCTACCTAAATCAATGAATGTCAATGAAAATCAATGTCTACAAGTTTAGGACCTTTGGCATTTGTTGACATCTATTTTACATCTACGCATATCAAAACCTTCAAAAACCGAGAGGACGCTTTCTCCAAGGCTTATTTGTTGTAATATATGGAGACAAAGTAGGCGACCGCCTAAGCGCCGTGTATGGTAGACCACCAAGCGCACCCCGGTGACGCCAACTGCAGTGGAGTCGATGAGGAGGTTGCCGCTGGTCATGGCTGTCAACGCACTCGATCTTTGAATTGCACCGGATTTATCCAGGCGCGGATCCAGGGGCGCTTCACAGGGGGGAGGGAGGGGGGGGGGGGTGGACCGCTTTCTGCTTACTTTCTGGCGGATTGTAACGCGAATAGAGTGCTCCGGAGAAGTCCGAAACGGAAGTAAGAGCGCTGCACAAAGTATGAGGATTCGAGTGAGTTTTGAAAAAGAGCGAAGTTTCGGAAACACCATTTCTCATACTTTGTGCAGCGTTCTTCTTCTTCGTTACTACGACTTACTTCCGTTCTGAGATTCTCCGGAGTACTCTATTGCCTACCCTTCGGGCGCCTACCAGGGAGAGGAGGGGACGGGAGGTCAGCCCATCCCCCCCCCCCCCCCCCGGATCCGCGCCTGGAGGTATCACGCTCAAATAGAGTACTTCGGAGAATCTCAGAAGGAAGTGAGGAGTCATAACGAAGAATAAGAATGCCGGGGGAAGTGTGAGAAATTGAGCCTTTCATGGTGGGCATGATGGCCTCGGCGAACATCAAAGTCATTCCGGGGAAACCTCCCGCTCGAGTGGCACACCGCCCGACGCCGACTCCGCGCCAAACGTCTGCCGTGGTAGTTCCCGCGACGGGTGTAATTCTGGCCAGAAAAATTTTCTGGCCAGAAATTTTTGTTTTCGCTCCTCGATCCCATTCCATTCAGAACGTCGAGAAATAGGACAAAACCAATTTTAACACGTCAAATTTCATTTCTGGCAACGTCCGAAGTGCTCCGAAGAAACTGCGTATGTCCGGCGCAGGCGTGGACGCAGGCCCTCAGCTGCTCCAATTGACGTGTAAACACTTATCGGGCAAATTTTTCAGGTAGTACCAACACTAGAGGTCCGGAAATAGAAGGGACTCGAATTTTAACACGCCAAATTTAGTTTCTGGCAACGTCTGAAGTGCACCGAAAAACTGCGTGTGTCCGGCGGAGGCGTGTTCGCTGCCCTTCAACTGATGCAAATGGCGTGTTAAAATTCATCAGGCACTTTTGTCAGGAAGTACCAACACTAGAAGTCTAGAAAAAGCCTAGACATGAATTTTAACACGCCAAATTCAGTTTCTGGCAACGCCCAAAGTGCTCCAAAAAAATGGACATGTCCGGCGGAGGCATGTTCGCTGGCCTTCAACTGATGCAACTGGCGTGTTAAAATTCATCAGGCCCGTTTTTCAGATAAAACTAGCACTAGACGTTTGGAAATAGTCAAAGGTTGATTTTTAACACGCCAAATTTAGTCTCTGGCCACGCCCGAAGTGCTCCGGAAAAACTGCGTATGTCCGGCGGAGGCGTGTTCGCTGGCCTTCAACTGATACCACTAGCGTGTTAAAATTCATCAGGCCCTTCTTCCAGATAAAACCAACACTGGACGTCTGGAAAAAGACAAAAAATGAATTTTAACACGCCTAATTTAGTTTCTGGCAACGTCCGAAGTGCTCCAGAAAAACAGCATTTGTCCGGCGGATGCGTGTTCGCTGGCCTTCAACTTGAGCAATTGGCGTGTTAAAATTCATCAGCGACTTTTTTTCAGGTAGTACTATCACTTGACGTCTGAAAAAAGCCAATACTTAAATTTTAACACGCCAAATTCAGTTTCTGGCAACGCCCAAAGTGCTCCGAAAAAACTGAGTAAGTCCGGCGGGGGCGTGTTCGGTGGCCTTCAACTGATACAACTGGCGTGTTAAAATTCATTAGGCACTTTTGTCAGGTAGTACCAACACTAGACATTGGAAATAGACGAAGGTTGAATTTTAACACGCCCAATTTATTTTTCTGGCAACGCCAAAAGTGCTCCGAAAAAACTGCGTGTGTCCGGCGGGGGCGTGTTCGCTGCCCTTCAACTGATGCAACTGGCGTGTTCAATTCACCAGCGACTTTTTTTCAGGTAGTACTATCACCTGACGTCTGGAAAAAGCCAACACTTGAATTTTAACACTCCAAATTCAGTTTCTGACAACGCCCAAAGTGCTCCGAAAAAACTGCGTATGTCCGGCGGATGCGTGTTCGCTGGCCTTCAACTTATGCAATTGGCGTGTTAAAATTCATCAGGCAATTTTGTCAGGTAGTACCAACACTTGACGTCTGAAAAAAGCCAACAAATAAATTTTTACACGCCAAATTCAGTTTATGTCAACGCCCAAAGTGTTCCGAAAAAACTGCGTATGTCCGGCGGAGGCGTGTTCGCTGGCCTTCAACTGATGCAACTGGCGTGTTAAAATTCATCAGGCACTTTTGTCAGGAAGTACCAACACTAGAAGTCTAGAAAAAGCCTAGACATGAATTTTAACACGCCAAATTTAGTTTCTGGCAACGCCCAAAGTGCTCCAAAAAAATGGACATGTCCGGCGGAGGCATGTTCGCTGGCCTTCAACTGATGCAACTGGCGTGTTAAAATTCATCAGGCCCTTTTTTCAGATAAAACTAGCACTAGACGTTTGAAAATAGTCAAAGGTTGATTTTTAACACGCCTAATTTAGTCTCTGGCCACGCCCGAAGTGCTCCGGAAAAACTGCGTATGTCCGGCGGAGGCGTGTTCGCTAGCCTTCAACTGATACCACTAGCGTGTTAAAATTCATCAGGCACTTCTTCCAGATAAAACCAACACTGGACGTCTTGAAAAAGACAAAAAATGAATTTTAACACGCCTAATTTAGTTTCTGGCAACGTCCGAAGTGCTCCAGAAAAACAGCATTTGTCCGGCGGATGCGTGTTCGCTGGCCTTCAACTTGAGCAATTGGCGTGTTAAAATTCATCAGCGACTTTTTTCAGGTAGTACTATCACTTGACGTCTGAAAAAAGCCAATACTTAAATTTTAACACGCCAAATTCAGTTTCTGGCAACGCCCAAAGTGCTCCGAAAAAACTGAGTAAGTCCGGCGGGGGCGTGTTCGGTGGCCTTCAACTGATACAACTGGCGTGTTAAAATTCATTAGGCACTTTTGTCAGGTAGTACCAACACTAGACATTGGAAATAGACGAAGGTTGAATTTTAACACGCCCAATTTATTTTTCTGGCAACGCCAAAAGTGCTCCGAAAAAACTGCGTGTGTCCGGCGGGGGCGTGTTCGCTGCCCTTCAACTGATGCAACTGGCGTGTTCAATTCACCAGCGACTTTTCTTCAGGTAGTACTATCACCTGACGTCTGGAAAAAGCCAACACTTGAATTTTAACACTCCAAATTCAGTTTCTGACAACGCCCAAAGTGCTCCGAAAAAACTGCGTATGTCCGGCGGATGCGTGTTCGCTGGCCTTCAACTTATGCAATTGGCGTGTTAAAATTCATCAGCGACTTTTTTCAGGTAGTACTATCACTTGACGTCTGAAAAAAGCCAACAAATAAATTTTTACACGCCAAATTCAGTTTATGTCAACGCCCAAAGTGTTCCAGAAAAACTGCGTATGTCCGGCGGAGGCGTGTTCGCTGGCCTTCAACTGATGCAACTGGCGTGTTAAAATTCATCAGGCACTTTTGTCAGGAAGTACCAACACTAGAAGTCTAGAAAAAGCCTAGACATGAATTTTAACACGCCAAATTCAGTTTCTGGCAACGCCCAAAGTGCTCCGAAAAAACTGCGTATGTCCGGCGGATGCGTGTTCGCTGGCCTTCAACTGATGCAACTCGCGTGTTAAAATTCATCAGGCAATTTTGTCAGGTAGTACCAACACTTGACGTTTGAAAAAAGACAAAGGTTGAATTTTAACACGCCTAATTTCGTTTCTGGCAACGTCCGAAGTGCTGCGGAAAAACTGCATTTGTCCGGCGGATGCGTGTTCGCTGGCCTTCAACTTATGCAATTGGCGTGTTAAAATTCATCAGCGACTTTTTTCAGGTAGTACTATTACTTGACGTCTGAAAAAAGCCAACAAATAAATTTTTACACGCCAAATTCAGTTTATGTCAACGCCCAAAGTGTTCCAGAAAAACTGCGTGTGTCCGGCGGAGGCGTGTTCGCTGCCCTTCAACTGATGCAATTGGTGTGTTAATATTCTTCTGGCCCTTCTTTCAGATGAAACCAACACTGGACGTCTGGAAATAGACAAGAAATGAATTTTAACCCGCCAAATTTAGTTTCTGGCAACATCCGTAGTGCTCCGAAAAAACTGAGTGAGTCCGGCGGATGCGTGTTCGGTGGCCTTCAACTGATGCAACTGGCGTGTTAAAATTCATCAAGCACTTTTGTCCGGTAGTACTAACACTAGAAGTCTGGAAAAACCTAGACATGAATTTTAACACGCCAAATTTAGTTTCTGGCAACGCCCAAAGTGCTCCAAAAAAATGGACATGTCCGGCGGAGGCATGTTCGCTGGCCTTCAACTGATGCAACTGGCGTGTTAAAATTCATGAGGCCCTTTTTTTAGATGGAACTAACACTAGACGTCTGAAAATAGGCAAAAGTTGAATTTTAACACGCCAAATTTAGTTTCTGGCAACGCCCAAAGTGCTCCGAAAAAACTGAGTAAGTCCGGCGGGGGCGTGTTCGGTGGCCTTCAACTGATACAACTAGCGTGTTAAAATTCATCAGGCCCTTCTTCCAGATGAAACAAACACTGGACGTCTGGAAAAAGACACAAAAATGAATTTTTACAAGCCTAATTTAGTTTCTGGCAACGTCCGAAGTGCTCCAGAACAACTGCATTTGTCCGGCGGATGCGTGTTCGCTCGCCTTCAACTCATGCAACTGGCGTGTTAAAATTCATCAGGCACTTTTGTCCGGTAGTGCTAACACTAGAAGTCTGGAAAAACCTAGACATGAATTTTAACACGCCAAATTCAGTTTCTAACAACGTCCGAAGTGCTCCGGAAAAACTGCGTATGTCCGGCGGAGGCGTGTTCGCTGGCCTTCAACTGATACAACTGGCGTGTTAAAATTCATCAGGCACTTTTGTCAGGTTGTACCAACACTGAAGGGGTAAAAGCATTTTGAGACAAAGGTAAAACTATTCGGTTGTTTATTAGTGGTTAAGTGGGCGTGGAAATAACTCACTAAAGTCTAGATTGTGCTCACATTGTATTATTTAAGATTTAAATGTAGCCTAGCCATAAATCAGCTGCGTTAGGACAGAAAGTAACGAAGAGTTTACTTTGGGCGTTGCCAGAAACTGAATTTGGCGTGTTAAAATTCATGTCTAGGCTTTTTCTAGACTTCTAGTGTTGGTCCTACCTGACAAAGGTGCCTGATGAATTTTAACACGCCAGTTGAATCAGTTGAAGGGCAGCGAACACGCCTCCGCCGGACATACGCAGTTTTTGCGGAGCACTTTGGGCGTTGCCAGAAACTGAATTTGGCGTGTTAAATTTCAAGTGTTGGCTTTTTCCAGACGTCAAGTGATAGTACTACCTGAGAAAATTCGCTGATGAATTTTAACACGCCAATTGCATAGGTTGAAGGCCAGCGAACACGCATCCGCCGGACAAATGCAGTTTTTCTGGAGCACTTCGGACGTTGCCAGAAACTAAATTAGGCGTGTTAAAAATCAACCTTTGTCTATTTCCAAAGGTCTAGTGCTAGTTTTATCTGAAAAAAGGGCCTAATGAATTTTGACACGCCAGTTGCATCAGTTAAAGGCCAGGGAACTTGGCTCCGCCGGACATGTCCATTTTTTTGGAGCACTTTGGGCGTTGCCAGAAACTGAATTTGGCGTGTTAAAATTCATGTCTAGGCTTTTTCTATACTTCTTGTGTTGGTACTACCTGACAAAAGTGCCTAATGAATTTTAACACGCCTGTTGCATCAGTTGAAGGGCAGCGAACACGCCTCCGCCGGACATACGCAGTTTTTTTTGGGAGCACTTTAGGTGTTGCCAGAAAATGAATTTGGCGTGTTAAAATTCAACCTTTGTCTATTTCTGAACGTCAAGTGTTGGTAGTCCCTGACAAAATTGCCTGATGAATTTTAACAAGCGAGTTGCATCAGTTGAAGGCCAGCGAATTTGCCTCCGCCGGACATGTGCAGTTTTTTCGGAGCACTTTGGGCGTTGCCAGAAACTGAATTTGGCGTGTTAAAATTCATGTCTAGGCTTTTTTTACACTTCTTGTGTTGGTCCTACCTGACAAAGGTGCCTGATGAATACGCAGTTTTTTCGGAGCACTTCGGACGTTGCCAGAAACTAAATTTGGCGTGTTAAAATTCAACCTTTGTCTATTTCTGAACGTCAAGTGTTGGTAGTACCTGACAAAATTGCCTGATGAATTTTAACAAGCGAGTTGCATCAGTTGAAGGCCAGCGAATTTGCCTCCGCCGGACATGTGCAGTTTTTTCGGAGCACTTTGGGCGTTGCCAGAAACTGAATTTGGCGTGTTAAAATTCATGTCTAGGCTTTTTCCAGACTTCTAGTGTTGGTACTACCTGACAAAGGTGCCTGATGAATTTTACCACGCCAGTTGCATCAGTTGAAGGGCAGCGAACACGCCTCCGCCAGACACTCGCAGTTTTTCGGTGCACTTCAGACGTTGCCAGAAACTGAATTTGGCGTGTTAAAATTCAAGTGTTGGCCTCTTTCAGACGTCAAGTGATGGTACTTCCTGAAAAAAGTCGCTGATAAATTTTAACACGCAAGTTGCGTCAGTTGAAGGCGAGCGAACTTGCCTCCGCCGGACATGTCCATTTTGAACACGCCAATTGCATAAGTTGAAGGCCAGCGAACACGCATCTGCCGGCCATACGCAGTTTTTCGGAGCACTTCGGACGTTGCCAGAAACTAAATTTGGCGTGTTAAAATTCGAGTGTTGGCTTTTTCCAGACGTCAAGTGATAGTACTACCTAAAAAAAGTCGCTGATAAATTTTAACACGCCAATTGCATAAGTTGAAGCCCAGCGAACCTGCCTCCGCCGGACGTAGGCAGTTCTTTCGGAGCACTTTGGGCGGTGCCAGAAGCTGAATTTGGCGTGTTAAAATTTAAGTGTTGGCTTTTTCCAGACGTCAAGTGATAGTACTACCTGAAAAAAGTCGCTGATGAATTTTAACACACCAATTGCATAAGTTGAAGGCTAGCGTCCATGCCTGCGCCGGACACACGCAGTTTCTTCGGAGCACTTCGGACGTTGCCAGAAATGAAATTTGACGTGTTAAAATTGGTTTTGTCCTATTTCTCGACGTTTTGGATGGAATGGGATCGAGGAGCGAAAAAAAAAATTTCTGGCCAGAAAATTTTTCTGGCCAGAATTACACCCGTGTTCCCGCGTCTACTGATAGATAGCGCTGCCCACGCCGTGCCGCTCGCCCCCGTGTGGAACCGAGGTCTGTAAATTTGCCGTACTTTTGCCGTATTCCGGACGGCAAAAATACGGCAAAATAATTACATATTAACGGGACTAAAGTACGGCAAAATTACAGCAAACGCATTTCCCGTACATTTGGAGTAGTTTTGCCGTATTTATCCACATAAAAGTGTACCCATTTACGAGGAAAAATACGGCAAAATTATGACCAGTGCGGGGATGGCGGTGAGCGCTGTTGCACGTTGCCGCTTTCGGCCACAGCACTGATGACGTCACGGTTCGCAGCCCCGCCGGCCCCGCCTCCCAGGCACGGCGCGCTTCGCGCGACTCCTTCAAATTCAAAATTAGTTCTGTAAAAATGTGCCCAGATTTCATTTTCTCTTCTCGCTGCTTTCTCGTCGCGAATGAGCCTTGGGTCACCAGGTCAACAAGGGATCAAGTACAAGGAATAGAAAATGCACAACCGTCTTTTCTTTTCTTTTATTAGAAAACCATGAAGAAAAAACATGTACCTCTTACAGTCATTCTAATTCATGCTTGTTAAGCGGCTCAGAAACATATGAATCTCCACAACAATCAATTTTAAACAAAACGGTTAAAATGTCATGCACTTCAACTACATCTATTTCTAAGAACTCATCTACATTGGGAGTCACACACTTGTGGATATGCCTGATAACAACACCATTAATGACAAATGGTAGTAAGGCTACAGGTTTGATAATGGTCATGTACCTCACCGGACATGAACATACACTTGTACACTTACAAGAGACTCTTACAAAATATTTAATGTTACCATACTTAGCACCATCTTCTTTCTTATACTGTTTTCTTATATGCTGAAGACACATATAGCAATCCGCCTTTTTCAAGTCTATTGAACAGTCATCCAAAATAAACGACAAGATTGTAGGTCCCTTTACTCCAAATGAAAGCTCTTCATTATGAACGTTCTTCGTGAGGATGAGACGATTTTCCACAGTAGCTTCACATGTTCCTTGTATTCCTGCATAGTGCGCAGTGGAGTGTTCTCTTCATATGGAAATACCGTCGCATCACCTGGCTTCACTCCTTTCACCAAACACATGGGGCATGAGTAGAATCCAGAATGTATCTTCATGTTCATGAAAAGAGCTGTTGCTGGAGCATCACAAGAACCACAGATCGCTCCAGTGATCTTCGAGCTTTCTTCTTCACCATAGGCAAGAATGTCCACACCGTTTCTCAAAGTTAAAAGATTGGTAAAAGGTATACATTAGGGTGAGGTTTGACAAGGCTGCCCCAGAGACCAACTATAAGTAGATTTTCACACAAAAAACGTTTCTCAGGAGGTAATTCATTCACTACAAGATAAACAGGCCACAATGAGTAAGAATTTGAAGTAAATATCTGAACGCCATCAGTGTTCCACATCAATGTAATACCATTCACTGTTGTCATCCGATATTCAGCATCCTTATAAACCTCTCCATCTAAAATATCTTCTATGTTGTTAGGATTTATCTTCACTCTTGTCTGTTTGTATTTTAAATTCTGCACAAAGTCTGGCCTCTTAAACATTTTGGTTAACTGGGAGATTATAGGAAATGTAATAAAATAATGTACATATCGGGACTCATCTGCGCATGTATCACAGAGGTCTATGCGAGATGCACGTGTCTTGTAGCAAACACTACAGAAGTGGTGCACATGAACTGGCTCATCCAAATCTTCCATTAATTTGAACAGGGCATTATTTGACTTAAAGAAATTGTTGGGTTGGGGAAGATGTAGGTCGAGCAGACGGAGTAAGCGACCCAATCCCACTCCGCTTATATGTTCTGCTTGCACGAATGTTAATATGGATGTTAAACTCTCCCAGAGGTTCAAGGTGCAGCCTGGGTAAATGGGGAGATCCTTCATTTCACATTCACTTCCTTCTGTTCTGTCCTTCCTTACTGCTTCACCCTCACTCTCACCCTCACTTTCACTTGGTTGTACAGAAACATCCAGTACTAGTAGTTCAGGAAGTGCAGATGTGTGACTATCCTGGTCACTACAGTAGTTCCAGAAAAAGGCTGTAAAGACAGAAATGTTAATTTGAATAAACAACAGCAAAAAACCAAAACCAAAAAAATACTCTCACATGTAAAAAAAATGCAATCCAGAAAAGCTACCTTACCTGGACCTATTTCATTTTCCACCTCACATGAGAGTGACGGTGGGAGTGGAGGGTTTGACTCAATCACCTCTTCAGACACTGCAGCATCACCTACATTTATCTGGGGGCAATGCTCTTCACCCAAATCTGAATCCAAACAGGCATTGCAATTATTATCATTATATTATGTACTCTTTTCTTTATAACAAGTAGTTAACATAATCTAGTATCAACTTACTGCTTTCTGAATGTCCCTTATGCTTCTTATTTTTCTGAGCGGGTTTTAGTGGCTCATTGCACTGGCCATAATCAACTTCATACTGATTTCCTTCTTCACCTGGAAATTAACGATAAGAATAAAAAAAAATACTATCCCACTGAGTGAGATACTGGTAGGCCCGGAGTTTCACGGGGGTTGGGTTAAATAGATGTTAAGTTTATATTTTGTTCTTTATGGTTTTTTTTGTTTGCCTTCTTTTAATTTTTTAATTCATGGAATGCGGATTTTGGTTGAGCCTTGTTTCAGTTTTGGGGTGGTTTGGGGGTGGTTATAGAAGTTAAATTTATATTTTTTTCTGGTTTTGTTTGCTTTCTTTTTTTTAAATTCATAGAATGAGGATTTTGGTTCAGCCTTGTTTCAGTTTTGGGGTGGTTCGGGGTAGTTTGTATCTCCTTCGAGGGGGAGAGGGAGTAGTTGAAGAGCTAGGGCGTCTAGGTAGCGGTCAGTGTAACGCTTGCATTCTCATACGCGGGCCGCCTAGCGCTAGCCTCCTGCAAGGCTCTCGCACTGTTGTCCCCCCCACCGGTCCCAAACGGTTCTGACTCTTGAGTCGCCTCCCTTTTAGCGGGGCCTCGGCGTGCCTCGGCTCGGCTCGCCACATCGACAATGGGTACCCGGCAAAGGCTACGCAACAAAAAAGAAGGACGTCCGATTTGGCTGTGCTCTGGACAAGGACAGAATGATACTGAGACAGGCAGAGGTTGCTGATGCAGCCTGCTGACGAGTCGAGCATAGCTCGTCTAGAGGCGTTGTAACAGTAGCTCTGTCTCTTGCTATCACCATTGGATGGAGAGAGCAAGCTGAAGTTTGAAGTTGTTTTTCTGATCACTATGATATTTGTTGAATGTAACAAAACGCTAGACCATTTAATACGACTATTGTCCGTAATTCTGTTAGACAGATTTTTGATTTTTTAGATCGTTTTGATTTTGGACTAGTGGTACCTGTTGACGAGGTGCTCTGTCTTTTACTTGCCCCATTGAAAGGAGTGAGAAAGCCGACTTTAAAACTCGTTTTTAAACGGTGTGTGATATTTTTGAAGTGTAAAAACACGTCAGCGTGTCTTGTATGAGTACCCTTCGATAATCTGGAGAGTTTGAAAAACTTCTGTCAGAGGGCCATATGGGGCTATGCTTCCAAGAAAAAAAAATTCTATCCCACTGTGTGAGATACTGGTAGGCCCGGAGTTTCACCGGGGTTTAGTTAAAAGTAGACGTTAAGTTTATATTTTGTTCTTTTTGGTTTTGTTGGCCTTTTATTTTTAATTCATGGAATGAGGATTTTGCTTGAGCGTTGTTTCAGTTTTGGGATGGTTTGGGGGTGGTTATAGAAGTTAAGTTAATTTTTGGTTCTGGTTTTGTTAGCTTTCTTTTTTTTAAATTCATAGAATGAGGATTTTGGTTCAGCCTTGTTTCAGTTTTGGGGTGGTTCGGGGTGGTTTGTTTCTCCTTCGAGGGGGAGAGGGAGTAGTTGAAGAGCTAGGGCGTCTAGGTAGCGGTCAGTGTAACGCTTGCATTCTCATACGCGGGCCGCCTAGCGCTAGCCTCCTGCAAGGCTCTCGCACTGTTGTCCCCCCCACCGGTCCCAAACGGTCCTGACTCTTGAGTCGCCTCCCTTTTAGCGGGGCCTCGGCTTGCCTCGGCTCGGCTCGCCACATCGACAATGGGTACCCGGCAAAGGCTACGCAACAAAAAAGAAGGACGTCCGATTTGGCTGTGCTCTGGACAAGGACAGAATGATACTGAGACAGGCAGAGGTTGCTGATGCAGCCTGCTGACGAGTCGAGCATAGCTCGTCTAGAGGCGTTGTAACAGTAGCTCTGTCTCTTGCTATCACCATTGGATGGAGAGAGCAAGCTGAAGTTTGAAGTTGTTTTTCTGATCACTATGATATTTGTTGAATGTAACAAAACGCTAGACCATTTAATACGACTATTGTCCGTAATTCTGTTAGACAGATTTTTGATTTTTTAGATCGTTTTGATTTTGGACTAGTGGTACCTGTTGACGAGGTGCTCTGTCTTTTACTTGCCCCATTGAAAGGAGTGAGAAAGCCGACTTTAAAACTCGTTTTTAAACGGTGTGTGATATTTTTGAAGTGTAAAAACACGTCAGCGTGTCTTGTATGAGTACCCTTCGATAATCTGGAGAGTTTGAAAAACTTCTGTCAGAGGGCCATATGGGGCTATGCTTCCAAGAAAAAAAAAATACTATCCCACTGTGTGAGATACTGGTAGGCCCGGAGTTTCACCGGGGTTTAGTTAAAAGTAGACGTTAAGTTTATATTTTGTTCTTTTTGGTTTTGTTGGCCTTTTATTTTTAATTCATGGAACGAGGATTTTGCTTGAGCGTTGTTTCAGTTTTGGGATGGTTTGGGGGTGGTTATAGAAGTTAAGTTAATTTTTGGTTCTGGTTTTGTTAGCTTTCTTTTTTTTAAATTCATAGAATGAGGATTTTGGTTCAGCCTTGTTTCAGTTTTGGGGTGGTTCGGGGTGGTTTGTTTCTCCTTCGAGGGGGAGAGGGAGTAGTTGAAGAGCTAGGGCGTCTAGGTAGCGGTCAGTGTAACGCTTGCATTCTCATACGCGGGCCGCCTAGCGCTAGCCTCCTGCAGGGCTCTCGCACTGTTGTCCTCCCCACCGGTCCCAAACGGTCCTGACTCTTGAGTCGCATCCCTTTTAGCGGGGCCTCGGCTTGCCTCGGCTCGGCTCGCCACATCGACAATGGGTACCCGGCAAAGGCTACGCAACAAAAAAGAAGGACGTCCGATTTGGCTGTGCTCTGGAGAAGGACAGAATGATACTGAGTCAGGCAGAGGTTGCTGATGCAGCCTGCTGACGAGTCGAGCATAGCTCGTCTAGAGGCGTTGTAACAGTAGCTCTGTCTCTTGCTATCACCATTGGATGGAGAGAGCAAGCTGAAGTTTGAAGTGGTTTTTCTGATCACTATGATATTTTTTGAATGTAACAACACGCTAGACTTCTTAATACGACTATTGTCCGTAATTCTGTTAGACAGATTTTTGATTTTTTAGATCGTTTTGATTTTGGACTAGTGGTGCCTGTTGACGAGGTGCTCTGTCTCTTACTTTCCCCATTGAAAGGAGTGAGAAAGCCGACTTTAAAACTCGTTTTTAAACGGTGTGTGATATTTTTGAAGTGTAAAAACACGTCAGCGTGTCTTGTACGAGTACCCTTCGATAATCTGGAGAGTTTGAAAAACTTCTGTCAGAGGGCCATATAGGGCTATGCTTCCAAGAAAAAAAAAAGGTCCAATCCGCTACGAAACTATAAGGCAACTCCGTTTCACTCCGTGCCTAAAAACAGTCCAATCTGACGAAACTATAAGGCAACTCCGTTTCACTCCGTGCCTAAAAATCATAAAAATAACATGTTTTAAATGGGAGACTGAACATATCACAGTTAATGTATAAAGATATACCTTGGACTGTCCGTTTTGCACTTGTGTGCGGTTTCAGCTCTGTGGCACTCTGTGGTACATCTCCACTTTCACCAGCCTCAACCCCTGACAAAAATAAGAAGGGAAATTAAAAATCAAATGCACCTCAGATCAAAAACAAATATTTTGAAGTCCAGCTGCGTCACAGTAAAGTTTACAATTAGTCCTTACTTTGCAGACATTGAAAAGGAGACGGTTGTGGTGCTGGCAATTCAATGGCTGCTTCTGTAACTTCCAGCACGACCTCACCAGCTACTTCATCAGGATCAAGAGTCAAGTCGCTGTAAACGTAAAACAGAAATATTTTAGTCACATGAGTTAACAGCAGACGTTGACACTAAGAATTTATGTCCCACTCTAGGCTGAGTGGGGGTTATGGTCAAGGGTTATGTTTACCTCACAATCGAGTCTTCGAGACCGCTAATTTCCGTATCGGCGAATGCCACTTGCATTAACTTTTCCTCACGGGAAGAAAATACAACATTATCCGAACCGTCATCGTCTGAATCCATTTTGATGACGAGATATTAAGAATTACTTCCGTAAACAAACAGTCGTCTTCTTGCCGGCCGGTAACAATAACAACGGCCGGGTCGTCTGTACTCCTTCACACGGCTGTGCATTATTACCAACCTGACGATTTAGCGTAGAATGTACATTTGTGATTTAGACGACTGTTAGCTTTTACAGACCATTAAGTTTGAAGAAATAAATAATTAAACACATTACCTGCACACTGATTCAACAAATTTACGGCATTTTCCAGTTAAGTCTATTCAATATATTGCGTTTAAGATCGTAACAGTGGGGCATTATCGTGTTTGTTTGTGGTTTCGTCTGCTGCCTGCTATCAGCTGTTCGGAACTCCCTCGCAGTCAAACGGTCACACGTGAACTTTTGGTTCGGTTCTGCAGTTCTCCGTTACAGCTTAATTATAAGATGGCACCCCGAAAGGGCTTTTATTTAGTCTTCTCCTTAAATCCTCCTGCCGCCGATGTAATTCGCGAAGACTCTATTGTGCCGGAAAGAAATAATAATGATAATGTGGATACCGAGGGTGCCATGTGCGTTTTTAAATGGGAAAAATCGAAGGGGAAATTTGAAGACATCCCAGGAAAAATTTTGAGAAAAGGTAAAGTATTGAAAAATATCAAACTGTGTTTTTGAAACAAGTGCATCAATAACATAGCACAGATCATGCTAGTCTAGTCTTCCCATGATAACAGTATATTTTCTACCAGCTAATGGCATTAATCATGAGCTGAATTTATTATGAGAATGTAATTTTTTGTTTGTTACAGGAATGAAAAAAGATCTAACTTCACTACTGGTCAATAAAGAAGGAAATATTTGTGAAGAGGATTTGAGCAGTGCCATTGGGACAAGAAGGCAAGAGGTTGAAAAGGAGCGCATGAGGCAGGCTCATGCCTAGAAATTTCAACTGCAGGCTATTGCCAAAAATTTAGTAGAGAATGGACCAGGTAATGCTTTGGTAATGTTGATAGTCCTTACAGAACTGCCCTTTTACATTTTCCCTCATGATATTTTTTTTTGTTTCTTACATAGAAGTGGCATGTGAGCAGCTGCAGCCTGTTCCAAAAATTAAAAGATCTACTCTGAGCCAGAAGAGAAATGCAGAGCAGAAGGCTTCTATTCAGGAAGTGTATGGTGCAATGCCATGTTTCAGCCAAGGAACTGGCAATACTAAGGTAAATTTGCCTCAGATTCCCAGATTGGTGCTGTCAGTTCATATAATTTAGATTTTCAATGGCCTGTATTCTTTTTCAGACTGAACTGATAAAAAACAGTGGAATCTTTGTGCCATCTGTCTGCCTCTCCATTCTAAGAATGAAATATCAAAAAAATCCCGCAGGCCTCTACAGGCACCTTTTGCATGCCACCATACCTGAGACAGTGCTTCTCACTCCAGGTGTGTCTGCAGCAGGCAAGAAGGGGTGCGTGAAAGTTCCTGACAACTCATTCACACACTAATCTGTGAGTATTTTCTTTCCAAAACACGGGATTTGTTTTTCTTTTTGTTGAAAAGCTATTGCTGCGAATCTTTAATATTTTTACTGTGCTTTTCATCCACATTGCTCAAAAACAATGTCATTTCTGGTGTCAACAGTCGGGTTTTTCTTCTTGTTACAGCATATGTGCAAGGGGTCTACGTTAAATATGGAGGGAAACTGGAAGAAATAATGTATGATCCTTACAAAATTCTTGAAAATCTAAGTTTTAACACCAGACGGCTGCATAATGTGTTTATGAATCCGGCGCCTGATCTCCTTCACTTTCAACTGCTCCTTCAACTTCATCTGCTGCTTCAAGTTCGGTGCCTTCCACATCTATGTCTCCATCTTTCACGCACCCTGATGAACCTACGTCCCCATCTTTCACACCCCTTCAAGAACCTACATTTTCCACACCCCTGCCTTCCACCTCATCTACATCCCAATCTCTCGCACCCATGTCAACAGGTTAGGGGCCACCGCCTTGCAGCATGATCTGGAACAAAAAACTCAAAATATGTCAAACCACCTCAAACGGCGTGCTTCCTCCCCTGCAGCCGGTTTTTACGAGAAACTCTTCTTTCAATCAACTCACAATGAACTAACTGGGCACATTGTCAAGCGGGTGCGTGGAGCTGCTGCTTCCACGCCTGACAAACCTGCCGTGGAAGTTGGATCCGTTAACAGCACCAACGACGCCGCCATCCGGGCAGGGGTGCACAAGAATGCGACCTGAGTTAGTGACGCCCTTGCAAACAGAGGGTCATTACCACATAATGGTTCAAACATCTTCAAAGCTACTAGGATACCTGGTTGCCACAGTGCAATCTCGCTAAAGGGCTGCCTTGGGCATCTGTGCGCATGCGCACTAGTTATCTTACCATTTAATTTAGAATTCATTCATATATTTAATGGAAAGGTATATTATCATGTTATTATTTTATCATAGAATTAAGAATGCATTCATATATTTTCGGTCGAACTCCCCCTACACAGTATCCATACTGGCATCATGATTCATTCATGAATTTTGGGCAGGTCATACACGGGCGGTACCGTCGAGGAACAGACACTAGCCAAACAAGTACTAACGATTCGCAACGCTCAACGCCGACGCAACGCAAACGACCTGATTCCCTCTTTTCTCATTATTTTTCTTGAAAGAAAGAAAATGGAGGAACGTAAGATAGGTCTGTTACGAGCGCATTCAGTCCAGTACGGGGAAAGGATTGTTGTTTTCCGCGGAGTCTTGTCCTGCACAGCCGTGTGACTGCCGCAAGGAGGCCAAGGTAGGAGTGCAGAGAAGGGCGGAGTAAGTCTTTGCGAGGCGAGGAGTGAAAAATTATTTGACTGTCGTTTGTCGTTTGAGCGTTGACAATCTTGGAGGTGAGTTCGCATGTTTAGTGACTCCTTTGTACATTGACATTTCTCAGACCTGCTCTGGAGTTTCCGTTGTCTGCGGACGACCCTCATAATCTCTTCGACAGCCTGCTCACAACGGTGATCTTGACATGTTGTTTCACTTGCGATTTGTCATACCGAATACAGTTTTGGCAGTCACTAACTTCTTCCTTGGATCCCGGTTGGATGTAGTCAAATACCCTATTAATTTGATTAGGAGAATGAGGCGCACAAGCGTTGAAATTGAAGGGTCTGGAAGTAAATAATTAAAGACCTCTGAAGGCCACAGCCTTCCATTCCCAGGCCGTTGAATTGCCACCATACATGAACCGTACAACTCCCCAATTATTTTTGTGGAGAATCACTACCACCTGGGCAAACATCATAAATAGGGATTCCAAGACCTGTAAAATTGGAAAAAGCCAGTAAAATGAAAATAATAAAGGCTATACAGTCGGCAGATTTAATATGTCGTGTTCCGTACCAATAGGGTATTCCGGAGAAGTGGTGAGCCGGAAGTGAGAAGAAGGTACGAATCAAAAAGAGCGGAAACGGAACGGGGCGGTATGAGAAATCGCGCGCGCGGATGAGCTAGTTTCCGGTCGGCGCGTGTTCAGATTCGTGCTATGTTCACTAGTGCAGACTATACTGAAAATTATACAATAATATTCGCCAAATAATTTGTTGAGCAGGACAGCGAGACTATTTCAGGCTATTGCTGTCATATCTCTGCATGTTGTCATGAAAGAAAGATACAGTCTCTTCCAGAATATCCAAATAGGCTGGAGCGGTGGTCGGAAGAGGTTAGCAGATGCATATCATATTTGTTTACCAACAACTTGAAAAGGTTCTCTAATACAAAGCGTTAACAGAGATAGGGCGCCGAGGAACAAATAAACTTAAATTTGAGTCATATATTTATATCCATCTGAAAACATTAGAGGAACCTGTCCGACGGCGATTCTCACGGACCCAAACACGTAATGGCGGCAGCCGGAAACAAGCACCTCCACGCGCGCAGTTTTTCATACCTCCAGGTTCCGTTTCCGCTGTTTTTGATTCATACCTTCTTCTCACTTCCGGCACAGCTTTTCTCCGGAATACCGTATTCATACATTGCCGTCGTCACACCTAACATATCTTCATGGGCAAACCCACGGGGGCAGGGGCTGCAGGGGCTAGGATAGACACGTTGGAAAACAAATTATTGCTTAAAACCGATTTATTATGTAACAGATGAACATGATACATGGATTCTTAAACAAAAACACAGTAATTGTTATTATATATTTTTAACAGGTCAACAGTCCCATGAAATATATTTCAATCTTTAACACTAGAAGGGCCGGCTTTTTGGCAACCCTAGAAGGGCCGCCGGGGTCATTTTGACCCCTATATGTTTTGCCGTGTTAAAAGCCGGGTTTTGATGTATTTTCGTGTTTAAATGATAAATAATGGTAAAAAAATTGTGTTTAGAGAGTTGGGTTAGGTCAATCGGTGCACGAGAGCGTAAGATAGGCAACCCGCAATGCGTTAAATCCGATCTGCCGCCAGAACGACGACTTTTCATGTGGTGCTGCTTTCTCGCCATCCAGAGACGAATTATGGCCTGGTCAAATATATAACGGGCAAGATTCCAGTATTTCTAGCTGAGGACAGCTCGAATTTACCCTCGTTTCAATTTTACCAGGCCAAACTCCCGAGGAACTCCTATCCCAGGACAGAGGCCAGAACGACGACTTTACGTATGTGGCTACTTCGTCGATAACCAGAGACGAATCATGGCCTGGCAAAATAGATAACGGAAGTCCTAGCTGGGGGTAACTCAAACTCACTCTGGTTACAATTTCACTGGGCTAAACTCCCGAGAAACTTCTATCCAAAGACAAAGGCCAGTACGACGACTTGACGTATGTGGCTAATTTATCGCCATCCAGAGACGTATCATGGTCTTGTAAAATAGATAACGGACTAGATTCTAGTAGTTCTAGCTGAGGAGAACTCGAATCCACGCTGGTTCTAATTTTACCAGGCCAAACTCCCGAGAAACACGGCTCCGAAAACCATCTTCCGAAAGCCAAAACGACCATCTTCTGTCTGTGGCGACTTTACCGCCTTCGAGACGTATCATGGCCTGGTAAAATAGATAACGGGCTAGAATCCGGTAGTCGTAGCTGAGGATAAATCGAATCTACCTTGGTTTTAATTTTACTAGGCCAGTGTGCAAGTCTCGGCACCGCCCTCAGGCTGTTTAGAGGACAGTGCTAGGCTTGCGGGAATGTAGCCCAGTTCTGGTCTGGGGAACCTTAAGGGTTGAAGGTAAAGTGGAATAAAGAGGCCGCTGGATTACCTTTACAATGCTTGTACGTCCCGGCCTCCCCCGGTCCGCTCTGCGCCCCTCAGCTGGCACTTACCGACTGACGAGCTCCGCTCGGTCAGGCGGGCTCGCGACTCGGTTGCTCGGTGCAGTCTTGCTGACTTTAGAAGTTTTAGGCTTTGGCGGGTGGGGCAGTGCCCCGTTGCGTTGCGCCACAACGCAACACCAGACTGCTTAGAAACGCCTGAGTCGTGACGGCTGAGATATTCAGTGGACACTCCGTTATGTTTGAGTCGTGGCGAAAAACCGTAAAGTGAAGTCAAAAGAAGGCGTTGCCATCTCATGATATGTCGTTGCTGAGGTCCAAATTAGTCTATAAATCCCTAGCTGAAAGATAGGATTGAAGAACACATTTTCTGGATAAGATTTCGATTTTGTGATCGGGCCGTGGGCCGACTGTTGATATTTGGCCTGGTAAAATAATTTTAGCGGCATTTCTCGGAAGGTCTGTCCAGTCAACCTTCACCGAAGCCCATTCGCCAAGGTCTTGTTTAGCAATGTGTCGAGAAGTGTTTTGTCGGCCACTGCCGGGGAATGCAATACGGCTATTGCGGCATGAAGATCGTCCCAAACATGAGTACCAACGCTTGTAAAGTCAACTGTGACATAAGCAACGTTCTGGCGCCAATGTGTGTCATAAACAGTGCAAAAAGGCCGCAGGGGTCATTTTGAAATGACGGCTAGCGTCCACAAAAATTGACGAAAATAGATAAAATTTGGTGTGGTGGTGCTTTTCATGGTTTTAGGAAATGTCAAAAAAATTCAGATGCGTAGCGAAAGTCTGAAATATAAAAAATACACGAGAAAACTCGCTAAGGGTCATTTTGACCCCCTCGGCCCTTCTAGTGTTAAGGAAATTCCTTCAGTCCAATTCAGGCAGAGCCAGAGCCCTCCATAAATGTTAGGGTTGGGCGCCGCGCGCAAAACATGACTATCGCGGCGCACACAGGGACGGGCTCAGGTTAACGATGTTAGTCGTAACAAATACGTCTGCCATCAGATGGGGCGGGGCCCGAAGGCTCCCGCAAACGCCGCCGGCAGGCGAAGCTGGCCAATTCCCCCTGTCAAACCAAGGTGACGGTGTAGCGCAGACGAACTGGCACCGAGGTTTGACAGAAGGGTCGGGCCAGCTTGTATCATTCATTTGCCATTTCATGCGGTGTTATTAAAGTCTTATTTCTATGTTATACCAGGTTAACTGTGCTACAAGACATTCCACCACTCGTCTTATCTCGCTGCGATAGATATTCCGCCTCCCCGTTTGGCTGGCAATGGGAAGGACTTACCTAATCTCTTGTTCTTTATTCTCTGTTCTCTGAAAAAAAAATTACAAAAAATCTTTTAAAGCTAAAAAAAAAACAAAGAAACAATCAATACATTTAAGTTTGCGTTTACAATTTATATAGGGAATAGGGCGTCAAGGACTAGTACAGTACAAACATATAACAATAATAAAAAAATACAATGCACTTATAGTTTTTCGAAAAAAAAAAAATACTATTACACTTCGTGAAATACTGGTAGGCCCAGAGTGTCACAAAACTGGATTTAGTGCAATTTTCATATTTACTAGTTTTGGTAATTAAGAATCTTATGATGAGCTGGTAGTTAATGTTTATTTACAAAGGGAACGTGAACGTGGATGACTTGAAGTTTTTTTGTTTCAACGGGAAATGTGAGGGGAATCGTGGCGAGACTTCATTGTCGATAGGTTGGCTGGTCGCGGCGCGGCTCGCGGCCCCTAGTTCTCACTGGCACTGACCGGTCGGCACATCGACAATGTTCCGCTCTGAGGGTTGTGCCTCTCGTGCATACTCTAGGGTCCGAAGCGGTCGCAACTCTTGAGTTGCCTCCCTTTTAACCAGGGCTCGACTCGGCTCGGCACATCAACAATAAGGGCTGTTTCACAAGAAAGGGAGAGGTCCGATTTTTAGCGTGGCAGGAGAAGGATGGATGGTACTGACGCAGCCAGTTGACGAGCCGAGCACGCTAGCTCTGTCTTTTTCTTTCGCTATTGGATGGAGTGAGAAAGCTGAATTTGAACTCGGTTTTGAGACTATTTGCTGCATTTCTGGAGTGTAAAATGACGTTCGACGCTCTTGTATGGGTACTATGCGAAAGTCAGGAAGGTCTGAAAAACTTCTCACAGAGACTTTCGGTTTTGACGTAAGGGGCACCATAGGAAATTAAAAAAAAATAAAAAAATGTCCGATCTTGAGTAAAACTATAAGGCCACTCCGTGCCTAAAAAAAAAAAAGTCCGATCTTGAGTGAAACTATAAGGCCACTCCGTGCCTAAAAACAAGAAAAAAACAGGTACATATTTACATATCATTACATAGAGCTTAGAACGGTTTGTAACACATGTTTGTAGGAACAGTTGCTGGAGACAGGCGTGAAGGTAATCATGCACACATCACAAATAAATGTTGTTGTTTTTTGCCCCTATAACTATATCCGACTTCACACAGGGGTGGCGGGCGGACAACTTGTTAGGAATTTTTCGATGAAATGAGCTGCTGAGAGCACTCACCTTCCTTGCAAATTTCGGATTTTGGAGGCACGCCGAGCCACACCGGAATGGTCTATTGCGACCTGGCCATGGTATACAGCAGCGAACGTGTCCTTACCGCAGCGGTCGCTTCGTCGGATTTTGAAGTCGGTCGTACCCGCCCCCTTTTTCACGGCTTGGCCAACCCCTGCAGAGTAGGGTGTGCCATACTTCATTTTTTTCGAAATTCGGTGTACGCGTTACCTCAATCGAGGCCATTTTTCATGCTGATTCCGAGGAAAAAAGGTAAAAAATTTGGAGACCGTTTAGGGGTCCGACTCGCCTCGGTTGGGGGCCTAAATGCCCCTCTACAGGGCAAAAAATTAATGTTGTCAAAAAAATTTGAAAAAAATTCCCTATCTCAAATCGACGAAAGTAAGGTCCCAAAGGGCTGAAATTTCACGGAAAACGTCGTATCTCTTACGGTTTCAAAGATATCGGCATTAAAAATGAAAAAATCGATTATTGCATTTTCAACGCCGATATCTTTAAAACCGTAAGAGATACGACGTTTTCCTTGAAATTTCAGCCCTTCAGGGCCTTACTTTCGTCGATTTGAGATAGGGAATTTTTTTCAAATTTTTTTGACAACATTAATTTTTCGCCCTGTAGAGGGGCATTAAGGCCCCCAACCGAGGCGAGTCGGACCCCTAAACGGTCTCCAAATTTTTTTTACCTTTTTTCCTCGGAATCAGCATGAAAAATGGCCTCGATTGAGGTAACGCGTACACCGAATTTCGAAAAAAATGAAGTATGGCACACCCTACTGCAGAGAGAGGGACACCGAGACACAGTAATTAAAACATCTGAAACAGTCTCGCTTCTGTTCTGTTCTCTGTTGACGTATTGAAGACACTTCCGTAGATAGTTATTTGAAATACTTGGGAAAACGATTGGAGTCTCTCGGGGAATCCTCTTGCTCTGCCTCTTCCCTCTCCATGGTCTCGTCAGCAAGAAAAGTAATAATTAAAAAAGATAATCACATTACACAGGATTCGGAGACAATTTGTTTTTATGTTCTGGTTTGAAGTGTCGCTGGAAATCTTCGGAGTCCGTTGAAGTATAGCGAACATGACCGGGTTTCGGTCTTTGGCTTCCGCTTCTGAGCTTCGAGAACACTGAGACTGGAGAGAGTTTGCTTGCCACGCATGACCACTTCTGCATCAAAGCACCAGAAGAAAATTGTGCGCTCTTTTTTGTGTACCTGCTATGGTTCCATTTGTTTTGGTACGAAGACATGGCCATCAGAAAATTTAAAAAGGTGAAAGGAACGGTGAAGTTTGGCGTTCGTGGAGCAGATGTTCATATTTTGCGTCATCAGCCAGAATGTTGTGGCGGAGAGTATTCATCTGCAAGCTATTGGAAAACAGGTTGTCGGCAGCTCCTCGAAGGCCCTTGGCAGCATCGTTAAGCGGAGCATCTGCCGCGATGACCTCACTTGGGACTGGGATGCTAGTGGGCGGAGCATCCGCCGGGGCCGGGATGACCTCACTTTCAATCTTTTCAAGAAAACTGATGTCTGGGATGTCGTCCTCAAAGGACCAATCTTGCTCAGTGCTGTCAAGCTCTGGGGCTGGACTTTGACAATGGTCCTCGAATGCCACGTTTAGACTTGGAGGAGACTCCTGCAGTGTCGGGGCAGATGCCTCTGGAATCTCTTCCAGTGGCGACCCTGAGTCTTTGTCTGCCATGTCAGAAAAGAATGACCCGAAAGCAGAGACAAAGATGTGAAGAGCCGAACGCCAAACGAAATGTGCACAGAAACCACGTAGATGCAGGACCGCTGTGACAACCGTACTGAGGTGAGTGGCGTCGCTGGCAGGCGGGCGCTTGGGATTACTAGGAAGTGAAGTAGGGATTGTGGGTCACTGCGAAGCAGATGGCGAGGAAAAAGAAGGGAATAGTCTGTGAGGCGTGGGAACGCGATAGCGTTGGGGAATATACGCAGCAAGGAGTGCGCAGAAGCCACGTCCATGCAGGCCCGCTGTCACAACGCTACTGAGGCGAGTGGCGTCGCTGCCAGGCGGCCGGTAGGGGGGGGGGGGGGGGTAAGCAGGGAATAGTCTGTGAGGCGTGGGAACGCAGTTGCCCAATGGCTGGGGTGAGTCCGATTTTAACCGATGGTCCCTTACGAGAAATTATTGAGGTGTTTCGAGTTCTCTGTTTTTCGGTGGTGAACGATCGATAAGGCCTCAGGCGAAAATAACCTTTAAAGTGGTGGAGCTTACAATCCGAGACGTTGAAAGTACTTATATCGTGGTCGCGCGGTGCCGTTCATCAAAGTCTGATCTCTTCCGAGGCCTGTCAACAAAGTCGAATGCCTCCGCGCAGCCTCCTCGCCCCTCGTCTGCGATCGGATGGTGAGGCTGCGCTGAGACATCGGACTTCGTTCAACAGTCTTGGAAACTTTGTTAAACGGCATTGCGCGGCATCCGATTCCGTTTGTAGCGCTCATCAATTTATCCGCTTTGCACAAAAATACGATTCGTTTCGGTTGTGGCAAAACTATCGTTCGGTCGTGCCCACGAAATATTATACTTCTTATTTTTTATTTCCGAGTGCATCTGTGCTCGTGTTTATTTGCCATCATCGATTGCATATTGAAGAGTCCATGCATGGAAGTTGTGTGTGAATGTTGGAAAGAGATGATAATTTGAAGAGAACAGTGCCTACGGCTCGGTGTTTCCAATGAGGCCTGAGAATGGAAGCTGAAGTATAACAAGCCAGTGGCGCCCACACTAATTTTGGAAGGGGGTGGGAGCGCTTTTCGGAGACACCCCCCCCCCCCCTCCCTTTTCCCTACCTTTTAGCCCGTCCCGACACGTTTCTTTAGAAACGGCAGGAGCCGGGCTTATAGTCTGATGCCGCATGTTCGTTCGGGCGGACGTACGTTCGCCGACTTATCGTTCATAGAAAAACTTCAAATTTTGAGGATCAACTACTTTTTTAACGTAGAATCACGTGCGGTGGCAACAATTTTCGATTTGTATCGCATTTTTGATTAATGAAAATTTGTCTGTTTTTGTTTTTTGAGGTTAGGGTTGGCTGCCGCGCGCACACTATCACCATCGCGGCGCGCACAGGGACGGGCTCAGGTTAACGATTTTAATCGTAACAAATACATCTGCTATCGGGCACTTCTAGGGAGACTTGAGGCGGGGGCCGAAGGCCCCCGCAAACGCCGCTGGCAGGCCAAGCTGGCCAAGTCCCCCTGTCAATCCGAGGTGCCGGTGGAGCGCAGCGGAACTGGCACCGAGGATGAGAGTGTGTCCAGTTTAGAGCGGAACTTGCGTACGGCCGCACGGATCCTGCGGATTCTGCGTCCGCAAGCGGATTTTGCTTATAAGATGAGAAATCTGTGATGCGTGCGTTAGAGTATGAGAAATCTGCACGCGAACGTCATTTGTCTGCTTTCTGCTTGTGCAAAAACTTGTTTTTATTAAAATGGATGAACCAGATGCTTTGAGAGAACGGTTTTGGCAATTATTCCACGAAATACTACGAATATCAGAGGAAGAACAGCTACTCTTGGAGGAAATACTGTTAGGTAAGTGATATGATATGCTGAAACCTACATGGCTCTTCATGATATGTTTGTTTATACATTGTTGCAGATGATGAAGATGAGGTTCATGAACATTTAATCCTTCATCATGATATTTATAGACATATTCGTAACGCTCTGGACCCTGTCATTAATCGACTGCTAAATGTAGAAATGCTAGAAACGGCAGCTGTTGAAGATGTCGAGGATGTACTAGAGCTTGTTTGTATGTGTCTGTGTGGTTTCCTAATTTTTTTCATTCCTTTGCTTCTCTTGATGATTTTGGTTTCTGTGCTACTTAGATGGCAGAATGGAAAGGGTAATAGATTGGCGAGCTTATTTACCTCGTATGGAATACATGAGAATGCTGAATGACCCATTATTTCAAAGACATTTTCGCATGGATAGGCAGACATTTGAGGTATTTATTATTTAAAAATTATATTATGACTCGTTTTGTCATTTAATGTTTTTGAAATACAGTTTTGCGTTGTATTTTCACAGGCACTGATTGTCGTTGTAGGCAATCATTTGACAAACCAAAACAGGCTCATACGTTTACGAACTGAAGTAGACAAATGTCTCCTAACGGCGCTATGGATCCTTTACAATATGGATACATTTAGATGTACTGGCCTCGTTTTTGGTGTTTCAAAAGGAGTTGTGCATTTTCATTATCTTATTGTTATAGAAGTCTTGAGGGAACTGGCTCCAAAATACATAAAATGGCCTTCTCAATTTGAGCGTGATAGGATTAAGCGTATAATTTATGAACAAAAAGGGTACCCTGGAGTCATAGCAGCCCTGGATGGTATTTTGTTCAGGTGCTATGCCCCTGCAATCCAAAGAGAGCGTTACTTCGACAGACACCACGCATATTCTATGAATGTACAGTCTATATGTGATCACAATTTACTGTACCGAGATATTTATGTGGGTCAACCAGGAAGTGTCAATGACAACCGGGTCTTTGAGAGGAGCCCCATATATAACCACCTCCTAGAGGGCCAAGATCTTATCAGAGATGACGAACACTTTGTAGCAGATGGAGGGTACGAGTGTTTCAGCAAGGTAACTAACAACAAGGTAACTAAGAAAGCGTATTGTTGGCACCATTTATTGATGTTTGACCCTTCACATTCATGTTCCATGATAGGTTCTCACACCTTATCGTGACTTGGGGGCTATGACTCTTCGCCAGAGGTGTTTTTATTACACGCATTCTTCCATCAGAATGTTTGTTGAGAGGTCTTTCGGAAGGTTAAGAGCAAAATTGAGACGACTGATAAAACTGTACATAAAAAAGTTCGAATATCTCATTGATCACCTTGTTGCATCATTTGTGCTTCATAATTTTGAGATTCTGGTCTGGGTGGTAGAGAAGCGGTTTGTATTTTTATATTTTCCATGCTATCAGCTGGCAGCTGCAGTTTCATTCTTCATTTATGTGCATTTCTTATGTTCAGGATGGCATGTGTATACTGCAACTTCCTCAAGCTGACTACCAATTAAATTATTGGCGAGCGTAGCGAGCCCAATTCCCCAAACGGACCACGCGATGACACTCGTCGTGAGTCTGTCTGTCTGTCCGTCACTCACGGACTTTTCAGAAACACCACGCAACAGATTAGGTTCACCTTCCAGATTGCAAATCGATATTTATTGGTGGAGAACACTACGAGCCATTTTTTCGATCAATGGAATTTGAAATATTTTTGTTATGATTCAATTTCAAAGCCGCGCAGCTGGTACCACTGTGCGGCTCAGCTGGGCTCGGCTCGGCACGGCTCGGCAGGCCAGGCATATCGTCTCAGTTGTGTCGCAGCGACACGAGCTTTTGCTCGTCGTCAACCCGCGTTATCTTGAAGAAGTTATTTTTAAGGAATTTGCCTATCTCCGATGGAGTCCACTTCGATCAAAGGTGAGTTGCGATGTAGTAATTTATCAACTGTGCTCATTCTGTGACGACGTCAGCCTTCTTTCTCCCCCCTGCCCCGCCCTCTTCCAGTTTGTTGATGTTTGCTCTTGGTTTCGTTTGGGATTGCCGGAATGTAATTTTAAAGAAAATATTCGTTGACTACCTATAACGTAAGGAACATTGCGCTTCCAAAGCTTATTTGTAACTTCTGAAAGATGTCAGAGTACCGTGTCCTTCTTACATAGGGAAAAAACAACATTTGTTTACTATCTGTGGTTGAGAGGTTAAGTGGTCCGCAAGGTTTATGAAGATAGTGCAGCATGTAGCACTGAAACAGATTTGACATTGAGTGTTCGCTTCATTTCATCATCTCTCCTTTCAAATCAAGTTAATTCCTGCCCTGCTGTATGCCCTAACCTTAAACCGTGCTCTACTATTGCCAAGTGAACATTGGGTCAAAACAACTTGGCGAGTTATACATGGATTGGATACTACTGTATGTCACCAAAGAATATGTGAAAACCAGTGTCGTTGATTACAAATTTGTTGCTAATGACAGTCTGTTTGATGTGTTACAGTCTCATGTGCATGTATATCTGTGGATTCTCAAGCCGCTTCGCTGTGTCTTCTGCTTGGTTGTAAAAGACTAGACAAGGAGCGACCTCAACTTTCCTAAGTGCACAAGGTAAGCTCTCAAGAAGAGATTTTATTTGTATTCTGTGTGTAGATCTTTATCTGTTAAAATTAAAAGTTCATTCTTATTTCAGATGATGACAAGTTTTAAACACGCTGTACATGCTGGACACTTCACGACGCTGAAGTCTTGCTACCAACTACTGACTTGGTAAATGTTTAGTTGACATGTAATAGCAGACAGTATCTGTTTAGTTAGTTTGAAACACTCTTCTGTTGTTTGTTTTCTTGCAAATGTGATTTGCCATGACCAAAATGTGTCTGCTACAATTTTTCATTTATTTCATTTAAATTTCCTTTTCTATCCCGGCTTTTGAGTACAGCCCCACTCACACTTGTTTCAATATTTTCATTTCAGCACTTAATTATTTATCATCGAGTGCGGTTCGGCATCCTGAGGCTACTCCTGTTTGTGACTGGAATCTATTTATCGTCAAATGTACTGCTTTCACTTGTAAGTAGCTGCCCAAATATCAATTCAGACTTACTTGATCCAAAACCTTTCACTGATTCTCAACTAAAAATGCAAACATTGTTTTTGTTTGTTCTTCTAGGTTGTTTTCGAGGGTGAAGAAGTAGAGCAGATATCGCATCAAGCATCAAATTTTATGACAGGGATGCTGTTCCCTACACCTTTTTTTCATGCTCTTGGTGACAACTTGCTTCTTTTCATTTCCAATCTAAAACATTTATGAACTAAAACTAGATCGAAAAGGAATATCACGTGTGGGGCTCTAACAGTCCTTGGTTTATACAGTTGTGATGGTCATACTTAAATTCTTTTCTCTCAAGGTGTGAAATAAATGTCATCGAGTAATTTGTCTTCTGTTCACCTTATTTCTTTTAAAATCTGTCTTAGTATTACATATAAAGATTCTCATCAAAACTTACACAGTGGTCTAGAAAACCAGTGAAGCCCATTTGAATCAAATAATAAGTGTGGTAAGCTATGCACACTTGAGCTGTAGCTAAGGAGTACTAAAAGCAAATGTGAAAATACCCTAAAAGGCACCAAAAAAGTTATTTGGAGATCGTACTTAAAAATAAATTTCAAATTTTCACTCAACCTTTCAAATAGCGACTGGTTGTAATTTTAGATCATGCTAGATGCCAATTCTTTAACTTTGAGCAGAATCAGACCAGGAATCAGAATGAACATCCAGTTAGATATTATGAATATTCTACGCCTGGACTGCCGACTGCCTGTTGCCAAAACCGGGGGCTCAAGTGCATGCTGCAGGTGACGTTGGGCAGAACAGGGCCTTCTTAGGAGGGGACTCGAATGCAGTGGCGGGGGGGCAAAACGGCAGTACCCCCCTCTAATCCGCACCTGCTCGAATGGGTGGAGCGGTGAGTGATACAAACTTCAACTTGGAAACCGACGCCCTCTGAACCCGGAAATGTACGGAGCGCGAGACCAGGTGCTGCTGCAGGTGTCGTTTAGGGGCCGTACCCATACTACGTGACCTATTTGAGGCCACCTTTGGACCCCCCCTCCCCCCATGTGACCTACCGTGGTATTGCTCCGACCCCCTCCCCCCCCCCCCCTGCATTCACGTAGTATTTCTATAATAGCCGATTTCTCGTATTTCGTCAAAAGATGCATGCGTTTTTGAAAAGAAAACAATTCTGTAAGAAACGCCAGGCAGCCGCGCCAGGCAGCCACGCAGCCACGCGCAACTCGTCTCAAGTCACCGTAGCGGTGCGTCCAAGACTCCAAAAATTGGCAACAAAATAGCGTTTTGTGAATACTACGTGACTTGCCCCACGCCCCCCCCCCCCTTAGTGACCGACCGTAGTATTTTGTCAACCCCCTCCCCCCCCCTAAAACGGTCACGTAGTATGGGTACGGCCCCTTAGCAGAACAGGCCTTTCTTGAACCGGTATTGGAATGGGGCGAAAAGTGCGAGATACGAACGTTTACGTGAGTTAAATTACCGCCTGTGTTACCAGCAGAGCAGCAAATAGCGGACCTTCACCCCGTAAGGTTAGGTTATCAGAGGTCGGGTTCAAATATCCGGTGCGGTAGGTAATATTTGCGGGGGATGGGGATATCAGTGAGGCGGGCAGGGCAAGTAGGAAGACCAAACCAGTGACCATCATACGCCTGTGCTGGGGGCGGATCTAGGATCGGCTTAATGGGGGGGGGGGGGGGCAATGCCCCGCTTTTTGCCTACTTACAGGCAGAAAAGTTATGCCGGTTTTCTACATTTCGAGCGCCAGGGGGGGGGGGGGGGGCATGAAGGCCTGTTGCCCCCCCCCCCTCCTAAATCCGCCCTTGCGCCTGTGCCTTGCAGGCTGGCCTACCCTGGACTCTCACAGGCACTACAGGCCCACACGTTTTCCATGAACTTGTGCGTCCTGCCTCACGGCGCCCGCAAGGTAGTCAACTAGGACTCCTGCATGGGCGCGTGCATAGCGGGTCGGCCTACCCTCGCACTTGCAGGCGCCTCAGAGAAGCTCAATAGATTTTTTTAAAAATGCTACGCTACGCTCGCCACATTACGCGCAGAAAAACGGAGCGTACCCCTAGTGAAGACTTTCAAAATAATAATGATGAGGTGGCAGCGTTTGACGAGGCTGTCAGAGGTGAAGGCCGGGATGGTTTGAATGCAGAGCAGCCTGGAATTGAACCCGAAGGTGGGGGTGGACGCTTCAATTTTGATCACCCACTCCTTGCTCAAGCCAAAGTGGCAGGCAGTTGGAAGAGAGAAGCCATTGCTGACCACTTGTTCCTTAGGGAAGTGCATGGCATATGAGATCAAATGTTCATTGATCATCGATCTTGTATAGTCAGCATAGATTAACATTTTACTGCTGAAATTGTATAACACTAAATAACAAAAATATAACAGCCTTGTACTCTCATTAGCACTAAAAACTACAACAGAAAAAATAATGATAATAACATGCACTCAGCAGTACATAAAATTACGTAATAATAGCCTTGTACTTTCAGACTAGAAACAATTCAAAACTAAAGACAATATTTTTTAATTTGCATCTCTTAATACGATGGTAGCCATTTCCTTAAGTTGTGCGATCATTTCTCTCCTGCTGTCTACTAGCATTTTAATCAGTTCTTTTTTTTCGTCACTTTTGGAGGGAGGAGCAGGTGGGCGAGGGCGCTCTCTTCCATAGCGTGGGCTGCTTTCTTGAGATTGAGGATCGAGCAGCTCATTCCTCGTTGCCACAGTGGCTGCACCAACTGCAAAGGTTTGTAGAGCAGTTACATTAACCATATCATCTAATATGGGGCGTAATTGCCCAAAGGCGTCCCATGGTTCTGGGCGCCCTTGTCCTGTGCGCTTCAGTGCATTTTTGTAAGCCTTGTATGCTGATTGCAGGGAATCCATTTTATAATGGCACTGGTCAGGCGAAAAATTGTAGCCCCTCAGTACCATTTGGGCTGAAACTTTTCTGTAAAAAGTGGCATCTTTATGCACACTACGCCACTCGTCCTTCAGTTCCCTCCAGATGTCAATGAGGGAGGTTTCAGCCAGAGGCCTTAGCAATCCCTACAGCTACACTGCGTGCCAAGCACATCGAGTCATTTCTATTTGTAGGGGAAAATATCGACTTCTTGACTATTTTCCGTGCTAACCACTGATCTGTCGTCTCGGTGGCAACACGATCGGTATTGCGACCTCCGGCTTCGGGTGTGGGAATGTGTATATAACTAACTTTTAACAACCCGTTTGCCATGAATGCTTGATTTGAGTTTAACACTCGTGACAGCTTGTCTAATATAACGCGACCGTTCAACTGATCGGTACGGCGCAAATTAAACCACAGAGTATTTTCAGCTAGGGTTTTAAATGCCGGGAAAATTCCCGGGAAGATTGGAAATATTTCACGAATTTTTCAAAATTTCCAAAGCGCCTGGAAATTTTGGAAATTTTTGCACCGTTTGGTTGTCAAGCGAAGGCATCTAAGTTACTCTTCCGCTCCGAGTTAAAACTCAAAATAAAGCCGGTTGTCGAAATCTTCTCTTGCTTGCTGCCGCAGCGCCACCTCAGCGGCGAGCGCAGGGAATACCAAGGGAAAACAGTTGAGTGTCAAGGGCACGGCCCACTGGCCAAACACTACACTGTTAAAAAAAATTGTTGAAATACGACATTTTGCTTGATGAACTTTTCGTTCTATAACGAATATGGTCGTTTGTGTTCAAAACGCATTTTTATCGTTTCAAAACGAGATAGTCGTTGCCGAACAAGTAATGTCGTTACATTAGGATATTGAAGTCGTAGTGAAACGACTTTTGTCGTAATTGAACGAAATTTGTCGTATGAAAACGTCTGTGATCGTACAGAAACGACTGCGCTCGCTATCAAACTTAGCGACTCTGGTGTCGTAAATTTACGACAATTTTTTTTTACAGTGTAGGAGGGATGCTCGCAGCACTAGATAGTTACAATTGTACAGTAACTGTACCACACTGGTGTAAATGCTATCAGGAAAAGCTATCAGAGTTTTGCTAACAGACCTGAACTATCGAGATATTTCTGATACATTATCACGCACCTCTGATAGTGAATTTCTGATGGCATTGCCCTGCTAGAAAATTTCTGATAGCTGTAGTTGAGTCTCTCTGAAAGCAACATGCTGCTCTGATAGTACTGTCTGATAGTTCAAAACATTTTTAGAGCATTTTATAAATGACATGTTTACTGAAGATTCATTAAGAACTGAAAACCGAGTCTCATTAAAGTCCGCGGGCAGATTCGAGCTAGCGGCGTTCATGAGATACCAGAAAAAAGTGTCGGATTTTCATAAAATAAAAATGGCCCCAGTAAATTAGCACACTGATGACGCATGCCAAATTTCAACCAGAAATTCCAAGAAGTTTCGGTTTTACGGTCCCTTCAAAATCAAAGTTTTCAGAACATCCTGATAGCGTTGTGTTTGAAAGCAGACTTCTAATAGCTTACGCTGGAAACAAACTGCTTTCAGGCTATCAGGAAGCCATCAGCATGAGCTATCAGAGATCAGAGAATAGCTTTCAGAAATCAGAAAAGCTATCAGACTGTCAGGAATACAATCAGGTCTGCAGAAGAGCTAACAGGCAATCACGAAAACTATCAGGTAATCAGAAATCCTATCAACCAGTGATTTTGCACCATATTACGTTCCATTTTATTATTAGTATTTAGTTTTTTGTGTTTTTTTTTGTATAATATTTTTGAGCGTTTTTGATTGTGCTTGTGCCATATTAAATGACATGTTTTTTTTTTTTTTTTTTTTTTTTTTTTAATTTGAGAAAAGGATTGTCCAGAGGGCAAGACCCTGTTATGAACTATAAACACGTATATACACACACAAATGTGTTTAAATGACAGTGACTTGCACTTGTACGATTTCTTATTTCACCCTCCTTCCCGCTCTTCCATTGCCTGCAAACTCCACATCTCATTATTGTTACTGAAATAGTAGACTAAAAAGCAATAATTCCTTAAATTTCATAATATTTCCAAAGTTTCCGGAAATTTTCCGAAATTTTCGGAAACTTTGAATCTGCCCTGGAATTTTAAAACCCTATTTTCAGCATTTTCGGAATTTTCGATTTCCAGAATCACCCGGTCGTCGTCTTTGGCAGACACTGCGTCCCGTTGACGTACCAACAAGGTGTCAAACAGGGTGGTCATGAGAGCGTCCGAGGGCAAAGCTGTACCTAGCCCCTTGACCACTGCAACTTCCGTCCTAAATTTCACCCCTCCGAAGCGCTTGAGCACACGCTCGGTGCTTTAAATAATTTCCAAAGTGGGGTCGGACGCCGCTGGTTCGTTGATGTCGTCCTCTCGTACCCGTTTCACCCCCGACGGTCCAGGCTCTGCAGAACCCTGAGGAGGCGTGCCCGACGGAGGCCGCTCCGGGCCGGCTTCTACCGACTCTGATAGTACGGCGGGGGAGGTGTGCGGGGGTGAATCACCCTCGGCCGCAGCACCCCCACCAACCATACCCAGAGCCATGCGGTAGGTAACGCCGGCCTGTCGGTCAATTCCGCCCTGCTCCCGCAAGTACGCCGCGTAGCCGGCCGCGAGGAAAGCACGAGCACGGGCTGAGTCCGAAGGCGGTACGGAAGCAGTCAGCAGGGTTATGAGGAACTCAAACTCACAAATACTCGTCGTTGTAAAAACAACCACCCTCCCACTCGTCAAGAATACGCTTCAAAGAAGCCATGATGAATGGGTGAGAGAACACCTCACAAACGAAGTGTAAAAAAAGTCTTCAAAAAGACTGAAAAAACTTCAAAGTTCAAAGCAAGAACTGAGAAGTAGAAAGTCTTAAAAAAGACTGTTTACATAACGCAGGGCACCAAAGTGGGGCACACCACAGAGCACTTGGACGGAACGATGAACACGGCAGGACGACAACTGGAACACTGATGCCCTCTGCAGCGGAGCGCTCGCCTTTTATCGGGGGATCCGCTGCCGCCCGAGCGCTCCGGCTGAGCGGTGCGCCGCGCTCTCATTGGCTATAATTCCGATTTTAGACCAATCAGGTGCGAGTGCAGGTGCAGCGCCAGCGGCGCGACAGCGCATCTGCGGCGGCGGCGCCGCGCACAGCACCGGTGCCGCGCTGCGTTCTCATTGGTTATAATTCCGATTTTAGACCAATCACGTGCGAGTGTATCTGCCGTGGCGGTGCAGCGGGGGGGGGGGGGGGGGGGGGGGGGTCTTCCCCCCGGCCCAGTTCCTGGAATGCTAGTTCAAGGTTTCTGCCTGTTTTATAATTTAACGTGTTTAAACTTGTTTTTCATGACCACATGATTTGGTGCTGCTCTGTGATTGGTTATAAATCCGATTTTAAACGAATGAGAGCGCAGCATTTCATTTGCTGAAATATTTTTTCACCGTTAGGGGTCGCTAGTGTCACCCTGCACCGCTGTATAAGTACGCGTCTAAATTCTGAGTTCGTCATCAGTATTGTGTTCCTTGTGAAAGTGTGTGCATCGTCTCTCTCTCTCCGTACGAAGTGTCGAAGTCATGGCTGAGAAGCGTGCTGCAAGTGTCATGCAGTTCAGTGACCCCCAGGCTAAGCGCCGTCTCGATTACGAGGGCTTGGTCAGGAACTTGATGGTGGACGAGGTGGCAGCCTCCGTGGCTCCGGACGAGGGAGATTACGGCCCCCCATGGCCCGCTTATCTTCCCGCCCCCGCCTCGTTCAACACTCTGTTCCCGAACGTCCAGTACCTGCAAGCGGGACCGGTCGCCCCTAGCGCACCGCCGTTTAAAGCGAGTCCTGCCGTGGAACTTATGCCCGTAGAAGTTCCGACTGGCTTATTGCGCTATCCCAGTACGGTGTTAGAGAAGGATTTCCGTCTAAGTACGGTGGAAAAGTGTTCAGAATTGGACTGGTGGATTTTTCTCCCTATATTATTTTGATGTGTGAAGCCACACAGAAAGCCATGAACAAGTGGGTAAGAATGACAGTGACCGAATTTGAGAGAATCACGTCCTATGAATTCCACAGTCATGTGGTGAATGAACTCAAAAACGGTGAAAAACTCCTGCCCCTGTTTGCTGGTGGTCTGGACATAACTGTCGTCTCAAAGAAAAGTGCCATGAAAGCTGCACCCATGGTGTCTGTGCAGCGCAGAAATTCCACCGTGTGTGTCACGATGGCTCTCAGTTCATGGGAAAATATTATGCGTTGCAAGAAACTCATGATGCAGAAACTACAAAAAATTTATGCTTTGAGTCTGGAGGCTAATATCACCTGGACCACTAGCCTTCATAACTGCAAAGACTATCTTGTACAGAAAGGTTACAAGACAAAAAGCTCCTTGCTTTCACTTGCACCTGATCATGCGGAAAATCTCATTGCTAATGGTCTGAGCACTTCTACGGATAATTTTCCTGTCAAGTTGAGAGATGAATTGCTTTGCTATCACTTTGAATTTGTTCGCAACAAAGTGTTTGAGTTGATGTAAAGTCACACATCAGATTAATTTTTGAGATTTTTTTCAAAAAAGCGGTTTTATAATAGGTCTACCGGAGAAGGATTTCCGCACAAAAAATTCCTAACGTCTGCACTGGTCATGCCTCTTGGGCGCAGGTGGAAATGACCGATAAAAAAAAAAAAAATGTGGCCATGCACCGGGTCTTGAACCGAGGCCCGAGCAGCGCGCGCGCCTCTCTCTCACTCGCAACCCAGGCGCTACGGAGACACGCTTAGCGGGTGGGCGCAGGCGGGGGGACTTGAAGCGCACCGCAGCACAACGCGCGCTCTCTCTCATTCGCTTCTCCCTCGCGCCACCACACCGCGCAGTGCGTTCTCTCTCACTCCCTCCCTTCACCCCTCCTCTGACCTCTCTCTCAAATGAGACTTGTGGGTTCTTTCTTCTTTGTTAGAGAGAATAAGTCATTTTAAAACTGATCTTTCTCTGCTATACCCTTGAACATGTGGTAAATTCACTCTTACTTGCTGTAAGTGTACAACTTTTGTCTGCCAACTCTCTCGCAAGACTGTGTTAAAACTTTCATGTCATATAAAAATGTAGAGCTTGCTGGAACTTTTTACGAGAACTGTGATGCTAAATAAGTAGTGAAAGCTTGCTTGCTTGCAAAATGTAAACTCTGATCACACGTGAATAGTCTCAGATAAAATAGACAGTGATGCTAAATAAGCAGCGAGAGCTCGCTTGCAAAATGTGAGCTCTGATCACTCATGAATACTCTCAGATAAAATAGACAGTGATGCTAATTAAGTAGCGAAAGCTTTCTTTAAAAATGTGAGCTCTGATCACTCATGAATACTCTCAGATAAAATAGACAGTGATGCTAAATAAGTAGCGAAAGCTTTCTTTAAAAATGTGAGCTCTGATCACTCGTGAAGTATTAGATTAAAATGAGCTTTATCTCACAGAGAAAAAATAGACTGTCATAGCAGTCATAGGGTGTTAAATTGTGGTAGGGTTTGTGCACAGAAACAAATAAAATTGATTATGAATAATTTAATTAAAAACAGAAAAGACAGTAGACAGAGAGGAGATGTAAGACAGACAAGAGACAGACGGATAGAAGAGACAGACAGATAGATAGAAGAGATGAGACAGACGATTTAAAAAAAAAAAGCTTTAAAAAAGCATTCAAATTTTTTTTAAAAAAAATTGGCGATTTAGAACTGCAACAGAAAAGAACAGGTGTCAGACATATTTAGATTTCAAAGTGATTAAACGTTGAGAAAAATGAAGAGTGACCACTTACATTCGCATTATCATCATCCCGCCACCATTGTGGCGACGGTACCCGTGCCCCCAGGCGCCCCCACACTGTTGATGTCTAAGACAATAAAATAAATAAAACAGTGATTAAATGACATGAGTTCGACAAGAAAGGCTGCTGGTGGATTTAAAAAATTATACTTACAACTGGCGAGTACTCCGCGCTGGGGCTCTGAGAGCCGTGGTGGTGGGGCGTAGTATCCTGACGGGGTGTGTACACAAATGTGTCTTCCTAAAATTAGAAGAGAACACGAAAAATTACATTAGTATGATAAAGCATAATAGAAAACCTGTAGATAAGGTCATTTGACGAGATACTTTCCAAGTCGGAGGGCAGGGGGGCCTCCGGCAAGGGGTCCTCCGGCAGGGGGGGCAGAGGGGGTGGCGACCCTACGGGTAGCGGGGGCCACACCGGGCGCTCCCCGTCCCAGTGGGCGCCTACATTTGCTGCGATCATGGTGAGCTGAAAAAAGTTAGAAAACAATTTTAGTTTTTTTTACCTACACTCATGCAGTACACATGCACCCTGACAAGCGTAAGCGTGCAGACAGTGCAGGAAGCAGACAGTGAAGGAAGCATTAACGCAGGTCTCACCCTCCCCTTCCCCTTCACCACCACCCCTCCCCAGACGGTCCCCGTCCACCCTAGCCCCGCTGCTGCAGGCAGACTGCCGTTGTAGAGGACGAGGGCGGCAAGCGCGACAACGGCCTCCGAGCACCGCCCGCGTCCAAGCACTACACGGAGAGGCCCAGCTGGAGGCTGGTCGCCGCCTACCCTCATCCGCGCTGCTGCGCTACGCCACGCTGCGCCACGCCAGCCCCCGCCAAGCTCCCCCCCCCCCCCCCCCAGCCACCACCACCCGTCCCCCGGCCCTCCCCGCCCCTCCCTTCCCTTCGGGCCTGCCCTACCACCGCGCCAACCCCTCCCCTCCCTCTCCCCTAGTGGCCCTGCACCAACAGCGCGCCCAGAGGGAATGACCACTTTTACAGTTTTTGAATGCAAATACCCCCGAAAGACAGGAAAAATGCTCACAGATAAATTCCCACACTCCCCCAAAAGAGGTTTGAAAGAAAGAAAAATGCATTAAAGCCACACAGGTTTAGAAAAGCAACACTTAAGAAACACATACAGGCAAAGCAAGCACACACATAACAAGAAGCAGTGAACTATTTTGAACAGGCAGGTTACATACTCACGACTGCCAATAAAATTGACACTGTGAGAAAAGATGTGTAATACGATACCAGATTTCAGGGTTCAAACCAGTCCCACGATAGGGTCAACATTAGAAAATGCTGTAAAAGAATAAAAATAAAAACACTTTTACGTCGCGAACAAGATCCACGCTCCTTCGCCTAAGCTGAAATAAAGCCAGATTAGAAAATAACCACGGCTGCGAAAATTTTTCCCACGCTCACTGTCAACAGACGCCATGATGTAACGGCCGTAACCGCCGCGACGTGACGCGGTGACGGAAAGGCCTCAACCGATTTTAACACGCCTCCAGGAAATCAAGCGATACATACTCAAAATATGATACCACACGCGCTGTTAGACAGTATTCGGACAGGGAAAAAATTTAACGGTCGCGGACACAGAGACGCCATAGACGGCGGTACTTACCCACAGGTCAAACTCGTCCGCGAAAAATACCGCGTTCCCCAGTAGCTCGCGCTGTTCCTCTGAGCTGATGCTCAAGTCCAGCATTTCCGCATCTTCGCTCTCCTCGCTGCTGTCGCTGCTGTCGCTGCTGTCGCTGCTGTCGCTGCTGTCGCTGCTGTCGCTGCTGTCGCTGCTGCTGTCATTGCTGCTGTCATTGCTGCTGTCATTGCTGCTGTCATTGCTGCTGTCATTGCTGCTGTCATTGCTGCTGTCATTGCTGCTGTCATTGCTGCTGTCATTGCTGCTGTCATTGCTGCTGTCATTGCTGCTGTCATTGCTGCTGTCATTGCTGCTGTCATTGCTGCTGTCATTGCTGCTGTCATTGCTGCTGTCATTGCTGCTGTCATTGCTGCTGTCATTGCTGCTGTCATTGCTGCTGTCATTGCTGCTGTCATTGCTGCTGTCATTGCTGCTGTCATTGCTGCTGTCATTGCTGCTGTCATTGCTGCTGTCATTGCTGCTGTCATTGCTGCTGTCATTGCTGCTGTCATTGCTGCTGTCATTGCTGCTGTCATTGCTGCTGTCATTGCTGCTGTCATTGCTGCTGTCATTGCTGCTGTCATTGCTGCTGTCATTGCTGCTGTCATTGCTGCTGTCATTGCTGCTGTCATTGCTGCTGTCATTGCTGCTGTCGCTGCTGCTGTCATTGCTGCTGTCGCTGCTCTCATTGCTGCTGCTGTCACTCAGCATGACCACTTTCTCCACCTTTGTCAAATCCTTCCAGCCTGCGGGACGCATGGTGAAGCTACTGCTGACACACTGACCTGGTGCCGCCGGCTCCTGCTCCAGCCGCCCCCGCCGCCGGCTTCACGCCGCTGGCGAAGCGGGACGGAACGCTGGCTCTGATTGGCTCATTAGGAGAGGGTCGTCATGTGATCTGATAGACACTGATGATTGGCTGACCGTGAAATTAATTATATCGCGTTTACGGATTCAGACGCGAAATAGAGCGACGGCATAAGAAATATTTTTTCAGAAAATGAATTTAAAAATTCACATTTCTTTTCAAGACGCCCCGAATGTTTTGTTTCCACGCTGTCTCGCCTTCGCCGCTCTGCCCCTTTCCCCTCCCTTTCCTCCCCTGCCTTTCGCTGCCGTGGGAGCCGCCGGGCCGCCGGGCGTCGACAGGTCTGAGGGGCAGGGGGATGGGGGTAGGGGAGTTCACTGCACGGCGTTCACACCGCTGCCGCTAGAGGGCGCTGCTGCGGCGCTACCCTTGGACGGCACGTCTCCGATCGCGCGCTGCATTCAAACGAGCCACTGTGGTTGACCCGGAGGTTTGACACACTTCTTGCGTTTGACTCACGTCGTTGGGGGTCGCACATCCCCCCGGGGGTATAAATTCGAGCACGTCTCTCACGATGCATCATTGTTTCAGTTGGCGTGTCACAGTACAAACATGGCATACGCTACGTGTGATATTCAGTGTCTTCGCGGCAAGGATGGTGAACTCATTGTGAAGGAATTTGCGTTGTACGAGTCAACGGCCTCGAACGATGTTCTGACCATAGTTCTGTTTGCCCCTCCGTATGACGAGCAGCTGATACCCGAAAAGTATCGGCACGCAAATGCGTACGTTCAGTACAACATGCACAACATATTGTGAAAGATGCAGGGGCGTATGGGAAGAGACTAGTGACACAGATCAGGACTGGTGTATTCGGAGCAGAGCAGGCAGAGTCGAGGGTACACAACAGGGGCCGGTTGCCAAGGGGACAGCGAGGGCGGCGCGTACAATGGTACCGGTGTTGGACACGCGGGGTAGTCGCGGGTAGTCATCGGCACGGGGTACCGCCATTCCTTTACACCATCCCCTCCCCCATAAAGAGTCCGAAGGTGCACCGTGGCGATGACACCGCCATCAGGTGCCTCGCGATGGCTGGGCCAGGTCGGCGACAGGGGAGAGCCGTCGGGTGACGACGTCGACGTCGGCCTCGAACAGGCCGGGGTCCGCGGGGGTCTGAAAGGCCTCGACGCGGTACAGCCGAAACGTGGAGGTCCGGGTGGGAGCAAAGGCCTCGACATCTCGCCGACGAACACCGTTGTACCGGAGTTGGACACGGCGGTTGTCTCGGAAGTTCAGACGTGCCTGGAAATTGACCAGGGGGGAGTGCATTTGTCCCACTCGCCGTGCCCGGACAAAGCAGGAGTTCGCCCCTCTCTCTCTCTCTCTCTCGCTCTCGCTCTCGCTCTCGCTCTCTGGCGCAGGCCGTCAGCAAGGGGTCACCCGGTCTGCAGGTCAGCCCCCCCGAAGTCCGATGCCGTGCTGTTTTGGTAGCTGGGATAGGGCGTGGAGAATGCTACTATTGTTACGTTACTCTTACTATTTTATTACCGTTTCGGTAGACTACAATAATCAAAGGCTGCTCGCTCCTGACTGATGTCCCCAGGCTGGTCTCGCGCTGACCAGCCGCTCCCCGCGGCCGGCTTTCCGCCGCCGGGCGCCTGGAGCCTACCCCCTCCACTCATTAGCGGGGTTCGCGCGCCGGGAGCGACTCTAGGCGGTGTCGCAGGGCGCGCGCTAATTTGAAATGCGTCCTTGCCCCGCAACATCCGCCCGGTCCGAAAAATACTGTCGTCCCCGACAGTACGTTCCTAACCGTCAGCGCGGGAGAAAGTGTGGAAAATAAGAAAAATAAAAAAAAATAAAAAAAAACTAATCAACCAGAAGGGAAAACAAGTTAAACCATTACTAACACTATAAATTTAGATCGAAAGGATTTTAAAAAAAAAACCAGCGTGGAGCCTTCAGCAAGGGTGGTGACGCAACAATAAAGCTAGTTACAAAACAATGCTAAAACAAAAACATAAATGGCCAACTAGCCAACTTATCCTACAAGTCAATCCCCCAAACTGGTATCCAGAGAGAAAAAAAAACGTGGTAACGGCTAATACTAATTAATACTAAAGTTAATATAAAATAGCTTTTAATGGGGTGGAAAAAAAAACCCAGTCCCTAACAACACCTGTCAAAGAAAAACTACAGTTCGAATTTCAAATCTTCTTGTCAGCCCTCCTGCGCTTTGCCCCCTTACCCAGCCGTGCGACCTTCTCCGCCGTTTGGTGGTTTGCTGCCCGTGGGGGTTCCTTTCTTCTCCCCCAGGTGAACGGTGACTACGATGGGCCAGTACCGAAGTGGGCGCTTTTTTTTGCGACCCAAAGCGGTAGAGTGGGCTCAAAACACACCACCCTCCGCACCGACTCCGCGAGTGCGTCTGGACTTCCCTCGGTGGGGCCAATACTGAGCCGACGACCACCTAAACTCCCCCCTCTCAACGCGCAGAAGCGCCTGGGAGCGGCCGCCTCTCAAGTGAGACTTGGCCGGGGGGCGGCTGAGAGTTTTCCTTCACAGCCAGCCGCCTCAGAACACTGACTTGGCAAGTTAGGCCCGCAAGCGGGGAGTGACGTGACACAGTAGAGATGATAAAAGGTCACTCTGATCGTGGCACGGCCAAGCTGAATGCGCGAATGGTCCCCTCGGCTGGGTTAGGACATAAGTTCTAACCGTCCGGCCTCCTCATAAAATGACTCGGCTTGGGGCGGGGTTGGCCACACAACCCCGTGTCTCCTCCGTTACGGACTTGACAACGAAACACGTCTTACATCGGCTTTGAAGATTGCTGCAGTGTGATGTTGAAGTTGGCGGTTCTGGGTGAGGCCACACAGCTAGGCGGGGCATTCGCGGCAGGCAGACCGACTAGCTATTATACTACTACTATGTTACTATACTACTGTATCTAGCGGCTCGCCCCTCCCTGAGCGGCTTAATTTCTAAGGAACATCTTAGAAATAAAACTAAAGGTAGGATAAAAGAAAAATGGCAAAAACATATCGGGATCATACTTAGATTAAAATGGCACAGTATGGCACATGATCAGTAAAAAAAATAACAGGTAATAGCATTACGGGTTCAAAGTTGAAACTAAACAACAGCAAGATTGAGCAAAGAAACCAACAGCATACTTATTACACAATGAAAAGGGATTTACGTATCGAAGTTTGAGAGAGCATGTACTGCCCGCTCGATATTTCTGAGTGAGCGATGGTGGTCACTTCTCCCGGCTTGATCATCACTTGCGGGGCCCGGATTAGTCCGAGGCAGGTCTTTGAGTTCGATATTAACAGAGCCTTCGCGCTTTGTGGTGCGTGTGCACAGTTTGGCGCACAGGCCAGCGAGGCAGCACCAAAATTGGGTTTTGGTGCTCAGAACATACAGGATGGCTATCAAAGCGGAAACGAGCACCGACCCAACGAAAAATGTTTGAAACCAATTTTTCGATACTATTTTAAAAGGTTCCCAATCAGCATACTTGGAGATCGGGCTCACCGTACGTATCTCGAAATTTATGGTATCATTAAAATTAGGTACACTGTACTTTTCAGATTCTGTCAGAGCTAGATAGGTAAGATCCCGTGTGGATACACTGTCGTCTGTCCAGTTAACATTAATAATGAGGCCATCTGTGATATCTGATGTAACAGCGCAGTTATCTTGAGTATGCACCAGTACTGTCAATTTGTTACTATCCATTTCCTGTAAGGAGCAATGGCACGGCAGCGTAAGTTTAATACTACCTGACCTAATGGGAGGGATCTGTCGGACGATCTGGGAGGCACAAACAATTTCTATTTGAAACTTAGGATTTAATACAATGAATTCGTTATCAGTAATCCTTTGCACTGTTGAGGCATTAGTCAGGCTGCATTTAAGATGGCATGCTTTCTGCAGTAATTGACTGTTAGTATTGTGGAGAAGTTCGTATACACATGACGCAATGTCGCTTGGACTATTGTGGCGTTCTAAAATATATATATCGTTATCAGAAAGCGGTGATGACAGAGTCCTGACTGATGCCCCATCAGATGCAAAGAATGTATCATGTTCTAGGATTTGGCATGTCAGTTCGTCTAAAAGGAATTTAATAGGCGAGAGGGAGAAAATTTTCCATTTTGAATTTAATTGAATGATAGGGATAGCAACTGTTATCCGAATCTGGTTAGTTCCTGATAATATACACTGAGCATTACTAGTTTTGTAATAGAGATCCAATTTTTGTAGCGGGATCGCCAGTTTCGATCCTATTTCCTTTAGAGATTTTTGTTTTTGAATCAAAAATTTAGTTAATTGGGATTCCGGCACAGCAAGTTTGGAAAGTTCATTTTTGGAACAGGAATGAAAAATGTCTTTAATAGCGAAAAGGTGACTGGTAAGAATAGCGACCCGACTCTGCCAAATTATAGAAACCACAGTGGCTGCCATTAGACGACCTGATGTTGACGAGACATCATTAATTTGGTCCACGAGAGTTTTCTGAATGTTTGCAATTTCCTGTAATTTTTCTTTTAGGTCTCTACCGATGTGCTCCATCTGGTAGGCATTAAAATTAACGGTATTAACAAGCTGGGCTGTGGAATTTTCCAAAACACGCACATTATGGCCCAACGAGTTAAGAGAGGTGATTGCCAACACCAGATCGTCTTCTGTTGCGTCGCCGGCCAGCCATTTTCCGAAATTGCCTAAGAATGGTAATAATCCTGATTTTTCATATACAATATCACGTTTAACTCGCGTAGGAGCCTGAGTAGAGTTAAATACTGCGGCCAATTCATGAATTACGTTATTCGCCTTAATATCAAGTTCCTTGAGTGTTTCACAAATTTTCTCAGCAAGGCCAGCTCCGTTGGCGTTACACAGATGGGGCATGTCGTCAGTGTGTGCCGACATAGACGGGAGGTTTGTTCCGAATTGAACACTGACGACACCCGATGCTATGATCTTATGGTAGTGCACCAGATGGAGACTACGGGTTTGGAGGAGTTCGACCTTCGTCAGGTCGGCTGACGTCGGGGCGAACCGGCATGGGGTGGCTACCATAAACAGCCCCCCCATGGCTAGGAGGAAGCTCCAGTCCATAGTTGTGTACACGTGTGTTGCAATGCTGCAAGAAGGGGGAAGCCATGAGCGAGCCAAAAATAAAAAAAAATGCAAAACTGAAGAATTTACAAAAATTAAAAAAATGCAAAAGTCCAGCGGTATTAGTCAATAAGATGAATATGAATAGTTACATCCAGGTCAGCCAGTACTTCCTGCAATACTGACATAACCCAGTTAAAATCCAACCGGTCGCGGCCCGTGCCAAGTGCGGGCGCCGCGATGTGCTGTGTCTGATTACGGATAATATACTCTCGCAAGAACTCAATTGTTTTGCGGAAATTTTTCTTGGTCGGTTTTTCGTAGTAGTTTTCTTTAGTGACTAAATTTATGATATGGCGTCCGTGGCGTGAAAGGGCCACGAGCCCAGGGCAAGCAAGTCCCGGCATCGCACGGAAATCATCGCGAAGATGAAACAAAGACTGCAGTGTCTTCGCCACCCCGGCGTTCATGTGTCCGCATTTGCTGACACAGTGCATAATGGAAACGTGCGGTGGGCACGTTTCCACTGGGCTATTTTCGAAAACTAATTTCATTGTGGTGCCGGGGTTCTGTAACACACCGAAGTAAGAAAGTAATAAATTAGACGGAGATCGAAGATCATGTCTCCCCCACTCACCAGCGCTCCGCACCAGGTCGCCCTCTGCAGTTCTCCGGCAACACACTTCACTCATGCGACACATTCGTACCCATTCACAGTCGACAGAAACACACGGGGGGGGGGGGGGGGGGGGGGGGCAGCGGCGTGCCCGCCACGGAAGAGACATCTTGGTTTTGGAAGACCGTGGCTAAGGCCTTCGATACAAGTCGCCTATTCCCCTACGGATGCGCCGTCGCCACAGTTACCAGGTAAGTTGGCAACCCACATACGCAATCAGCGCATTAAGAGAGAAAAAAAAGGTACAGTGAACGAGAGAAAAAAAACACAAAGTTATACCCGCTATTAGCGCGATATGAATAACTGATTTGCTTCAATTCTTTTAATCATTCATTAGCGCACTAACGGTAGCCATTATCTTAAATCTCAAAGATCCCCAAAAGAAAAAAAATAGGAACAAACGTTCAAAAATTATCGAAACCGCGTGTGGCCACACACAAGTAACTGCTCCGGCTATAGCAAAACCTTGCAGTTCACTCCCCCTCGTTTTACTGTAATGACTAGTGTTCTGGAGCCCTCGCGAAAGGCCCCAGGACGGACTTAAAGCTACTTATCCTACCGTGAACAGCTAATTAATGCTACGCAGAGCAATCACACCCGAATTTTAATGAAGTATTTCGCCCAAGTAAGAGATTCCAGACATTGGCTTAGTGGTGAAGCGCTAACTCGCAAGTCATTGAGTTATGATACTTATTCTCTTATACTCATTCATTATTAAGTCATATCATTTTCCATATTATCCAGCTTTTTCCTTAAGCTTTTCTGATACTCGTTATTGAGATATCTCTCTCGAAATTTAATCGCACTATCTAGTTCACATGGGTAACAGTTTCCCATTAATTATCAATTTCTTTTACATCAAGAAAATATTCAATCCAAAGCGTTTCTGTTTCACACAGAGTACACCTCAAAGCTGCATTTCCCCATTGGGAGCCTTTCCGGAGGGTTTGACAGCCTTCCAGACCGACGCAGGCGCCACCCCGCGCAAAACCTGGAAAAGGAAGAGGGGGAGGAGGGACACACTGAGGTAGGTATTTAAATTCTGGTCTTGATTCTGCCACAAACAAGACATTTGGATCTGAGAGCGTAAGTCTAATGGGCCGTGGCCGATACGGCTTAATATGCGCGACATGGGTAAGTCGTCGCCATATCCTACCATTGGGCCTCTTAAATTTCACAATGTAAAGTGTATTAGTCACTTTACTGTGAACGGTCCCTAACCTATAACGTTTCTGTAACTTAATTGGGTTCGCAAGCGATGCTTTGCGTTCGAACCACACAAAGACGGGACTGCCCTTACGGAATGAAATTTCTTGCCTGTTGCGATCATATTTTTCTTTATAAACGGCCGTTGCTTGTTTACGTGATTGAACTGCTTCTGATCTTATACCTTGCAACAAGTTGAACCTCTGTTCAAGTTGATATGCTTTTGGGATTGTTGTTGTCAGCATAGACGGAGTATTAAGTGATTTCCCAAATACTATTTCATTTGCCGACATTCTAGAAGCTATTTGGGGTGTGTTGTTCAGATAGAACTCAACCCGTGGTAAAAATTTATGCCAAATTCTTTTCCTACTTACGTTATTATTAACTACAAAGCTAAGAGCGGACACAAACCTTTTTACCTGACTTTCAACTCTGCCAGCTGAAAAGTGAGCGTGAGATGCCGCTGTCATTAGTTCTATATTCAGACTGTTTAAGACTGATTTTAACTCATTAGATTTACTGAGTCCCGAGGCATCAAGCATTAGTTTGCGAGGGACGCCAAATCTAAAGAAAAATGAAACTAAACCTGCAAGTAGCTCCTTTACTGAGGCTTTCTTGCAGGGGTAAAGAACTGTATAATTACTAAAAACATCACAAATTACCAGACATTGCTTATAATCTATCTTATTACGACTAAATACATGACAGAAGTCTGCACTAATAACCTCAAAAATATTAGGAGATTGGGTAGATTTGAGATGTCCATATTTCTTATTATGTGCCTTGAACTCAGCGCACAGTCTACAGGATTTCACCCAGTCTTGAATATCTCTTACCATACCTTCCCAAAAATAAAACCTAGAGATTGCTAAAGACATGACTTTCTCGCCACTATGCAATGCGAGGTCATGGAATTGATTAAGAATATAGGGAATGGCAGACCTAGGGATGACAGTGCGGGGGTGTTCGGTATTTGTTAGCAGAACACCTTTGACCATTTGAAACTTAAAGGCTTTACCAATTCTTTCTGCCCCAGCTATTGGTTTACCAGTATTATCAAATTGCTGTATTATTTTCAAAAGTGATACATCTTGCCTCTGAAGTTCCTTTAATTTTTTCAATGATGGGAAGTTATTATTATCCGAGTCTTGCTTCAAGTCCGAAAAATAACCTTTTAAATATTCTCTTCTTTCCATCAACAGTGTGCCAAGGAGATTCTCTGCTGGAATGCAGTGGCACTCCTGACAAAGACAGACACCTAGGAAATTATCATGGTGAGTATTACCATAGCAAAGCAATTTATTTTCAGTTTCCAACAATAATTCTGAAAGTAGTGAAGTCTCTGAAAATTTCTGCTCAATGCAATGTCGCAGAGTTTCAGGGATTGAGCAAGATTCATCATACTGAATATCCAGACACTTCCTATTAATAACACTTTGAATAGGGTTAGAGGCTCCTGAGATAAATTTTCTTCCAGCATCTGAGAGGGCCAAGCTACTTTCTAATGCATGCTGCACTGAGCTATGGGTAATACCATTCAGTTCAATTGTAGAGGGTGCAAAATTTGAAAGGAAGTAATATTTCCCTGAGAAATTACAGATGACATTATCCCTATGATTAGCTAGGCTATGTCTATCGGACCACCAAAGCGTCTGTTTATTTATCTGAACTCCCTGTGGTGTTTGGTTAGGTGCGCCAACGCCGTTGCTAGGCGACGGCTGTGACGCTGGCACGGCCCCGTGGAGCCGTGCGGGAGCGCTTATTCGCAGCTCGACAGACTCGGCCGGAGCGGAAGGGAGGAGCGGAAGGGGGGAAGGCGGCTGCGCCGCGCGGACTGTGCGGTGATGACTCGCACTCTCCACTGGCCGTGTCTGTCCCGCGCCAGCCGACGGATGGTGAGGGGGAGAGAGGTAAGTGGGAGGAGCCAAGTTGGGCCGGGACGGGAGGTAGGAGGTGGAGGGGCCCCCCGCAGGCGAGGGGGAAGGAGCTGGTGACCTTGGGCCAGGCGGAGCCGGGCCTCTGCCGGTGCACTGGCGGACACTGTCCCGCAATTGATAGGGTGAATGAGAGTCTAAATTTCCTCCCTCGCAAACGGGCCTGGTGTCCTCGCATAGGGGATTTCGCTGGCTATCCAACGATGTAGGTTGCAAGTTTGCCCGAAGCGGCCCGCGGCTGTCACAGCGTGCCGAGTCTGGCTGTGTGCCCGCTCTCGGAGCACGGGCAGTGGCTGGCACTTCCCGCCGGGCTGCCGCGCGGGTGGTGACCGGCATGATAACACCTACGTTACTGAATGAGGTTTCCAGAGTACTAGGGAGCTGAATTTCCTCTTTTGTGTTACAGATATCCAGCCTGCTGAGTGCATCAGGAATTTTATTTTTATCAGTAGGAATGACCTCGAATTCAAAGGAGTATTGACTCAGGTAAGCTATGAATCTGTCAAGCGGAGCCCTAGGCGACTCTGTACTCAGTAAGTACCTTAGTGAACTGCAGTCAGTAACTATTGTTATTTTATCCAGCAGGAGCAAATATTCCTCCCAATACTTCACTCCGTGGTAAAATCCGAGGGCCTCAATATGAAATGCAGACCAAGCCGACTGAGTGGGCGTCAAGGGCTTGGAAAAGTAACCTACAGGTAAATAGCGCCCTTTTCGTTTCTGACTAAGGAACGCTGCCACATTCTGTTTAGAACCATCAATATGCAATTTTGTTGGCAATTGTGGGTCAAAAAGGGCAAGAGTGGCTGAATTAAGCAAATGATTGTACATATTTTCCATGAGTTCGCAATCTTTTAATTCCCAATTAAAGGGTATTTTTTCACATGCCATATCATTATAGATTTTAGTTTTGATTGCAAAACCTGGTAAATATCTACGGAAATAACTAAAAAATGCAATAACTGACTTTAGTTGTTTAGGATTCTTCGGATTTCTCAACTGCAGTAAGGGTCTAAACCTTTCTGGGTTTGGTTTTGAAGAGACACCTGCATCGATAATGAGGCCTAAAAATGGAACCTTCTTTTTGAATAAAATTGCCTTATCTGGCCTGAAGCACAAGTTATTTTCTCTCATTTTCTGTAGCGTAGCTTTAAATACCTGAAAGGTCTCCTGGAAGTCCTGACCACCTACCACCAAATCGTCCATATAAGCTAGTGCTGGCAGCGACCCGAGAAGGAACATCATCGCCTGTTGGGCCAGCTGTGGTGATACTGACAAACCTTGGGGTAAGCGGCAGAAACGGAATGATTTATTCCCAACTTGGAATCCTAAATATTGTCTCGACTCTTCGGACATGTTTATGGTAAAGAAGTAACTAACAATATCACAAACACAAAGCAGGTTTTTATCAGCACAGTATCGGAGGGCGTCATTGATTGTGGTATGCTTGAAACGCCAACGTTTGAGTGTGGCATTCAGTGCTCTGGCATCCCAGAGTAAGCGCCCGACAGGATTTTCCAGTGTACTTTCCCTTTTGGGAATTATAAAAACGGGCAAAGTTACCTGGGCTGTACCTGGTTCAATAACACCCTGCCTCAACAGTGTGGATACTTGGCTTTCTGCCAATGCTCGCTGCATTGGATTCCAAGGCCAGTTCCTCTTAAAAATTGTGCTATTAACTGTCCGTTCCAAACTTGCAGTAAAATTAGGGATTGTTGCGCCCTGCTTAAGGGTGTAGGAAAACACATCTGAATATTCCTCCAATAAATTCTGAACTAATATTTTCTCGGCATCCGAAATGTCGGCCTCAGCTATATTAGGCAGGGGGGGTCTTGAGTCCTCCCCAACAAGCAGACAGGGGGCCCCTTGCATGGGGGCGTAGTCAAGGGACAGGTTTCCCTGTTGAATGGCCGCTAGTACTTCCGAAAAATTTGTTCGAATTAAATTATTTCTCGGAATTTTTTGATCTTCTGTCATCAATTTACCTATCAGAGTGCCGAACGGGATGGTGATCTCCTCGTCGTTATTGCTCAAAACCGGGACATCCCAGTCGGAAGTGAGTACACACTCAACACTTCCGATCCGGTCTGACCCCAGCACGCAACAGGGCGTGACTATAGCCGGCAAAAGAACTTGATGTGTGGGTACAGCCGGGACCATGGTGAATGTTTTTGGGCTCAAAACACAGTCCCGCGCTGCAACCAACTGATAGGCGGAGGTATCCACTGCCTGGTAATCGATATTTCCCAATCGATTTTGCTCGGTGAGCAGAGATTTCAATTTTCTTTGCCGTGTCTCAGAACTCGGGGTAGTCTGACCGTCCGGCAGCCTTGGCACTTCAAGGAGAACACCACCAATCGTCATTCTAGCTGTCTCAGTCGCCCAATCGACTGACCCTTTAACCTTTTTAAGGAAATCATTCCCAATCAGAAAATCAACCGGCAAGTCATTAGATGCTACAATAATATTATGCTTAATGGTAAAATTATCAGCGACACAAATGTCTGCTTGATACGAACCTAGGACTGGCAATTGTGACTTACTTGCTACCCTTAAAGTTACATTTGTTTTCTTAAGTAATCTCCTATCTGTGCAATATCGGGCCTGGATGATTGTGCGCTGCGCCCCAGTGTCGAGCGCACCTATGAGCCTAAGGCCATCCACCTGAACTTCGATCAAGAATAATTCACCTGCCTCGTCTGTCAGATTGAGGACTTCATGCTGCTCTGGCGTACTATTTATTTGTGCCCTATGCTTAGTGATCCATTGACCATTTGAGAAGAACTTAAAAGTGTCCGACTTCTTAGAATAAACGGCACACATTTTTGAAATGAAATCTTGGCCGAGAACCAATGGATATTCAATATCAGCAACCAAAAGGGGTTGAGGGGTACTAGTAAATTTTGACAGCACTATGTCCTCCTTAAGAATGGACGCGGCGTTGAGCACCGTCCCGCTAGGGTCCCGAACAAGCGCGGTCATCACCTTGCAGTTTCCCATGAGGCCTAGCCTGTGGCAGGCTTCGATACTCAAAATCGACCTACGGGCTCGGTTGTCCAACAACGCCACCACTTCTTGGTTCGCAACTTGAACCTTCAGCGGGAAACAGTCAGCCGCGTCCGACAGGGATATGCATGCTGACCAATCGTCTCGGACCAGGCTTTGCAGTTCGTCGGCATCGTAGTCGCAGCTACAGAACAGCGCCCCTTCGGGACGATCGCAGCTCGGCGGCGGATCGATTTCTGGCTGACGAGCAATCTTACATCCGCCGCCGTTCTGGCCGCTGCCGTTCTGGCCCTTGTCCGGCGCGGGTCCGGTGGCCGCTGGCTGGCTTTTGCCCCTCCGATCGGCCCTTCCCACGGTCTGCCACTCGAAGGGGGAAGGGGTGGGGTGGGGAGGCATTTCTCCGACGCAGACCACACGTGGGGCCGGCCGTTGCGACTTTTGAGCCACCGGGTGCGCAGGGGTGGGGTCGCACACAGGGGATGATACCGGCAACGGGACCAGGCTGTCAAAGTGGCCCGCCTCTAGGGGCCCTTCAAACAGCAAGTAAATGGTTTTCTCATTTTTACCGAGAGGATCCCCAAAATTTTCAATCCTATTTGGCAGCTGAACTATAATTTCTATTTTCAGCTCTCGTGCCGCAGCCTGAATTTGTACATCTGTGGCCATTACGCCATTTTTCCTATGAAAATTAAAGTAAGTTTTTTCTGTGCAGTTACCGATGAAAGGGTGAAAGTAATTCCAGTGGTCCTTAACGTGTCTGGCAATGAGCAAACGCAGCACGTGTGCGGCGTTAAAGTACCCAAAAAGTGAATAGCTCAGCGACTCGTAGAAGCAGTTACCTGCGCCTTTGGTGCGCACGCGACGAAAAGTCGCTAGGTCGAGCCGGTCGCTGGCGCCAGGGCACGTTTGCGGCCGCACCGGTTCCCTTACCCTAAAAAAGGGTGACGGTGTGGGCAGGCAGCAATGAGATGGTCGAACGCCCCGCAACCGTAGCAAGCACGCGCTGCGTACTGCTGGCCGCCATTGGGTGCCGGCCCTCCTTGTTGAGCGCCTTGAGGATTCCCGCGGTTACCGCTCCTGAAAGCTCCCCTGTTGGCCTGAAAATACCCCTGGGCGTTAGGTTGGAAGCCGCCCCTGTACTGTGCTGGTCGGGCTTGATTAAAATACCCTTGATTTTGCAGTGAGGGGTTTGCAGTGAAAGGGACCATTTGGCCATAGTGCTGGCCCATCTGGGCCTGGTAGCCGTAAGAATGAGGCGAGGCGGGGTAAAAGCTCTGATTTGGGAAGGTTTGCTGCATCCCTCTTCCCCTGCCTCGGCCTCGTCCGCGGCCACCCCCCCTCTGATTAAAATTTTGAAAGACTGCCCAAATTTTTTCAATCTTTTCTTCCGAGGAAATAGCTTTCTGGTCGGGTTCCTTAGCCTTTGTTGTCAGGCTATTCAATTTCTCCAAAATTTTGTCCTCTACCGTCGGCTCCTTTTCCACCTGTGAGAGGGATTCAACTATTGCCATCAATTTAGATTCCTTTTCTTTCTTTTCCTGAGAAACTAGTTTTCGCAGCAGAAGCGTTTCCCAGTCGGGCGTTTCACTGTCTACTGCTTTGTTTGGGCCCTGGCTTGAAGAGGCCTCCCCTACGATTTTACTCTCGACCACAGCGCTTTCTAGTCTATCTACAAAGTCACTGACCTTTTGGCAGTTGGATCCTATCAAAAATTTAGTCTCCTGCCTAGGAAGAATTTTGAGCAGTACCCTGCACACCTCCCGCTCTGACATGGGGGGTTGTGCTTTTTTAGCCACGCCGTGGACCCTGAGTACAAACGCGCGAAGCGTCTCGGTACTTTTTCTTGTCATATCTAAAATTTTATCCCTGACCGCTGACGGGCTGCGGTCGCCCTGAAGTTCTCGAATCATAGTAGCGGTATATTCTTCCCATTTCTTACCTGCCGCTACTAACGCCTCATGGGTTGGCACGGCATGGTCCGGCAGAAAGGTACCTAGATAAGTCGGAACCGCGTCCTCGTCGATGCCGTGGACGGCATACACAGCCTTAGCATGTTTGTACCAGTCCTCCACATCAGATTCATCGAACCGCCTAAGGGTGGGCTGGAGGGAAGGGGGCAATGGCGGCGCCATCTCTGCTTCCCTTTCCTTTTTCAAGCGGAGTTTACGGGCTCTATCCTTTTGTACCGCGTGCTCAAAAACGAGAGCAATGTACCTGACTAAGTCTTCTTTAGTCCAGGTCGGGGAGTCTCTTTTTAGAGCCTTAACTGTAGTTTTAAATCTATTCACTGAAAATTCAAAAGCTTGAGGGAGGGCGCTTTCTATTTCCTCTTCACATGCGAAAATACGAATGCCGGGGAGGTTTACGGCACTTTTCAAGTGGTGAGTAACGAAGTACAATGGGACCTCTAAAGTTTTTACATCTACTCCTTTTAAAAAAATTTGGCTCGGGAGTTCGTCGAGTCTATCCAAAATTTGTTCGGCCAAGCTTAACCCGTCCTTCCTTTGGAAATTTTTGTGATTCGCTAGCACAAAGTACGGTTCTAGGGATGTTGGCGGCGCCAATGAGTTTACAATAAATTCCTCAATAGAAAGAGGCATGATTTCTTACCCCAAACATCTTTAACCCCGGGGGAACTTCACGTTCGCACTCAATCATTCAATCACACACACTCACGCAATCAATGATACCACGCCGATGAACTGCAGCGGTCGCCCGTGGAGTCGGAGGAGGTGGTGACTGGGGCACTAAAGCACTTCCCGGTCACCCAAGCACAGCACTTTCACTTGCACAGCACTTTTCACTTGCACAGCACTTTTCACAGCACGGGCGCGCGCGACGCGTTAGAAATTTTAAAAATCGAAAAAGAAAAAAAAATCCCGGAGGAAAAAGAATCCCCGCCCGTTATAATCGGGCTGCCCGTTCCCTGCCGATGCACCACTTGTTTTGGTAGCTGGGATAGGGCGTGGAGAATGCTACTATTGTTACGTTACTCTTACTATTTTATTACCGTTTCGGTAGACTACAATAATCAAAGGCTGCTCGCTCCTGACTGATGTCCCCAGGCTGGTCTCGCGCTGACCAGCCGCTCCCCGCGGCCGGCTTTCCGCCGCCGGGCGCCTGGAGCCTACCCCCTCCACTCATTAGCGGGGTTCGCGCGCCGGGAGCGACTCTAGGCGGTGTCGCAGGGCGCGCGCTAATTTGAAATGCGTCCGTGCCCCGCAACAGTGCGCCAGCATGACGGGGGCCTCGGCGTCCGGCAGGAGAGCATCGGACAGGATCAGTCGCTCGGCCATCTCGAGGCACCGCCGGCGCAGTCTCAGGGCCTCGGTGCAGCCGCCCATGGTCGCCGATGTCCTCGGGTCGTGGTCTCTTGTCAGCGTGAGGGTTACGTCCCGTCCTAGCCCGCGCCGTCGATGGCCTCCGCGCCAACAGTGGCGGTGGTGGACACCGCAGTGCGCGAGGCGGCCGGCTAGGGGGTCGCGACGCGGAGGCCGGCCGCAGTGACGGCGGCGGCCGTGCTGCGGCAGCGGCGTCACCTGTTCCGATGTTGTGCCGGGAGGATGCAGTTGCCGATGCAGCGTCCGCGTCTGTTGGCTCTGCCCCGGTGTGTCGGTGAGGTCGCCGGTGCAAGAGGCGAGCGGGGCCTTCAGCAGCGGCTCGGGAAGGATGTCGGCCGAGGGGCTAGAGCGACAACCGGGGCCGCGCCAGGCAAGGGTCACGGCGCAGGTTGGTCCCGGAGTTCGTCTGCACGACCACGGCACCGGGGGCCGTCTGGTCGGACCAGCGTCCCATCGACAACTTCTAGACCTGGGGATAGGGCAACTGGAAGGGCAACACATGACGCTCGGCTCACCCGCACCAGCGTCCGGGAGTCCCGGAGTGTGCCTGGCGGTCGGCGGTGACAGCAGGGCCCCGCAGCGGGGCCGGCAGGTCTCCTGGAGAGGCCTGGGCGGCCGCTGTGGGAGTGTCCGACGCTCCGGCCTCAGTCGTGCCGGCGTCTGCCGTGTCGGTGTCCACCGTGGCGGCTAGGCCTGGGCGGTATTTCAATATATTGGTTTCAATATCAATATTTTTAAATATTGGAATTTCAATATAGAGATATTGAAATTTCCAATATCAATATTCAATATTGAATATGGGTGTTCAATATTCAATGTTGGATATTGGTTCTCAGTATCCAATACTCGATATTGAGCACCGACTGTGTAATGCCAACGTCCAGGCAACTCGATCTACGGAAAGCTGGTGTTCTGTCGAAACGGTACCGGACAGGGGCGTCTGCATCGTGAGCAACGAGACACCATCCCCTCTCCTCCGGCTCCGACGTCCGACTCAGACCGGGCCAACCTAAGCGTAAACTCGTGTTTTGAACTGCGATCTGTGATCACTGCACAGCCGTCTGATTTCGAGCAATACTGTTGTCGCTCTGTCTCTCTAACTGTTATGGAGAGCTGAGAGGGAAAGGGCGATGAAGCACAGCTTGGAATCAGACGGTAGCGTATGGAGCAAGCAGCGCAGGGCCCTTTGGTTGCCGAGACAACCCGCTTTGCTCATAAAGTCTGCCTCGAGACAAAAAAACCTCTAGTTTCCCCAATGCAGTAACACTGAAATCCAGTATCTCAATATTAATATTGGAATATTGAAAACCAATGTTCCAATGCAAATATTGGAAACCAATACTCCAATACAAATATTGGAATATTGGACACCAATATTCCAATATTGATATTGGAGCCAATATCCAATACAGGATATTGGATATTGGTGTTGAATCCAATATTTTGAAATATTGGATATTGATATTGAAATCGTTATACCGCCCAGGCCTAGGCGGCGCAGGCCGCGGCCTTCACGGCCACCTGCAGCCGGGTGACACCGGCGCCGCGTCGCAGCAGCCGCAGCGTGTCGCCTACGTTGCGCACGCGCACGAGGAGTGTGTCGCCGTCGCCTTCCACGAGAAGCGTGCTGCACACCGACAGACCTGGGGGCAAATTGACGGGAACTACCTCGCAGCTGGTGCGGCAGACTCGGACTCCGCCGTCGTCGGGGGACTCGTGCCGGGCCCCGGGTGGTGGTCCACCGGCGCACCAGCGCGCCGCGCAGGTCTCAGGGCGCTCCTGGTGGGGGCAGCTGGTCTTCTTGCGGTCGTACCGCCAGCGATCGTATCGCTATCCCTCGGTGGACAGCCGTACTGCCTCGTGCCTCCGACAGCAGCACGCTCTTCTCGCGGTCGCACCGCTTCCCTCGGTGGACAGTCGTACTGCCAGCGGTCGTACCGCCCTCCCACGTTGGACAGTCGTACTGCCTGCGGTCGTACCGCACTCCCGTGTCAGACGGTCGTACCGCCATGTCCGTCAGGCGTCTCCCCCGCCCCAGATGATTGGCCAGATCATCCGGGCAGTCAAGTCTGTCAGCTCCTCCGCCTGCCACTTCCTCCAGCGGGGGTGCACCCGTTTCAGACTGGTTCGTGTGCGAGACATAACGACAATGTGCCTGTGCCTTGGTTGTGCCTGTGCACCTGCTCCTATCTGGCCTCAGCGCGACATTGCCCATGACCTCGAGGGCGTGGCGTCCCACATGCCCTAAGAGCATCACAATAGCGTCCTGTTGTGTGCCCCCACCTTAGCCAGTCCGTGCTTACCGAAGTGCACCCCTACGGTCGCCGCCTGGGTCTTCTCCGCAGCCTGCACGGCAAGCGGCCATGGTCCAGCCGCCCACCCCAGGCGCTCGATCGCCTCCGCCAAGTAGCCATCGCCAGGGACGCCCTGCTCGCCGCAACGGTCTGGACGGCCTCCTCTGGGCCGGTCGGGCAAGCGGCCCAAGCCAGCCGCAGGGCGGCAGCGCCGAAGTCAGCAGTGGACTCACCGGACCACTGGGACCTCGGACCACGAACTGCGCTATGAAAACGGCCGACAATTGGTTACCGTCAAAAGCAGGGATGCTGCCGGGGCCCAAACATGCCCGACGGACGTGATCCAGGACTTCCGACTCTTGTTCGGGGAGGCCGGCGCTCTGCTGGTGGGCCTCTGCTGACGCTGCTGCCCACTGCGTCAGCACGCTCTGCATCGCCTGCACGGCGGCGGCCGTCCCGTCGCCGGCCCGTCGCCCTCGCTGGCCACGGTCTTGGCTTCGGTCGCGCGGCATCTTGGTCTCCTTCTCACAAAACTCTCCGGAAAGCCTGCACTTTAACTGCTGCTAGTCCTCTCCCCCTCCCGATTTATTCTGACACTAATGTGAAGGGATGCAGGGGCGTATGGGAAGAGACTAGTGACACAGATCAGGACTGGTGTATTCGGAGCAGAGCAGGGCAGAGTCGAGGGTACACAACAGGGGCCGGTTGCCAAGGGGACAGCGAGGGCGGCGCGTACAATGGTACCGGTGTTGGACACGCGGGGTAGTCGCGGGTAGTCATCGGCACGGGGCACCGCCATTCCTTTACAATATGCTGGGCTGCGTGGGACGTCCCCTATGACCGTCTCACAACCACCCTGGTGGAAAGGTGTTTCGCTTACAAAACGCTTTTTGTGAAGGGTGAGGAGAAACGGCGTTTATTTCAAGAACATTTGCCGCACGCTGATGTCGTGAACGCGGAAGAAATGGGCTGTACCGCACTATCACGGCTCGCCCAATTTCAATTACCATGTCACGATAAACACTGTATTTACAAAAAGTGGACGTGTGCCGCAGCGAATGCGAAGCGCGTCGGCTTGTGGGTAAAGTACTACATGGCTGACGCATGAGTTACACTTGTACCACTTTTTTCTTCAAACAAAAAATTACAAAAAAAATTCGAATCACTACAAGAATAATTAGCGGTTTTTTGTATAGGCCTCCTGGGGACAGGATTTTCCGCTTGAACAAAAAAATTCTAACGACGGTTAGGTGTACCTCATGGGTCCGTTGGAAAACACTAGGTTCGTACTTACGCGGTCCTGTCAGAACGTCATTAACAAAATATCGTATTGCCCCGCTGGCACGAGATAATACGAATTTCAATAATGACGTTCTGACAGGCCCTAACTTAGGGCGGGTCCCCGCCACCACATACAACAGAGGGAAGGCCCTTAGGTTTACGTTAGTACTTACACGGTCCAGAGGTAGAACGTCACATCAAAATATCGTATTGCCTCGCTGGCACGAGATAATACGAATTTCGACAATGACGTTCTACCTGGACCTAACTTAGGGGGACGGCCCCACACACACACACCTACACCTCAGGGTTCGGTTAGGGTTAGGCTAGGTTAGGTTAGGCTAGGTTAGGTTGGGGTTAGGCTAGGTTAGGTTAAGGGTAGGTTAGGCCATGTCCGAATGAGGAATAGGTTAGGTTAGGTTGGGGTTAGGCTAGGTTAGGCTAGGCTAGGTTAGGTTAGGTTAGAGGTAGGTTAGGTCATGTCCGAATGAGGAATAGGTTAGGTTAGAACAGGTTTCGACAGGCCATGTCCGAATGAGAAATAGGTTAGGTTAGAACAGGTTTCGACAGGCCATGTCCTAATGAGGAATCAAGATGGCGGCATGTCCGAATAAGGTAGCTATACTACTCATGTTTGTGAAAGGGCCCTATTCTGTCCGTTTGAGAGCTGCCAAATTGAAGGTATTATCCGACAGCTTGATTGCAGTTGCGGTCCATGTGCCACTTGAGTTTGCACGTAAGCCTCGCTCTTTACAATTTTTGATGAGATTCAAGGCAACAGACTTTAGGCTCATTCTTTTGTACATTGGGCCTCTTGTGTTTGAAAAAGCTTTGTCTCGACCTGTCTTTGAACACTTTCTTGTGTTATTTGTTGTGGTCAGGATATTGTCTTGCAAAAAACTTGCCAGCAAGTCTCACCTGCTTGACTATGCCAGGGCTCTTGCTATGTATTATGTGGACATGTTTGCATAGCTGTATGGTTATGAGTATGTCAGCCATAATGTGCACGGTGTGCTCCGCAAAGTTGATGATGTGGAAAATCATGGAACCCTGGATTGTTTTGATGCTTTCAAGTATGAAAACTTTTATCAAAATCTTAAGAAAAGGGTCAGAAAAGGTGAAAAAATGCTGGAGCAAATAGCCATACGGAATATGGAGTATGAACTTTTTGATTCTACCAAACTGAAAAAAAATTGTGGCCCACCTAAACAGTTTGCATTGGAAAGGGTCGCTGTTGAAAATGGTCCTCTGCCCGAAGGATGTAAAAACCCTCAATATCATCAATGCAAAATCCCTGAGTGTGGAACGTTTAAAAGTGGTGGGGCTGACAATTGTGCCATGATGGATGATAAAAGCATTATCATTATTGAAAAATTTGCTCACTTCAGCAGTGGTGAGCCAGCCATTATTGGCAGGCAGCTAGAGCATACTGGTGATTTATTTGAATTTCCATGCCCCTCATCTAAAGTGAATGTTTATCTTGCCTGGGGTTTAGGTGACCTGAAGGCATGGAAAGTTTCTCAACTTAGACAAAAGTGTTTTCGTGTCCCTCATGAAAACAATAAATATGCAATATTTCCCTTGCTCCACTGGTATGGGCCGATTGGTCTTTAAATAAATTCTCTTTGCTTCAGTTACTCATTTTAATTACTTTTTTCTTTTTCCAGCTGATTACTTTGTTTGTGACTTCCAAGAAGGAACCCAAATAGTGCCAGACAGCTGGATTTCTTCTAACTTGAAGACATGTGCCTGGCCACCATGGTGGAAGAGCATTGACCAGGTTGCATGGGATAAGCTTGTGGATAAAAAACTTGAACCAGGTGCAACATGGTTATTTTTCAAAGTAGAAAAAGTCCGTGCTTATGGAAGTAAGTCACCTTTAATTAAGTTTGCAAAGCAAACCCTTCCTTCTGTGAGAATTATTTACTTATTTTCTGCTCACAGCACCCTTCAAGAAAGTCCGGGCCAAACTGACTGAATCTAAAGCAAACTCCGACACAGACCTAAATTCTGGAAAGGATGGGATTCGCACCAAGAAAACCTTAAGGAGGAAGAGGACACAGCGGTTTGGTAGGCGAGAGTCGGAGAGTGAAGCAGAGGAGGGACTGAATGAGAAGTTTAGCTGAAAGAAAGTTCCCTGTTTGGATCGATTTTCTAAAAAGCCCCTGGTATGCATGAATGAACAAGATATACTAGTGCTTTTTTTATAATATTCAGTCTTATTTCTTTGTCCTTCATATGCAGTAATTTTTTGTAATTGCCATTTGTTTTGTTCCGTAGGAAAATCCTGGTGCTTAAGGCCAGCAAAGTGAGCAGCCTAATTTGATTTCTTCTGGAGCAATGTCTCAGGATTTATTAAAAGATCAGAACTCTGGACCCTGCACTCAGGATATACCAGGCACTTCTCTTGTGGGCAAGGTAACAAAGCAGTTTTAGAGCGCATCTGGCGTTTCTGCTTTGCCCTTGTGCTTATGTTTGATTCTGATTTTCATTTTTCAGATCAAGTCTCCTAAATCTGCTGGTAAATGGCCTAAACTGGCCTCTTCCAGTCTAAATTTCACTGCTTCAACACTTTTGCCTTTGTCCACCAAATTTCCTTCTAAAGACTCTCCCAAACATTTTTCACTCTCTCCCAAACCTACCTTTTCCCCCCTGTCCAGGCATCAATTTGGATCATCTCATCTGTCTCCTAAATTCTTTCCTTCTCCCAAGCTGAAAAGCAGATCCACACCTAAGGCTTCTTCAGTTTCACAGGTAAGCAAAATGATGGATGAAGCTATTGTTTTAAGCATTGTTTCCTTTCTGATTTTACTGATTTTACTTTTAGGGTAGTCCTGACCAAAGCCCTCAGACTGTCGTTAGGCAGCTGTTATTCAAAGGATCAGACACTAGAAAGGTCATCAAAGAGGTGGCTGAACCAAGTGGCAATGAGAATGGGAGGAAGGAAGTTATGTCAAGCAGAAGCAAAGAAAAAGTTCTTGAGTTAGCTGAGAGTATGTAAGAGATTGGTATGTTTTTTGTTTTCTTTTGCAAATTTAAATTTTACTTGAAGCTGTACCTAACAACTTGCTCTGTAGTGTTGTAACAAAAAGCAATTTGATGCAGCATTTCCCTTTCTATAGGCCAGTTTCAGTTCATTTTTGTCTGATTTCAAATGCAATGTAAAATAATTTTTCTTCCTGTTCTGCAATTCTTTTTCACACGCCCCAGTCATGCTGTCATGTCTAGAAAATAATTGTCACTTTCTTTCTTTTTGTAGAGTTCAGAGCATTTGTCATCAATGGTTTGCTTTTCCTGAAAAGCAAAGCTGGAAATGACACTGCTAGGAAGGAAGTCTCCATAAATTCGGTGGCAGCTGAATCAGTGATAGAAGGTGTGGCAGCTATTACTAAAGAAGATTTCCTTGAATTCGACAAAAAGCTGAACGATAAGAAATTTGCCACCAGAGTGGTAAATGATGCATTCCTGACAGTTCCTCTCAGTTTATACACATGTCTCCGTTACATCTTTCTGGTTACATGCTTTATTTTTTTGTAGGTTGAAGAGCTTGGTCGATTGGAGCAGTGCAAATTGGGCTCCTTTGTAAGGAAAGTGATGGCCAAATTAATGGCTGATGGGGCTGCGATGTACTTCAGCTGGGAAGGCAAGAATGGCAAATTGAAGCTGGAGGAAACAAATGCCAAGCGAGTCTTGTTTAGTGAGCTTTACTTTTCTTCTTGCAGTATTGCTCATTGTGTGTGTTGTGCGTTTAGCACAAATTTTCTTCTTCAGCCACAATCCGGAGATGCAAGAAGTTTGAGAATGTCCCAGACAAGGATACTATTTATTAAGTGAGAGAGTGGCTGCGCAATGCAAAGGGGAGGCACGAGAACAAACTTAGTACCTTGAAAAAGAAAACGTAAGTTCAAATTCTCCATGCAGTGTGTTAACTTGTGTTAGCTCTGAAATTGTTTTCCCTCTGTATTTTTTTCTCCCAGCAGCAAGAGCACATCAGAGAGTCCCAAAACATCAAAAGAAAGGTATTCTTCTCTTCTAATTGTTTTCATTTGAACACAATTTTTTGACGAAGAAGTTGATTGCTGACTTTGATCAGAGACTTTGAGATTCGCATGAACACTCAAATAGCTGTAAAAAATTATTTCCTATGGTGGTTGCCATTCTTTACTTTTCCTCTTTTGTTACAAGAGTGGATTAATAATTGTGGCTCTTTGTTTTCTTGTGCCTCAAAACGTACATCCTCAGAACGTACACCTTCAGAACGTACATCCTCATCGAAGAGAAAGAGGTGAGTTACTACTCCCAAACTTGACTTGCTTTTGTTTTGTCAGTATTTAACAGATTTCAGAATTATTAAATTATCACAATGGTTTTGCATTAAATTAGTTTGTTGCCCTTGCAAATTTACATTTTTATCAAAGCCTCAATTTCCTCTGAATTTTGAGTCCCGTAATAATGCATGGTCTAATTCTAATTTTCTTAAAACCTTTTGCAGGAGGCGAGTTGTTCAGAGCGACACGGAGGACTCGAACCATTCGCTGCAGTGTCCCTCTCCATCTCCCTCAGTAGTCTCCGTTTCTTCTTCCCATGATTGCTATGAAGGGGACTCCAGGAATAAGGCTTCTGGATCAGAGCGGGGGGAATATTAACTAACTAGTCAGGAATTAAAATTTGTTTTTTTTTCCTAGTCGAATTGTGATATTTCTTTAAGATCCTGGCCTCTCAATAAATCTCTGCTGCAAACAGTCGCTCATGCGCGGAGCTGGTACCTTTGAAGGCACCTCAATTAAATATCTAAAATCAATAAATCAATTGATGCTGATGTCAATTAGATATACAGAAAGTGGCCATAACTGACGTCTTATTGATGTCAACTGAAGATGTCCAATTGACGTCTACAGGTCAATTCGTTGATGTCAAATTGATATCAAATTGACGTCTTTTTTCTGAGTGGGATGGTCTCTCGGATGACCTATTTTTGGCACACACCCGCCAGACTTGGCAATATGTACGTCCAAAGGCCGAGTCCAAAGGTGCACTCCTACGTCCCAGATTCATAGGACTTACGGTTAACGAAAGATCACCTTCCGACGACGAATGGCTGAACCCTTAGCCATTCGCCCCAGCCGAGTCTCGCCAGACACATTTCCCGGGGTGGGGAGTCGAACCAAGCTACCAAGGTTCGACACCGGGAAACGCCGCTTACCACCAACGCTGACGCGTAAGTGTCCACGGATATTTCGGAGTGCACACGTGACGCCCGTTCTTTTGGTATATTTTACCCTCCGTTCTCAGTCGGTAAACTTGCAGAAAAATTTTTACTCCGGCAAAGAGATGAACCACGATCCTTTCGGTTACCGTCCAGTCTTCTAACTCACTACGCTACGTAGCTGCGATGGAGGAAAGCAGTGCGCTCCCGGTACAATAGCCACTGTCGTCTCGCACTCCACTGCTGGCTCGCGGGGGGCGCTCTATCCGCCCGCTGGGCCTGGACAGCCGCCTCGTCCCGTTCGCGCTGCCACTCGCAGTCTGTAAAGTTAGCGACGCGCGTATCTGCGAGCGTCGCGTGCGTGCGTGCGTGCGAGTGAGTTGGCCGTGCATCTGGATATTTTCAAACCGAAATTTATGGTTCCAAAAATGATGGGCTGATGGTCAGTTGGTAACAACAGCTAAATCGGCCCGGCTTCCGCCAGGACCCCTGCCCTCAGCTTCGGTGATCTTACGGGAACCGGTGCTGGTTGGCCCCGGGTGGCGGGCAAACACGTGTTCACTAAATTTACGCGCGTCGTGCGCGGACCGACGTCTAGACACGGTTTCGTCATTAAAATGGCAAGAAAATCAAAGAGAAATCAATGTTTGTAATCAAAGCAGCTACGTTCCCATTTGTAGATGTTCCGCTTGTACAGCGGCGCCTAACCAGCACGGCTTCCTATAGGTGATAACGGGGCGGATCAGTGCGGTATAGAGAACGGCTCTCCACATGGCGAAGTCTGTGCTTGACACACCACGCATTGTTCTCCCGTTTAATCTTCTCTGTTGATCGTAGCATAAATTCTCCAATAATTAAAGTGACGCTTCATTTACGGTCACCTGAAAATTTTCATACCTGTGTGTTCCACTTATTTCCCTTTAAAACTCAAAGAACGAGTCTGTCCTAGAACGTTAAAGCGGAGAAAAAAATACTACGGCAAAGAGTCGAACTCCGAACCTTGCGATCATCGACCAGTCCACTAGCCCACTACACTACGGGGCCACGATGGTACACAGCAGCACGCTCATGGTACTTTGGGCACAGTCGTCCCACAGACTTTCAGAAAAATTTTGGCGGCCAGCAAAGAGTTGAACTTCGGACCTCCCAGTCGCCAATCCGTCCGCTAACCGATGCGGCTACCGAGCCACGATGGAGAACGCTAGTGCGCTGTGGGTTCTTTAGCCAGTGTCGCCCCGTTTAGAAGCACACATTTTGTGTTTCGATGATTTCATTCTTAAGTGCTCATTTTTTCCCGTGACCTATCAACTCTTAAAAAAAATAATTGTGAGGCTGAAACTATTTTCGTTTTTTTTTTAGGCACGGAGTGAAACGGAGTTGCCTTATAGTTTCGTAGCGGATTGGACCTTTTTAGGCACGGAGTGAAACGGAGTTGCCTTATAGTTTCGTCAGATTGGACTGTTTTTTTTTTTTTAGGCACGGAGTGACCTTATAGTTTCACTGAAGATTGGACTTTTTTTTTTTTAATTTCCTATGAAGCCCCTTACGCTAAAACCGAAAGTTTTTGTGAGAAGTTTTTCAGACCTTCCTGACTTTCGCATAGTACCCATACAAAGGCGTCGGACGTTATTTTACACTCCAGAAATGCAGCAGACTGTCTCAAAACCTAGTTCAAATTCAGCTTTCTCACTCCATCCAATAGCGAAAGAAAGAGACAGAGCTAGCGTGCTCGGCTCGTCAACTGGCTGCGTCAGTATCATCCATCCTTCGCCGGCCACGCTAAAAATCGGACCTCTCTCTTTCTTGTGAAACAGCCCTTATTGTTGATGTGCCGAGCCGAGTCGAGCCCTGGTTAAAAGGGAGGCAACTCAAGAGTCGCGACCGCTTCGGACCCTAGAGTATGCACGAGAGGCACAAGCCTCGGAGCAGAACATTGTCGATGTGCCGACCGGTCAGTGCCAGTGAAAACTAGGGGGCCGCGGGCCGCGCCGCGACCAGCCAACCTATCGACAATGAAGTCTCGCCACAATTCCCCTCACATTTCCCATTTTACATAGTTTCTTCAGCCGCTGTACCCTACGACTATTTGGCATACCCCGTATACCACGGTGTCTGCCAACGCGCCACCCATCCAGTTTAATTCTCACCTGCAAGCTAGATAAAACACAATATTTTAAAAAATACATAAAATCACCCATGTTCCCTTTGTAAATAAAAATTAACTGACAGCTAATCAAAAATTTCCGAATTACAAGAAATTAATAAATATGAAAATTGTACTAAATCCAGTTTTGTGACACTCCGGGCCTACCAGTATTTCACGAAGTGTAATAGTATTTTTTTTTCTTGGAAGCATAGCCCCATATGGCCCTCTGACAGAAGTTTTTCAAACTATCCAGATTATCGAAGGGTACTCATACAAGACACGCTGACGTGTTTTTACACTTCAAAAATATCACACACCGTTTAAAAACGAGTTTGAAATGTCGGCTTTCTCACTCCTTTCAATGGGGAAAGTAAGAGACAGGGCACCTCGTCAACAGGTACCACTAGTCCATAATCAAAACGATCTAAAAAATCAAAAATCTGTCTAACAGAATTACGGACAATAGACGTATGAAATAGCCTAGCGTGTTGTTACATTCAAAAAATATCATAGTGATCAGAAAAACCACTTCAAACTTCAGCTTGCTCTCTCCATCCAATGGTGATAGCAAGAGACAGAGCTACTGTTACAACGCCTCTAGACGAGCTATGCTCGACTCGTCAGCAAGCTGCATCAGCAACCTCTGCCTGACTCGGTATCATTCTGTCCTTCTCCAGAGCACAGCCAAATCGGACGTCCTTCTTTTTTGTTGCGTAGCCTTTGCCGGGTACCCATTGTCGATGTGGCGAGCCGAGCCGAGGCACGCCGAGGCCCCGCTAAAAGGGAGGCGACTCAAGAGTCAGGACCGTTTGGGACCGGTGGGGGGGACAACAGTGCGAGAGCCTTGCAGGAGGCTAGCGCTAGGCGGCCCGCGTATGAGAATGCGTGCGTTACACTGACCGCTACCCAGACGCCCTAGCTCTTCAACTACTCCCTCTCCCCCTCGAAGGAGATACAAACCACCCTGAACTACCCCAAAACTGAAACAAGGCTCAAACAAAACCCTCATTCCATGAATTTAAAAGAAAGGAAGCAAACAAAACCAGAACAAAAAACTTAACTTCTATAACCACCCCCAAACCAGCCCAAAACTGAAACAAGGCTCAAGCAAAATCCTAATTCCATGAATTAAAAAAAAAACAAAGCGAACAAAACCAAAAAGAACAAAATATAAACTTAACGTCTATTTTAACCAAACCCCCGTGAAACTCCGGGCCTACCAGTATCTCACACAGTGGGATAGTATTTTTTTTAAATATTTTTTGACTCGGGGCATCTCAAAGCGCATTTTGATATACCTCTTACAGATACATTTTTTTACCCAAAGCTCGGGACTTAACCGCAACACACAAAGCGAAAAACGCAAAAAAAAAAAAAAAAAAACTATTTTTCTTCGGAGGGAGGGGGGGGGGACACCGATTTGTAAATACGTTTCTCGAGGTCGTGATTCGGAAAGTATGGTCTCTCGGATGACCTATTTTTGGCACACACCCGCCAGACTTGGCAATATGAACGTCCAAAGGCCGAGTCCGAAAGGTTGGGGGTGTGGGTCATTCCCTACTCCCTACGCACATGTGTGCGAGAGCTGGGGGAGCGGGGCTAGGAGGGGAGAGGGGTCGGCGTCTCCTAGCCAGGCGCAGCAAGCCACGCTACGCCACACCGCGCCACTCCTGCCAGCTCCAGCCGAATTACACCTACTGTTACAATTTTAGCAAAATCAGAGGTTGTCGAATTCAAACCGGTCCTTTTTGAAAAGACTCGCTCACTTTTACCACTCGGTACGAAAACTAAGAGTAGCTATCAAAGAGAGCTATGCCTCCCAAGTCGGCTCGTGGCTGACGGCGCGGCACGTGCTGCGTAACTTTTCATACCGCAGACATCCGTATCCGCTTTTGTGATTCTTGTCGTCTTCTCTTTTTCGGTCAAGCTCTACTCCGGAATACCCTATTCTTTAAATTCAAGGTGTCCGCGTAACAACGCACGCAACGTCCGCCGCTGCCGCTCGAGGGAACCGCCTGGTAGATAGGCAACTCAAGCGACGACCTGTACCGCAATCGTAACATTTAGGGCGTCGTCAAGGAGCGCGGTAAATATAGTTCAAGGTTTGGGTTCCGAGGTTTAGTTCCCGCTCCCTGCACTGCATGGGGCAAATCACAGTCTTATGTCCGCAGTTTGTCTCTCGTAAGTCCGTCCGAATTAAACAACCACCTTGTGGCGCGTGTCGGATCATGTTGCGCATTTTGAAGTTAGATTGGTATTTCACGCATCCCGCCGACCGCTGCTGCATGCGATGACGTCATCACAGCCAAGGTCAGCGATTAAGGTCATATGAGCCTAATCCTATGTCCCAACCCGCCTATTCTATACTACTACCATACTACCCATATCATCAACCATTTCACTCAATAATTTTAAATCTTGATATCCAAGATGTCCCAACTTTTGGTACCAACTTCACACTCGTTACTTGTTTTCCTTTCAGTAATCATGGAAAATTCATTTCTAAAATGTTCCTCATTACTCTTAACCGTTAAAAGCAATACATACAAATCAGTATACTCACGATAACCCAAAGCAATCAACTCACTGCCAAGACTTCTACTTCAATTATTCTGTCTCTTCCTTTAACTGAAAACTGACACCTGATAGTACCTTTGAAATGAGCCTGTAAACTTGTGTCACTTTTGCTACATGAATGACTGCAGGAGTTGTTAACCTTCTTTTGTTGATCACCGAAACATTTGATCCGACGAGATGCTTTAAGGCCCCTGAATCCAATATAAATTTAACATAACCCTGTTCATAACCAAGTGACAAAGCAGCATTACCTGATCTTACACCCGAAGTTCCTTCAGAACTTAAATTAAAGAATGGTGTTTTTAATTCAATAAATTCTGGTACCTTACCAGTCATTTCCTCGCACCTAAAGCTGGATATAGGTGGTATTTCTTCTTCATCCTCCTCAACTTCAACACAAGCAAGTGATACATTATCTTCTTTCTTGCCAACTGTGGTTTTGGACAGATCAGCAGACCTAGGACCCGTAATATTGTCGTAACCTCCACAGCTGCCACCTCCTCGTCCACCTCTACGACCATTTTGCCGCCAGCTGTTTCCATGACCACAGCTTCGATAACCTCTCTGCTGCTGGTAAGGGTTATTGCCCCCCCCCCCCCCAACGGCCTTAAAACCTTCCTCGTTGCAGTTAGTAGTACTGCCCATTTTGATATTGATTATTTTGTTGATACGAAATGGTCTGTTGATTTATTCTTCCTCTGGTTAAATGAAAATTTCCTCGGCCTCTTCCTCTGCTAAATCCTCTTCCACCTCTGAATGTTCCACCTCTAGGTCTAGTCGGTACTGTACGTCTGCTGCAAACCCAATTTCACTCCTGCTTAGCATGACAGCTGCTGACTGTCATAGAGAACACATTGTCATCTGTGGATATGATCATGCAAGCAAGAGGTCATTACCAGAAATCCTTGCCTAGGAGTCCAAGCTGGAGTTCTAGCTATGGTTCTAGCTCCACCCAGCCCACCAAGTAAACTGTCAATTCACCAGGTTTGCAGCCTTAGAGAGATCCCCTCAGTGCCTTAGCATTAGGGACGGTCGAGATAACACTTTTTGCGATATCTCAATGGGCCTTTGACTCGATTTAAGCGATTTTGTGCGTAGATTCGGAAAATATTTTTTGTCGACTTTTCCTGTGGGTCCGCCCATGTCCCTATTTTTAATATAGGGATCCCCATAAGAGATGAGGTATGAATCGAAAAATTGCCGCCGTTCTTTCAAATTTAGTTGCACAGAGCTCCAGAATAGCTTGTTTTCATCGCTTTCTGGCCAGCTGTCAAAAACACTTAACAGATTTTGACCTTATCCCTTATGGGGATGGGGATTCCTATGTTGAAAATGAGGACCTGGTCGGACCCGCAAGGCGATTTCTGAAAATTCTACAAAAAATATTTTCAGAATCTACGCACAAAATCGCCAAAATCGAGTCAAAGGCCCATTGAGATATTGCAAAAAGTGTTATCTCGACCGCCCCTACTTAGCATTCCACTTAGTTTGTTCAGACCCCAAGGCATTTCAGGGAAATATTCGAGGGAGCCGAGAGAAAGTCCTGTCGGAAAGTCTAAGGGGGCTTTATGGAACTTAGAATAGGCAGTAATCTGTTTGTTAGTCAACGTTTTCTTTGGCGTTTATCTGACAAGCAGCCAGTCTGTGACAAATAATTCCGTTCTCCTACGATATATGGAGCGAAATAAGGTTATGATTTTACGATATTCTGTTTCTGAACGACAAAAAGTCATTCCATATTGAAACGACAATTTGTTAGTTTTGATCTCAGATGACCGTTGTTTGTCAACGAATTTTTTTTTATTAATTTGCTCGTTCCTTTACTTTTTTTGACAGTGCACTGAACCTGAGTAGTTAATGTAGATGCGGTGTGTGTGTGTGTGTGTGTGTGTGTGTGTTCAATGCGCTGTGGATAAACGGTATCCGAATTCGTTGTCCTACTTTCGTTTTGTTTTCTCTCTCTGGTGCTCGGAGCTCCTTGGCGCCTTAGCGCGGCTCATCCGCCCCACCTCTGCGGCCGCCGGCGGCCTGCTGTCCAGTCCAGGTTCATTTAGTGGCCATCGTTACCTCGTCACCTTTATTTATCCTCTAAGAAACCATTTCACAGCCCCCATTTCCCCAGAGCCCTGGCATTGAGCCTCTCTTCGCCGGCAAGTCCCCAAAGTTGATGTGCGATGCAAGCTAGTTAACTGACTTGGTGTCGTCATCACTGCGTGCTTCATTGCGATGAGAGTCCGACTTATCCTACGAATCCTCTGCGAATCACAAAAGTTTGTTAGTCAAACTCTTGGAAATAAATTAAAAAAAAAAAAAACTTTTACCGACAGAACTTACTCTGATGTAAAAGTTGCGGGGAATCCTATTTCCCAGGGATGTGTCATCACGCTCATGGTTTCAGTTCCTTCGGGTAACCGGACTGCCATCTTGCGCTCAAGTAAGAGTCCATCCAATCTGATCTCCATCGTCAGTCCCCCTTCCTCGTGCCACCAAGCCAACATGAACGATATCGTATCCTCAGGGAAAGGCAGCCAGCTGCCATCCTTTCGTCCCGGAAACAAAATAACTGAGTTACATTGATGAGAACACACTGACAAAACAGCTGTGTGGAGGTAAGCCGATACCGGTAGAAGTTGTGAGAGGATTCGAACTGGATTCTATTACAGACAAAATATAAGGCGCTTCATGTTGGTCGATCAACGGTAAGAAGAAGAAAAATAATTTCGACGAATACAAGACCATAACAGGAGATGAATCTTCTACATTACGTATATTACGTTAAACGGTTACGTTAAATAAAATGATAATAGATAAAAAAGGATCATAAAAATTTTTTAATAGCAGCAAAATTAATTAAAATAAAGGACGGGAAATAAAGGGAAGTTTCTCGTGCGAACCGTTTTAGCTTACAGAAATGTAAAAGCGATCAAATAGCCTAGAAAAATATTTGTGGTGATCTTTGTCGAATGCTTAAGAAACGATGGTCGAGGCTTTGCATTACAAAGAAACTGAGGGCGATGTTTTTTTTAAAGCTGTTTTGCATAGATACCTTAAGATTCCGAAGAAACATGTTCGCATTGCCTAGAAATTCTTTCAAGGATTACCAAAATTCTTCCGTAGGCTTAGAGAGAAATTTTGTGTTAGAAAGCTTAGTGATGCAGTGTCCCTATTATTCGTAACGTTTGCAAACTTTCGGTGGTGGCCTTTGGCAATCTCTGAACCAAGCGGTCTCAAAAATATACACGTGGGTTTACTCACTGCTGGAGTGTAGGTGTGGCACAATTGGCCCAAACGGGTGCAGGCGTGTCGTACTTCGTAGACAAGTTTGTTGAGGTCGGTACCAAAGATGGTAACCTTTGTGCAGTTAGACCATGCACTGCACATGACGAAACTGACGCCAGAAAACCTAGCCTTGTACGAGACTTCGAGTGTTCGATACATCCTTGCCCCGTTGAATGTAGCGTTCGGAGCTGTAAAAAGCGCAGGCGGTGGTTACTGCTGTCAGGAAAGCAGTCCAAACGACGCCTCCAGACACAGGCGTTAAGGTTTTGACCACTCCCGCCATGCACGGTGCAGAAAAGAGACGGTGGCGTCACTCGCCACGTTTGGCCCGGCGTTGGTCGCGTTCGTTCGGTTTATCCGCTATTAGTCACTACCGCTTCTGGGAGTATACGAAGTTTTTAAATTTTAACGTGTTCCCGCCGCGCGCGCTTCAGTGGCGCACTCGGGCGTGTTGTCATTGGTCGGAGTGGAGGATCTGCTGGACTGTGACGCGAACAGTGTTGAAAATGGAAATTAAAGATTGTGCAGGTTTGCTAGTTTTAAGTACCAATGGGAATGAGGATGAAGGGGACAGGGGGTCGGACAACGCGGGCGCCTCCTCTACTGCTACCGCTCCGACCTCCTCTCCTACCTCTGCTGCTCCTGCTCCCACCTCCCCTCCTACCTCTGCTGCTCCCGCTCCCACCTCCCCTCCTACCTCTGCTGCTCCCGCTCCCACCTCCCCTCCTACCTCTGCTGCTCCCGCTCCCACCTCCCCTCCTACCTCTGCTGCTCCTGCTCCCACCTCCCCTCCTACCTCTGCTGCTCCCGCTCCCACCTCCCCTCCTACCTCTGCTGCTCCCGCTCCCACCTCCCCTCCTACCTCTGCTGCTCCCGCTCCCACCTCCCCTCCTACCTCTGCTCGCTCCTCCGCTTCCTCCCCTGCTCCAGGTGCAGAGACGAGATCGTCAAACCGGGGACGTGGAAATGATGTAAGTGACACTGGACGCCAAAGCCAACAACCTAAAAGGGCTCTGCAGAGCCGAAAATAACTACTATTTAAGTTTAAGTTGCTTTTGTAAGCCAAAGCCAATAACCTAAGAGGGCTCTGCGTAGCCGCAAATGAATAATATTCATGATTAACTTGGTTAGTACATTTTGTATGTTTATTACCTGTGCCTGTACCCTACCTACTACGAGTGCATTGAAATAGAAAACAAAATTGAGCAATTTTGTAAACCAAACTGCCATTTTTTAAATATACACCTGAATATCAACTTTTACATAACTTATTATTAGAAAGCAATCTTTCCATATTTTTTTATCTTTCCAACCCCTTGAAATATTTCAGGAAATTTCCTCAAATGTTTCCAATCTTTCCGGGAAATATTTCTGACACATAATTTCCAGACGTTATCCGTGGTCGTAAGGGCACGAGACTTCGTAGGTATGTTGTCTATTATACCTTGTATTATCCGCTAGGACTAGTATCTGCAGTTCTGCTACTGCGTCTTCTACGCTGCCAATAATATCCATAATTTGAACTTCGTGCAGCAGAAAAACTGGATTTAAGTAGTGATGTTTAAACATTCATGTGTCTTTACGAATCTCTCCCCGATTTTTCGAAAATATGTATTCTTCATATGTTGAACGAGAAAAGGTAAGAACAAGCTGGCCCGTCCCTCCGTCCACCGGCAGGGGGACCCGGCCAGCTTGGCCTGCCGGCGGCGTTTGCGGGGGCCTTCCCCCCCCCCCCCCCTCCGCCTCAAGTCTCCCTAGAAGTTCCCGACGGCAGATGTATTTGTTACAATTGAAATCGTTAACCTGAGCCCGTCCCGTGTTACTGCACGGCCTCTTCCTCTGCAGAGGCGGCCAAACCTAACCTCACAAAACACAAACAGAAATATTTTCATTACTCAAAAATGCGATACAAATCGAAAATTGTTGCCACCGCACGTGATACTGCGTTAAAAAAGGAGTTGATCCTCAAAATTTGAAGTTTTTCTATGAACGATAAGTCGGCGTACGCACGTCCGAACGAACGAACAGTCGGCATCAGACCATAAGCCCGGCTCCTGCCGTTTCTAAAGAAACGTGTCGGGACGGGCTAAAAGCGACAAGAGGGCAGGCAACTGTGTACGTATACGTGTGCGAATTTTGCCTACTTCTCTAGGCGGATTGCCTTCCTCGTGGGCGTTCAGGACGGTTTTCCACATTTTGCCCAGAAGGAATGGAGTTTTTACAAAACACAGTGCCATGGTCGGCGATGCCCGTTCCTTGCAATAATGTAAACTACTCATATTCACTAGTCCCGAGTTCAACTACTGACCTTCCCACAAAGTTCAAACTGCGCACGCCTTTTTGGGAGTGAGCATTTGCACCACCGGTGTAGATTGTGCAATGAAAAGAATTCGCAAGTAAGCAAATAAGGACATATCCACCATATGCAACAAAGTTAATTTCGTTTGAGAAATTTCGCGGTGCGCATAGTGGGTTTTTGTGGTACCTTTGTGGTGCCTTATCCCTGCCACCATTTAAACCATGGGGACATTGTTGTTGTACAAATATTTAGAATACACGGAATAAGATTTCTCTCTCAAGCCTAATAAGGCATAGAGCAAATTAAGGTTGGTTACATAAAATTGGACCAATTTTTAGATTAAACGACATACGAGGTATTAGTAGTATTAAGCGGTAATTATTTACTATAGCGGCCTCTCGCGTTGAAGGTTGAATTAGGTCAGTTCTGGTAGGTGTGGATGTGTACAACGTTACTACGTTTCTATTTTAGTGCGCTCTGCAACCGTTTCCTGGTAAATTAATAACAAATGTTGTTTAATTTAACTTCACACTGCCCTCCCTTCACCACACAAAATGACGCCCAAGTGTAGCCTTTACATTGACATTCATGGAAGGGTGAATGCATGGGGGAAGGTCAAGGGCACTGCTCGTCAAAATAAGCGCCCCACTTTTTAGCCCGGCCCGACACGTTTCTTTGGAAACGGCAGGAGCCGGGCTTATGGTCTGATGCCGGCTGTTTGTTCGTTCGGGCGGACGTGTGTACGCCGACTTATCGTTCACAGAAAAACTTCAAATTTGGAGGATGTACTCCTTTCTTAACGTAGAATCACATACGGTGGCAACAATTTTCGATTTATATCGCATTTGTGATTGCTAAAAATATCTCTGTTTTTGATTTTTGAGGTTAGGGTTGGCCGCCGCGCGCACGTCATTACCATCGCGGCGCGCACAGGGACGGGCTCAGGTTATCGATTTTAATCGTAACAAATACATCTGCTATCGGGCACTTTCTTAGGAGAATTGAGGCGGGGGCCGAAGCCCCCGCAAACGCCGCCGGCAGGCCAAGCTGGCCGAGTCCCCCTGTCGACGGAAAGGACGGGCCAGCTTGTTCCGATCACTGCTAGACCTTAGGCTTCAAATTGGAGCTGATGAGCTTCGAAATTTGAAGGCTGGCTGGCTCGCAACCGCCGCCACCCGCCCGGCCCAAGCCCGGCTCGGCTCCGCCAGGCCCCCAAACGACCTTATGTAGTTATTGAACAAAAAAAATAATTCCTCCGAAAGTTCGTAATACAGAGCTGTTTTTTTTCTGCAAGCTTTTCGTAGTGCCTTCCAGATTAAGCTCCGATTGCGTCTAGCGGCATTCTTTTAATAGTACCGCCTATGAGTTCCAGTAAGGTGCAACAAACTTCTTATTACCGTCGTTCTTTGGTTTAGCGTTACGCTCGAAGAGCACCGCATTAAATAAGTTACATATCGTTACATCATTACATATCGTCACATTGTTACATATCGTTCCAAGTTGTTCGAAGCTGAACGTCCGAATGTTCGCCCGCCTTTTCTGTCGTACCAGGTCTGCAGAAGCCTGGTTTATGTTCAGATAAAGTACTTCCACGTCTGTTCATGTAGTTGTTAAATTTCAATTTGACTTCTTCGACTAAAATTCCCATGGAACTGGCACCGGGCTAAAGTTGGCCAACTTTTTTTTTTGGCCAAATTTTGACGATACGATCAAATGCGGGAAAGTCGTTTGATGAGTTGCTGAACAACATATCAAAAGATGGCAATGAAAATTTTTGGGAAATTTCTCACATTTTCGCCAGGACATAGAAACAAAATTGCCACATCTTGACCACACGACCACATGCCGAAAAGACGTTTTAGGGTTCGCCAGACAACATATCAAAAGATGGCAACAAAAATTTTGGGGGAATTTCTTACTTTCCCGCCAGGACTTAAAGGCCATACTCTCATTCTGGCGACGAACGAAAAGCCGTTTTCGTGCCATCTGTCTTTTTCGAACTATTTGGCATGGGAACTATAGTTCTTAACAGTCGCATGAATTTTAACAGGCCAATTTGTGTAGATATTGAACTCCTAACATTGCTGACCACGAGACTGATGGCACGGATACGGCTTTTCGAACGTCGCCAGAGGAAAAGTATGGCCTGTTAAAATTCGAAATCAGGCTTTGGCCAACTGTTTGGTACTAGAAGCTCAGTTCCTTACACCCGCAAGAATTTTAACAGGCCATTTTGTGGAGATATTGAACTCTCAACATCGCTGACAACGAGACTGATGGCACGAAAACGGCTTTTCGTACGTCGCCAGAATGAGAGTATGGCCTTTAAGTCCTGGCGGAAAGGTAAGAAATTCCCCTAAAATTTTTATTGCCATCTTTTTATATGTTGTCTGGCGAACCCTAAAACGTCTTTTCGGCATGTGGTCGTGTGGTCAAGATGTGGCAATTTTGTTTCTAAGTCCTGGCGAATATGTGAGAAATTTCCCAAAAATTTTCATTGCCATCTTTTGATATGTTGTTCAGCAACTCATCAAACGACTTTCCCGCATTTGATCGTATCGTCAAATTTTGGCAAAAAAAAAAGGTGGCCAATAAAAAAGTTGGCCAACTTTAGCCCGGTGGAACTGGCCATAATTCATCCTTGCCCATGGCCCACCATGGCCGCCCATGGTCAGAGCAGTCCATGGTATTATCGTCATGGTTATTTCGAGACCATGGTAAATAAAGGCCATGGTAAAACAGTGACCATGGTAAAGTGCCTTTTTTGCCCCTAGTGGTGTTCGACCCATCAACCTTTTGCCCCAAAGCCTGCCACCTAAGCCATTCGTCTACCAAGACATTGTTGGTATAGGTATGCAAAGTGTGGCTCATATTATAACCATGGTGTACTCTCCATGGCCTCCGTTTTACCATGCCAAGGGCCCATGGCCTTCGTTGGACCATGGTAACCTGTCATGGCCCTCGGTGTGCCATGGTGCAGGTGACCATGGTTATGTTCAGGCCATGGCAAATGACCCATGGTTCAGTGTGGACCATGGGGTGGAGGCCATGGTCCAGCTAGGATCATGGTTAAACGTCTAGTTACCATGGACGACGGCTAAATAACCATGGGGATCCAGTTCCACGGCCAGAATTTTACCATGACTGCCATGGTAATTTTAGTCTGGGAGCGTGTGCTTTTAAAAAAAAATATTATCACTGTAGTAACTTGCAGCGGACACACAGTTTTATAGCTCGCAAAGAATTTTTACTAACAAAAGTTTGGAACCGCCAAGATCGGCCTTACCTTCGCAATCACTGGAAAGTTCATCGGATGCGTCTTCGCAATGCGGGACGCTGTCGCACAACTGACCACGGTCAATGCAGCCACCATCTTGGCAGGTGTATTCCGTGCCATTGCAGGGAGGGGTGCCTTTACCTGTATACGTACCGTTCAAATTAATAAGCTACTGTTCACTGTAACAATAATATTGTAGAGTTGGGGCCTCTAGGTAGCGGTCATTGTACCGCTAGCACTCTCGTACGCTGGCTGCCTAGAGCCAGCTAGCCTAATGCAAGGCTCTCGCTCTGTTGTCCCCAGCAACGCCTAACAACGCCGCGGTTGGCTTGCCAGTCTACGCCGCTCCGTGCTCCGTGACTGTTGTCTATCAGTGCCGTTCTAATAAATCCTCTGGTTCCGATATTTCCGTTTATTTCCTTCTGTCCAAAGCTACGTTTCAACTGGCGCAGGCGGTAGGACAGAAAGGGATACCGAGGAGTACTGCCCAGGGATTTAACAGGTTTTCTGTGCAGGATTTTCCGAGTGTCCCGACTGTGTCTGCCGTGTGCCCGTTTTTGTTCCTGTAGTTCCTGCTCCCTGCTCGGCACGGGCCCTGGTCCTAACACCGGCAGCTGGAAGCCGGCCCCGACGCGGCACAGCTGACCCTCCCGGATCCCTGTGACCCTGGATCCCTGTGACCCCTGATCCCGGGTCCGTGTGACCTGTGCCCGAGATCCCTGAGTGAGTCTTTTGCCCCCAGGGCTCTGGTGCATTTGTGACCCACTCTCGCGTTCGGCCTTGTTAATTTACACGCACGTCCGCGCGCGTGTTGTTAAATTACGATGGCAGAGCGCCGCGCGAGCCGCAGCGGAGGGCGCTACGTACGCCTGACGCCCGGCGAGGGGCGGGTTGTCTGATTAACTTGAAAATTTATTTGGAAACGCATTTGAGATGCCCTCACCTATCTGTAAAAAGAATTCAGCAACAACCCGTAAGGGGTCGGCCAGGGGTGACCGGGGGCGTCAACCCCTTTCGGTAGGTGTCAAAAATTTTAGAGATCAGTTTTCGCAGCGGGAAACTGATGTTCCAGCTGGTTGAATTTTGGCGCCCCTTGTGCACCAGAAAGACTTAAAAGTGCTAATTTTCCAAAAATGACTATCGTGTATTAGGGGTAGCTCACAGGAGGTAGGTGCCAAGGGGATTGGAATTGCATGTCCAGGTACCCAGTGCAGGGGTACGTTCATTGCAACAATTTTGGTCAACCCCTAATATTCACCCCCGTGTGCGGGTGGGAAAATACGGGAAAGGGGTGGGTTGGTCCTAAAAACATTTCGAGCGTCAGCGTGCCAAGAGCGACCTACGCTCTACAAATTTCCTCAATCTGACAACTTAAAGGGTGTTGTAGGGACCTTTTTTGACGAAATTTCCACCCCTCGGCACTCAAATAATGACCCACGCCGAAGGGCCTCATATTGAAAAGTGGCACTTTGGGACCTTCAAGAAATGCCAAATTTGACGTTCCTGGCTTGAAAAACGTAGTCTCAGCGGAGGCCGAAGAAGTGCGGCGCTAATTTTATTGACGGGTGTTTATCCGAAATGAAAAACAACCCAGCGCGGAATACAACTAAGTGCGGTCACATCAAGCCTACATTCTTTTCATAGCCTTTTTAGCCCGTCCCTACATGTTTCTTTAGAAACGGCAGGAGCCGGGCTTATAGTTTGATGCCGCATGTTCGTTCGGGCGGACGCGTGTTCGCCGACTTATCGTTCATAGAAAGACTTCAAATTTTGAGGATCGACTATTTTTTTAACGTACAATCACGTGCGGTGGCAACAATTTTCGATTTGTATCGCATTTTTGATTAATGAAAATTTGTCTGTTTTTGTTTTATGAGGTTAGGGTTGGCCACCGCGCGCACACCATTACTATCGCGGCGCGCACAGGGACGGGCTCAGGTTAGCGATTTGAATCGTAACACAAATACATCTGCTATCGGGCACTTCTAGGGAGACTTGAGGCGGGGGCCGAAGGCCCCCGCAAACGCCGCCGGCAGGCCAAGCTGGCCAAGTCCCCCTGTCAAACGAGAAGGGACGGGCCAGCTTGTTGTTGTTCGCTCTCTAGCGTTTTCCCCCTCCCATCTTGATTGGTTATTAATTCTGTTTTGGTCTTTTCTTGAAACGTAACGGGGAGGAGTGTTGGGTATGAGTACACCATGCAATATGACCAGTTGCAGACGAGTTGCGTTCATTCTCCGGGGCTGGTGAATGTCAAGATGATTAGAAGGTCAAACAAACTTCAGTTATATTTCAGTCTTCAATTACGATTAACAGATCAGTACAATAGTAGTAAAAGTACAGTACATCTTTCCGCCTTAATATCACCAAAATTTTTGGAATTTGGAGATTCGAAATTTAGATTCTCTATCCTAATGACCTTCTAATCACTTCTGATATTCACCAGCCCTGGAGAACGAACGCCACTGGTCTGCAACTGGTGGGACTCGAACCCCGGACCCCGTACTCCGGAGGCCACAATTCTAACCGCCAGACTAGGACGGCAGCGTGGGGACATAGAGTCTGATGCCGCACTCATTCCCCCCTCGGTCGAGCACTGACTGCAGACGCTCGCAGTAGTTCGAATTATAGTTCGGAATACAGTTTTAAATGGCAGTCGTACAGTTGAGTTTCAAATGATCTTTGTTTGCAAGAAAACTGAATTTGCATTAAGGATTCGAGTTGTATTCCCGCATGCTTTCGAAAAGTACTGTTCTCATGTGGTCAATAAATTGTTTCGTTCTACTGTATGCACTGCTATTAAAAATCGCAGTTAAGACTGCAGTAAAATAAAAAGTTTTAACTATAGTGCTTTGATTCGTGGCAACTGTAACTACATTAATAAAATGTGAAAGGAACATGCGTAGCACTGCCGTTTCTTTAAAGTTGAACTGTATGTACAAAACGTGAAATGAACTTTACTTTAACTCTATGCTTTCCACACTTCAACCGTTCATTGGGATTGCGAAATGATGATTTCGGTTTGAGTTGTATTTCAGATATACCGATTCGTCCACCCGGGAGCCTCTTTTTACTTGGCTTAAATTTCCTAATGAAAGGTTGCATCACCTACCTGCGCTGAAGACAACGTTCACAAAACGAAACCAGGGATCCGTCTTGATCTTGAGCTCAGTAAAGCTCCAGTCGAACCGAAAGATGGCTTTAGTACTTTTCGGGAACTTATTAAGCCAGATGGACATCCTGCCTACTTCGCGGTCCATTACGAAGTGGATCTCTCCTTCGTCATATTTCGTAAACTCATGATCCGGATCTTCCGGACCTTCGCTCTGAAACAGTCGGCAAATGCATGTTGAATCGTGCTGAGGGCGCAAGAAGGGACGGGGCGAGGGTACTTCACAGAGTGCTGCATTGGCGCAGGCCGGAACCGCTAGCCAGACCACGCGGTCAGGACTATGCCGGGACGGGTGACTTGGCATCGAGTCCCGGCGGCTCCAGATCGCCGTGAAAAAGAGTCACACACATTCTCATTTCTTCTTTATAGGCTAGCGGAGTTGGCTCGGGAGAAGAAGACGGGAAGAACATAACGGTCGGGCGTGAGAGTGGGGGAAACCTAGAATTACAAAGTTCCCAGGAATTTAATTGTTGTCCCGGGTATGTTCCTAATTCCTAGGAATTTTCACCATTTTACAAAAATTTAGTATTTGAACTACCTAATTAAATGTGGCGCGCTTACAGACTCCCAAACGTTTCGTTGTAACGTTTTCGATCTTAGTTCGCACGCCGATTGTAATGTCTCAGTCGAGTCGAGGTAGTTCCTTGAGCACGAACAGGTTCAGGATTGTTACAAGTCAGGAATCGTCTGCATTAGGGTGTTTCAAAAAAAAATAAAAAAAAATTGATACTGACTCGACCGCCTGTAGGCGCGTCTTAGTCTAGAATGAACGTGTGCAGAATTTAAGTGTGATTGGACGACGTTTAGCCGGTGCTCGAGTCGCTCGAAGTTTCAGTGCCATGTATAATGTGAGCACCCTGACGCCATTTAACGGTTCCTAGTTATGACCGCACCTGGTCGCAGATCACTGATACACGGTGTGGGAGTTCTTAGAGGTATCCTGTACCCTTTAAGATGGAAAAGAAGGCAACCCGTCGACTCATCCACTATTTACAGCTTAAAAATGTTTGAAATGTCTAATTTCAAATATTCCAGTATTTGGAACATTGTTTTGAATATCTTGCTTTGTAGGTATTCGGGGACATCCTATAAGGATGCCGTTGCAGCCAGGGTGTGTCTGGGACCCTAACGGCCCAGGCGGACACGCGCCCCGACGCCCCCCCCCCCCTCCGGATAAATGAAAACGCGTAAAGTGGATTTATCACATGGTTAAAAGTCATTATTTAGGCTTTCTAGGTTAACACTTTACAATAACAAAATTTCCAGAACAGGTGATGTTTTAGCTATTTTATATATAACATTGTTTTTGCCTAGCCGGCTACAGCCAGCCGATACCCCAGTCCAGATCCGACTGAACGACGACGGCCCACAGTGTGCTTGCCCGGTTCCCTGTAGTTGCCAGCGTGCGGCATGCATAGACTAGATCAGAAGCCGAAAAGCTGGGGCCATTGTCGGCACCAGGCCCTCAGCTCAGCCTACTGGTTAGGGGCCGTACCCATACTACGTGACCTATTTGTGGCCACTTTTAGACCCCCCCCCCTCCCCCCATGTGACCTACCGTGGTATTGCTCCGACCCCCTCCCCCCCCCCTGTATTCGCGTAGTATTTCTATAAAAGCCGATTTCTCGTATTTCGTCAAAAGATGCATGCGTTTTTGAAAAGAAAAAAAATTCTGTAAGAAACGCCAGGCAGCCACGCAGCCACGCGCAACTCGTCTCAAGTCACCGTAGCGGCGCGTCCAAGACTCGCCAAAAATTGGCAACAAAATAGCGTTTGGTGAATACTACGTGACTTGCCCCACGCCCCCCCCCCCCCCCCCCTTTAGTGACCGACCGTAGTATTTTGTCAACCCCCTCCCCCCCCCTAAAACGGTCACGTAGTATGGGTACGGCCCCTTACCGGGCCGTCGCGGTCGTGTCGCGTCGCCCGTTCAGTCATACTTGACTGGTCCGCCTGCCCTACGGCACGGCCCGTAGGCCCGGCGGCCCTTTGAGCCGAAGGCCCACGCGGGAGTCCCCGCGCGGCCGCCCGGGCCAGACCGACCCTGCAACTTGCAGCCCTTGCTGCATTAAGCGTAATTAGTTTTATCTGAAAAAAAAGGAAAAAAGAATGCCCTGTAGAGCCTGAAGGGTAGACTGCTGTCTGACGTGTATGTCGAGATTCTGCCTACCCCCAGGCGTACAACCAGTCACGAGATAATACTCCGTGTGTGGCTCGGCCAGGTCATCGTCGAGTAGCCTGCACTATCCCCACAGTTACAATGAGTGACCGAAATTCAAAGTAACCGAAACGCGAGAATTACAAACCACAAACATTTGTGGCAGTGTAGCGAAGGTGGGTAGCGAGCCCAATGATATTTCCACCTCGGTAGGTGCAGAACAACCTGATAGACGCTCGTGTTCAGATTCACTCTTCTGCGATCGCATGCACAGGCACGAGAATGCCGCTAAGGCAGCCCCGATGCGCACATCTGTCAGAGGACCCCATTCTTCAATCGTCTTGAGCACCGGCCAAACGTTGTCCGATCGCACCCCAATTTTACATACGGTCACTGCAGACCAGCAGGTGTCCGAATTCGGTCGAGTCAGTGGTATTCAATTTTTTTGAAACACCCTAGGGTTGGTGGTGCAGGATAAGTATACCCTGGAATATGTCGGCCAGTAGGCCCAGGTAGGGTGGTAGGTGCTTTAGTGCTAGCCCAAGCACTACATCCGGGCCTTCCTAGTCTTCATCTTCTTTAAGATAGCATGAACCTCTCCGGGGGTGACGGGGCGGAGAGGCACTGGTTGTTGGCTGCTGAGGTATCCTTGGTGTCACGCCACTGCCCTGGGGATAGCCTGTGCGTTGGCCAGGTCTGATGTTACCAAATGGTCGTGACAATGTCAGTGAGAGCTAAGCCTCCTAATTTCTGAGTCGGCTCGTGGCTGACGGCGCGCCAAGTGCTGCGTAACTTTTCATACCGTACCTTCCGTACCCGCTTTTGTATTTCTTGTTTTCGGTTAAGATCTACTCCAGAATACCGTATTGGCCGTATCCAGCAATCTGGTACATCACTACTTCGCCGCCTGATGTTTAAACAATCTGATATTTAGATCTGAATTCATGATTTTTTTATTCGTCTACCGGATATCCAGACTTTCTTTACAGGTTAACCGTTCCAATTGTTCAGGTCTCTTCTCCAGAAGACACGATCCAAACTGATTTCTTAACTAGACTTAAAATCCAGATTTGAATTCTGTGTGCCGAACTAAGTATTCTATTACATTGATTTTTTAATTTCATTCAATTGTGCCAATGGAGATTTCCAACAAAGTTCAGAATCGGAAGCTGAAGATCAAAATCCTGTCCAGACCGCAAACTCTCGAGAGCAGGTATGATAAATTTTGATGCAGAAGGGCGGAGCGAATATGGCAGATCACCTCCAAAGTCACTCAAAACGCTATTTAAGTTTCTCATACCTGCGCTCCAGAGTTTCCGGACTGGAAGTGTTTTTATTCAGCATCCGTCTCCAAGTCTCACTGGAAAACTCTATTGTGGAGATTGTGAGAGATTAAGGAGGATTCCGGGAGATTGCTGGGATTGTAGAAGGCTGGAGGAGAAATACACAGAGAAGCCACAGAAGCTGCCAGCTTCAAGCTGGTTTGGTATCTTCCGGTTTAAATAAAACGGACAGTTTCGTACCCCTTTCCGTAGCGTATGGGAGTTTGTCATCTCATCGGTTTCCGTGCCGTCCAATGTTTGGTGCCTGCTGCCGAAACCTAGGCGCGTGTTTTTTCAGTGTACCTCATTCCGTCCGCTGGTTATCTAATGTTGGTTGATACTACACTTTCGGAAGAGGATGCATCAACACTCAGTAGACACACCTAGTGAGGGTCCTAACATGTTCTGAGCCACGAACAGGCTATGATGGTCGTCTTCCAGCCGTTCCCTCAAAGAATCTCCATTGAGGGAGTCCTGACTTAAGCAGTTACTTACATGTATCAAGTTTTTGCAGTAGTCGCCTTCCAGAGTGCACTCGGAAAACGTTTTGTAAACCAGGTTCCCCTTGTAGACGCCGATGGCGGAGAGCATGCTGCATGTTTTCGAGTTGCACATGAGGAACTGGACGGTGTAGATAATCGGATAGTACGGGCCTTGATTTGCCGCAACGACCGCATGCCGGATTCCCGTAAATGGCTTCTTGAGGCCGAACGCTTATAGGAGAACAACAGTCATGAAGGTTACACCGGACCTTAGCGTGTCGCTGTGTGAGCCAATAGGGTATTCCGAAGAAGGTCTAAACAGTTAGTACCCTCCTCCACAAGCCCAGCTAGCCGAGCGCGCGGGTGCATCAATAAGCAAAGTCAGCACCCGGCTGCTCGCCGCTCGGCCCGGCGACAAGTACAGCACATTCGCCGACCCTCTTGAGCTTTTCTCCAGCTCCGTCTCGGCGGCCCCCTCGTTGGGCAGAACGAGCGCATCTCCGCCGGACACCAAGACTTCTGCCCGGTCCTTGGACATCCCCGTCCAGCTTCATTTGCCAAATCGCCAGCACCCCTCCACCGGACAACCTCTACCTCGCCTTCTGGATCGCGCCCTGCATCTCCAGGTCCAACGCAGCACAGGTGGCCTAGAGGGTGATCGACATCCCCGGATGAAATGGATCATATATGGGATTTTAAATGAAAATATAGAATTATATATGATCATATCTAGGCGTCCATATATGACTATATATAATTAGATATGATCATATTTGATCAGATATGGTTATATATAACTGCATACATGCTCATATATGATTTCATATATGATCATATATGTACTCATATGTACACATATATGAATTTTTATATGACTACATATATCTATGTATGGGGCATATCTGACTATATATGTGGTCATATGTGCCTCCATACATAGATATATATAGTCATATAAAAATGCATATATGTGTATATATGAGTACATATATGATCATATATGAAATCATATATGAGCATGTATGCAGTTATATATAACCATATCTGATCAAATATGATCATATCTAATTATATATAGTCATATATGGACGCCCAGATAATTCATATATCATTGTATATATTCATATAAAATCCCATATATGATCCATTTCATCCGGGTCGTCACACATCTCCGCTCCGACAAGAGGGACAGCAGGACAGCGGCAGCAGGCAAGTACTGGGACAAAGTGACCGACCTGTGCGGCGTCCCGCCCTCGTGGCAGATCGCTCAGATGGAGGTGCTGACGGCGCCGACTACAATTAACCAGACTGCGTTCAGCGTCGCCGCCGTCACCAACTTGTACCAGTTCCTCATCGATAACAAGGTACCCCAAAAGAACATTCTAAACTTGTTTGCTGAGCTCATAGGCACCGCCTTCCACCCGGTCCCGACCGCGGTCAACCCGTCCGCGCCCCCACTGCCCGAGCGAGACAACAGCCTCGTCTCCTCGGTCAACGGGACACCGCGCCGGGACGTGAAACAGGGCAGTCCCACCGCCCTCCTTCACGCCGAGCTCACGGCCACCGTCAAAGCCAAACCCTCGGACGGCGCGTCATCTGGGCCGACGCCTCGACCCCGCACTCAAAACCTGCAGCCCCGACTCTTCGGCAGCATGATACAGGGCTTCGCGGCGCTCAACAACATGATGCCGATCTTCAGCGGCGACGGCGACATACACGGCGCGGATGCGGCGTCTGGTGAAGATGTTCGAAGCCGTCGATGATGCCTAGGTGAACTTGATTCCTTGTACTACCAACTCTATAGCTCGGCTGTTCGTAGAGCAGGAACTCAAGGCCAACGCGGACATCAGCTTCGAGGCGCTTCTTCAGATGCTCGAGGCCGCCTTCAAGCCCGCCGAGGACTCGGGCGCCCGTTGGAGAGAACTCGAGAGCCGCACCGAGGCGCCCTCAGAGTCCATCCGGAAGTACGCACAGGACGGTCAATTGCGAACTTTCGTCCCCAAGCAATCCACAGCCGCTGCCCCTTTCATCACGTGCACCATCGGTTCAACGCCCCCCAGCTCAACATCGCCGCGACGCGACAGCAACAGACTTCGCCCGAAATCGGCCGACGTCAGCATGGGACGGCCACGCAATACGGCCCGCGTGACACACCAACCTCAACAGCTCGAGCTACCACAAGCAACGTCAGCGCCGTCATCACGAGACTCCTTACCAGGTGACCCTCCACGGCCGCCTCCACCAGAGGCCGCCGCCAACGACCTGACCTCGTCTACCAGCTCGCCGCTCTGTCGCACCGCCCGCCGCCGCCTCTCCCCCCGCCCCCTGACTTCGCCGACGACACGATGACTGACGACGACTGGCCCGCACCTCCTCCCTTCGAGTCTTCTCCACCTCACCCAGCATCGCAGCTCGCATCGTTCCTCAGCACAGCGACACAGCGCTGCGGCTCAACAAGAGGCTTCCAGGGCATCAACAAGCCGAACTTTACCGACTACTCCAGGAATACAAGTCCGTGGCCCACCACCTGGAGCAGCTGTGGTCGGCCCACCTTCTCGCACAGGCCAGCCTCCGTTCGTCGCAAGGTGAAGACAGCCCAGGAATACAACCACCATTGACGAACCCGACGCTACAAACCTGGCAAGCGTGTTTGGGTGTACTACGAGCAGCGCAGCAACCCCAACTGTTCTAAAAACTCATGAGGCTGGCAAGGCAATCGCCAAAAAGATTCATATTAATTTTCTTAAAAATCGAGCGTAAATGCAGAAGTTCTTTTTTTTTGTGACGTCACCACCCACTGTGGTTCTTTTTTCATGCAAGACATTATTTTAGGGCGCCCCTTTAAGCTTAGTGCACATAGCTTAAACTGCTAATTAAGATTAATTTTAGTTCTCTTAGAGTACTGCTTTTAATTTTAATCTCATAGTGATAGGTTAGGATAGGCTAGATCATCAGTATCATCTTTAATCCCTTAGCTTAAGCCTTACATTAATTAAACTTCTTCATTTCCGATTTGGACCTTCCCTGAAATACCCTATAAGTCAGACTGTCATTCGTAGCGTCGTGGTCGTATGTTCTAATGAATCCCTATACAGAGACGACGCTTCTAGGCGACAGCCTAGGTTGAGACAGGGGGTGGCAACAGCGTGATAACCAGTGTAGCGATGCATATTCATAGCTCGTTTCCTGTATTCATTTTAATTCTGCTAGTTCAACTAAGTTTCATGGTAAAGTTCCAACAGCTTACACAGCGACACATGACACATTACGGTACCATGAGGCAGACACCCGTTTTACGGCCGTTTCCGAACTCGATCTCACGGGGGGAATTGTGGGGCGAGGATAGTTAAATAGGGGCACCAAGAGGCAAAAGTTAACGAAATACAGACGAATTTGTATGCTTCATCCGCAAACATAAACGTTTCGCGAAAAAAAAGGGTGCATATTTCCATGCATATTTCCGAAAAGGGGAAAAAATCTATTTTTCCCGTAAAACCGCTAGCTAAGTGCTATGTTTTCCATGTACAGTACACGAGGATGAAGCTTGTTTTGTGGACGTAAGTAATAGTAAAATGTGTGTGCAGCTAAAAACGTACTTATTTACGTTGTAATTTACAATATTATATTCCAGTTTTTCAATTTAAAAAAGAAAAGAAACATAAAATAATAATGCCAGTCTAAATGCAACATTTGCAGCGAACGCCCGATGTGAACAAACGCGCTGTCCGTGAAACAATGCTTCAGTCTTGATCCAAGGGCGCGCATACGAAAAGAAGACGCGCGTACTGTTGTTGCGACGGGATATTCCGTATTTCAAAATAAGACGTCAACATTGTACGACCCCCCCCCCCCCTACGTCATATCATGGCGGTCGATCCCCCCACCACCACCAAGTGATGACGTAATATGTGGACGGCCGCTCCCGCATCTTTTCTCGCCGCCTCACCGCCTTCCGCACAACTCGAAAACTTACCTCGACCAGGCCACTTTCGATTCGCACCCCTCCTTTGGTCAAAAGTGGAGCAAAAATCGAAAAATTGTAAAAATTTCGTTTTACCGGCGGGATTTTCAAACACGGTTGACATTTTTAAAAATATCGGGTTGTACACTAAACCGATAGATTTTGACGTTCAGTGACAACATATGACTAAAGTACCAGATGAAATCACGTTCAGCTCAAATTGTCCAGTCTACCTCGTTTAATGGAGCGACAAATAGGGTACTTGGACGTGACGAAACTTCACATTTAGGTAGTACTGAGGGCCAGAGCGTTCAAACGGTGGAAGCTACTTTCACCATTTTCAACGAGAAATAATGTATAGGACCCCCTCTATCAGATTTAAGTCCAAAAAGTTCAACTTTTGTTTTGCACTTGTGTGGGGTCAAAAAGAACGGTTGTGTGGAGAATCGCACGCCCCTCTGATTGTATGAGTTTTAAACCGCAATTGGATTTTTGCGTTCCAGGCAAGCGACTTTTCCGTTTAAGTTTTACGAGAGTTAGCAGACAACATGCACACTCAACGAACTTCATCCCGTTAGGTTCCTGGGGTCAAGCCACAAGAGTACAGCACACATACCATTTCTGCGAAACAGGCGAATCAGGGCGGACGTATTGCTGTAGGGCCTGACCACCAGTTGAGTGCTGGAAGATGGGAATTTCTCACTGAAATATTCTTCTGCGCGGTCGTGGTAAACGATGATCTGGTCATCAGTACGCTTCACGAAAAATCTGTATTCTTTCCCCTCCTCAAACTCTATGATGTCATCTCCGTAGCACTGCAACAAAGTTGTAGCTATCAGCGCCACAGCGCACCCCCGTGCCACTGGCGCATGCATGTGATGCCAGTGTCGCGGGGGTCCACCCACACGCTCTAGACACCTTGTTGGCAAGCGTAGCGAGCACTTGTTCCTAAACGGACCAGGCGCCGACACTCGAGCGTTTGACCGTCGCTCACACACTCTTCAAACACACCACGCAACAGACCGGGCTCAACTCATAGATTATGAATCGATATTTATTGGCGGACAATATACCGAGCCGTTTTTTAACAATCATTTTAAGTTAAAGTTTAAAATAAAAGTTTTTTCTTAGTGTATATATGTACTGTGTGGGGGTTTCCTGTCCCCTCGGTTTCGTGTCCCGTCCATCTCAGTCAGCATAGGCTGGGCTGCGAGTAGGAGAGAGAAGCGGGCGCGAGAGAGAGAGAGAGAGAGAGAGAGAGAGAGAGAGAGAGAGGAGAGATATGGAGCCGCGGGGAGAAGTGGGGCGGGGAAAAGAGCTCGCTGTGTGTGTAGGGGGGCGGGGGGGGGGGGGGACCTGCGCGGGGCCATGTGTCTAGCGGGTGCAGTGCGGATGCATGGGTTTGGTGCCGCCTGGAACGAAAGAAACATCGCCGTGCTCTTAGGCAACCCGTTTGAAGCGCTCTGTGTGGGCGGGAGGGTGCCATGCCACCCGTGGGTTCGGCTTTCGGCCGCGGGCAGAGCCATCTTCTTTCTTGAGCCAATGATAATAAAGTCAAAAAACTGAATTTTCCTGAAATTTTGCAGGGGAATTTTTTTAAGACGGTCATTTGACTGGCTTTTTACAAGCGTTAGGTTAGGTTGCTAAGGTTAGGTTAGGTTGATAAGGTTAACATGAAAACTTGAGGTTGATAAATTGAAGGTGAAAAAGGTTAGGCTTTTTTTCACAAGCGTTACGTTAGGTTGCTACGGCTAAGATGAAAAGGTTAGGTTACGTTGCTAAGGCTAAGATAAAAAGGTTAGGTTCCTAAAGTTGAGATGAAAAGGCTAGGTCAGGTTGCAAAGGTTAAGATGAAAACGTTTGGTTGTAATTTTTTTTCCAATATGTATGTTGTTTTTTGTAAAAAAAATATTCTTATCTTTTTCGTAAAATTTGTTTTTGCTGCAGCCTTTTCTAGCTACTGGCTAGGTGTTTTTTTTTTTAGATTAGTGGAGTTTGAAATAGGTTGAATTGAGTCAATTTCAAAGCCGCGCGGCTGGTACCACTGTGCGGCTCAGCTGAGCTTGGGCTTAGATGAGCTCGGCACGGCTAGGCGTCTCAGCTCGGTTGTGTCGATCGGTGTCGAAGTGTCGATGCGACGAGCTTTATACCTCGCGCTAAGACTCGCCCATGTTTCCCGCCGCCCGGGAGACTCGCCTTACTTTTCCGACGCTCCGGAGACCCACCTACTTTTCAATGTTTTGCGCTCTTTGCGTTTTTCAGCGGCAGGAGCGCTTAGGGCCGTCCCTGTTGAAATTTGACATTGAGCTAGGATGATGAGATTTGGTATTTGGTATACCCCTAGATTCGACTCTAAATACAGAGATACAGTTGGTCAAATTGGCCAAAGTGGCCAATTTTTTGACAACTAATGTGCAAAAAGTATCCATCGCACGAGGTTGGTGAACATATTTTTGGGAATGGGACAGAGTGGCTTAGCGTTCATGGCTAGTCCGAAGATTGGGTCACACTATAAAGTGTTTCATTTTGGCGTCCGAATTTGGCGAAATTTGGCCAGTTTGAAGCAGAGACTTTTTGAAACCCGCGCGTATTGGGACTGGTCACGGCACCTCGGGGCGTCCCTCTCATTTACAAAAATATGCTATGTTTGCACATGTCTACTGTCTGCATAGTGGCGCTGGCGACGTATGGAGAAACTGCGTCAGGAGTAATGGGATGCAGGAGTCTTAGCGTCAATTGTGTGCATAGGATGGCACAGACAAAGAGAGCAGAAAACGCGGACCCACCGGACCCCGCCCGGGCTCGAGCCGGAGGACGGAGGAGGCCGAGGCGATGCGACTTCACCATTCCCCATACGGAAAAAAAACGTCTGAAATTAAGCTGCGTATGGCCGGCCTCGCCGGTTGACAATCAGTCCAGGCCCAACCCTTTGGTAGTCGACTTTCGGACGGGCCTTCGGACGAGGCGCAGACTGGACTCGGCCAGGACGCAGACATAATGCCGTCGACAAAACTCATGCCATGCCCGATGTGAGGTAATGTGCAAATCAGAATCTGGCTTGTCAGCGTGCAGGGCGTACCCCGCCTCAAAGACCCTGGTACTAAATCCCCTAGGGATACAGACGTACCCCCAGTAGTAAACCATCCCTAGGGATCCTTGACCCCCCGACTCAAAACGGGGCTAAGCCATCCGCACGTAGGGATGGTTTACCGGGGTGTAATGTATCCCTAGGGTGTCATTTAGTACCCCCCCCCGGTTTGAAGCCGAGGGGGATCCTTGACCCCCCTAAAGGATTCCTAGGGATATATTACCCCCTAGTACTTGGTCACTAGGGGGGGTAATCGTTACCCCTCGGGTCGCAGGGGGGGTAAAAGGTCCCTAGAAATTGTTTACCCCCCCCCCCGGAAATTCAGCACCTTGGAGGGGGGTAATAGGTCGCTTCGCTAGTGATACATTACCCCCCGGTAAATGTTCCCTATGACCCCCCCGCTGTCGCTGTGGGGGGTAATATATCGCTAGGGTTCCTTTACCTCCCGGTAACTGTTCCCTAGGGTTCGTTTACCCCCGGTAAATTTTCCATAGGTTAGGTTAGGTTAGGTTAGGTTAGGTTAGGTGAAGTGTGGATTACCCCATCCCCCCTAACGTATGGTGCAGGTAATTTCCGGGGGGTAATTTTGAAAGTATGTACCATTGTAAAGCTTCTGTCAACCGTCATCTCAAGATAACTTTAAGCTTGAAGTACTTTTTTGTTCTGTTTAAGTTTTAAGTCCGACCTTCGGCAGGCAAACATCGAAAATCTTATTATTAGATTGTTACTGTTAAAATTTTACAAATCTTGTAAATAAAGGATTTTTTTTTAAAGAGGTCGAACAGCTGGTAGCCGACCTCCGCTACACGGACATATGTTTGACAACGTGGTCGTCATTTTCGGGGGTAATGTATTCCTAGGGAACATTTACCGGGGGGTAATGTATCACTAGCGACCTATTACCCCCTCCAAGGTGCTGAATTTCCGGGGGGGTAAAAAACTTCTAGGGTCCTTTTACCCCCCCTGTGACCCGAGGGGTAACGATTCCCTAGTGACCAAGTACCGGGGGGTAATATATCCCTAGGAATCCTTTACCCCCTCGGCTTCAAATTGGGAGGAGTACTAAATCCCTAGGGATCGTTTACCCCCGGTAAACCATCCCTAGGGATCCTTTACCCCCCTCACGGGGGGGTAAGCCATCCCTAGGGATAGTTTACCGGGGGTCAAGGGTTCCTAGGGATAGTTTACCGGGGGTCAAGGGTCCCTAGGGAACGTGTACCGGGGGTAATGGGGTAATCCTGCACGCTTACACCGGCGAATGGTCGGAGAGGGTTGGAATGCGGGATTTGACAGTTTTAGGCACCCATAATGCCACACTGACTGTAATTTTCCCAATTTTCGCCCCCCAAACGGGTTTTGATGATCCCCTTTACGGCGTTTTTCGACCTTGCCACACTTAGGGGGTGGCTGTAGCCGAAGGGGGTGGCCCATGAACTTGGCGCTTCGGAAGGCTCGAGACCAATGTTGGGGGCAGGTCTGTACCAAATTTCAAGGTTCTAGCTTGAAAAACTTATAAATGGTGCCGCCAACAAAAAGTGGACCGCTAATTTTGACGCTCAGTGTATTCCAAACTCCATTAATTAAAAAAAAAAAAAACAACTCTTACTGTCCGCCAATACATAATGATTAATGATCTATGAGCTGAGCCCGGTCTGTTGCGTGGTGTTTCTGTAAAGTGTGTGACAAAAGCACGACGAGTGTCGGCGCGTGGTCCGTTTGGGAACAAGGGCTGGCTACGCTCGCCAATCAGTGAAGACGCCCAGAGTCGTATATTTTTTGAAACGCCAAGCGCGAGGCTGTGCGCTGCGGTACTTACATTAGCTGTTTTAGCGAAGCTACGGCATTGATAGATTTGGTCCGAGGCGATGAAACAATTTGTTTTGGTGATGGCTCGGAGCTTTCCAAATTTCCATTGCACTGGGCCCGTCCTCTTGCAGTATCCCCACAGTTCCACGGCCTCGCAATACGTCTTGTACGAGTTACACAGCAGGAACGTGACGGCCTGGTGCCTGGACTCGTACGTAAAGTTCACCTGGATATGGTCGCCCTCGAACATTTGAGTTTCCAACGTGTTCGCTGGTCGACAAAAAAGTTCTTCAGTCCACGTCAACAAAACAGAACGCATATAAGAAGGGTGTTAAAAATTAAAAAGTTGACTGACGACTGATTTTGGACGGGGGGGGGGGGGGGGGGGGGTAGGAAGCCAGTGGAGCGCCCAGGTCGCAGGAAGCGCCGACGGGGTGTAAAGCCAATGTGTCTTTTTAACTATTTTTTTTAAGTAATAGAATTTGCAGTGACAACTGTTACTGTTTTTGTTGTGTTCTTTATTATCCTCAAACGACTAAGTAAATTGTCCATAGTACACTGGCAGTCTTCTTTAGCGGTCCACTTTTAGCAGAGCCTGTCATTTCGTTTCAAGTGGACGTAGACCTAGAGCGTTTGAGGATGAATGACCCAATGGTCCCTCTCAAAGGCCCCAAAACAGCAACTTTGTAGATTCAATCTAAGGGGTTACACTACCCTCTGATATGCACTGATATGGGACATATTGTCGAAAATCGCCGTAAAGGGGATCATTAACGATCATTAAAACCCATTTTTAGGGGAGAAATTTGGCGAAATGACAGTCAATATGGCATTGAAGGTCCCTGAAACTGTGTTAATTGTCGAATTTCAACCCTCGCCGACAATCCCTCAATTTTGGAGTTTTTTTTTTTTGTTTTTCTTTAGTTGGGGGTGGTATGGTTACAAAATTGATCGTCAGCGGTAGCGATGGGCTCTGGGGTTTCGATAATGACCGCCGCGACTCAGACCAACCCCTTACCAATGCCAATAATTCGAAAAATTGGACATCTTTTAATGATCTCTAATCTTGCTGTTCTTTGGTCGTTCCTTGTGTGCAAGTCTCGGCACCGCCCTATGGCTGTTTAGAGGACAGTGCTAGGTGTACGGGAATGTAGCCCAGTTCTGGTCTGGGGAACCTTAAGGGTTGAAGGTAAAGTAGAATAAGGAGGCCGCTGGATTACCTTCACAATGCTTGTACGTCCCGGCCTGCCCCGGTCCGCTCTGCGCCCCTTAGCTGGCACTTACCGACTGACGAGCTCCGCTCGGTCAGGCGGGCTCGCGACTCGGTTGCTCGGTGCAGTCTTGCTGACTTTAGAAGTGCTAGGCTTTGGCGGGTGGGGCAGAGCCCCGTTGCGTTGCGCCACAACGCAACAATAGGTGCAGGAAAGCGCGGAAGCCGGTTTGGTAAGGCTCCAGCAGGAAAAAGATGTCTGACTGAGATATCGGTATCCCTACATCAACCGTTAAAATGCTACGGCGTGCCACAATTGAAAAAAAGTGAATTTTCAAAACTGATTTTTTTGACCACGAATGGTTTGATGCCACAGAAACATCGAAAAAATGCCACGCGCCATCGTTTCCAGGCGTTTTGGAAACTGAAAGGGCATTTGTTTGAATCTCACTTCTTAACAAAGGCTTGCAGTGGTACACGCCGTAGCATTTTAAGGGTTGAAATCGTTAATAAATCTACTTATGAGTCAGACATCTTTTTCTTCAAGATCGGAACCTTACCAAACCGGCTTCCACGCTTCAATTGACTCTGGGACCCTTGGGACATGCCTCCTCAAAATTTGAACGCTCTAGGTTTACTTGAAACGAAATGACAGGCTCTGCAAAAAGTGGACCGCTAAATAAGACTGCCAGTGTATGTTTTAACTTGAGTTTATTGTAACTTTCAGGGGCACCGCAATAATCAAAGTGGTGTTCCTCCGTCTCGCTCTCCCCGCAAATACCAAATATACCATATGTTTTGTCAGACGGTGGCTTGTCGCCCCGTCAGGGTACTCCAAACGGTACGGCGTCCGAGCCGACGCCGCGCCGCGCTAGTTAGGCAACCAACCACATTCCATAGTGCCGCGCGGGTCTGGCTGACTCGGCACGCGGCCGCGGCGTATCTACGTGCGGGGCGATGATCGTCAGGGGGTGATGCCCAGCGCGTAGGGCACCGGCCTGCAGGGCGGTGAGCGGAGGGCTGCACTATGGAGTCTGGACTAAACCATAGATAGCATAACGCGTACGGATCGAGTATACCGGGTGTCCAGGCTAATACACTGCAGTCGGATGGGTGGCCTACCCTTGACTCTGCAGGCGCAACGATGCAGGCGGCTCCCGGCGGGAGACAGCGAGCGTGACGAGTCGAGCTACGGCCAGCCGAGACCAGCAGGAGAGCCGGGCGAGCCGAGCGGCTGGACACACACAGCCTCCCCTCCTCACACTATCCAACTCCTCTGCCAGCGCCGCTTTGCGTCATCTGCTCCTGGCGCCTGGCTACTGCTGCCGAACGGGGGCTGAAATTGGCCCGTCCGTCTCAAATTTTGAAATATCTTAACGAACTTGTCGTAAATAGGGTGATGTCGGTCCGGAGAGCGCTCGGCATAAATTCAGCTAGCCTGACGCCCATTCCCTCGCGCCTCGCCTTAAATCATAACCATTTCTGCCATTTCTTCGTTTGTCAACACGTGCGGCTGCGCTCCCTCCGCCATGGTTGAGGTTGACACTCAACACTGATGTCTGCTACCTCTTTAGCGTTTCGGTTTCGATACGCAAATGTTGTCTCCCGCTGTCTCCCGCCGGGAGCCGCCTGCATCGTTGCCCCTGCAGAGTCAAGGGTAGGCCACCCATCCGACTGCAGTGTATTAGCCTGGACACCCTGTATATGACGTTCCCGGAGTTACTGGAGGCAGTCGTTCCGGTGGCAGTCTGTCAGTCGGAACCCAGCATGCTGCTGGTAGTCGGTCGGTCGTACCCCTGCCGGTACGCCGCAGGTAGTACAGTCAGTGTGCCCTCGCCTCGCCGCATCCGAACAGACCGTGTGCCGTCAACCCCACCATCTACAACTGACCACCTGAGTCTGCGTCACCCTCTGCACCCACACCGTGAACAAGATCCAAGGGAGGGACGACGTCAGCCCATCGTCCCGGTCTGGCCCCTATAAGCCATGACAGTTTTCACGAAGTATTAGCCCGTTTATGGGATGGGCTTAGCTCACCAGCTTTGGTTCGTGTTACAATATCCATCTGACGATTGTCTGCCACTGGGCGGATGTAGAGTTTTGAGCCGCCCATGGCCGGAAAGGTTACTGGGATGGTCTCGGTGCCTACAAAGACTTTCACCACGTCTGTCGAGTGCTCGACTACAAACTCGTACCGAGTCGCGGGAAGCAACGACTTACTGCTCTCTGCAGGGCACTGGAAACGATAAAATTGTAGTCACAGTTAAAACATATATTCGAGTCTACTCGGTTGTCGGTCGTCTGGCTTAAACAGCGCTGGCCAAACTAGGGCGTAAGAGGCCATTCACACACCACATGACCGATTTGGGGGGAGGGGTGGGGGCGGGGGGTCAGTCACAGGTCACGCTCCTATATTAAATACATGGGATGGTTAGTTTAGCCAGGTCACGCGGGGCAAGGGGGGGTGGTGTCAAAAAGTGGCCTATTTTAGGTCACGTGGTATGTGAATGGCCCCTAAAGCATACCTGCTTGGAGCGTAACGTTGCGCTTAAGGAGTAGGGATTGAGTTCTCCCCCATGCATTTGTGGAGGACTCCTACGCTTTAAAACAAGCCTAGATACCAGTTCGCTTCAAACGGACGGAACGTTACGCCTTATTGAACCAGTGAGCGACGCAGAAAAGAGGTAATCCATGAAGGATGTATGGGTATTTTCAGAGAATTTTAGCACCGTTCCCCCTGCATATCTACCTTTGTCTGGATTATCTTATAATTTTCATTGTAGCTCATCCACGCGCGCGATTTCTCATATCCGTTGGTTCCGTTTCCGCCCTTTATGAATCGTACCTTTTTCTTACTTCCGGCTCAACACTTCTCTAGAGGACTGTATCGGTCGCAAGTTGATTTTCGAAACCGTTTTCGTTCTATCAGTGATTCAGTGATTTCGTATCCCGCTATATAGGACCGGCTCACACCAGGCCGCCCGAAGGGGGGGGGGGGGGGGGACTCGTTTAATACCGAGAGGGAAATAAGGTCCAAACAAATTCGTACACCGAAATTCGATCGAAATCCGCGCAATTCAAACCGAAATTCAAGTCAAAATGTAGGCTCATATCCACAAAATTTCACGAAATTCAACCGAACAATTGAATTTCACATGCTGCACAGTGAAGAGCGTCACTGGGGGGGGGGGGGGGGGGGGAGCCATGAGGGCTGCGTGAGCGACAGTCGTTCGCGGTTGCTGTCCACTTCGCAAAGACACGGCGAACTCCGGTGCGTCTCTCGAGGCGTCCCTCTCGCCCGGCGTCACCGCCCGCCAGGCAGCCGATCGCTCGGCCTGCTTGTATGTCCTACGAAATGGTGAAACAACAGAGGGGCGAATAGAATATTCGGCATTCAAAATGAACAAACTAGGAGAGGTAACTTCCGTGGGGGAAATTCCGGGAACCTAACGTAAGTGGAGTGATATTTCGCCAATCTTTCGGGACATGGGGGGGGGGGGGGATATGTTACGTAAGATAGGGGGTGAGAGAGGGGTTCGCTAGATCTTACGAACCGTTACGTAGGCGCAGGGAGGGGTCTAGAATTTCAACAAAACAAACTTGCAACCAATACTTACAAACAAAACAAAGTAACTACTTCTTTTAAATCCTAACTTACGTAATTGATGAACGCTGAATATTGCTGAACTCAGAGTAAGCGACTCAGTTCACTGCCTTCGGGCCCCCAGCCGTACTGTGCCTTGTCTCTGCAAATTCTAATGTGGCTCGAGGTGGGGGAGGGGGTCTAAAATTTCTAAAAGAAACTGTTACGTAATCAATGATCGAGGGTGTGGTCTGCAGGCCCGTCTGGCCCCGCGGAGTGGTTTTCCGCATGGTGACCCTATGAAATAGGCGGAACATATCGTCAACGAGAACACGGTCTCCATAGATTTGATGTCGGCTCGTGCTGAGCTTTACCTATCGCCGTTCTCTTCCGCGTACCATACCTGGTTCCGGTCTTCAAGTATTCTTTTGTAACTTCCGCTCTAGAGCATTGCTGGATGTGTCTACAGAGGTTTCCGACGAGGCAACTGAAGCTAAAGAACTGAAACACTTCCAGAGCGGTAACTATCGGCTAGTGAAGATATCTATAGCCAGTGCGTAGTGTTTGGGATCCCTCATGATCCCCAGACGGTCTCGCCTAGAGAGACTCAGAGGGAGAGAGGCGACAGGACCGCGACTCGAGGGCTGAGCTGTGATTGGCGGGTCCCACTCGGCATTCGCGCGTCCCTATTGGGCGACGTTGGTCCGGTATGGACAAGGAGGGGGGAACGATGCGTCGCGCGTCTGCCCGAGTGCGGAGCTCTAGCCGAGAGCCGCCGGAGCCGCTAAAACACGTGAGTAATGGAAAACAACTTCTCGGTTTTTCCCTTATGGAGGGGGGGACTCCACGTGACGTCTAACAGCCAATCAGCGAGCGCGAGATTCAGCCGGAGGGACCCGCCAATCACAGCTCAGCTCCCGAGTCGCAGATCTGTCGCCTCTCTCCCTCTGAGTCTCTCTAGTCTCGCCTCGCCGCTCTCACCCACCGCCCTTTGCACGACCCGGGCTGACCCTGTCCGGGGAGGGTCACGGGTACCCGGCTGGAGTGTAGAGCAGGCCATGTACCACCCGGCAACGTACAGGTTAGGAACCTCATCCCCGGCATAGTGCGGCTGGGCATGCACCAACGTGCCTGCCCCCCCCCCCCCCCTTCCACCCGATTGGCGGGGCTGCTGCAGCACGCCACTGGAAGTACAAACATCCCCCCCCCCCCCCCGGCCCCTCACCGTCCCGCCGTCCCGGCCTGCTCCAGGCGGTAAAAACCGGAACTCGGAGGACGACAGAAGCAGCGGCCGGATCGGCTGCGTGCGGACACACTTGTCATGTGCTCTGTACAACACTTGCTTTCTCAGTGGAAACAAGAAGCCAAGGCGTGGAGTAGACTAGGGTCGACGGAGCCAGCACTGCGAACGCATCTCCAGACTTCGAGGCCTCGATCAATTCAACATGATGGTAATTATTCCGTACAGAACCTTTTTAATGTCGGAAATTCGTAAATTAAGGGGGTGTTTCACGAGGTAGGGGTACACCTACGCCGGACCAACGTCGGGGCGTAACAGGCTTCGCTCATCGCAAGGCACCTTTCCACGCCTGGCGCACCCCTACCTTGGCCTACCTGCGGCTGTTATTGGCATTTGTAAGGCCCTGCGGGGCAAACATATCACCTATCGCTTAACGGTATCGGACTAAATTCGCTCCAAAGAGACGTATTTAAGGTATTAGCAAAGAACCCCTTGGCGCCCTTTAACGAACATTCAGCATTCAACGCCTGGTCAGTAGGCAACCCTTCATACGTTGGCGTAATGTCTACTGCCTTCAACTGCCTACCTTCCAGGCGCAACTCTAACTCCTTAAAAAGACGTCTGCGACCCCAAGTGCCCCATGTCAAATGAATCCCAACAGTGGTCTCTACCACCCCTGAAAGTTTGTACTAAAGGCCCTGGACCACCCTGTATTCCAATTGGGACGCGGATCCAACTGGCTGCCAATTGGGAAAAGATTCTCATTAGTCAGATGCCCATTGGAATGGCTCAGAGCATGAGAGGATAAGTGGCTATGGAGATGAAACGAGGAGACTCCGTGCAGCTACATACCTAATTATGCGTCCGATTTATTCAAAATTGGTCGAACTTAAAGCAAAACGGATGGTTCCATTGGAAAGAAAAAGGGCGAATGCATAGCCATACCAATTTTCAGCTCGATCGGTAACCCGGAACCTTTTTAATCCCGCGCGCTCCTCTAGGTATGTAGCTGCTCGGAGTCTCCTCGTTTCATCTCAATACCTCTCATGCTCAGAGTCCTTTATCCAATTGGGAACAATCGACCATTAGGAAGCACTCCGTCGACCCAATGAAATGACTAAATCTCCATTCGAAGAGATGCTATTCCTATTGAATCATTGTAATTGGAACCATTGAGTAGAGGCAGGAAGTTTCTGCAAGTCGCAAAATCGCAAGATATTTTGGAATTCATCGTACGATTCCCAAACTTTTTTTTATTACCTCCTCACACCCCCCTGATCTGAAATCCGACTCGCAAGAAAATGCAAAATCGGGCTTTGTTAGCAACAAGATCGCGCAATCGCAACAAAAGTCGCAAACTTGGTGTAAAACTCGCAAAATCGACGATAACCCCGCAAAATCAACTAGAAACCTGCAAGATAAGTCGTAAAATAACTATTGCTTGACTATTTTGGGGATGCATTCACCGTTTTACAAGGTTCGAGGGTAGAACGATGTCGATGGCGGTGGCGGTGACAAGTAAGGGGACGCAGCGACCGGATAAATTATCCTACAATTAGTAAAATTGGTGAAATTTCCTTGCAAAAGTCGTAAAATTGGTACAAATCACTCGAAAAAAGTCGCACAATCGCGTAATTTTGCTCGCAAAATAGTAGCAAAATAGAGATAAATTGCCCGCAAAATTGGCTGCAACAAAATCGCAAAATCGACGCCGAAAAATCGCAGAAACTTCCTACTTCTACCAATGAGCGCAGTGTTGGCGTAGTAGGTTTGGGAAAGTCCGATACGACTTGTTTGTGAACGTCCCGTGCTAGAACTTGTTTCAGAGCACTTTTTTTTTTTTTTAAATGGGCAGACAAGCATTTTATGTGTGTAAAGAAAGGTATTTGCAGTCTTACTTCATAGTCTTCGTGGATTGAACGACAGGAAAAAGATGCCCCGCGGATGCTGCAGTCGGGCATAGTGCGGTATCGTAGAGCCCCGTCGTTGCAGTAGCCCCTGATAAGCATGGCTGAGCAAGAACTGCTGTCGCTCCTGGTTAAACATTTGTTAGCAAACCGTTTGAAGACACTTATGCTATCGGTTTCTAGTGGTTTGCGAGGCGTTTGTGGAGCCATTTGAAAGTGCCGAAATTGGGGCCGGACCCATTTGCAGAAGCATTTGCACGACGTTTGCAGACCATTTGGGAAACGTTTGTGAGTGATTTGCGTATAGCATTTGTGATGCATTTGCACCCGGCTAACAAATGCTTCCTTACCCAATTCTAATCTTTGCTATAGCTTTGTTACGGTCGTATAATATTCGGCCCGAATGGGGGTAGGTCACGATTGTCATATAACACACTCGTATTTGATTACAATTTTCCTACGCCGTATCAGTTGGTAAACCCTTATGGTCACTGGGGGAGCAAACGGATTGCAAATCACTCGGATACCATTTGTTATAAGTTTGAGAACGTTTGCAAAGCAGTAAACCATTTGGAAAGCGTGGACAACCATTTGTTAAGCGTACAAACGGCTCGCAAACCACTATGAAAGGGATGCGAATGCTCCGTAAACCATTTTTGTCTCACCGGTGGCAAAATAGGAATGCAATTCCCTTATGTTCGATGGAATACACAATCGTCACATACGTACTTTCACCAACCCCCAAGTTTTTGATTTGGACATCGCCTGCAAATGACAAAGGGTTGACACATCAAGAAAATAAAAAAAATACTATCCCACTGTGTGAGATACTGGTAGGCCCGGAGTTTCACGGGGGTTTTGTTAAAATAGACGTTAAGTTTATTTTTTGTTCTCTTTGGTTTTGTTTGCTTTCTTTTATTTTTTATTAGGCACGGAGTGACCTTATAGTTTCACTCAAGATCGGACTTTTTTTTTTTAATTTCCTATGGTGCCCCTTACGCCAAAACCGAAAGTCTCTGTGAGAAGTTTTTCAGACCCTCCTGACTTTTGCATAGTACCAATGCAAGAGCGTCGGACGTCATTTTACACTCCAGAAATGCAGCAGACAGTCTCAAAACCGAGTTGAAATTCAGCTTTCTCACTCCATCTAATGGCTAAAGAAAAATACAGAGCTAGCGTGCTCGGCTCGTCAACTGGCCGCGTCAGTATCATCCATCCTTCTCCTGCCGTGCGAAAAATCGGACCTCTCCCTTTCTTGTGAAACAGCCCTTATTGTTGATGTGCCGAGCCGAGTCGAGCCCTGGTTAAAAGGGAGGCAACTCAAGAGTCGGGACCGCTTCGGACCCTAGAACATGCAGAAGAGGCACAACCCTCAGAGCGGAGCATTGTCGATGTGCCCACCGGTCGGTGCCAGTGAGAACTAGGGGGCTGCGGGCCGCGCCGCGACCAGCCAACCTATCGACAATGAAGTCTCGCCACGATTCCCCTCACATTTCCCGTTGGAACAAAAAAACTTAAAGACATCCACGTTCACGTTCCCTTTGTAAATAAAAATTAACTACCCGCTAATCATAAAATCCTTAATTACAAAAAATAGTAAATATGAAAATTGCACTAAAGCCAGTTTTGTGACACTCCGGGCCTACCAGTATTTCACGAAGTGTAATATTATTTTTAATTGATGGAATGAGGATTTTGCTTGAGACTTGTTTCAGTTTTTGGGGTGGTTCGGGGTGGTTTGTATCTCCTTCGAGAGGGAGAGGGAGTAGTTGAAGAGATAGGGCGTCTAGGTAGCGGTCAGTGTAACGCTTGCATTCTCATACGCGGGCTGCCTAGCGCTAGCCTCCTGCAAGGCTCTTGCACTGTTGTCCCCACCACCGGTCCCAAACGGTCCGGACTCTTGAGTCGCCTCCCTTTTAGCGGGGCCTCGGCTTGCCTCGGCTCGGCTCACCACATCGACAATGGGTACCTGGCAAAGGCTACGAAACAAAAAAGAAGGACGTCCGATTTGGCTGTGCTCTGGAGAAGGACGGAATGATACTGAGTCAGGCAGAGGTTGCTGATGCAGCCTGCTGACGAGTCGAGCATAGCTCGTCTAGAGCCGTTATAACAGTAGCTCTGTCTCTTGCTATCACCATAGGATGGAGACAGCAAGCTGAAGTTGAAGCGGTTTTTCTGATCACTATGATATTTTTTTAATGTAACAACACGCTATACTATTTAATACGACTATTGTCCGTAATTCTGTTAGACAGATTTTTGATTTTTTAGATCGTTTTGATTTTGGACTAGTGGTACCTGTTGACGAGGTGCTCTGTCTCTTACTTTCCCCATTGAAAGGAGTGAGAAAGCCGACTTTAAAACTCGTTTTTAAAGTTGGGTTAGGTCAATCGGTGCACGAGAGCGTAAGATAGGCAACCCGCAATGCGTTAAATCCGATCTGCCGCCAGAACGACGACTTTTCATGTGGTGCTGCTTTCTCGCCATCCAGAGACGAATTATGGCCTGGTCAAATATATAACGGGCAAGATTCCAGTATTTCTAGCTGAGGACAGCTCGAATTTACCCTCGTTTCAATTTTACCAGGCCAAACTCCCGAGGAACTCCTATCCCAGGACAGAGGCCAGAACGACGACTTTACGTATGTGGCTACTTCGTCGATAACCAGAGACGAATCATGGCCTGGCAAAATAGATAACGGAAGTCCTAGCTGGGGGTAACTCAAACTCACTCTGGTTACAATTTCACTGCGCTAAACTCCCGAGAAACTTCTATCCAAAGACAAAGGCCAGTACGACGACTTGACGTATGTGGCTAATTTATCGCCATCCAGAGACGTATCATGGTCTTTTAAAATAGATAACGGGCTAGATTCTAGTAGTTCTAGCTGAGGAGAACTCGAATCCACGCTGGTTCTAGGCCAAACTCCCGAGAAACACGGCTCCGAAAACCATCTTCCGAAAGCCAAAACGACCATCTTCTGTCTGTGGCGACTTTACCGCCTTCGAGACGTATCATGGCCTGGTAAAATAGATAACGGGCTAGAATCCGGTAGTCGTAGCTGAGGATAAATCGAATCTACCTTGGTTTTAATTTTACTAGGCCAGTGTGCAAGTCTCGGCACCGCCCTCAGGCTGTTTAGAGGACAGTGCTAGGCTTGCGGGAATGTAGCCCAGTTCTGGTCTGGGGAACCTTAAGGGTTGAAGGTAAAGTGGAATAAAGAGGCCGCTGGATTACCTTTACAATGCTTGTACGTCCCGGCCTCCCCCGGTCCGCTCTGCGCCCCTCAGCTGGCACTTACCGACTGACGAGCTCCGCTCGGTCAGGCGGGCTCGCGACTCGGTTGCTCGGTGCAGTCTTGCTGACTTTAGAAGTTTTAGGCTTTGGCGGGTGGGGCAGTGCCCCGTTGCGTTGCGCCACAACGCAACACCAGACTGCTTAGAAACGCCTGAGTCGTGACGGCTGAGATATTCAGTGGACACTCCGTTATGTTTGAGTCGTGGCGAAAAACCGTAAAGTGAAGTCAAAAGAAGGCGTTGCCATCTCATGATATGTCGTTGCTGAGGTCCAAATTAGTCTATAAATCCCTAGCTGAAAGATAGGATTGAAGAACACATTTTCTGGATAAGATTTCGATTTTGTGATCGGGCCGTGGGCCGACTGTTGATATTTGGCCTGGTAAAATAATTTTAGCGGCATTTCTCGGAAGGTCTGTCCAGTCAACCTTCACCGAAGCCCATTCGCCAAGGTCTTGTTTAGCAATGTGTCGAGAAGTGTTTTGTCGGCCACTGCCGGGGAATGCAATACGGCTATTGCGGCATGAAGATCGTCCCAAACATGAGTACCAACGCTTGTAAAGTCAACTGTGACATAAGCAACGTTCTGGCGCCAATGTGTGTCATAAACAGTGCAAAAAGGCCGCAGGGGTCATTTTGACCCCTGCGACCCTTCTAGGTAAAATGACGGCTAGCGTCCACAAAAATTGACGAAAATAGATTTAAACGGTGTGTGATATTTTTGAAGAGTAAAAACATGTCACCGTGTCTTGTGCGAGTACTCTTAAATAATATGGAGCGATTGAAAAATTTCTGTTAGAGGGTCACATGGGGCTATGCTTCCAAGAAAAAAGAAAACAAAGAAAACAGTCCAATCTGACGAAACTATAAGGCAACTCCGTTGCACTCCGTGCCTAATAATTTCCGCATCCGGCGGGGCCGTTCATAATTTACGTACGCGATTTTCACCTGTTTCTAGTCGCCGCTCCCCACCCCCCTCGTACACTGGCGTACATTTCGTGTGCCCCCCTCCCCTTCCCTCGGATGTACGTAATTTTGTGGAATTTAAAAAAACCAGGTCCGAATGCGTGGAAATTACTATGTCGATAAAAATCAGTTGCTTTCCGTAGTAAAATTGCTTTGTCGGTAGCTTTATTCTGTCAGAAGTAAGTCAGTTCTCATGCAAAAAGGTGTACGCTGCGCTTCAGGCGTGCGGGGTATCGTCGAAACGGCGTGCAGCAATATCGAAACCGAATGCTTGTCCTTACCATTTTGTTTTCGTAGTACGTACTTTTCATTTCCCCCCCCCCCCCCCCGTGCATTTTAGTACAAAGCCGCTGCCCGCCCTTAAAATCATGTACGTAATTTATGAACGGCCCCTGAGTTCTAATGCATTTTGTATGAAGGGTGAACAATTTGTATGAACAATTTGGGAGTAGCATTGACAATGCTGCATTGTTGCGAGCACTTCAGAGCAGAATGAGACAAGCTAACGGTGCTATTGAATTGTTTTGGGTACATTCCGACACCCGTGCGGAGTCGTGCCCAGACAACAGACTACGAGGCCGATTTCGGTTCCTTTGGACCCCCTACCCACCTCCGTGATCAGCCGTAGTGTAGTGCACGTAGTGTAGTGTTGTGCACCAGCTAACACAGGACAGTAGGATGGGTTGCCTCAGGAAAACCGTTTCTTGGAACAAGTAAAATTTACTTGATCCAACCGTTTTTAGGCATTGTCATTACTAAGTCTATAAAAATGTAGAACCAATGCCAAAAAAGTAAGAGAAAAATTCTTCATCCAACACAACATGACTTCACGTGAGTAATTATTTTGCTTGTTTCAATCTCCTTAAGGTCAAGACATTTAATAGACTTGGAGCAAGAAATCTTTTTTTCTTGGTGTACCGCAGGCGCTGCGAGCGGTGCGGCTGGTAGTGATCGTGACGATCGAGCCGAGCCCCGGCTCGTCACTACCACCCCAGCCGCAGGGACGTCCCTAGGCACGTCCGTGGAGATGCCAAGAAGGACGTACAATCAGAGTTGTTAAAGTTAAGTTACGGTTTAACGGCGTTACGCCGTTAACGCTAAAGTTAATTAGCGTTAACGGTAGCGCGTTACGATTTTTGAATGCTCGTAACGATAACGAGTTACGTTAATTGAATTTGTTAACGCATTAGCGCCGTTAACGTTTACCGAAGCGTCATTTGAACCGTAATCAGTTAAGCAGTTTGTCAGTTTCACGACTGAAATCTTGGCTAAAATCTTCATTTGGGAATTCTCCTAGAAAGAACCGTTCTGCCTTCACCACCTATCCTTGTCCGCCCCTCACCTTCGTTAATGTCTGCATCGACTGCACACCGGAATGCCCCCAAAATGGTAAAAATGGTTAACGTTAACGGCGTTAATGCGTTAACGTAACTTTAGCGCGATGAGTTTTCAAAATTGCCGTAACTTTAGCGCGTTACGTTAACAACCCAAACGTAACGGGTTAACGTTGGCGCGTTACATTTCTAAATTAACTTTAACAACCCTGCGTACAATGTTGCACTTCCGTGGGCCAACTGGACGTCCCTGGTAGTGGTCCGCACACTTCCCGGGACGTCCCAACGGGCGTACCCAGTGATGAAAGGAGGGACGTCCAACCCTTCACTTCATGATACACGTTGCTGCCCCCCCCCCCCCCCCCCCCGGCAACTGCTGCTCATCTCTCTCCGATATAAGATACCCCTTATCTAAAACGTGCACTGAAATGCAGACGATGTTATCCCTTAACATTGGTCATGACAAATTCCCTCGTTCAGATATAAATCGCAGCCGATGGACTGGTTTCAGACTGTTCCCGTACGCGCTTACTGATCTAGGTGACCAACACCACAGCGGTGTTTGAGCGTGTCAAAGCGCTCTTATTTAGAAGATAGAGCTGGGAGTGAGTAAAAGTTTGCATTCGTAGGAGTCATTCTTACTGTTCCCTGAGAAATTTGCAGCAGGAAACACGACCGCACTGTTTCAGCCGACTTGCTTCAAGTTAGCAGTGCCCACGTGCTTGCGGCGAAATGCCGCATATATTGGTACATATGTGAATGGCCCGGAAGTTTTCCGGAAATTTCGGAAATATTTCCACGATATTAAATGTCTGCAAATTTTAAATTTCTATTAGGCAATTTTTATTGCATTGGCTCTCTTTTTTAACATCTTTTGTGTGCTATTTTAAAAGTTCATGATGCAGTGAATACTTGTGTGTAACCTAACATAAATATTGCAATCCCAGATAAAACAGTGAAACCAGCGGGACGGGCATAAGACTTCCAGAGTGATATCAGTGTGGTTAAACACGTTTTTGTTTATGGTAACAGCTACAAAGAGAAAGTAAAGAAGAAAGAAAACAAATACGACGCTGGAGGGCTTGTATATAGCACAACTGGTGTTTGGTTCTGAGAACGAAACAGTTCACTAAGGTTGAAATGCTCCACCATCTTAATTTTCCCATGACAGCAAGTAAACGTAATATTCAGGTACTTCATGAATTACGATTTTACATATACTTGTTGGTGCGATTACTGTTTAGTGCTTGTGTGTAATTTATGATTAATTTTTATATTGAAGGTATTATTCCATCCAAAAGCTTATTATGTTGCGGTGAAAATCCCAAGCACAGAGTGATAGATTGAAACAAACATCAAAAAGGAAACGCAAGCAAGTACTGTCTTCTGAGGTACCTTCGATTGAAACAAACATCAAAAAGGATACGCAAACAAGGACTGTCTTCTGAGGTACCTTAAAATTACCTTAATTTTTTTTTTACATATACTTGTTGGTGCGATTACTGTTTAGTGCTGTGTGTAATTTATGATTAATTTTTATATTGAAGGTATCATTCCAAAAGCTTATTATGTTATTTTAAGTGTTGGCATTCAGAGTTAAGAAATGTGTTATTTGTGCTGTAATTTTTATCTTGTTTACCGTGGTTGTAGTCGGAGGGTGTTGACTTGGTGCTGTGTTTCCGAACGGCCGGCGAAGGTCGGGTTGCCAAATTTTAGGAGCGCCCCCCAAGAGTAGCCAAGCAATTTTTGTCGGAAAAGTAAAGTAAAACGAGCAGGTATCGAACCCGTGCCGCCGGACCCATTCGAGACATCCGATCCGCAGCCGCTTGCGCTACGGTGGATATGCGGTGTGGGCGGTGCACGAAGGAAAAAGATCAGTTAATCCAACTCAAATCTCAGTCCAGCAAGGTTTTTAGCAGCCTGAACTAGAAGTTCCATTTCAGCCAGCGAAGCGTTAGGTGGTTCAACAAACATTTCAAGGAGAGAACAAATATTGTAAATTGCGGCTACTGATAGGTTGGTTGTCTGAGATGTGAGTTGGATCAACAAGACTCGCAGCAGCGTGTTTGACGGCCAGACGTTGACAACACTACTCTGTGTCTCTCTCGCACACGACGGAGACGCGCCACTGCTGCCAATACAACATAGCCATCTGACTTACGAAAGCAAACAATGTCACCGTTGGTACTGTTCTGGCAGTCATTGACGGTGGCACATTGGTTCAAGGCGGTGTCGGGCTGGCAATTCCAGAAGGTTCTCTCCCAATTATTTCCAAGTGCGACGTCTGAAAGAGAAATAGCCGGGCGTTTAGTCCAAATTCGCGATGGTTCTACCTTTACGATGCACTCTCAAAAATGCAGGCTTGATTCTGGCATATTTTGATGCTTGTGGGATTTTCTTGACAGGAATCACAAGTCACGCATGAATCAAAATATGCTCAGATCAAGCATGCATTTTTGAGAGTGTGTGGCGTTTGTGACTGCGCCAATCTGTCTTCTGTTCTACTCGTATTCTGAGAATTCGTAGCCGTTAAAGAGTGAGACAGGACTCTTGGTTTTTTATGGGCCTTCCATCGCTCTCTTACTTTCGAGATGGTCTCGCTGATTGGTCAAAAGTGGGGTGGGAGGGGCTGGTCACGGAGAAAAAAAGTTTAAGTGATCGCAACTAATGTTTCAGGTGATTTCCAGATATGTGGTAAATTTTATTCTTGGAAGTAAAATTTTGTTGGGAGAACCTATTTTTAGGTTGAACCAACGAAAAATCAGTTGCCTTAAAGAAAAGTCTGTTGCGCGGTCTGTTGCTCCAACAAATAGGTGTTGCCGGAGCAAAACTACCTTTCTGCTTCCGCTGCCTGTTCGGTGAAGCAGCTGACTGCGTTCAAGCAACTGAATTTTCGTTGGTTCAACTAACGAATGAGTTCTCCCAACAAAATTTTAGTTCCCAGAACATAACCCCTTTCCTTGTCTGGAAATCAACTCAAAGATAAGTTGTGACCACTAATCTTTTTTCTTTGTGGCAGGCTGACCTCCTCCCCGACGGCCAAGGTGGCAACCTCGCCGATGTTGGTGACACTAGCCAGCTCCTGCTTTCTGGGCCTTTGGCTTAGTTCCGTTGTTTGTACGGATTTTTGGCAACTCAAAGTCGGCTCGATCGCACGATCACGCGTCGAAATTGGAATCGTTCTGCCGCGATACGTGCAAAAGATGTGATAAATTTGAACGTCAAAAGTTGATCTCTGAAGGGTTTTAGGGACGGACCGCGCCAAACGACGCGTCCCAAGAACAAGGGCGGTGGGCGGATCTTTCACCTCCGAGCGAACAAAGGCAGATCCGCATCTTCCTTATCAAAGGATTAACTGGAAATTAGCACAATGTGCAACATCTCAATGTGGCTGCTTCATGTTTCGAAATGACACGTTAGCATCGCACGTAGCGGGCGGAGAACCTAACACAAAATTGTACCAATATACCTAAAAAAAAACAGCCACTAAAGTGGCTGCTGCGTGACAGGCCCACATTTGAAACGCTAGCCAATGTTGCAACGGCTTCTGCATAATTATTGGTGTACATTTGCGACTTTTTGAATTGAAAATGACGAAAACTATTTTGGGATTGTAAGCATAGTTCAACGACACAAAATTGATATTTAAAATCACTTAACGTTTTTGCATTTACAACCGGGAGACAAAACTACGCCATTAGTGTCTTGTCTTTTCCTGAGAACTGGGCGAGGGCCGGCGAGGTCAGTGCAGGAGCGGGCGGCTGGGCGTGGAGAGCCCTACGCACACGCGTGTGAGAGCGGGGTGGAGCGGGAACGGGAGGGGTCGGCGTCGCGTAGCCACACGCAGCAAGCCACGCTACGCCACACCGCGCCACTCCGCTCCACACCATGCCTCGAGTGCGTGCCAGCTCCAGCGCTGAGATGTAAACAAAAGCTCAGTCATCTCCGCCCGGCCGCAGGGCCATAAGTGTATAGACAAGGGCCTACTAACAACAGCAGGCCAAAGCATACGACCTGTAGCCTCAGCTTAATGCGCCGCCACTACGTATGCACAAACATCGATGAAAACGGGCCCCCTGCGTATGAGGTCGCTGGCTAGGGGTGCGAACGAACTAGCTAGGGCTGTAAAGGAGCTATGAAAGCTGCGAACTAGGGGAACGGTAATGCCAGCCCCTAACAGGGCCTGTCAAAAAATAATTCCTGTGTATTCGTTACTAGCCAGGGCCCGTCGGGCCTAATGCTGCGCTCGCTGCTGCAGCCAGATAAAAGAGGGACAGACATGTGGTGATAGATATGCGGCTGCACAGTTTGAATCCTTTGCAGTAATTGTATGTTAAGCACTTAACCTAGCCTAACCTAGCCTAACTAACCTAACCCAGCCTAACCTACCTTACCTACCCAACCTAATCTAGCCTAACCAAAACTAACACTATACTATCCTTACCTAACCTAACTTACCTAGCCTAACTAACCTAACCTAGCCTTACTTAACCTAATCTAGCCTAACTAAAACTTATCCTAGCCATACCTAACCTACCCAACCTAACATAACCTAGCCTAACTAGCCTACCTAACCTAGCCTAACTTAACCTAACCTAACCTTTGGATAGCCATAGATAGGATGAAGATAGGTATATATATATATATATATATATATATATATATATATATATCTAGCCAAAGATAGGATGAAGACATATAGTAATAGTAAGATACCTATGCTTAACTATAGGTATCCGGGGGGGGGGGATCAACCCCAGGTGCTGCTGCAGGTGCTAGTGGTCAAAACAGGCCCTCTTGGGAAGGAACTGGAACGGGTGGCTAAATTCTAAATCGTGCAGAATATCAAACTTGAACATGGCGACCGACCCCTCTAAAATCACCCCAAGACCCCAGTCAAAATGCCGAAATAATCCCCCAGGTGCTGCTTCTGGTGCTGGATCGAATAGGAAAACTGCTAAGGAGGTAGTAATTTAAACTTAACGATGAGAACCGGTCCCGCTAAACATGTGCTGAAGACCTCAATTTCAATGCCGAAGAAGACCCCATAGGTGCTGCTGCAGGTGCCAGTGGTCAAAGCACGGCTTCCTTGGACGGAAACTGGTTAGGCTCGGGTAGGTTAGGTTAGAGCAGCATTGAGTGGTGAAGAGAAGTCTTCAATGAGTAGGTCAGTCTAGGTCAGGTTAGAGTGGGTTAGGTAAGAGTAGGGTAGGTTAAGTTAGATTTGAGCACAATTAAATACGGCAGAGAATCCCAAAATACGGTGGGAGTAGGTACGTCCAGCGATTAGGTTGGAAGCGCAGCGAACCCCGCGCCCTAAGGCCGGCGCCCGCAGGGCGCCGTACAGACTGATTAGCCCCGCAGGGTCCTACTCGCCCGGTGACAGCCGCCGGCAGGCCAAGGTAGGTGTACGCCAGGCGTGGAGGGGCGGAACAGTGGTTCGCGGTGAGCGAAGCCTCTTACGCCACGACGCGGTCTGGCGTACGCCTACCTTGTATATGAGGATACTTAAGCCGCTTCGCTTGGTCGTGAAATCAGGAATTTCTTAAACGCATTTCTAGATAGGAGTAAGATATACTTTTCAGAGTTATCGTTCGATATACTCTGTAACTACAGGTTTTACACTGTAGCCTGGTGATACGTCGCAGGCGCGAATGTTCTTCGTCGCAGGGGGCGGCGGCGGGCGCTACGCAGTGGGAGCTGCTGCTGTCAGGCTTAGTCATAGCGCTATGCCTGTCTGTCCCCCCGGCTGCTGTCTATACCAGCTCACTGCTGTTAGTGTGGTGGGACTTGAAAGTTAAATTCGTTTATAGTGAAAGGTAACAAGGTAGGCGTACGCCAGACCGCGTCGTGGCGTAACAGGCTTCGCTCATAGCGAACCACTGTTCTGCCCCTCCACGCCTGGCGTAAACCTACCTTTGCCTGCCGGCGGCTGTCACCGGGCGAGTGGGACCCTGCGGGGCTAATCAGTCAGTACGGCAACCTGCGGGTGCCGGTCCCTTCGGGCGCCAGTCTTCAGGCGCGAGGGTCGCTATGCTTCTAACCTAACCGCTGGACGCACCTACTCCCACCGTATTGTGGACTTCTCTACCGTACTCAATCGTACTCAACTCTAACTCAACCTACCGTTATCTTACGTAACCAACTCTAGCCTACTCTAACCTACCCTACTCTAACCTACTCTAGCCTACTCTGACCTAGCCTACTCAAACTTACCCTAATCCTAACCTACCCAAGCCTAACCAGTTTCGGTCCAAGGAGGCCCTGCTTTGACTACTGGCACCATCAGCAGCACCTGGGGTCTTCTTCGGCATTGTCATTGAGGTCCTGAGTGTATATTAAGCGTGGTCAGTTCCCATCTTTAAGTTCAAAATACTGCTTTTTTAGCAGTTTTCCCTTTTGCTCCTGCTCTTACTCAAGAAGGCCCTGTTTTGGCCCCCAGCACCTGCAGCAGCACTTGGGGCCGATTTTAGCATCTTGGATGGGGTCTTAGGGTGATTTTAGAGGGGCGGTCGCCATATTTATGTTTGAAATTCTGCACGATTTAGGTTTGCCCTCTCGTTACAGTTCCTGCCCAAGAAGGCCCTTTTGTGACCACCAGCACCTGAGGTCGATGTTGGCATTTTACTGGGGTCGGGGTGATTTTAGAGGGGTCGGTCGCCATGTTCAAGTTTGATATTCTGCACGATTTAGAATTAAGCCACCCGTTCCAGTTCCTTCCCAAGAGGGCCTGTTTTGACCACTAGCACCTGCAGCAGCACCTGGGGTTGATTTCGGCATCTTGACTGGAGTCTTGGGGTGACTTAAGATGGGTCGGTCGCCGTGTTCAAGTCTAAAATTCTGCACGATTTAAAAGTTCCCACCCGTTTCAGTTTGTGCCCAAGAAGGCCCTGTTTTGCCAACCGGCACCTGCAGCAGCACCTGAGGTCGGTTTTGGCATGTTGTGGGGGTTGCTTAGGCAATTTAAGTAGGGGTCTATTCACATGAAAAAGTTCATATCTCGCACTGTCAATCGAAATATGAACAGGAATCGATGCGTGCGTCACATTCGTATTTGCGTTGTTAATTATTTTATAAAATCTAAGACCAGTTGTAAAAATTATCTTAGAAACTATTTTGTCTACGGTGCCCCCGATGTGAGGGTTAAATCCGGTATGATAAAAGAAGATTGTGGTCCAAATTTGAGCCCTCAACGATGAACCGTTCTCGAGAAATCGCGCGGACAGACACACGCACACACACACAAACAGACAAAACATTTTTGAGCCAGTGGGGTAAGGGCTTCGCTATCGCTCAGCCAATTAACGTACAATTACGCGTGGTCAAATAAATACAAAAAGGTGTTTAAAATGTACCCTGGACTACGTCATTTCCTGATTTTTTACAGCGCCGATCACTTTTACGAATTTTTCTCACTTTTAGAAACCGATAATTTATCGTGGGATAAATTCCGATAATTTATCGTGGGATAAATTCCGATAATTTATCGTGGGATAAATTCCGATAATTTATCGTGGGATAAATTCCGATAATTTATCGTGGGATAAATTCCGATAATTTATCGTGGGATAAATTCCGATAATTTATCGTGGGATAAATTCCGATAATTTATCGTGGGATAAATTCCGATAATTTATCGTGGGATAAATTCCGATTATTTTTGGGGCGATACGATATATCGTTATCTTTGTTTAAGAAAAATTTATCGTATCGCGATAAAAAATCCAGTTATCGCCCAATGTGTGTGTGTGTTTGTTAAGGGTATTGTCGGTTGTCCGGGTAATGGCTTTATTCCGACATTACCCATAGATTTTAACATTAACCAGGCGTCTATGGGTAACTTCAAGATCTATGTCAAATAAACTTCACCCAGAACACGCCCCGGGTAGTGTCAATCCTGCTGTTTGCTGCATGACATATGGACTTCACCCAGAACACGACGGGGTAATGTCTATCCCGCTACTTCGCGGGGTGTTAGAGGTCGTTCGCGACGTTCGGTGGAAATGTGGAAATTTCCGTATTTTAAAAGAAATAATTAGACATGAGCCAGGGCAGTTTGGGTCAGGGCCGTAGCCGTAGCCGCAGAACAAACACCTGAATGTAGGCAATTAGCGCGACATATCCCCCTCCGAAACCCAAGTCTGGCTACGGCCCTGGTTTGGGTAATGTTGACATACCCGGGTTAAGACACACTCTCAAAAATAGAAGCTGGAGTCCAGCATAATATGCTTGGTCCAATGCATTTCTTATGCTTGAACCGCAAATTGTCCGCCAAACATTATATGCTTGAAACAAGCATCTTCGGTAAGAATAATGATTGAGCTTGAATCAAAAAATCCCGTTAAACACAGATGCTGGAATCAAGCATCCATATTTGACGAGATTTTATGATTCAAGTATAGCTGGGATTCTTGATACAAAGCTTTCTCGTATTGAATCAACTTATGCCGCCAAGCATCCTTAGTTAACGTACATTTTGCGTTAATTCAAGTATTCATTTTTGAGAGTGCAGTACCCATAACGCGAAATAATTACCCTTACAGTATACATATCAATGTTTATATATGTATATATAATAGAAACATACACTGGCGATCTTATTTAGCGTTCCAATGGTTCCAATTTACGCATGAAGCCGGTTGTTTCGTTCCAAGTTGACGGAGAGTTCAAATTTTGGGGAGGCATACAGAACATTGTCGAAAATCGTCTTTAAAGCATTGTCGGAGATGATTGAAATTCGAGATTTGTCAGTGTTAGTGAACCATCATGCCACAATTGCTGCAATTAGGCCAACTATCTCCCGTGGTCCGCTTAATAAAATCGCCAGTGCATAATGCAAATCTGATCACTATCTTTCTGATTGAAATACAGTAATTTAATAATTAACACTTTATCGCGAAACCCGAAGACAGAGTCGAGGAGGCCCCTTACGGAGCGAAGCGAATCCTACGAGGATGGCCAGCTGCAGCCACGAAGCCATGTCAGGAACCGTCAGAAACCCACCGGGAAGTGGCGCAACCATGCGTCCGGCCTGCGGGCTATTTCGCTGGCGCCGGCTAGCACTAGCACTCGGCCTCTCGGGCCTAAACAGTCTTTTTCTTTTTTTTTTGTCACTTTACGAGAAAATGACGAGTTTCGTCGGATACACTCTCAAAAATAAGTGCTTGAGTCAAGCATAATTAGGGGCAGGAAGTTTCTGCAAGTCGCAAAATCGCAAGATTTTCTAGAATTCATCGTGCGATTCCCAAATTTTTTATAGCCTCCACACACACCCCTGATCTGAAATCCGACTCGCAAGAAGACGCAAAATCTGGCTTCGTTAGCGACAAGATCGCGCAATCACAACAGAAGTCAGCTCTGTCAACTTACTATAACATACTCGAAAATGAAATAGAACGCACTGTGGACCAAATGTACACAAAGAGTACACAACTGTACAGCAAATATTTTTAACTGTACATACTTCGCATTGAGTGAACAGCGATTCAAATTGTTGCGACACTATGTTAACGTCCCTATAGCAAAGCGTTCTAGAGACTGTACAAATCGAAATTTCTCATCTACACACACTGTACAAAACTGTACAATCAAAACTATCAAAAGTACACAATTCTTCATATCGTTTTTGACATGTTCAAAGTGTTTAACCCGTTAGTGTGATACCAACTTGACGTCCCTACAGCAAAGCGTTCTAGAAACTGTACAAATCGAAATTTCTCATCTACACGAACTGTACAGAACTGTGCAATCAAAACTATCAACTGTACACGATTCTCTATATAATTTTTGACCTGTTCAAAGTGTTAAATGCGTTGGTGTTACACCAACCTGACGTCCCTTTAGCAAAGCGGTCTCGAACCTGTACAAATCGAAATATCTCATCTACACAAACTTTACTGAACTGCACAATCAAAACTAACAAGTGTACACGATTCTTTACATCGTTTTTGACCTGTTCGAAGTGTTTAACGCGTTAGTGTGATACTGTTAAGGAGTGCGAGGAGCAGGACAGAAGTACGTGCGACTAGCTCGAAGGGAAGGACCGGACTGGTTTTATTGGGAACCGTTGTCAGGGGCAACAATACAACGACCCGACGGTGCCAACCTTGGCGCGAGCCACTTCCCAACACTTTCCCCCCGCTTATGAAAATGTTACAAGACACCGGGATCTGGCCCAAGAGTAAACGCGACATTAGAACGGAAACAGTAAACACAGGACACAACACATGAAGATAGAAACGCGACATTGAAACGGAAACACTTTAAGAAACTACAGGCGGCTCTCCGCCAAAATCAAGTCCCGAGGGACAACCGGAGTGAGTCTGTCCGCGTGAACCACTCGGGGACGCGACCGCGGCTTGTTCGCGCACTTGATCCGGAGCGTCACTTCGGAGAGGACGTCCAGAACCACATAGGGGCCTGTCCACCAAGAACAAAGCTTGGTCGTGGTCCCCACTTTCCGGCGCGGGTTAAAGAACCACACGTGCTCCCCCTTCTGGAACACGGGGCGCTTGGTCCGGAGATCGTAGCGCTCCTTCATGCGCCAGGAGGCGACGTTGGCCCGCTCCCGGACCGAGTGGTGAAGGTCCTGCAGCCGGCGGAACAGCCAGCCGGGGTACTCAGACCGGCATGTCCGCGGCAGGACGGGGGCCTCCTGGAAGGGGACGGGGCCGCGCGCCATCACCGGGGGCAGGTTCAGGTCCCGCCCGAACAGCATCATCGCGGGGGACACGCCGGTGGTGGCATGGGGCGCCACTCGCAGACTCATCATGATGAGGGGAACCTGTAAGTCCCAAGTACGATGGTTAGCCGACGCGAAGATGGAGACCTGCTGCACCACGGTGCGGATCAAACGCTCCACGGCGCCATCCGACTGGGGATGCAGCGGCGTGGCCCGTGTCTTGCGCACGCCCATCAGGTCCATGACTGCCTTGAAAACCTTGGCCTCGAAGGTACTGCCTTGGTCAGAGTGCAGCTCGGCCGGACAACCAAATCGGGAGAAGACGTTGTCCACTAACGCCCTGGCGACCTCCTCCGTCTTGGAGCTTCGCACCGGGATGGCCTCCGGCCATCGCGTGAAGTAATCAATTACTACCAAGAGGTACCGGTTACCGCGGGGTGTGGCGGTGAAAGGTCCCGCTAAATCAACCGCCACCCGCTCCCAAGGGACCCCGACATTGTGCAGCTGGAGGGGCGCACGAGGACGCACAGCAGGGCCTTTCTTTGCGCGACACAGCCGGCAGGACATAACGTAGAGCTTGACCTCCTGGCAGAGGCCAACCCAGTAGTATCCGGCGCGGATCTTCGCCACCGTCTTGTTGTGGCCCAAGTGGCCACCGGACCCAGGCCGGTCGTGGAACTGCTCGAGGATCCGGGGAACGTAGGCGCGGGGAAGGACGACCTGCATGGTCACGCGCCGCCCGTCGCTGTCCTCGAAACGGCGGCAGAGGAGTCCGTCGACGAGCCGCAACGCGTCCCACTGCAAGAAGAGCCCCTTAGCTTTGCTACTGCTGCTAGACAAGCTGTCCCTACTCGGCGGCCGTCCTCTTTGCAAGGCGCGCAGGATCGGGGCGATGTCCGGGTCGTCCTCTTGGGCGCTCTTCAGGTCGGCAGGGGTAGGCGCCGACAAGTCCTCCACTCTCACCCGGTTGACGGCCACCTGCTCGGAGCGCGCGCAATGGCGGCATTCCAAATCGCAGGGCCTGCGGGACAGCGCGTCGGCGTTGGCATGATGCTTGCCGGGCCTGTGGATAACAGAGAAGTCGTAAGCTTCCAGGCGCTCGATCCACCGAGCCAGCTGCCCTTCGACGGAGTCCCGGAGTGTCCGGATCCACTTCAACGCGGCGTGGTCCGTCCTCACTACGAACGGCCGCCCGGTGAGATAGGAGTGGAAGTGCCGGAGGCCACAGATGATAGCGTACAGCTCCTTCCGGGTAACGCAGTAGTTGCGCTTGGCCTTGTCCAAGGTCTCACTGTGAAATGCAATCAGCCTCTCTTCCCCCTGCTGCACCTGCGAAAGTACCATACCGACGTGAAAGTTGGAGGCATCACAGTCGAGCACAAACGGGCCACCTTTCGGATCAGGGAAACCGAGGACGGGCGGGGACGTCAGGGCCACACGGAGGGCAGTGAAGGCACCGTCAGCAGCCGGCGACCACACAAAATCGACGGCCTTCTGCAGGAGCTCGTTCAGAGGGGCTGCCATCTTCGCAAAATCTTTCACGAAACGCGCATAGTATTGGGCCAGTCCCAAGAAACTGCGCAGCTCGGACTTGTTGGTGGGCACTGGCCAGGTGCGCACCTTCTCCGTCTTTGCCGGGTCAGTTGTGATGCCCTCGGGCGTGATGACATGGCCCAAGTACTCAAGCCTGCGCTGGAACAGGGAACACTTCTTGGGGTTTAGCAAGAAATTCGCTGCGCGAATCCGATTAAAGACCACGCGCAAGCGACTCAGCGCTAAGGCGAAGGAGTCCACCGGGACCACGACGTCGTCCAGGTACACCCTCGCCATGTCGTGGGGGACGAGCTGGTCCATGAGCCGCTGGAAAGTGGCGGGAGCATTGCAGAGGCCGAACGGCATGCGAACGAACTCATACAAACCATGCCCCGGGAGGCAGAATGCCGTCTTGGCACAGGCCTCCGGCGCCAAGGGAATGTTCCAGTACCCCCAGCGGAGGTCCAGCGACGAGAACCAGGAAGACCCGCGCAGCGAGTCCAAGGTGTCGTCGATGCGGGGCAGCGGGTACGCGTCTTTGCGGGTGATGGAGTTGAGTAGGCGGAAATCGATGGCGAAACGAGGGTTACCGTCCTTCTTGGTCACCAGGACGACGGGGGAGGCCCACGGAGACTGCGACGGCCGGATCACCTTGTGCTCCAGCATCTCACGGACACACTTGTCAGCCTGCTCCTGCTTGTGAAAGTCTAGTCGGCGAGGCGCCTGCTTAATGGGAGCAGACTTGCCCGTGTCGATGTCGTGCTGCACCACGGTGCAGTGACCAATCTCACCATCACAGGAGAAGATGTCCCGGTAGGCCCTCAGGAGGTCGCCCACCTGAAGCTTCTCGTCAGCAGACAGGTCCTGGGAGCAGCGCGAGAGAAGCTCGACCAGGGCCTCAGGGAGTGGGACGTCCGGGGAGTTCGGGCCGGGGCCGGCCGGGCGTGGAGGCTGCGGCTGCAGACTGGAGGCCATGACGGTCTCGGTGGCGGTGAGGCGCCCGACACACACCTTGCCTCGCAGCGTGAGGGCGCGGCGCGTAGTGTTGCGGATGCACACACAGAGATGCTGCCCACCTTCGGCTGCAACAAGTCCTGGCGAGACAAAAAGACCGCTGCGCAGGCGCGCAGGGCGCACTTCCGCCCGGACGGGCACTACCACGGCGTCGTCTTCAACCGTCCTGGGCACGGACTGCTGGAGTCCATGCCCCTCCCGAAGCGAATGGGTGGCCAGCCCACCCGCAACGGGGACGGTGGGGACTGCCTCGGCACAGGGCTCGGCACGGGATCCCCCGGTGTCGTCACACTCAGACCCGCCCAATGATGCCACCTCACCGAGGGGGTTTTCACTCTCGAAAATGGTGTCCCGAGTACTCCCTATTACACACATTACGCCAATTACGCTAACATTACGGCAATTACCTCAAATACTCAAATATTACATCTATTACGGGGCTATTACGGCTATTACGGCTATTACGGGGCTATTGCGGGGCTATTACGGCTTTTAAAGTTATTACATCTATAACGAAGCCATTACGGAAATTACGGTGGTATTACAGGCATTACGTCGTTATTCCGGCCATTACATTACTACATTACTGTTCGAAATCTCCCGCCTTCTGAAGGTAACTGTGGATTTCTCATACTCGATATTCGGCTGGGGCTTCGAGCTTCGAGCTTCGAGTTCGAGCGACTGCGCTGCGGCCCGACGATTGGATGCGATGTGATGCTATGCTATATTGAAAGAACTTCGGAATTTTTTTGAAGTTTTAACTTGGTTTTTAAGATTTGGGAAAACATTCAGTGGGTATAACCTATTTTAATATATCAATTGATGGGCTTGTCATGGTGAGTTAACCCATGTGAAGTATGTTTTTGCATTAGCACATGCGACTGCTTTGGAGAACTTAACCTGGTGCTTGTATTGTCTTTACAGACTTGAGGTTGTGTGACAACTATTTTTCCATTGATTGGATTGTTGTATGATTGTGGTTTGCACTGTGGTGAGTTTGAATAGACTAATTATTTTTTACTATGAAGTGTACTTGTCTGGAGTGGTCTACCTGGCATTAGTTTTTTTACCACAGATTGTGCTGTTACTGAACCTGAGATCGAGGAGTATTTACTTGAACCAGCTGTATATTTTCCACCCTGCGGTGAGTGATTATTGGCAAAGGGGGAAGAAATGAGATGGTCCATCCGGTGTCTGATTGTTGTGTGTTTATTTTGTTGCAGGGCTCAAAATTAGATCAACTGACAACATGGTTTTCATTTTTATTGAGTCCATTGTATTTACTACCAAGTTCCTGATTTGACATTGTGTATTCTGGTGCCATAAGTGAGGGAGAGTTGGTCAGTTGATTTTGTGCTGTCATGTACGTATTCGGTGTCTGTGATAGTGATGTGATTTGAGGATGCCAGTTGTTTGTAGTAATTTCTGCGTGATAGGCAACTTGGGAGTCGAAGGAAGGGAAGCACAAACCTTTGAATTTGAATCTTGTGTAGAAGTCATGATTTAGCTTGGGCTTGTCCCATGTTAAGTTTTAGTATATTTTGTTGAGTTGTGTTCCATTTATTGGAGGCACTATAACTATCTGTATTGTGCCTATGTTATTAAATGTTATAAGTATTAAATTGTACAACTAGTAGCCTTTCTTATGGTGGTAACATTGTGACCTGGCGCCCAGTTCTTGGAGTGATCGTAAAGCAAAGAGAAACCACTCCAATCTACCAGGTAGCACTTAACTCTTTTAGTACCTCTTGGAATTTGGAAGCTACAAACTGTAATGTTCGTTCTTGTTCAGTATGGATCCAAAGGAATCATTTTAACTCGTGAATTACTTCTGGTATAAAATATTTGGCTCTATAGAAAAGTTGTTGCTATTCAACTGAAAAGCATTACTGTTATTAGGACTGCTTTGAAAAATCTTGGGGTTTTGAAGCAACATAACATCAGCCTCAATGGCTGTTATGCCTCCAAACTTGAGTACCATTACACTCATTACAATTCAAGCACTTTAATATTTATTTTGATTATAAGAGTGGTACAAAGAGTATTAATTATGTTTAATAAGTTGTGCACATTTGACATGCAGTCTTTGCTCAGATATGTGTACAACATCAAAGTAAAGGTGGAGACCAGCAGAACTACCTTCTTTGCACACTTGAGTTAAATATATTGTTGTTTTGGAATTCTTAATGTTTTCTTTCTTGTTTTTTTTTTTTTTCAATCAAATAGGCAAAAAGTCTTTGTTATAATTTTTAATTTTGTCTACCTTACAGAGTAAAATCTTTGGAGGGAAATCTCAGTCTTTCCTTTTCAGTCATCTCTACCCATAAAATTTTCAGTCTGATATTTTATAGAGAAACCTACCAGTATGAATCACATGTCATCAAAGCCAGTCAGTTATTTTAGCATATCAGTACCAGCTAATGCATAGGACAATCCATGCAGAGCTGTACAACAAAATAAATGCCAATAAATATTAAAATAAATACATAAAAATATAATTTCAAAATATAACAAAGAGTGACATCAGCTGCAAAGCATAAATATATCTCTTCTGAAATTGCATCCAGACCTAACGAACCACATTCATCGTGCTGCCACTAATAAAAAAAACATAAGCTCCCTCAAAAGTAAGATAAATAAATGGCATCATAAACGCAAAAGATTCTTAAATGCACAGCAACTAGGAATAATGACAAAATTTTCTTTGTCACAACCAACTTTAGGAATGACACATTAAGAAACATAGGAACATAAATATAAGTATACAAAATAGAGAATATGTTTGATAGCAACATCCTTTGATAACATGAACCAAACAATTGTTATTTCTTAACGGATCACATTCACTTTGCATGCCACTTAAACCTTGCGCTCCCTCAAAGGCAACATACATAAATGGCATTCTGAAGATAGAAAATTCTAAAACACAAAACAACTAAGAATACTGACAAACTTTCTTTGTCACAACCAATTTTAGGAATTACAAATTAAAAAACACAGGAACATAAGGATTAGTAAACCAAACAGTAAATTTGTTTGATAGCAACATCATTTGAAGACAAATGAACCAAACAACTATTATTTCTTAACGAATCACATGTAACATACATACATACAGGGCATCATGAACAAAAAAGTTATTTACCACTATAACTAAAAATACTGACAAGATTATCCTTTTCACAACCAATTTCAATGAATTATCTATTAAGAAATTATGTTAGTCTACAAAACAATAAATATGTTTGATGGCAACATCATTTTATGACACATGGAGACTACATCTGATTTTTGAACTTTAAAATGTCTCTTACACTGCAGGACAAAGCAAGCTGGTTGCCAACCTGATGAGGGCGAGGGAGGGTGCAAATGTAGTGCTCTAAACTGTAATGACCATGTTGGTCCATGCTGGTAGAATACAGAGTTCTGCTGCTGCCTTTGTAAGAAAACCATGAGCACAGGCAGCCTACACCTCTTGCATTCTCTGCTGGAGCTTTACTTGGGGCAGAAAGCAGCGAATACTCTTGGTCCTTCAGTGTAGTCCCAGTGAGATACCTAAAAGACAATATTCTGCCCACAGCAGCTCCACCATTTTCAGACACAAATGCACACCAGTCTCCCACATAAATACTCTCCTCAAGAGTAGGTGTAGTAAGTAAAGTCTTCTTTTGTCGGCTTTGCACTACTCTCTCCTTTACACGAAGCAGTCTGTCTGAACTAATTTTTGTGTCCCCAGTGCTTAACAACCAGCACAAGGTTGTTTTCTTGATAATAGCTGGTTTTCCAAAACCATCACTTACAAGAACAAATGGGCTGGTCTCAGTGAGTGGAACATCTGAAAACTGTTTCACACCCAGGCTTCCAGAAGAAACAATTAAAAGGTCCTCAGCAATATCATCAGTTTCAGACTCTCTGTCATCTTCATTATCGGATGCATCACCTTCTTCACCATCCTGCCTCACATCAATGACACCACTGTCGATGTCAACCTCTTCAGGAATGTCGAAATCAAACTCTTCAGTACCAAACTTTGGTTTGATGCGGCAGACTGGGACAAAGGATGCCGGAACACGAGAAGAAATTAGATTGAATTTTTTTGATAGATCCAGAGCTTCTTGAAGTGCAGCCATGACACAATTTTGAATCTCATAATTCTCAGGCAGACTTGTAGGAATGTGGGCTACAGCATCAGTTTTCATGACTGCTTTCTTTTGTCTTGGGAAATCAATTACTTTCTCAAGATTTACATAAGTTGAGGACAAAGTATCCATTCGCCTAAAATGGTTCTGAAGCTCAAGCATAGAGAACGATACTACACCGCAGTGTGAACCAGCACTGGATCTTAATTTCCTGAAAGTCCTTTCACAGTCCTGGCTGTCCATCTTCCAGGGGAGAAAAAGATGATGCAATTCTGCTTCTCTTAATTTAATTATGACTTGAATTAAAGAATGGGCATTAACTTCAATGCAAGCATAACAGTTGGCACTTATAAAATTACTTTGAATTGAGTAGCCATCTTGTTCGTCAATCCATGCCCTCCACATGCGGAGAATGAACAGCCACTTCCACAGCATGTGTATCCTCTGAAGAGGCTCCAGATCTAGTCGGATAAACGACTCTACTACTTCCCGCATCATGTCTAAGTACAATGATGTAGCTTCACTCTTTGGAACCTTTTCTCTGAGTAGTGAAGACACTTTTGGATCAGACATCTTCTGTACTGCCCTATAATTCATCTTATCTTTGGGATTAACGTCTGTCTCATTCAGTTCATGCTGATCTTTACTAATGGTCTTGATCAGCTCAACAATATGCCCTTTGTTAACCAAATGATGCTTACCAAAGGGGAGTACTACTGATGGCTTCAGCAGACAGGTTTTTAACTTGGTCCCAATGTGTATGTGGTCTTGAACATACACTTCATTGACATTTTCCTTTGCACTGAACCATTTCCAATTAGATGGCGTAGATAGTGTTATAGTTTTGGACACCATAGTGGAAAGACATCTAGAGTCCCCATCTGCAGAATGACCAAGCACCATAATATCTGAGAGAAAAAAAAAAAAAAAAGAAATTGGTGTACAATCTAAAATGACACAAAATCAATTTCTATAAATGTTTAGTACAAGTGTCTGATCAATTTTGATATAAGTGACTGGACTTACAGAAACAAAAAAAATTAGTTGCAGTACATGTATGTGATAATAAAATCAGTACAGTACCTTTGTCTTTCAGAATATCCCTCGATAGTGCCATTCTGTGACGCACATCATTTGCATCAAATTTATTGTCTGTTCCAAACATTTGCAGACAAAATGGTGCAACTCCTGTTTTAAGAGGCACCGCCATTATACAGTACACTATGGAGCTCTTGGAGTATTTTTCAAAGTATTCTGAAATCTTTTGAGCTGACGTTGCTTCAAAAAAGCCAACCTTTGGCATTCCACTGGTGTTCAGTGGCAAAGTTAATCCAACCACCTGGTTCTTGCCAGAAAAGTATTGAATGCGAGCAGCAATTTGGGATCCATCTTCACACAGATGCACTATCAGAGGGCAGTCATTCTTTATAAGATACTCTTTAAGCTGCTGATCTCTGAATTCCCCTTCAATAAAAGGTTGATTTGAGTAAATCATTCTTCTCATAGTAGCAACTGCAGGGAGTGGAGAATTATTCTTATGGCTGAAGATTTCATACAAAGATAATCCTCCAAGCGAGAAAATTAAGAAACCCAACTCCTTGAATACATTATCATAACGTCTTCCTCCTGGCTTCTTCCCAGCATTTGACAATGCACACTGCAACAGCAAGTCTACTATTTTATACTCGGTTCTTAAATTATTGATGGAAGTTACCTTAGACATTGCACCATGTAATCTTTTCTTAAGTTCTTCATTTTCTTTCAAAATCAACTCCAATTTATTCATAATAGGGAAGAACTGTGTTATTCTACAACAACCTTCAGAGGCATCTTCCAGTCTCTTCCTTGTTTTGTTAAGTCTCACCTGGCTGAAACTTACAGTTTTGAGGAGAAGAAAGCTACCAGGCTCAGAATCCTCTCCTTCCTCTAAAAATTTTTATTTGCATTTTCTTCCCCCTCAGGATTATTAGTTACAGATAAATTATTGTCCTCATCATCTGATTGGAAAAGTTCAGGCTCAGCAGACTTCCTCTTAACAGCTGACTTCTTCTGGGGTGGTGTGGTAGAAGCACTGCCACCTCTAGGCACAAAACTATTAGAGGCAGTTGGTCTAGAGGATGTAAATCCAGGAATGTCGTTCAGAGTTTGAGTCTTTTTCTTGGCTACCTTCACATGCGTATGGCAGTGGCTGTAAAAGTTAGATGTATTCCATCTGCAACAAAAGGGTGCATACTGTCAAAATATAACTTCACTGAAGACTAATTAGGAAATATTTAATGATAAATACACACCTTTTGTGGTTTCGGGTGATCTTAATTTCTTTTTGGCAGACAGGGCAGGGCACTTTGGCAAGATAAGAGCCAAACCCATCTTCAACCACCATGGGATTCAAGTCATATTTCCCTTCATATTTCTCTTCTAAGTAGGTATTGACACTGGTCTTCAAAGTTGTTTGTAGATCGACAACATTAGTGGCTGTAGTCTTTTTCTGCGCAAGTGAGGTTCCTAGTGTCTGTAATCTTGAAGGCGGATTCTTATCAGAAGCACCAGTACTGGGAGCGTCTGAACTGTCACCCGCTGCTGTTGAAGACTCCATGTTAGCATTTGAAGTTGCACTGTGGTTCGATTGACTTCGTAAAATTAGTCTCCTGGCAATTTTGGGAATGTTATCTAAGGCTTTCACATGTCCAGCTAAAAACTCAAATTTTTCTGGCTTGTTTTTAAAAATGCCATAATACACCTCAAGATCTTCTTTGGAGTCCAGCAGGTCTGGGAGAACCGTCCGCATATACTCTTTTAAAGCAGACCTGTCATCATGATCTAGCTTTGATAACATGGCAAGATTGTCCAATTTGTTGTCTTCTATCATTCTTCTCAGCGCTAGGTCAACATGATGGCCTTCTGCTTCAAACGCTGCCCATAGGGACGGACCACTGATCTGTAAGAGGGATAAATTAAATGAGAGCAATGCAAAAACTATTCTTAAAACCAAAACCAAGTCCGAGCCTTACTTGGCTGTTCATTGTCCAGGGTGAGAAGCTGGGCACCAACACAAAAACACAACCAAACCTACATAAAAAAGAAAAAATCGTGTCACCAAATAGAACATAAATATCGGCAACGTTAATAAATCGGCTGCCAATGACTACATAACATGAAGTAATTTTATGACGAAATAAGTATGAACGTTTGTTGGAGGTTAGGGAAGCTATCACTCCTCTTAGTTTGTTCGGAAACATTACAAGCAAAAACAAGTTAGTGGGTATGAATCGTATGAGCCAATGGTTCACACCAAATCATAACTTAACAATACCGAACGACATAATTGCGAAATTTACCTGAAAACAATAAGTTGGCTTGGCTTCGCTTCGTCGCACTCGCCGGCTACGTTGCCCTCGCTCCCGGGTGCCCCTTCCCTCTTCCTTCAACTCGGATTGGCTGGCCGCGAAGCGCGCTCCCCCTCCCCCTCCAAACAAGAGGGAAGGCCACATGCACACTTCTACGCGATTCTCATTCTCCCCCTCTGTTGTGGAGAGCGGGTAGGAAATCGAAGGCACGTCCAAAATCGTTGTACACCAGCTTGAGTTGTAAAAATCATGCAAAGAGGAGTAACTAGTCTGTATACAAATTGGAGTATTTTCTCCCCATTACGTCCCCATTACGCACATTACGTTACCATTACGCCTATTACGCCGCTATTACGCACATTACGCCGCTATTACGCACATTACAGGGTTATTACGCGGTGGGTGTTCCGTCCAATACCTGAGTGGAAACCCCCTCGCACCTCACCCAACAGCTCGGAGAACAGTCCACCACCGCTCACAGCGGCGGTCACACTGCTCCCACGGTGGATGTCAACATTCACCGCGTCCGCCGCCGTCCACAGGTCACACCGCCGAATCTCCACCCTGACGAACTCCGCGGCCCCAGGCGCGATGGTCGTACTGCCGACGGACTCTATCCGGGCGGAGGGGTGGGCAGGGCTCGTGGCTGCCGTGGTGACGCGCGTCATGCTGACCCGCGCGCCGGAGTCCTTCAGCACCAGAACGTCGTTGTCGATGTCGATGTTCTTGACGTAAGCGGCAATGAAATCACCTCCAAGCAGACAATCATTGGTAGTGACGCCCTCGTACACACAGATGGGGACGGATGTGCCTTGCAAGGTGAAGGTCACAACGCGTGGGCCGTACAGGGTGGACAGGGGCGCATCGGCCGCGGCCGTTTCCATGGCTAAGTCCTCAGAGGCGGGGAGGTCGCCAGGCAGAAGACCTCGCCGCAAGATAGAGAGACAAGCTCCCTGGTCCACTAGGAACCGGCATGGCGTACCTGAGACATGTCCGTCAATGTGCCACAGCACACGGGGCAGCGGAGCTGGAGGGCACGGCGCTGCTGATCCGGACGCGCAGGGGTCCACTCGGGCACTGCTTGTAGGAGCCGCCGACCTGCCCGTGGTGGCCGCGGCTAGCGCCCGTTTCCCGAGCCTCCATTGTTGCGTGGAGACTGCTGGCGGTCATCGCGGCGGTCGGCTTGTTGTCCGCCACGCCGGCGGCTGGCACCGTCGTCACGCCGGCGGTCTCGGCTGGACGACCGATCACGGCGGCTCTGGCGGCTGCCCTGCTCCGGGCAGTCGCTCCTGTAATGCCCGTACTTCCAGCAGCCATAGCACTTTACCCGGGAGAGGTCGCGGTCGCCGCCGTTCCGGCGCGGTGACCGGGATCGGGCACGGCGGTCGCCGCCGCCCCGCTGCTGGCGGAGGATGGCACCGCGAAGAGCGTCGAGGGCCGCCAGGACTTCATCCCCACCGCCCCCGCGTTGCTGGGACACCGGGGCCGCCCGGTTGACCTCGACTGCCACCGCCGCCGACGTCGAGGGCTCGGCAGCATCCGCAGCAGAAACTTGCGCGACACGGGCGCGCTTCGCCGCAGGCGGGTCCATGGCGTCCACGGCCTGGACGGTCACGGCCGCGATGAGGGCGTCGTTGACAGTGGCGGGCTGGCGGAGGCGCACCTCCCGCTGCAGGGCGGGGTCACCCAGGCCGCCGATGAAGGTGTTGCGGGCCATGGTTTGCACGGCCTCCTCGTTCCAGGTCGGGTAGGCCACCCTGGCCAAGCGCGTCACCTCCGTCGCGAAGTCGCGGAGAGACTCCCCGCTGCGCCGGACACGCTGCTGCAACTCGGCCTCGGCCACAGCTGTCCGCTGACCTACCCCGAAGTGCTCCGACAGGCGCGCCCGCAGCAGCACGTAGCTCTCGTAGGACCCGCGGGGCAGCGTGAGGACGACGTCCGCCGCGGGGCCGTGCAGGGCGGTGAGGAGGCGCTGCCCGCACTCGTCGGCCGACCAGCCGTTGTTGGCGGCGGCCCGGGTGAACTGGGCCTCGAAGACCTCCCAGGAGCTGGAGCCGTTGTACTGGGGAACGGGGGCGCGGTCTCGGCGGCCGGCCTGGTCGGAGAGCCTCTCCATGATCTGGCTCTGCCGCTCCTGCAGCGTCGCCGACGCCGTCACCCAGCGCGCCAGGACGTCGTTGAGGGGATGCGGCTCCGGACGCGGGGTCTCCTCCCTCTCCCGCCGAGCACGGTCACGGTCACGGGGCATCGTTACCACTTCTGACACCAAGTGTTAAGGAGTGCGAGGAGCAGGACAGAAGTACGTGCGACTAGCTCGAAGGGAAGGACCGGACTGGTTTTATTGGGAACCGTTGTCAGGGGCAACAATACAACGACCCGACGGTGCCAACCTTGGCGCGAGCCACTTCCCAACAATACTACCTCTACGCCCCTCTAGCAAAGCGTCCTGAAAACTGTATAAATTGAAATTTCTCATCTACACTTACTGTTCAGAACTGTACAATCAACACTTACCATTGTTCATCCTTCTTTATATTGAATTTCACGCATTCAAAGTGGTTAACGCGTCAGTGTGTACACACTGGTGATGGAAACTGTCCTTGTAACTGCACAAGTAGCATTTTTTTGTGACCGATTTGCGAACTTCTCTAAATTAACCTAACTTCTTAATTTAATTCAAAAAGATTATCAACATTATATGTGCATTATACGTGTTTTGTTTCTGATTTCTTGTGTCCAGTTTTGGTGCGATATTAGGTGACCTTTTTTTAACTTCGTGGGCCTTGAATATTCCGGAACGATAGACGTACGCTCGTTTTTTCCAAAGTTCTGTATTTCAATATCTACTTTTAATTAGTAAGAACAGGTACTGAGTAAATATATAAAATATCCAGGAACACTTAGTAAAAACACGGTACCATAAGAATTAAATTTTTTAAAAAATGACAGCACTTGACAACACGTTATAAAACAAAACTACAGGAAACAAATCCGTTAGAACACATACTCAGTCATTATATACAATATTCAGAAACACTTATAGTAAATCACATTGCCATTGGAATTAACTTTCTAAAAACTAAATGCACCTGACAACACGTACAGGCAGAACACATACTTTGTAAATACATGAAGTATTAAGGCACTTGTAGTAAACATATTTTTTAAAAATTCAAGAAAAATAAGTTTTAAAAATAAAAGATAAGTCTTGTATAAGTAAATTGTAGTTTTTCTTAGAATCACAGTAAATCAATACTGGTCATATCTTTAAATAGTGAAACAAACGGCATGTGAAATAACGACCTCCGAAGATGTACACCTGGTTACCTTGTTTGCGAGGTCATCATAAACCTCCCACGTACCGAGGCGGTGACAGTACGCCTTGCAGTGGCCAATGGCACCCCGCTGGGTGGATACCGGCCTCTGAAAAGCGACTACACCGCGCAGGTGGTAGTCTATGCTGCTAAAGTGTAGTCTCTTCGGTAGGTCTCCCAGCCGCAGAGTGCATTCAGCCAGTCTTCGTTTGTTCTCATCTTGAAGGAGCATCCAGATGCATCCACTGCTGGCTGAAGAGGTCCGGCGACGCGACCCGGAACACACAGCGTTCTTCGACCACTTCAGGTCGATGAAGGCGTGCCCCAGCTTTACGTCCTCAGCTGTCATTTTTTCCCTACAGATTCCTTCTGTATCCTGAAGTACTGTCTGCAGGCGCTGGAGAATGCAGTTCATGTTGTTGTTGGTTACCGCGACGTTGAAAGAACCGATATGTTTCTCAACCCGCCCCCGAGGGCACTTGTCTGATGTACAGATTACGGTTTCTGTCGCACTGGGGGCGTTCAAGGTGACAATATCAAGAATCTTCTCCACGTGGCATGCCACCTGAATACTTTCCACGGTAAGAAGGCGTTTGCGGGGGAAGTGGTCCTTTAGTATAAGTGCTCTTTACCGGTGTTTGATTTGCCCCAATTGTTGCCATCTGTTTTATCACTGCGGCAAGTTGCCATTCATTGTTGCCTTTCACAATTGCTTGGAATTCTTCACTATCGCAGAAGGCAGAGGTGTACACCTGGACAACGGAATCAAACAGACAGGTATTTGTGAGGACAAAGGACTCCTTTTTAATCTTAATGGGCTTCTGGCTGTTGTCATTGCCATTCTTGGGAATTGAAATGGGAACAGTTGTCCTCTTGTCATTTAAATCTATGGAAAGCCATTCACTGTTTTTTTCCAAGTATGATTTCCTGTTTCGTTTCTTCTGTTCTGACAGACCTCGCCAATTTTCTCTGGCCTGTTGCTCCATTACGGCAAGCCGTTCCTGGTGGGTTTTCTTAGAGCATGAAATGCAGGCCACATTAAGGTCCTCACTGCTGAAGCCCTGAACTTCAACTGCGCACGCAGTGCTTGCGTGCACAGCAACGCCACAGAAAAAAACACGGAAACTCGTCGTCGGGATATTTCCCCTGGCTGCATAAGTGGCAGATAGACATGTTGATTTCTGATTTCACGACCTCAGTGGGTTCAGTGATCGGTTTTTCCTGGTCTCCTTCGTTGCCTTCAAGAGTGTCACCTGTCACGTCCCTCGGATTGTCACTGGTAGACAAAGGAGTACCGTGTTCTTCATCCTCTTCCGTAGGTCTTGGAGGGCAATCATTGGTAGCACAATCATCTTGAGATGTGTTAACTGTGGTTGACTCTGACTCTTCTTCTAGTGCGGCCGCATTGTTTAGCTTGATTTTACCAGACAACACCTTGATGTAGAACGGCAGAAACTCATCAACCCTGACTGGCAGTTGTAAGTGCCTGAATACTCTGTTCTTTGTGTCGTTGAAGTTGCCTTCAGAAGACGCAGTGGGAGCAGTTGGGCTGCCATACCCAAAGTGGGGCACCATTACTGCAGACCAAAGCGGAAGAACATCTATCAATTTTAAGATTGCCTTCGGAAGGTCGGGTAGGAATTGCTGGTTGCCCCAGTCTTCTTCCACGATGGCATTCTCAACAACATATGTAAAGATGTTTTCGCCCCACGTTGAGAAATCTTCCTTCTCCCTTCCAAAGTTGGGTGTTAATCCCTCCAATCCGTCCCAGAAGATACGATCAAGTTCTTCTCCTGCTGTTAAGTCTATTCCTTCCATGGATGAATAAACTGTTTCATCACTCTCACACCCAATAAGTCTGAGAAGCCTTTTCTTACAGGAATGGACAGAGGTGTCTTCTCCCAGAACTGGATCTTTTCCCTCATTCATTGAGTGCCAGTGAAAATATCCGTTATTATGCTACGAGCAACATCAATTTGCTGGCACTGAATCAGCTGCCCTAAGCACCGCAGGTAAAACTGACGAGTCCGCTTAACGACGCCATCTTTGTTGAGGCAGGGAAGTTACGACAGCAGCTTCATGAAGTGTGCCACATCATACCTCACGAAGCAGGGAGGAGGCACAAATACATCATTCTCAGGGCGAAGAATTTTCGCACACTCTTCAAGATAGTGCTGCAGGGAAGGCAACTTGGCAAATGCTTGGATACAGGCTACGGTCAGTGCCAACGACATATCAATGTCGCACTCCTTCGGCACTAATGCCCCGTCCCTAAGAAAGCATGAGAGCCAGTGACGTATAGTCTCAGTGTCATGCCTCTCAGATAGCATGGATGCCACTGCCATTTGCTGGCCTGTCTTAGGATCCCACCGCTTGCATCAATGCAAATCTTCGAATGAGATGTTTGCAGCACGTAATTTCGCTCCGCGTGAACATGGGATATGTTCCAAAAGGGTACGATGAATTTTTCATACGTAACGTCCTTGATGAAGCCTGAGTACAGAAGCTCGTGCTTGGCCAGTATGATGGCCATCACTGGGTCATTATGGAGGCGCAGTGCACTTAGGTACTGATATTTGGCCTGTCTGAGGGAGCGTGATGATGAGACCTGTTGGGTTGGGTTCTTGTTCTCCTGCTTCCATTTTTTCTTGAGCTGAATTGGCGCGGACGCAAGAACTAGACATCTTTTGATTTATCATCAAGTCTAAATACTCATCTCTCTTCGAACCTTTGATCTGCCGTTTTGATAAAGGGTGTTTCATCTTGTAGGAACCTGTGTATGTGCAAAGGAACAGTGCCCTCTTCCCCGGCTCGTGTTCACAGTCCATTTCTCCATGAAGATCTGAATTACAATGCTGACACACTCCTTTGAAGTTTGTGTACGGCACACCACATTCTCTTATTCTTCCTCCGGTGTATGTCAACTTACAGTCAAGTCGCACGTGCTCATGGAAGTGGTCGTCAATGATGTTGGTCCACACTTTTCTGCTAAGGCACTTGTATTGGCGGGTGACAGTTTTCCCAGTTGCTTTGACAGTTGAGTTGTACGAAGCAACTTCAGGACCCATGGTCTTCCATTCTTCGGGTGAAATTGTGATTGTGAATTTCTTAGTGTACATACTAATGTCATCGCCATCATCTTCTGGGGGGTGCTGATCTAAATCAGCGTGTTCCCTGTTCCCCTAATCTTCATCAGTCGGAGGTTCAATACAGGAATGCTCCTTTACTTTCAGTCCCAATACAGTGAGCAAATTGTATCTGTTTTGGGCTACCATATCATGCAGAGAAGCCGGTTGGATTAGCTTGCTCCTCTTCTGCATGATCTTCTCGCGTAGTCACTCCCAAACAGGTTCACTGCGTGGCACCAGCTTACCGTTCACGACTAACTGGTCCCGCAAGTCGACGAAGAATCCGTGCACATCGTCGATCGGAAAGGCATCCTTCCTCCTTGTCTTTGCAGGTTTGATCTGCTCGATTGCTGGGTCATCGACTTCAAAGTCGTCCATGTTTCAACCTAACTGAAAAATAAGTAAAAAACGTGAACAAGCGCGTTGCAAAGACAAACGATCAAATGTCATATGCATTCATAGGGCTGTGCGGTTAGGCGGTTAAGAACTGGTTATTTTCATAAACCGTGGTGCCAGATATTCTTTTCAGAATAACCGGTCAGAACAATAACCGGTTACAACCGGTTAAGGCAATAACCGGTTTCTGGATTTACCAGGTATATAATTTAGCGGATTAATGACTATGCGGGGCAGAGGGGGAGGGGGGGGGGGGCATGCGGCCGGCTGGGGCGGGCTGATTCTGACTTCGGGTGCAGGGCCGTAGCCATACTTGGGTTTCAGAGGGGGATATGTCACGCTAATTGCCTACATTCAGGCGTTTGTTATGCGGGTTGCCTACCCCGGTCACCGGTTTCGGTTTTTTAACTCCACCCCTCCCCCCGGCTAGGGCCCTGTTTGGGTGGCCAAAAGTTCAGCTTCCGCAAAGCCTAGGATTTTTTGTCACACGATCTAGAGGGTGTCCGCTTATTGTCACACGATCTAGAGTGCCTACGATTTTTTGTCACACAATCTAGCGGGTCTAGGATTTTTTTAGTGCACGATCGAGATTGCCAACGATTTGTCACAGGAACTAGAGTGTCTACGATTATTTTTTTAGAAGATTCATAGCCCTTAAGGCTCTCTTGGCCATTGGTGGCCACTCCACAGTCGATTCCGTAAAAGCTGAACTTGTGGCCACCAGGGGCGGATCTGAGAGCGGCTTGAGGGGGGGGGGGGGGGGCAATGTCACGCTTTTTGCCTACTCACAGGCGGAAAAGTTATGCTGGCTGCCTACATTTCCCTTGTACATTATACAAATCAAAAAGTTTTCTTCTATCACACGTCCTATGTTATTATTTGCCACTCTGCACATTTTAATTAAAGTTAACCGGTTAACTTGAAATAATTGTAGTTCCTATGTTACAGCGTAAAGAAGCACCCAAGAGTGTGGTACCCATCACACTATTACAATACTATGGTAACCCATCACGCTTTTTACCCCGTCCCGACACGTTTCTTTAGAAACGGCAAAAGCCGGGCTTATAGTCTTATGCCGGATGTTCGTTCGTTCGCTAGTGTGTACGCCGACTTATCGTTCACAGAAAAACTTCAAATTTGGAGGATAAACTCCTTTCCTAACGTAGAATCACGTACGGTGGCAACAATTTTCGATTTGTATCGCATTTTTGATCAATGAAAATTTGTCTGTTCTTACTGTTTGAGGTTAGGGTTGGCCGCCGCGCGCACACCATTACCATATCGCGGCGCGCTCAGGGACGGGCTCAGGTTAACGATTTAAATCGTAACAAATACATCTGCTATCGGGCACCCCTAGGGAGGCCAAACTGGCCAAGTCCCCCTGTCGAACCGAGGTTAAGTGTTTCACAAAATGGAAATTGATACTGACTCGACCGCATGTAGGACGACGTTTAGCCGGTGCTCAAGTCGCTCGAAGTTTCTGTGCCATGTATATTGTGAGCACCTAACGTCACTTCTCGGTTCGTCTTTGTGACCGCACCTGGTTGCAGACTAATGATACCCGGTGAGAGAGTTCTAAGGGGTATCCTGTACCCTTCAAAATGGAAAATAAGGCAACCCGTCGACTCATCCACCGTTTACTGCCCAAAAATGTTTGAAATGTCTAATTTCAAATTTTCCAGAATTTGGAGCATTAATTCGAATGTCTTGCTTTGTAGATATTGTGGAAGACCCTATTAGGATGCCGTTGCAGCCCTTTCTGCATTAAGCGCACTTAGTTTCATCTGAAAAATGAAAAAAAAAAAAAAAAAAAAAACGCCTAGCGCCTGGAGGGTACACAGCAGTCAGACGTGTGTGTCGAGATCCTGCCTACCCTCCAGGCGTACAACCAGGTCGAGATAATTTTTCCGATTTTCACTATCACAGGCGAGTGTGCTTCGTGCTTTCGAAAAAAATGAAGTATGGCACGGAGGAGTGGCTCGGCCAGGTCTTCGTCGAATAGCCTACACTATCCACACAGTTACAATGAGTGACCGAAATTCAAATTAACCGAAAACGCGAGAATTACAAATTACTGACATTTGTGGCAGTGTAGCGGAAGTAGGTTGCGGGGTCACTGATATTTCCATCTCAATAGGTGCAGAACGACCTGATGGACGCTCTTGTGCAGATTTACTCTTCTGCGATCATATGCAAAGGTACGAGAATGCCGCTACGGAAGCCTCGATGGCCACATCTGTCAGGGAACCCAATTCTTCAATCGTCTTGAGCACAGGGCAAACGTTGTCCGATCGCTCTCCAATTTTGCAAACGGTCACTGAGGACCAGCAGGTGTCTAAATTCGGTCGAGTCAGTGGAATTTAAATTTTTGAAACACGCTAACCGAGGTGCCGGTGGAGCGGAGCGGAACTGGCACCGAGGTTGACGGAAGGGACGGGCCAGCTTGTTTTGCAGTGCGGTGGACCATTACGCTTTCCCCACAGCACTTTAGGAAAAGCATGATACCGGACACGTGCGTTTGCACAGAACGGTCCTACATTACGGACGGCCCCTAATCCCAAAAATTACAAATCTCTAAAATATCTGCAATATCAAAATAGGGCATTTCACTACAGGCTAACCCGAACTAATGAAGGAGATGGTGACAGCTAACAGTAACTCTCAGCAGCACCACATCACATACGCGGGTACGTATTGTTGACTGCGGGCGGTTTGATGTTAGATTCCCGTATTTAGTTTTGAAGCAGTAATTATCACCCAGGTACGAAGGGAAAGTCTCGCGAGACTTAAAAAGTCCTCTGCCGGGGTATGAATAACCGTTTAAGTTACCACCTCTGTGTCTGCACGATACATAGCCTTAGACAGTGTTTGATAACAACGGTGTTGTTGACATAGACGCCCTAACATGGCGCACGTCAACTGTCAGAATCGGTCTGCTACCACCGCATACACAGCAATGCCGAATACAGTTTTTTGGCATAATGAGATTCTCCTTTGATTCCGGTTTAGATAGAGTGAAATGTCCCATTTCGTATCACGATGACGTTTTGATTGCAGGATCGAGTAAATAGGGCATTTCGGAGTAGCCCAGACTGGAAGTGGAGAAGATGGCAAGAAGAAATAAAACCTGAACGCGTACACTCGACGGGGGCGTCAGCCAAGAGCCGACTGAAGAAATAGGGTATTCCGGAGCACAGCCTGACGGAACCGAGAAGACAAGAATCACAAAAGCGGATACGGAAGTCCACGGTATGAAAAGTTACGCAGCACGTGCCGCGCCGTCAGCCACGAGCCGGCGATGTATCACGACCCTTTAATATGGTCACACTACCACAAATCAGATCACCACCGCGCAGTCTGAGGAATTGTCTCTTTGGGCCCCGCGGAATAGCTCCGCGGTGACTTGGCCTACCAAATGGTCTTGACACATCGCCAGCGAAAGCTATGATACGCAAATTTTTCAGTCGGTTCGTGGCTGACGCCCGCGGCGGATATACTTCCTGCTGCGTGATACCGCGTTCTGGATCCGGTTTTATTCATCTTGTTATCTTCTCCACTTCCGGTCTAGGCTTTTCCGAAATGCCCTATTAAAAAATCTGCGCTTTAGCAGGGGTTGGCTTTGACGCCAGCGCCAGGATAGCCAGAGACGGGCACGCAGGAAGGGTTCGAACGTCGAATTCTTTTCCCTCCCTCAAATCACTTATACCATACACCTGGCACTACAATAACCTTACCTCATAAAATGACAGCTGAAGAAGAGAGCGGCGAAACGCGGCGAGCAGCGTTGAAAGCGGCAGGTCGGCAGTGATCACGCTGCCGGAGGAGCAACAGAGACATCATTAATACTCAAGAAAAACAAAGCCAGCGCGGGATCAATAGATTAAAATATAACTCTGCTGCCAAAATCATTTACTTCGCACGGACCCAAAGAAAGAAAGAATATCCATGCCCTTAAAAGAGGGCACCAAAAGGGTGGCGCAAAGGAGGCTTCAACACTCGAAATAGGGTATTTCACTACATGCAAACCGGAACCAATGAAGAAGATGGTGGCTGACAAAACTGTGTCCGGTATACAAAAATAGCAGTGGGAGCACACCAATATTTACAAGTTACGTGCGCCATGTTAGATTAACAACTTTTTTGTATAATAAAAAAAAGACTGTTTGTGAGATTATCTGGACCGTGCGGAGACAGTGGTGACCACTACAACGCATACCTCAGCAGTGGACTTTTAATGTTTCGCGACACTTGTATTATTGTTATAATTACTTCTCGAAACTGAATATGGGAATCCAACATAGTGGACTAACGCCGGGGTGGCTCTTATTGAGCCCCGCGCCGAATGATCCCCACCTTTTCAGTATCATTCTTTTACTAATGGTAAATGATTTATAATTATTGCATGGCTTATTGTGTTGAATTTGCAGGCTTATTGAGCCCCATGCGGTGCGGATGTAGAGTCTGGAAATTGCATGCACGAGTATTTAATAAAGACACTGAAAATGCCTAAACTAGTTGATCCCCTAGTTTTTTGGAATTAAAGTTAAAAATGTGAAAAGTGTATTTTGTTAACACAAATGAATAAAATAAATAAATGAAATAAATTAAATAAATTACCAAAAAAAATGGAGTCGCTACTAACTGGGGCTGGAACGAACTGCATTTGCAAGGTCGCAACGAACTTCATTTCTGGCAAAAATGAAGTTGGCTGGCATATTTGTTGATAATTTAATTTAATTTAGATTTAATTTAATTTATTTTTATTTTATTTTTATTTTATTTTAATTATATTTTATTTTTGGAAAAGCCCTTGGCTCCGCCCACTTACCCCCACCCTCTCATAACCGACGGGGAGCGGCCTTAAATACAGTAAGGCCTCCTCCAGCACGGGGTATCGTCGGAACGCCGGCCGAGTGCGATGAGTTGCCTACCTTCCGGGCTGACAGCAGCACGCCCGGAAGCGACACAGGTAGGTGGATTAGAGAAGCGAATTCGCAACGGAATCCAACGCTCTTTTAGGCGCCGTCGTTAAGGAACTGCATAGCACAAATTGTGATTATCTTTTATTGTAAAATCATGTAGTAAGTGTTGATGCGACGACTACGACTCCATATGAACACCAAGAGGTCAGGGGTTATCGACTTGTGTATCACTCAATACCCGACCTGTGTACTTGAAATACTCGTTTTTAATACAACGTCGAAATGCGTATTACACGAAAATTTTAGGTGACTAGCCTGTAAGATGTTACAGTCTGTATTACTACATTACTCTGTCCCTGGTCTAGGCGAGTCTGTCACCCTTTGGACCAAAGGCTCGCAGTGTTTGACAACTTTGACGCCTATGACCTAGGGCGGGGCGCTACGATACGTCCCGCATACAAAATTCACACGACACGGTTTGTATGGATTAGTACACGTCAAACAATAGTAGCCGTATTAAAGGGCGACGTGAAAACTCACTGAGCACCGCTCATCTATCGGAATCCTCGACCTTGTAACTTGTTAAGTGTGCTGTGTAAGAGAGACCCAGCCTTTGAATATCTGCAGGCTGTGCCCCTTGATATAAACAGTCGAGGAATGTAAAAGGAAAAATTGTGTGCAGAGTGTGGGTTTGGGGTTTAAACACTTGCTGCACCGGAAGATTTGGATCTTCCATTAAGTATGCCCACGTACTGGCGCAAGCCCAAACCTAACAGTGCCTGTTGGGTAGGCAACCCCAACATTGCATGCACGCGTGCCGTGCGGGCTGGCCTACCCCAGCACTAGCAGGCGCCCTTGGCGCCGACGTTCACAGGAAAAGGTAGTAAGTTCGGACCAACTTAATGGACGACTACGTCCATGTATTTAGACACAGTTGGACAGGTAGCAAATGAATGAGTAACAAATGTGAAAATATTTATTCAAAATCGGTGGCATGTAGACAGCGAAGACGGTGAAAAAAATCATAATCCGTGATTTGTATTGAGGCCGTTGCCTACTGGCCACACTGCGAATGAAACAATGATGATCATCACAATTTAAACTATGATAAAGGTTTAACACTCGTTTAATATGATGATCAACACTTGTCGTGTCGGTATATTAGCACATGTTAGTGACCCTAAAAAAGTTATGATTTTGCATTGAATGATGATCATTACTCTTTCATTTACAGTGCAGCCCTAGGAGGGAGGCTCTTAACGCGCTCCAGCTAAAAAGTAGAAAGAGGAATGTCCAGGGGGGAAAACAAGCACAAACAGGCACACACAAACAGGCACAGAGCAGAAAAACAAGGTAAACAAACAAAATACATAGCATACAATACTAAGATATATAGGCGTGACATGATGGTCAAACTAGCTCGGAATAGAAAGCTACTTACTACTGGCAGACTCCTATATACATGTACGTAAGGGGGAGGGGGGGGGGGGGCTCACGCATCATCACACGCAATCGCTTGTAACGCACATCGAAGTCGCCTAAATCTACGCCTGGCGCATAAACTCGCACCGAAGAGGCCGTCCATTGGTTCGAGTAGAGCAGCCCGGCGAACCGGGGCCCCACCCCCCTGCTATCAGCATTGCCTAGCAAAGCCGCGAGGGCAGGGTACGGCAGCCAAGGAGGCATTCGGCACAGATGCAGGCGCTCGTCGCCAAATACGAATGGCAGAGGTGGGCAAGTGGCTGAGCGCAGCGCCACCTAATCCACGCACCCCTGCGGCGAACGGCGAGCACCTGCCCACTAGGGTGGGCGCCTACCACCACCGCACGCAAGTTTTCTATGTCCGTATAGCACACACCACTATGTCGACCTCCTCGCCTGTATCACACATCAAAGTCGCCTAAATCTACGCCTGGCGCATAAACTCGCACCGAAGAGGCCGTCCATTGGTTCGAGTAGAGCAGCCCGGCGAACCGGGGCCCCACCCCCCTGCTATCAGCATTGCCTAGCAAAGCCGCGAGGGCAGGGTACGGCAGCCAAGGAGGCATTCGGCACAGATGCAGGCGCTCGTCGCCAAATACGAATGGCAGAGGTGGGCAAGTGGCTGAGCGCAGCGCCACCTAATCCACGCACCCCTGCGGCGAACGGCGAGCACCTGCCCACTAGGGTGGGCGCCTACCACCACCGCACGCAAGTTTTCTATGTCCGTAGAGCACACACCACTATGTCAACCTACTCGCCTGTATCACACATCAGAATAGCAAAAACCGCAAGTTTCATGTCAGCATCGCAATAGGATTGTGGGAGGTGGAGGGGCCGGGGGGGGGGGGGGGGGCTTTCGACACCGGTCCTCTCTACCAACAACGCACCAAGTAGTCGCCGTCAGCCGAACGCGCATTCATTGGCTGAGTTAATCGCCGAAGGAGCGCGCCAGGTCACACCTGGCACCCCTCGATCTCCTGCTCCGAAGAGGTCACCCGTTGGTCGAAGCAGAGCGCCTGGGACTCTACTCCCCCGCCGTAAGCAGCACAGCAGGGAGCAAGACAATCGTAGTCTTGCCAACCAAGGAACATTCGGACACACCGGGCCTCGTCACCGCAATTGGGCAAGGGCGGACAAGCGGCCATCGCCCCTGCCGGTGATCGGCAAGCACCCAGGCAAAAGCTACGGGAACGCACGCATACATAAAATGTTGGTTTTAGAGGACGGCGGCATATGAGATCGTCATCAGCATCGCGAAACGAAGCCAAGAGGACGATTGGGGTTGACACGCACATCGCAACTTGTTCACACACTTCCTCGTTATCGTTTAGTCGTAGGAGGGGCACAGCACGTCACATACTATGGCCCCTCACCTACCCCGAAGAGGCCACCGCATGGTTAGAGCCGAGTCCCCGGGCCACTCGGCTCCCCCGCCGTGGGCATTGGTATTCAAAGCCTAGGCGGCAGGAAACAGCACGTTAGTGCTGCCAATCATGGTGACATTCGGGGACACCGGGCCTCCTGGCAGGGGTGGGCAAGTGGAGACGCCACCTTTGGCCTACAACCCTACGGTGAGCACCCAGGCAAAAGTCCACCGGAACGCAACAGAACGCACGCAAGTTCGATGTACTCGTCGAGGAAGGTGGAACGGGCACGTACCGAGGTCGCCATCGAAACGCTGATCGGACAAGCGGTATGGTGGGGGCTTAGCGTTCAAATGGGCGGGTAAACAATGGAAGCTGACAAAATCTATGAGATGGGCTAGAAGCCAAGCAACTAAGCTCCAACAAATGTGGTAAAAAGATATGGGTCAGTAAAGGAGACTGCCAATAATAAGTATTACATACATACTCGCACATTTGAATAGTAACAACACTTTGAACCGTTGTGACTTATAAAATATGAAAATGTTCTTACACATCACAGCTGTCTTCAATATACATGAGCCATGGAAGTAACGAAACCACATCTTTTTATTCTTGTTGCTGACTGACGATTGCCGCCAACACCTGCAAAACACCAGAGTATTATCTGTGTGCAGTAGGAGGAAATAGTCGAAAACCACATCTGACAAGCAATATAGATAGAACATGTTATTCTTCTTCTTTTTTTTTTTTTTTTAACTAGAGCTATCTGAAACAGAAACTAACTAGGCAAGTCCGACTTTTCCCTCCTGACAGTATGGGACATGATGAGAAGCATGTAATATACCTTCAGATGGCTTTCGAGTAGGCTTCTGTATCCTGCTGTCCTTGATGCCTAAAGCTGATCCAGCATGGGGAAGTCACCCAAGAAACGGCATCTGCACCAGTCTGCTTCGCATTTTTAATCCTCTGCTGTAAATGAAATGCATTGCTTTGATTATTTACATCACCAAACTGTAGTTTCTTCAAGAACCCACACAGCTTGACACTCACCCCAATAACCCTGAAGGGATACTAACTTCAACGAGCACTGTTGCTCCAATAGAGAGTGAACTCCATGAAAGGGATGCTGGAACCAAGGGAGGTAATGAAAGTAATAAGCAATTGGTTTTAATACATGAGAACCCTCAGATGCATGAAGCAAATTGTATATGATATTTACCTAAATTTCACAGCTTGTGCAGTCAACGTGTCAAACACCAATCTGTTAAAAACTGCTGACATACCATTATTGTTTTGCTACTGCCATGTTAACAGTCTACTAGTTTCACTACATAGCTATTAATAAAAATCCTCACTAAAATTGAAATCAAGTTCAGGCAACCAAGAGCCCACTGCATAAAGAACAAATAACTAAAATACCTGAAAAGAAAAAACCTAGCACTTGATACCTTAAAAATATAAACCACATAACACAATTGTTTCTTGTTGTAGAAGTGTCCTTGCAATCAATATTCGATGGTAGTCAATGGCAAATTCTTCCTTGACGTGCAATGACAACAGATAAATATTCCCTCCCTCATCATGGCTGATGAATATGTGATACCTAACCAAAGCAAATCACTTGAAACAATTTTTTCCACCTGCAATCACTGGAACGTCACCCATAAAGTATAAGCTGTCCTGCTAAATATGGTACAGAACCAACCTAACTACATATTAACAAAGAACAATATTTATGTTGCATACAATCATGACAACAGAACGACAACAAAATTTTCCTGACGTTTCAATCTTCTTACAAATGTACACCAAATCCTTAAGTATACAGTAAAAAATTGGAAAGCTTCAATTGGACATTATCAATCATTTGCACGTAGAGACAGACCTTCTGGAATGTCAGTGCTATCCTATCTTGTCCTGAGAGAACAATACATTCACTAAAGTCACAAATACATATAAAGTAACTCAGCTGCTTTGCTCATGTATCAAATTTTCATATTAATTACTTATAAGTTATGGTCTATAAAACACTTCCTGTAATGTATACTTCTTGCCTGGAAAAAATGAACACCACATTCTTAAGTATACAGTAAAAAGTTGCAAAGCTTCAGTTGGACATTATCAATCACTTGCACGTAGAGACAGACCTTCTGGAATGTCAGTGCTATCCTATCTTGTCCTGAGAGAACAAAACATTCACTAAAGTCACAAATACATATAAAGTAACTCAGCTGCTTTGCTCATGTATCCAATTTTCATATTAATTACTTATAAGTTATGGTCTATAAAACACTTCCTGTAATGTATACTTCTTGCCTGGAAAAAATGAACACCAAATCCTTAAGTATACAGTAAAAAGTTGCAAAGCTTCAGTTGGACATTATCAATCACTTGCACGTAGAGACAGACCTTCTGGAATGTCAGTGCTATCCTATCTTGACCTGAGAGAACAAAACATTCACTAAAGTCACAAATACATATAAAGTAACTCAGCTGCTTTGCTCATGTATCAAATTTTCATATTAATTACTTATAAGTTATGGTCTATAAAACACTTCCTGTAATGTATACTTCTTGCCTGGAAAAAATGAACACCAAATCCTTAAGTATACAGTAAAAAGTTGCAAAGCTTCAGTTGGACATTATCAATCACTTGCACGTAGAGACAGACCTTCTGGAATGTCAGTGCTATCCTATCTTGACCTGAGAGAACAAAACATTCACTAAAGTCACAAATACATATAAAGTAACTCAGCTGCTTTGCTCATGTATCAAATTTTCATATTAATTACTTATAAGTTATGGTCTATAAAACACTTCCTGTAATGTATACTTCTTGCCTGGAAAAAATGAACACCAAATCCTTAAGTATACAGTAAAAAGTTGCAAAGCTTCAGTTGGACATTATCAATCACTTGCACGTAGAGACAGACCTTCTGGAATGTCAGTGCTATCCTATCTTGACCTGAGAGAACAAAACATTCACTAAAGTCACAAATACATATAAGTAACTCAGCTGCTTTGCTCATGTATCCAATTTTCATATTAATTACTTATAAGTTATGGTCTATAAAACACTTCCTGTAATGTATACTTCTTGCCTGGAAAAAATGAACACCAAATCCTTAAGTATACAGTAAAAAGTTGCAAAGCTTCAGTTGGACATTATCAATCACTTGCACGTAGAGACAGACCTTCTGGAATGTCAGTGCTATCCTATCTTGTCCTGAGAGAACAAAACATTCACTAAAGTCACAAATACATATAAAGTAACTCAGCTGCTTTGCTCATGTATCCAATTTTCATATTAATTACTTATAAGTTATGGTCTATAAAACACTTCCTGTAATGTATACTTCTTGCCTGGAAAAAATGAACACCACATTCTTAAGTATACAGTAAAAAGTTGCAAAGCTTCAATTGGGTGTTATCAGTTATAGATTGCTAATAGATACGATGTTTGGGGTGCAAAGTCTTCCATGTGACACCTATTTTACGGCCAAGCCTATCCACAAAGAGTTCTGAAAAGTTCAGTAGTTTTCTAAATGACATCTGTGAGGTACTCTTATACCAATTGAAGTGGACTTCGAAGCATTCTACTTAAACAACATCATAGGATGGCCAGCATGTGTCTGACCGAGTAACACCTTCATGACAGCAGCAGAGCTGCACAGAAACTGCTTACACATAATTATCTTAACTACATAACAAATCTGAGTGTGGCTGCCAATTACATAATGCCTAATCAAAAAATAACTAAAATCCTGGTACCTAACAACCAACTGTACATTGATCATACTATTTAGCTTCAAAGAAAACCTGGGAAAAAAAACTGGCGCCTTCACACACACACAACCATCTATGGGCATCAAAAAATACACAATCACGATCCAGATTTGTTTCTCTTTCGTTATGAAAGATCCGTTTGAAAAGTAACTAAAGCGGCAAGATGCACCACATTTACATATTGATATAAATACACATAAGTTCCAAAACTTAGATCAATATAGTGTGCAACAATATAAACAATATAGCAATATATCGCAGTCCAGGATATTGGTAAGAAAAATTGACAAAGATATATTCTAACACATTCTCGCATTCTTCCATCACTGATGCTGGTCTTGCAGTTACGAACTAAAAATAAATTCATGTCCACATATCCAACACACTGCACGTTGTCGAACAGAAGCCTCACAGATCAAGGATAATGAGCCTGTATCCAACATGTACTTTCAAATATTCAAAAAACTCTGTACCAACACCAATGGATACTGATACATATGCAAGTTCAGTAGCTTTGCTCGTAATCACATCTTCACAGTATGATGAACAGTTTTTATACTTTTGACTCGTACACTTAATAGCTATGCACCCTTTCATACACAGAAAGCTCTCCAGGACATGATTTCATTTTCCTCTAAAAAGCACTACTATCAGAGCCACACTTGCTGAACATAAGCATATAAATTACAATCACAGTCCAAAACTTTGCTCCTTGAGTCCCTCATATCTTGATTGAGAAATTTGGTTTGCAATTAAAATCATTCTGAGCACAAGCATCAAAGAATGGCCAGCAGGTGTCTGATGCTACAACACCTATATAACAACAGTCAAGCTGTCATATGCCAACTGGATTGATACAGAAATAGCCAGGCAGAAAAGAAAAATGGGAAGGAAAGAAGGGTGCTCAGATTGCGACTAGCAACACCAAATTCACAATGAAGTTAAATTCAACACAAGAAATAAGTGAAAGTCACCTGCATTCAAAACAAATTCCACTACAATGTTAATAAAAGATATCCCCTTCACAATTCTTGAGAATTATAAACTGATGCAAGTAATCTTCAAGACCATCCTAAGAAAGGTTTCCATACAGACACAGAACACTAACATACTTTCTTTCAGTTAGATTGGTGTGGTAACATCGCAAACTGCATATGACTGTGCTTGACGGCATACAATGTACCTTTTGTTTTTGACCACAAATACACTCGCAAAGCAACCTGTTCCTCTCGTTGCCATACTTAAGCATACGTGTGTGTCAATTCATTAAATAAGAAATCCCAAATAATCGAACAGTACTAGATGATATATCAACTGAATATCATATAAAGTAATACTTCGCCACTAAACAATACTGATTCATTTCAATGTGCAACTGTTAAGTAATTTACAGGATCAGATCCTTATAGCATAAATCCCACACCAAAACGGCATTCAATATAAAACATATTCAGCCGCACAAAACATTCTGAGATTACTGATCAGACCTAAGAAAAAACCCATACAGTTATTGAAAAGAAACACTACAAAGTAAGACCTACACTTCAAAACTAATCATGGCAACAGCAAAACAAAAATGAGAAGTCAGCACCTTTAAACAAGTCCAATCTCATGGGCTGCTGCAGAGAATTACTGAGGTAAAAAGCCACAGATAAAAATCAGGTACTGGCATTTACAACTGATTTAGAATAGGTCTCCTGAAAAGGAACAAAAAAAATTGTTAATCAAGGAACTCAAACGCGAGATCTTGATGTACATACATCTCTACAAACAGATAAAGTAAGAAGGGATATAAAAAACAAAACACAGCAACAAAACTCACCTTGTGAGAACACAGCATGAATCGACAGCAATCATGTGCATACGATAACTTCCCAGGAACGCAATAAAGAGTGAAGACCTGCGCAGCAAGCATCAGATAATAGATCTCCTGAAAAGGAACAAAAAAAATTGTTAATCAAGGAACTCAAAAGCGAGATCTTAATGTACATAATTCTCTACAAACAGACAAAGTAAGAAGGGATATAAAAAACAATACACAGCAATAAAAGTCACCTTGTGAGAACACAGCATGAATCGACAGCAATCATGAGCATACGATAACTTCCCAGGAACGCAATAAAGAGTGGAGACCTGAACAGCAAGCATCAGAAACGTAATCATTTGGACAAAAAATTTGTATCAAATAATCATACGAACAGGCATTTAACTTACACATCGTGTTCTAATCCCAGAAATTACCACGGAACACCTGCGGGGTGGTTCAACAATTTAGTTTCCATCACTCCAAGCTGCAACTGTAGAAAACTAATGTTAATAATACAAATCTGTATCCATAGGCCACATTCAGGCAGAGACTGGTGTCAAGCATAAGTATTTCTTCACAAAGAGGACTGCCGATAACTCACCACAACACACTAATGAGGCACCAAGCCTTCAAGATCGGGTTCCAGTTGGATCACTTCATAGGGCTTCAGCAGTTATAGCGCACATAATCTCTGAATCTCCATCAAAAGGGCCTGCACAGAAACATTACAAAAATTAACAAAGAGTTTCATTCATTTCCCATGTAATATCTGGTCCAACCCCTACAGTACTGTACAGACCAGAGTTTGGTTCCACATATTACACATTTTTGGAAACGCACAAGACATTATCTGCCATGCAAACGAATATGATTCGTCATTCAAATTTATACAAGGAGAGTGAAACAGAAGCGACAGAGATTCATTTTGATACTAAAGAAGAGGCGACTAGGCATCGACGCATACCAAGTTAAAGGTTATGTTTACGTGATGTTCAGAACTCATACGTGCCTAATAGAAATAGCCAACCACAAAATCGGAGTTAGCTAAGACGGCCACCTACGCAAATTAGAACTAATAAATCGGACAGATACAGAGTCATTCCAGATATCGGTGGGAAATGGTTGCCGCAAGTAACCGTTTTCCGCCCATTCACCTGCTCCCTGTCTACAGGAGAGATTGGCCTCACGGACAAACATAATGTCGCAAACATCCAAATTCACCGCGCGCAAGAATTGCTTCAATTTTCAGCATCACAAGACTCACTTCAATAGCTGCACAATGCACTGCATTCATTATTACAATTACAAAGCGGTTTACCGCCAAAACGACCGTTACACCTGGCCTGTGGCTGCCTGCCTGTGGATACCGGCCACCTGCTGCACTGCTGCCTGTCAATAACGACGTTGGTATGAGAAATCCTGGAAGAGGCTGCCTCCGTTTCGTACGTGATACTGCGAATTTTAAAACGGAATTGTTATTAAACAATCTTGACCCTTCCTGACGACTCCATAATATTTAACCTTCCTCACCTTCCATCACGCAGGCTTGGTAGTCATCTGACAACTTCTCTCGCATTGGCTGCGTGAGGTTGGTCACACGGTGCTGGCGGGAAGGGAAAGCCCTCCAAAGCTTCAAGGGTTTCTATAGATCGTCAATCACCATGATAATGATCAAAACATGACTGCGCTGTACTTACCAAAAAAAAATTATTAAAAAAAAATTATTATAATAAAATAGCAAGAGCAATAATGGCTACATGGTAGACACACGCATACAAGCAACCATTGAGTACAATTTTAAATTTTCTCCTCCACCCCCTCCACCCCTTCTGGATGTGCCCATGCCGCACCTTCACATTGCGATTCGATAAGGATCTTCTAAGGACCCTCTCACTCTCGCCACCTCAGTGCGGTTGCGGCATCTCGTGAGGGGTGATGGCGCACCACGCGGAGACCATGCCCGGCGAGAGGCCGAACTCGTTCGTGTACTTCTGCTCGTGTGCGGACGGGTACCTTTACCACAGGCGCAACAATCAAAATGAAGGCGGTTCGTGGTCCTACACCTGCCGAGACCGCGGGTGCCCGGGGAGGGCAGTTAGTGACGAGGATGGGGGTAATATGCGGGTGAGCACTGAGCATCGGTGCGTCCTCGACCCCCACACCGGCGCCGTCCTCAGGACCAGGAGGGCCATCTTAGAGGAGGCGTGTCGTGCGCCGATGGCGATGGTCCGCGAGGTGGTGAATCGTCGGATCACTGAGTAAGTACCTATTTGCGAACAGCTGACAATGCTTTATTCCATGATACCTCCGTCCCTCGCAGGCGAGAAGGCCGTTAGGGGTGAAAGGGGTGGGAGGGGGATTTTTTAAATTAAATGTGGTGGTATGAGGGGGCATGAATTTAATGACCCTTCCCATGGCCCTTGGACATCCCAAATCGCAGAAGGGTTTAATGCGAGGACGGTGTTCTCGACCTTGGCGCACGCGCACGACGAGCCTGGTGACAGCACGTCTGGACGAGGGGAAGGGCTGAAGTGGCTGAAGGGGAGTTACTGTTGCGCTGTGCCTGAGTGACTCGGGGGGGGGGGGGGGGGGGGAGATAAAGAGGAGGCGCCGCCACCGGCCCCGCCAGCCGCCACTGGACACCAAAGTGTGCCGCCGAGTGAGATGCTTTTCTCCGGATTCCTCCTTCACGCCATGCCAAACACCCTATTTTTAAACAGTATTGTTCGGGGGGGGGGGGGGGGGGGGGGGGGGGACAGGCCGTGCAGGCAACACCCTTCAAATCCAGTGTCCTATGTACATATCATTTCGGTCTTTACAGAAACCGGGTTCAAATACAGCTGGCTTTGGGGAAGTGCACTTCATGTATCTCGTTTAGCCCTAATGCAAAGTAGCGACATTTTAAAGGGTGATTGTACTCGTATCCGTCCGTAACTCTCCTGTTCCCGCAGGGCACCCGATGCCGTGCGCCTGCATCTGTTCGTGGACCCCGTGTGCCGCGCGGTGTACGCGCGCCGGCGCCACGAGAGGCCACCGCAGCCCCTGTCTGTGGACGACCTCGACAGAAGTCTGCGAGAGGCGGCATGGCGCCACCTGGGCCAGAGCCTGACGGACCCGACGGTGCAGCTGTACCAGGGCGTGGTCGGCGCCGGCCAGCACCGCAGTCTGGTGTTCGCATTCCCGGACATCATCGACTGGCTGCCGGCGTCCGCCCAAATTTTCGTGGACGGCACGATCAAAATTGCTGGAGCCCTGACCGTGGACGTGGTGCAGGTCGTGTCCGTGGTTGTGAACTGGACGGACCACGTAAGTGACAGAAACGCTCCCTAGCAATTCATTTAGCGGCAGCAGTATTTTCAACGGGTTGGACGGATTGTTTTTAGGCGATCCCTGTTGGCTACGCCTTCACCACGTCCTTCGCGGAGGAGGCGTATACTGCGATTCTGACGAGGTTCGCCCAGCTCGGTGTGGTGGGCCAGACCGTGTCCACGGACTATGAGCTGGCCCTCATGAACGCGGGGAGGCGCGTGTTCGGCACAGCGGCCGGCTTCCGTCAGAGTGGATGCCTCCGGCACCACGTCGTGCGGGTGCACGAGGCCGTGGGGAGGTACGGCCTCGTCGATGCTTTTCGGGACGAGCCCGTACTGATGGAGCTCCTGCGGCGCCTCTGTGCCTTCCCCCGCCTCCACGCCAACGACATGGCGAGAGGTTTCGCCGGCCTGTGGCAGGACGTTCACAGGAACGGGCGGAATCCTCAAATCTATGCCAGTGCCTACCCCATCCTGAGGTATTACTACGATCAGTGGCTGGTGAGGGTGGGGCCCCGCCGGCTCTCCCTGCACGGCCTCTACCACGCCACGACGAACACGGTGGAGGTGGACCACCACCATTTCAAGGGGCACCTGGTCCACACACCCCGCCCGACAACGTGGGACGTAGTTGGTACGTAACACTGAATGGATAAACCCGTTTGTTGCTCCAGAGTCGGATAGAAGATGGAAGGGGAGGGGGGAGGGGCAGGAACGAAATGAGAAACACCACGTCTTGATTCCTGCTGAGGTCGAATTTCGTGCGGGTACTGGCGCCGGTCAGCGCTGTCAGCTTATTGTCGCCTTCTGGTTTAGGGTTCAAATACCGTCCTCTCAGGGAATTCCCCCTCTGCCGTTTCGAGACTTGTATGTAGCAATAATGATGGCATCGTTTTTGCAGAGGCAGTGCAGCGGGCTCACCGTCAGGCGGCAGAGCTGATGCGGCGGTACCGTGCGGGGCAGCAGAGTGGCCGGCTCCGGGCGCCTGCCTACGTGCAGGCAGCCGCCAACGTCCGCCGGCATGAGCGACGGCTGGCTGCAGGGGGCTGCGTTGTGGAGTTTCTCCACAACGTCTCCTACTCCATGGAGAACGTGCTGCGAGACCTTCAGCAGTGGGCTGTGCCCGCCCTGGCCGAGCAGCAGCCGGAGCCCCCCCGCGGATGGGCTGCGCTGCCCGCTCCTGACGCAGCGGATCCACTGCTGCCCGTCCCGCCGCCGCTGCCTGGGGTAGCGCTCCCTGCTGCACCCCGTGTCGGCGTGTTCCGCCGAGCAGCATCTCCGCTGCCAGAAGCGGACAACCCTGCAGCAGCAGCTGCTGCTGCTGCAGACGATCCCCCGCCACACCATGAGGAGGTCATACCGGCCCCACCCATGCTCCCTCCATTTCTCTTCAATCTGCTGCATGAGGAGGAAGTAGGTTGTTTTTTCTGTTTGATTGCAGTCAAAATCACTCAGCGGAAGGTCACGCTGAACGCTTATTGTTGCAGGATGCAGACAATGTGGAGGTCATTGACATGGAGCTGGGAGGAGGCAGCAGTGACGAGGAAGACACAGGGCTGGCTCCAATGGACTTGGGCTCCGACGAGGACCAGCATTTCCCTGATGTGAGTCTCATATTCGCCGTAGAAGGCTGTACCAGGTTGAGGCAGCAACGCCGCGCATTCTCCAGGAGGCAATCCCGCTTCGCTTTATCTCTGTCTCTTCCTGTCTCGGCCAGACGCGTAAGACCGAAAGAGACGGAGATAGTGCGTTGCGGGATTGCCTAATTCCAGAGAATGCGCGGCGTTTCTGCCTCACATGACGGACAGCCCTACTTCCATGCGGGAAAAGGGGTTGGGTCGGCACATTCAGCTGTCCTAGTTAGGCGCACCCATGGTTCACCACTGCGTAACCGACCGAGTGGGTCCACATGGTCCCGTGCAAAAGTTAAGAGCAAACATTCTCATCAGCGCCTCTTTAACTTTTGCAGGTCCCGCCCCCACCGCCGCCGCCGCCAGGGCTGCCACCGCCAGGAATGGGGCCGCTGCCGCTGCAGCAGGCTGGCGAGCTTCAGCTGGAGGTGGATCTTCAGCGCAGCCCACCTCGCTTGGATACTCCACCCCCCCTAGCTGTTACACCACCGCCCCTACCGCTGCCACCGCCAGGAATAGGGCCGCTGCCGCTGCAGCAGGCTGGCGAGCTTCAGCTGCAGGTGGATCTTCAGCGCAGCCCACCTCGCTTGGAAACTCCACCCCCCCTAGCTGTCACACCACCTCAGGTCATCTCCCCTGAGATGATGCTGCAGCCACCTCCCACCCCGGGCAGAGTGCTGTCGCCGGTTCCCATGCAGCCATCCCCTCGTCTGCCTCAAAGCCCTCCTCGGCCTGACGGTGACATAAGTAAGTGTAGAGAATACCTAATCGGTACTGCAAACCAGAAACACGCCAACTATTGCACTTGGAGGACACGTTGCGACTTTTCAATTTATATTGCGCTGGCGCGTGTTCAGGATTTCCTTTTTTATCTGGACGCGCGCCTGATATTGCGCGGTTGTTGTGAGGCGAAAACAACGAGTAAAGGTTCTTGTTAGATCTCAGTGTTAGGGTCAGTGCAGCAAAGAAAATAACGCAGGAATGAAAACCGCATTTTTGATGCAACCCCCCTCCCCCTATTCCGTTCGTCACTTTCTGAGTTGCAGTCATTGTGAGATGGCATTTACATTTTTTCTTTCACGCAGGCGGTGATGAGGTTGAGGAAGAAAACCCCGTGCGGGCCCTCGTCGTACGGCGGCGGGGGCGAGGACGGCCGCGAGTGCACCCCGTCGTGCAGCCTGGGGAGAGGCGGCGGCCTGGCCGACCACGCCGCGTGCCGACGGGAAACACGCCCCCACGCGTGCGTCGTCCTGTGGGCAGGCCTCCTGGCGCGAGAGGAAGGGGCGCCGGCGCCGCTGCTCAGCCCGCAGCCGCGGTTGCTGCTGCTCAGCCCGCAGCCCCCGCTGATGTAATCGTCATCGATGACGACGACAATCAGGGCAATGCTCTACCCCCACGCCCGCCGAACGTGCGTCTAGGAGCCCCCGGGGATGAGGACATCCAAGGTACATTTCGACCCTTTTGTTCACACGCCCGTCCGGTGGCTGGCTGCAGCCGATGACAACTTTGAGGCACTGTTTCAGCTCGGCGAGGCATTATCGCACTGCAGGATGCGGCCTACGAAGAGGGGCTCGCGGCAGACAGGGCCAGGGAGCGGGAGCGTAGGCGTGTGCAGGAGGAGGCCGCCGCCGCCGCCGCTACCGCTGCAGCTGCAGCCGAAGCCGAAGCCGCCGCCGCCGCCACCGCAGCTGCAGCCGCAGACGCACTGCGTCAGGACGCACTGCAGCAGCTCGCGGACCTCCCCGCCGCTGAGCCGGGCGTCAGCGTTGTGGTGCAGCTGGCGCTTACGGACGGGAGGCGTGTTACTCGGACCCTGGGAGTGGAGGTGCCGGTGTCCGCCATCGGCCTCTTGGCCACCGCAGAGGACCCGCGGCCGCCATGGACCATCATGGTGGTGCGGCAGATGCAGCAGCCTGGGCGCGTCGGCGCGGTCACTTGCCGAGTGCCGGTTGAGGGCGAGCAGCTAGTCGGGGCCTACTTCGAGCGTGAGCGACGCGTGCTCCTCCGAGTTGTAGAGACAGACGAGGTGAATACATTTTGCAGTTTAGGACACCGACTTTGGACTTTGAATTGGAGAACGTTTTCAAATTCCCCATCGGCTCATGCGCATACTCATTTCAACTAATGTTTCATGTTCAACAGAACGCAATTGCTGTCGCTCCAGCCGTGCCTGCCGCACCTGCAGACAGGCCCGCTGCACCTGCACCTGCAGCTGACGTGGTCGTCATGGACCGGGCCCGCCGAGCGGCTGCGGTGCAAGCTGAGCGCCGCATCGCTGACTTGGTCGATGTCGATGAGGTATGTAATCGAGGATAAACTATTGTACCACAAATTCTATTAGGTGCCGAACTGAGGGACCATTCGCTTCCTTGTGAAATCATCAGTACAGTACGCCCTAGACAATGACAAAGTCGCTAGTCAAAGCCACTTTGTAGCAGCGCCTGGTAGGTAGGCAATTCCGACGCCACTGTGCACGCGAGCCGTGCGGCTGGCCTACCCCGACACTTGCAGGCGCTTGAAGGAGGGGACCTTAGGGAACGTCAGTCGGTAATCGGTGGTGATACAAAAACAGCGTTTGTGCTTGAAGGGCACTGTCACCCCTCCCGTCTTCCCATGTCACCTTCTCTCGTTTACCATTTCTTATGGTCTCTTTTGTTTAGGAAATGGATGTGCCCGAAGACGACCTCCTATACCAGCTGGACGTTGATGAGGATGTCCTTTTGATACCGGCACCACTGGTGCCCGACCAGCCTATGCCTCAGGATGGCGCCCAGGCAGGTCTTTGCAGCCTCTGCCTTACCAACCCGGCCACAGTCCTTGTAACACCGTGCCACCACTTGTGTCTATGCAGAATGTGCACACAAGACCACGATGTGGGCCACTGTCCCAACTGTAACGGAGTGGTGGGGACTACAATCAATGTTTATCTGAACTGAATCACTTCTTTGTAAATTTTAGTGGTAGTCCTCCATTTGCATGTTTCTATTGAACATTCCCGTTAACTGTTTATTGGAATGTTATTTATGATGTTACTGATGGCGGACATTTCTATGATTTGTTATTCATGTATATTTTTACAATCAGAAACAATTTATATTTTATGGTGTTGCCCTAATTGTTGCCTTGTTTTTTAAATAGGAAGGTCAGAAATTCTTTCTAAATATTTGATTGCATTGTTTACACTGATTTATGTAAGTCAATTATTTCAATGACAGTTATTTTCAAAGGGTGTTCTGATAAACAATCTTTCACATTGTCAACAACATCCTGGACATTCTTTCTAGTAACAGAATCTTTACTGTATATCAAATAATCAACCTGCTCTTTTTCACTTCAAATACACATGCACTTCAAATATAACATCATCATTATAATTCTAGTCATGGTTTCTACATTTGGTTCTTGTTGGACAACAATTTGACTTGTCACGTTATAAATTATCTGATCAGAATCACTACATTTGATATGCTTTGTTTTGTGACCACCACTATCACTCTTGTAAGAGATGCTGCTTGACAAAGTTCATCTGAAAATGAAAAAAAACTATGCAAATTTTTGCAAATTTGCAAACAAAAGTAATAGTTTCAGTGGCAAGAGAATTTATTATACGTGAAAAAACACAATTCTATACAGCTTACTTGACATGACAAGTGTATGCATCTCTGGACTCCGTGGTTTCTGGAACTCAATTCTGATAACCACCCTGCACTTTATTATCAGACTCAATTTATGTTTTACGGTATTGCCCTGATTGTTTTTGCCTTGTTTTTTGAAAGGATGCAGGACGTAAATTTATTCTGAATATGAATATCAGGCATTGAAATTTTTTAAGAAACATCATTTCACTTATGTGAAGTGAAAAATGTGCCATTTTTTTAAAAAAATTGTGATAGCATTGTTTAGACTGATTTATGTAAGTTATTGCATCTACTTTACCTACATTTATTTGAGGGTAACTCTTATTTTTGTCATGACATGCTAGGAGCCATACATATAATTTAGTTAACTGGTTTCAGGTACCGAGTTCTTTGTTCACTGACAGTTATTTTTAATGGGTGTTCTAATAATAAACAATCTCTCTCTCTTTCACATTGTCAACAACATCCTGGACAAGCTTTCTAGTAACAGAATCCTTATTGTACACAAGCTATTCAACCTGCTCTTTTTCTGGTGCACTTCAAATACATCATCATTATAATTCAAGTCATGGTTTCTACATTTGGTTCTTGTTGGACAACAATTTGACTTGTCACGTTATAAATTATCTGATCAGAATTGCTACGCCTTGCTTTGTGACCACCACTACCATTCTTGTAAGTTTGAGATGCTTCTTTATGAAGTTCATCTGATGAAACTACAAAACAGTTTCCAAATTTGCAAACAAAATTTTTTTCAGTACCAACAGAATTTATTATAGGTAAAAAACAAAAATCTAGACAGCTGACTGCGACCTGACAAGTCGATGCATTTCCTCGGCCTTCATAGTAAAAGCCATCCTGGCAGCTGGTGGACTCAAAGATGGCGACAACAAAAGCAGCGAAGCATCAAGACTATCTGAAAAAGAATATGAGGCATTAAAGTCTAGCATTGCTGTTAAGAGAATACAAATATGGAACATGGGAGACAAATTAACAACACATACTGTCATCTAGAGAAGTGTTACCATCTGCCTCCAGGTCCTCAGACTGGTTTTCTTTTCTGCTGGTTCTAAATTTCCAACCAACTCTTCCTCGACAGGATGATCAACTTTTTTTGATAGAGCGAACTTCTTGAGTTTTCATGCAAATGCTTTCCAGTTTGTCATGCACGTGCTATAATTCTTATCCGGAAACTTAGATTGTAAGTCTAGTAAAAATAAACAGCATGAAATACACGTGTGGAACTCTCTACCCATTTTTCCTCAATTACTGTTGTGATTTCCCCTGCTCTCTTAAATAAAATAAGCACAACCTATTTCAAAAATGAATACATACATGTGGAACTGAAACATAAAAAGGAAGCACTAATAATGTCAATTTTGGAGAATCGCGTATCCAGTAGCCGCTCAAGCAGTAGCAGAAACTTTGATTTTTATGATTTGTTGTTATTTTCATCTGAGCCACGGCCTCCTCGATTGCGATGCAAGCCCCGTTGAGTGCGTTTAGTGAAAAGCGCGGGAAGTTTGTATATCTGTGTTCTGCACTAACCCATACTGTACAAACCGTTGGAAGTCGTTTTAGTGAATCTGTTCGTGAATCTGTGAAGAAAATGTCTACCTTGGCAACGAGAAGGTAATTATTTCTTTTTAAAAAATTACTTACACAACATGATACTACATCTTTGAAAAACTTTAAGTAATTGGTAAGGTCATTAATATACTGATTGCATTGATCTCTGTTCACTCCACCATGTTTCTACAAGAACTGCAAAAGCTAAGAAACTTGATATCGCAAATTAATTTCACTGTTTCCGTATCTTCTGATTCCTAGGCTCCAAGGTGAATTGCAGCGTATGCTCGCAGTGGATTATGAAGTGGAAGGAGTTTGGTACGTAACGTCAGTAAGAAGCTAGGTCATGTACGCTTCATTAAACTTATAAAGACTTGTATATTATCTTGACACCTTGCAGGGCAAGACCAGTCACTAATGATGACTTGTCGGTGTGGGAGGCGAAAATTCGAGGGCCACCAGGAACTCCGTATGAAGGAGGGGAGTTCCAGCTTAGTTTGAAGTTCGGTCCAACGTACCCTTTCACGCCACCAAAGGTAATACTTCTAAAAGCAGTAGCAACATGTTAGTTTTTATTCCAAGTAAATGCTAAAAGCTTAGTTCCAAATTAAAATTTTGATTGCAGGTCTTGTTTGTTACAAAAATATACCACATGAACATAAGCTGCAGTGGCGTCATTTGCCTGAACATTTTAAAGGATGATTGGGTGAGCGGCATCACCATCTCGAAATTGCTGCTGTCCATTCGAAATTTGGTAGCAGAACCAAACCCAAGTGCGTAACCCAAAGGGACCATAACTGTAACAAGTAACAGTATCTAAAAATTTTAATATTCAAAATGAAATATTGCAGGCGATCCTCTGATTAGATCAATTGCTGTCCAGTATAAAGAGGACCAGAGCAAGCATGACCAGATAGTGAAGAAGTGGGTCAACGCCTATGCCGTCAAGTAAGTTGTCATAAAATGCTTTTAATACAATGAGCAGCCGAGTTCTAGATCATTTTAAGGCAGTTTCAAAAGGTTAAAAAAAAACCTAACTTTCTATCTTTGTTCCCACAGGAAATCATAGTGTAAGAAGCCGTAGCTTTATTCATCTGTTTCAATAAATACAATTCTCTGATTTGATTCCTGTGTTGCTGTAGAAATATTCAAAAATATTTGGCACGAACAGATTGTTGCTTGAACATGCGAACTCTTGGATGGTCACAAAGATATTGTAATGCTATTGAATGGAATCTTGAATCAGGAGTCCACTCCCTTCAGCACCTGGAAAATTTCAGTCGTTGTCCAGTATCATTTTCTCCCATGTCTTTATGCAAATCTGGGAACATCACAAACTATCAATTTTGGACAACAATACACATATGAGTCCAGAGGAGTAAATGAAGGAAAATCAGAATCTCTTACCAAATGCTATCTTCAGATGGAGTGAATGCACCATACAGCATTACTGGAGAGTGCCATTTCATCAGCAAAGAAGTTCCTGGCTGTGGTCCGAATGCTTGGTCATTAAGTGCCGTCACTTTTGGAGCTTCCATGAAACGACCTGGTAAAAAAAAGTAGAAACTAATATCACATGCAATAACAATCACCAATAAACAGATAAATAAACTAGCAAACTGCAAATAATGTCATTCCTTTAATGAAAGCTAGGCACCAGGATATAAATAATTACATGACACACAAAGAAAACCATGGGTCACAATAATCAACAAACTTTTGTACATGCCGCTGCAAACATTACAAGTAGGATGTGTTGCACTTCACTTTTGTTCCAAACAGAGTTCTGCACTGAGAAAGGCTATTTCCTACATCTCTTGTGTAAATGGAGAGAAGCAGTTTCAATTCGTACATGCAAAATAAATATAAAATTCAGCTTTTCCTAACCTCTCCACATTAACAGAAATAACCAGTCTTCAAACCGTTGCCACCATAACATACACTGTCAATCAATACAGTAGCAGACCATAGCCTAACTTTCTAGCAGGCAGTCATTCACTATACGAAGAAATGTCGGCCTGTCGTGAATCGGGAAGCTAAGTCTACTTGGGATACAAACCTTTAACTTTCTCTTCACATGGCCGGCAAAGGGTAAATCAACAGGTGATGTGCCAGCCATATGGAGTTATACCTGAATCAATTTCCTCACCCTCACATTACACAAACCATCGCATCTCAGGTTCATCAGAACACACAAGCCGTAGCAGACAGCTTTTCGTCGTCGTCTGCCCCGGCCGCGTGAGCGCCAACTTATAAAGCGTCACACGGTCTGTCTGTCACACACACTTTTCAGAAACACCGCGGAACAGACAGGGCTCAACTCATAGATTATCAATCAATCTTTACTTTCAAACAATATGACTCACCTTTTTTTTTGATTAGTGGAGTTTAAAATATGTTGCAATGAATCGATTGCAAAGCCGCGCAGCTGGTACCACTGCTTGTGCGGGCTGGAACCCGCATCGTCTTCGTGAAGTTGAAGTTATTTTTAAGAAATTTGCCTGTGTGCGATGGAGTCCACTTTGATAAAAGGTGAGCTGCGAGTAAGTAATTTGTCAACTGTGTGTGAAGACCTCTGCGTTCTTTCGCCCCCCCCCCCCCCCCCCCCCAGCCCCCACCCCGGCTCCCGCCTCGGCCCCGCCCCCTTCCAGTTTGTTGATGTTTGTTCTGGTTTCGTTTTGGATTGCCGGAATGTAATTTTAAAGAAAATATTCATTGACTACCTATAATGTAAGGCACATTGCGCTTCTAAAGCTAGTTTGTCACTTCTGAAATGTGTCAGAGACCCGTGTCGTTTTTACATAGGGAAAAAACAAAAACATTTGTTTACAATCTGTGGTTGAGAGGTTAAGGGGTCCGCAGACCGCAGGGTCCATGAAGGTAGTACAGCATATAGCACTAAAACAGATTTGACATTGGGTGTTCGCTTTATTTCATCATCTCTCCTTTCAAATCAAGTTAATTCCTGCCCTGCTGTATGCCCTAACCTAAAATCGTGGGGGAAAGGTTATTGTCAACAACATTGGGTCAAAACAACATGGGGAGTTAAACATGGATTGGATACTATGTTACTAAAGAATATGTGAAAACCAGTATCGTTAATTACAAATTTGTTGCTAATGACAATCTGTTTGATGTGTTACAGTCTCATGTGCATGTATATCTGTGGATTATCAAGCCGCTTCGCTGTGGCGGAGAGACCTCAACTTTCTTAAGTGCACAAGGTAAGCTCTCAAAAAGAGATTTTATCTGTATTCTGTGTATATATCTCTATCTATTCAATGAAAAATTCTTTCTTATTTCAGATTACAACAAGTTTTAAGCGCGCTGTACATGCTGGACATTTCACAACGGTGAAGTCACGGTACCAACTACTGACTAGGTAAATGTTTAGCTGACATGTAAGCGCAGACACTATCTGTTTAGTTAGTGTGAAACACTCTTCTGTTGTTGTTGTTTTTTCAAATGTGTCTGCTACAATTTTTCATTAATTTCATGTAAATTTCCCTTTCTATTCCAGCTATTGAGTACAGCCCCATTCACTCTTGTTTCAGTATTTCCATTTTAGCCCTTAATTATTCATCTTCAAGTTCGGTTTGGCATCCTGAGGCTCCTCCTGTTTGTGACTGGAATGTATTTACCGTTAAGTGTACTGCTTTCATTTGTAAGTAGCCACAATATTTTCAGTTGTTATGTAGACAGTGGGAATTCCTTCCAAACATCAATTCCGACTTACTCGATCCAAAACCTTTTCCTAATTGTCAACTAAAAATGCTCACATTGTTTTTTTTTTTTTTTTTTTTTTTTTCTAGGTTGTTTTCAAGGGTGAAGCAGTAGAGCAGATATCGCATGAAGCATCAAATTTTTTGACAGGGATACTGTTTCCTACACCTTTCTTCCATGCTCTTGGTGACTACTTGCTTCTTTTCAAATCCGATATAAACATTTATGAACTAAAACTATATTGAAAAGGAATCTCACATTTGGGGCTCTAACAGACCTTTGGTTTATACTGTTGTGATAGTCATACTTATGTTCTTTTCTCTCCATGTGTGAAATAAATGTGGAGTAATTTGTCTTCTGTTCACCTTATTCCTTTTAAAATCTGCATTAGTATTACATATAAGGAATCTTATCAAAGCTTACACACTTGTCTAGAATAACCAGTGGCGCCCATCTAATAATGAGTGTGGTAAGCTATGCACACTTGAGCTGTAGCTAAGGAGTATTAAAAGCAAATGTGAAAATACCAAAAAGGCACCAAACAATATTATTTTAAGATCAAAGTTAAAAATAAATTTTACACTCCTACTCAACTTTTCAATTAAAGACTGGTTATGATTTTAGATGCCAATTCTTCAACTTTGAGCAGAATCAGATCAGGAATCAGAATGAACCCCCAGCTAGAAATCATGCAAATTCGATGCGTGCACTGCCGACTGCCCGTTGCCAAAACTTGGGGCTTAGGTGCTGCTGCAGGTGACGTTGGGCAAAACAGGGTCTTCTTGTGCAGGGACTCGATTGGGGCAGCGGTGTGTGATACAAACTTAAACTTGGGAACCAAAGCCCTTTGAACCCAGAAATAGGGGGAACTTTAACGTGACTTAAATGACCACCAGTGCTGTCCGCAAGAGAGCAAATAGCAGCTCTTCACCCCGTCAGGCTAGGTTATCAGAGGTCGGGTTTAAATATCGGGTGTGTTAGTCAATGAGGCAGGGCAGATAGGAAAGCGAAATAGACAGACTGAGGCGAAATCAATGATTCCATCATACGCCTGTGCCTTACAGGCTGGCCTACCCAGGACTCTAGGCCTGGACTATAGGCCCGCACGTTCTGATGCACTTCTGCGTCCTTCCTTACGGCGCCCGGAAGGTAGGCAACTAAGACTCCTGCATGGCCGTGTGCATTGCGGGTCGGCCTATCCTAGCGCTTGCAGGCGCCTCAGACAAACTCAATTCACGACGATCTCCTTTGATTTTAAAAACTGCTACGCCACGCTCGCCACATTACGCGCAGAACAACGGAGCGTACCACTAATGCAAAGCGTTTAAACACAAGTTGTGGTGACCTGTTATTCATGCCATTTCATCCAGCGGGTGTGCCTTACGCCAGTACGGACCTGCGTCAGTTAACAAGCATTCCGGCCACGCTTCCGGCCGCGCTGTAGGCCAAAGCGCTTAGCTTCTATGCACTGGCCGGTCCGAGTGCCCCGCGATTACGATCCCACAGACACGTACGGGTCGCCTCATCTTAGTGCGCCCGGTGGATAGGCAATCCATACGCTGTTGTGCATGCGAGCATGACGGGCCTGCCTACCCTGCAGGCGCTGCCCTCGGCTCCAGCCTTGTCCCCGCGTGTCCTCGTCTTCCCCAGGGTCACCCGGTACCTCGCGTACCCAGGGAAAGCCCACCGTCGCAGTGCTGAAGGTCCACTGCGTCCTGGCCGAGACGCTGGAGTTTGTTTGCATTAGCTCCCGGTGCCATGATTTGAACCAGAGCCGCAGTGCTGGGACGACTACTGTCCATAGTGGCGGCGCTACGAGGTGGCCCGCTAGCCGGACGCCTACAACTGCTCACAGCGAGAGCGAGGACCACCGGCACGTTCGGGGCCTGGACTGCATACAGTTATTGGGATATCCTAATGACTCCATGCTGGCTTGGCCTACCGATACTACGAAACCAAGATTTTCTGATTTTCCAACCCCTCCCCCGTATGTCATCTAGACGTAATGTCGGTCGAGAAACCGAATCGCGTACAAGATTTACCTCTAAAAGTCGCAGTGTTTTAAGAGCATTTGATTACGTAATCAATGCGGTGTACCCCTCGCCCCGCGTAATATGCTCGCAATTCAGGCCTCGCCCCCCTCCAGTGATTACGTAATATGCGAATGACCCCCAGGACGTGCTGGGCGTGGTGACGGTGCGGTGGCGGTGCCGCGCGATGGGCCGCGGCTGTTTCTCGAGTCCCTCCGCGAGGCCCTGTTCGCAGTGGGCGTGCCTCCGGTCCCCGGACTCAACCAGTGGTGAGAAGACGCCGGCGTTCACAGTGGCGTTCACATGCCCCCCCCCCCCCCCCCCCCCCCCGCACCCGACATTAGCAAAAGCACCTATTACTGTGACATAATTCACTCTGTCTAGACGTAATGCGGCTGAACGGGCTCGCGGTTTTGAATGAGTTCACGCAAAACATATTGTAGGGAGTTCGCCCGAGTTCGCCGGCATGTTGGCACCGCCTCAGCCTGGTGCCTCTTGGGCTCTGTTGGCAGCGCCGCGCTGGTTGCCCCGGGTTACCACCTGTAACTGTCCTGTGTCCCTGACTCCGGAATAGAGACTGATTGAACGATTGAACCTTCCTCTGTACTCCGCTCCTGCCACCCTACACCCGCCGGATCGTTACATTGGTGTCGGAAGTGGGTTGACCTTGCCCGTTGACCTCGCCCTTTCAACCCAACAATGCCGAGGCGAGAAGAGGAACGGGGAAGGAGCCGGGCCTAGGGCCAGGACCGAGACCGGGAGCAGGGCGACGAGGGCCGGCTGGAGACGGTCATGCGGCACTGGACGGAATCGTCGCGGGCGCTGCAGCTGCACACCGCGGGGCTGATGGAGCGGCTCTCAGATACGATGTTGACGAGGGCTGCAGGTGACCGTGAGTCTTCCCTCCCCTTTGACGGCACCTCCTCGTGGCCGGTCTTTCTTGTTCAGTTCGAGAGCGTTGCAGCCGCCGGCAAATGGTCCGACGAGGAGAAGGGGCGCCGTCTCCTCCGAGCCCTCCGAGGTCAGGCCGCCAACCTCGTGCAGACCCTGCCCCGCGCGGACTACACGAACTGCACTACGCCGTCCTGCGTGCCCGCCTCGACGAGCACTTCGACCCGGCCCAGCGCGCTGTCGTGGCCGAGGCCGAGCTGGACAGGCGCACCCAGCGCGCGGGCGAGTCCTCCCGGGACTACGGGGCGGAGGTCCTGCGCCTCACCCGCGTGGCCTATCGTGATTGGCCCGAGGCCGTGCTCCTGACCACGGCGCGGAAGGCCTTCATTAACGGCCTCCAGAATCATGAGCTCCGCCGGCAACTACGGCTCCGCCGTCCCGCCTCCTTCACGGACGCGCTCGCCACCGCCCTCCACGTCGAGGCCGTGGACGAACAGGAGCCACAGAGTAAGCGCCTCAAGCTGACAGCCTCACAGGTCTCGCCAGCTGCCTGCACCGCCGAGTCTACCGCTGCGGCCACGAACAGCCAGGAGCCGGCAGCCAGCCAGCCGGACGCCGTCGATGTCCGCCAGCCCCAACCTGCTCCCAACGATGACCGCCTGCAGGCGCTCGTCACCGAGCTGCGGTCGCTGGTGCAGGCCTTGGCCCCCGGGACCTCCGGCGCCTCTAGATCAGGCGGTGGGGACCGCAGGTGCTACGAGTGCGGCCAGACGGGTCACTTCTTGTGATGTCCGTCCGGGTGGAAGGAAGGAAGTAGTGAGATACTTGTTGGCAGCACCGTGGTTTATTGCAGACTGGTTTACGGAGCGACAGAGTACAATCAGGTGGCGTACACAAAACCTCCAGCCAGAGGGCAGTAGTTACACACACGAGCCGCACGCAGGCGGCGGGAAGAGGGAACCAGTGGCGGGAACTATGAATAGGTACGGGTACATGTCACTTCTGGCGGAACTGCCCCTCCCGTCGGCCGGCGGACTCTGGCCGCGACGACAATCGCAGCGATCGGCGCGACGACCGGCGCGGAGGCGGCGGCTACCGCCGCGGCAATGGCGCTCGCAGCGGCACGGACGACAGCCGGAAGGAGGGAAACGGCGCGTAGCCGCACCGATGGGCACGGTGCCGGCTAACTCGGGCACCCTCCACGCCCGTCAGCCCACATCTTCACGGCCTAGACCTGGGCCTCCACCGCCTCGGACTCCTGGCCCGCCCCCGCCGTCTGACCTGCCACCGACGGCCCGTCCGTTTCCGACCTCCAGGCCGCGCAGACCACGGACCTGGACATTGCGCCGATCCTGCTGGGCATGCAGCGCGGCGAGCAGCCGTCGGCGGGAGACGTGGCGCACCTCAGCGAGCGCTCCAAGGCGCTGTGGCTCCAGTGGCGCTCCCTCGCGGTCATCAATAACGGTGTGCTGTTCCGCCGCTTCGAGGACAACTGGGGCCGCCAGGTGACGCGGCAGCTGGTGGTACCCCATGCCCACACCGCCGCGGTCATGACGCAGTTCCACGACGCCCCTGGATCGGGAGGGCACCTAGGCGTCAACAAGACCCTGGCCAAGATCCGCGTCAAGTACCACTGGCCAGGTATGTGCCAGGATGTTCGGTTGTGGTGCATGTCCTGCGAGAGGTGCCGCAGGAAGAAGGGTCCCGGCGTGCGCGACCGTGCCCCCATGCGCATCCACACCGTCGGCGTGCCCTGGGAGCGTGTCGCCGTGGACATAGCCGGCCCCTTCAACCGCACCGTGCGCAACAACTACCTGCTCATCGCCGTCGACTACTTCACTCGATGGCCGGAGGCGCTCCCCATCCCGAGCCTGCACGCTGAGGTCATCGCGCGGGCCCTCGTCGACCACATCTCTACCAGATTCGGCGCCCCTTGCGAGCTACATTCCGACCAGGGCCGCTACTTCGAGTCGGGAGTCTTCTCCTGGGGTCATGCGCCTGATGGGCATTCGCAAGACCGAGTAGCGGCTGTCCGCACCTGCCAGATTCATAGAGAGAGGAAAACAGAAGCTTCGAACCCTAGAAGCTTCCGTGCATCCCCCGAGTCCCCCCCCCCCCCCCCCGGATTGCTCCCGAGGCAGAGAACGCCTCGTCATTCCTAAATGTCTAGAAAGGCTCCTTAGTAATAATAAAAAAAAGTTTAAAAGAACACGGTTAATACGTTACCATTAACGAAAACGCTTTACATTTTAAAACCACAGCAACGTTAACAACTTCACGTTAACAAGGGCGGATATAGCGGTAACGATAACGCGTTATTTTTTAAAGTAACGTTAACAGTCCTGATGTCCGAGTTCTTCAACGCCCCACCTCAGGCTCACGCACGCCGCTGGCGGGCGGCAGTGGCCGGCGAGGCATCACTCTTTAAGCAGGTGAGGTTCGTGGCACGGACCAGCATCCAGCTCGCCCATTTCGTATGTTCCCACTATTCTCATCTTGTCTGGCCTCGCGCACTGTCCCATTTGAAGTTGGCTCACAGGTCTCGGGTCTGGGATGGTATCAAAATACCACATAGTCCACGCCTATCAAGACCACCTATGTTCTTCCGGGCGACAGTCAAATTTTTCGCGCTCAAAGGTTGGCGTGACAGCATTTGCAGCACCTTCAGTATCACTTGCAGTTCCCTCCCGCTGGCCATAGCTCGCTCGTCCGTCAGAACGTACACAACCCACTGTAAACTAACTGTAAACGTCAACACCGAGCGCGCCTTCCAGTGGCACGGTAGGCAAGCCCGCACGACACGCGTGCGTGCAAAGTCGTGGTTGCCTACCCAGCAGGCGCCATGAGGCCTGGACCTACGTTGCAAGAAAGTATTTGAACCCCAACCCATAGAGTGGTGAACCCCTCGCTATGTACTACATTTTTCCTTCTACGTCCTTCAGCTGAGTCCAATCAAGTGGATCAGTCCGTCTGCGAATGCTGGGACGCTAGCCCGTGCGGCACGCGTTCACGCAATGTCGTGGTTGCCTACCCCGCAGGCGCCATTAGGTTTGGACTTCCGACAATATCGTTTTCGTACCTACAAATTGGTCATAATACGACAGAATTTGATCCTGCACATCAGGAACGACGTTTTTGAACGTTGATGTAAAAATTTGAATAGTTATGTGATTTAATAATAATACGTATAAATGTTATCATGGTTTGGCAGGATTTGGTCATACGTTATGTAGGATTACGAACCTACATAACTCCGTTCAGATTTGTACATGAGGCAATGGGAGTGTACTTAATAATGGAAGATCCAAATCTTCCGGTGCAGCAAGTGCTTTAACCCCAAACCCACACTCTACTCACAATTTTTCCTTTTACATTCCTCGACCTGTTTATATGAAGGGGCGCAGCCTGCAGATATTCAAAGGCTGGGTCTCTCTTGCACAGCGCACTTAACAAGTTACAAGGTCGAGGATTCCGATGGATGAGCGGTGCTCAGTGAATTTTCACGTCGCCCTTTAATACGGCTACTATTGTTTGACGTGTACTAATCCATACAAACCGTGTCGTGTGAATTTTGTATGCTGGACGTATCGTAGCGCCCCGCCCTAGGTCATAGGCGTCAAAGTTGTCAAACACTGCGAGCCTTTGGTCCAAAGGGTGACAGACTCGCCTAGACCAGGGGCAGAGTAATGTAGTAATACAGACTGTAACACCTTACAGGCTAGTCACCTAAAATTTTCGTGTAATACGCATTTCGACGTTGTATTAAAAACGAGTATTTCAAGTACACAGGTCGGGTATTGAGTGATACACAAGTCGATAACCCCTGACCTCTTGGTGTTCATATGGAGTCGTAGTCGTCGCATCAACACTTACTACATGATTTTACAATAAAAGATTATCACAATTTGTGCTATGCAGTTCCTTAACAACGGCGCCTAAAAGAGCGTTGGATTCCGTTGCGAATTCGCTTCTCTAATCCACCTACCTGTGTCGCTTCCGGGCGTGCTGCTGTCAGCCCGGAAGGTAGGCAACTCATCGCACTCGGCCGGCGTTCCGACGATACCCCGTGCTGGAGGAGGCCTTACTGTATTTAAGGCCGCTCCCCGTCGGTTATGAGAGGGTGGGGGTAAGTGGGCGGAGCCAAGGGCTTTTCCAAAAATAAAATATAATTAAAATAAAATAAAAATAAAATAAAATAAAAATAAATTAAAATAAAACTAAATTAAATTAAATTATCAACAAATACGCCAGCCAACTTCATTTTTGCCAGAAATGAAGTTCGTTGGGACCTCGCAAATGCAGTTCGTTCCAGCCCCAGATAGTAGCGACTCAAAAAAATGAGTTGAATAAAACAAATAATTAAATAAATAAAAACAATAATAAAATAAATAAAATAAATGCCGGATTAAATAAAATAAATGATGGATTAAATGAAATAAATAATGAATTAAATAAAGTTAACAGTTACATAAATAAAATGAGGCGATCCGCTCCGTAGCGGAGTTGGGAGCCTTGCAATCAATGCAGGTGCTCGTGAGCGCCGTGCTCTGCCTCGGGTCCGCCGCACATCACAGCTTGGCGGGGCTGCCTACCTCACAGGCGTTCTCGTTGGCGGCAGCGTAGGTGCTGGAGTTGTAGAAGTAATTGGTTCCCCTCCGAGAGTAGTATACGGGCCCCCTGGTGGCGGGTTGCGGGCTTGCCTACCTCCCAGGGGCATGTGTCATATTTCGATGACGTCAGCATGGCGCGTGCCGGGTGTCGGATCCCGCGCGCGGGGCAATGACCTCTGCAACTGTGGCGGTGTTTTCGCAGTGTACTGCAGTGTCAGCAGTTTGCTTAGCTATGCATCTATCTCTGTCGCTCTCGTTTGAGTTGAGGTGTGATATATTACTCGTCATTAGAAAATGGTATAAAAGCATGCGTATGTGCTCCCCTGTGTTAATTGTTACGATGTTGTCCACGCGTGCGGTCACGTGTTTCTCCGTGATTTTCGCGTGGCCACTTCTGTGCGCCTCGCGGGTCATTCGAAACGAGACAAGTGTGAATGTTACTTTCGGCTGCAATGAAACGTACTCGTCCGATGCGTTCCGTGTGCAGTGCAGCACGGAAGACGTGAGTGTGTTCGAGCTCGTTTTCCTTCTCCTGGGCATCCTCGGAGCATTCGGCTACGCCGCGTCGGGTTGCAGCGCCGGGTACAGGCCCAGCGATCACACGGACAGTGTCTCGACCGCGGGCGACGAAAATTCAACCGCGTCGGAAGAAGTGGACAGACTCTAGAACTTTCGTGTTTTGCCCGCCCCATCGAGTGTCACCGCTCCCACCAGCTCCGTCAAACTTAAAAATGAAATTTTGTGTGTCTGTGTGTTTCTTTAGTTTTTCAAATAAAAAAGGGTAAAAGAAGAAACAGTTGTTTTGCTTTTCCTCCCGAATTTTATTCCAAAACAAATTACTCATATAAACATGCGACGATGGTTACATGCACAAGATTAAACGATGATAGAATACAGGAATACAGTTTAATGAAAATCACAAAGAGCATTTAATTAACATACAATCCGTGATTGCCACACCACTCCAAAAAATGATACTGTTTAACATATAGATCTCTTACGATCGATTTAACATCCCTCAGCTCCCGCACGAGGGCCCTAAGTGGGTCGTTCGCGACCCTGCTGGTGGGGAAGTCCGTGTCGTCCACGGCGGCCGCGCTTGTCTCTGGCACGGTGGGGGTGTTGGTGAGGTAGGGAGTGTCTACGAATAGCTTCTTCGTGGCTCGCTTCTTCTTCGCCAGGGCGTCCACAGCCTGGCTCGGCCCCCTCTTCTTCTGCTTCGACAGGTGTAGGCCGTCCGCGATTCTGATCGTTTTCGGCATTGTGAGGTTAAGGACAGGAAGCTTTCTTCGGGCTCGTGCCGCACAAAGAACGCAGGAAGCACCCCGGGCTCGGTTGCCGCGCAGGGTGGGGAAGGAAAGCTGGGAAGGGTGTTCCTCGGGCTCGGGCGCCGCACAAGGAGGGAGCTGCCTCGGGCTGATGCCGCACAAGGCCAGGGAGGGAATGGTGCCCCCGCGGCTGGAGCGCCTGCATTTATCCCCCAGACCCTGATGGGTGGGGGGCGAATTTCTCAGAAATTTTCTCCCTCTCCCTCGACTATGCGACTGCAGCGCCCCCATGTGGTCAGGCAAAAATGCAATTTTCAGCAAGTTTTCGGTCCCCCTCCCAGCCTCCGGCGGCCACTGCTGCGCTTGCACTTTTGAAAGCTATATGAGAGTGAGAGGGGAAGGCCCCGGCAGTGCACCGCTCCCTGTCGTCTCGTGTCGCGTCGCCGCCGTGTTCGAGTATGAGTGATTCCGTGCAGCTTGCTGTCGACGGCTGGGCGCGCGGGCTGTTCGACGCGCGGCCGGAACAGCACCTCGCCGCGTTCAAGCTATGCATGGGGGAGTACCGACACCTGCTCTCGGATGACGACCGGACGAAGGCCTTCTTGGAGGAGGGGCGTACCCTCTACGTGTTCGAGTCCAGGATGCTGGGCGTCCCCGTGTCGGCAGACACCAGGCTGGCATGGGACTTGATGGGGCTGGGGATGACGACCCGTGCTGCAGCGCGCCGTGCGCGTGTCCGTCCGTCTGTCCAGCAGCAACAGCCGCCGCTGCAACCGCAGCAACAGCCTGCCGCTGCACCGCCGATGTGGCGCCCGTGGGAGACGCCGCGCCCCGCCACGCCCCGCCCCGGCTCCCCGCGCCCTGCCACGCCGCGCCCCGGCTCTCCGCGCCCCGCCACGCCCCGCGCAGCCTCGCCGCGTCCCGCCACGCCGCGCCCCGCCTCGCCGCGTCCCGACTCGCGGCACGCGCCCGGCTCGCCTCAGCAGAAACGACAGAGGGAGACAGAAGACGGCGCTGATGAGTTGGAGGAACAGAGACAGCAACCAACGCTTGAAGTACTGGAGAGCCGTGAGCGCTACCTTGCCCGGTTCAAAGCTACCTTTCGCGAGGAGGTCATGTCCGTGCAGGGCATGGCCAGCTTCAGTGACCCAGACGGAGCTGTGTGCTCTCTCTTCGACACCATCATCCAGCGGCAGCAGGAGTGCGTCAGCGCCAGGCCACACGACCGCTGTGTGATGGAGGTGCGCGGCGGCGAGGAGGACTCGAAGCCGGTGTGGCTCAGCATGCGCCGCATTGACCAGCTGTCCGGGCGAGTGGTCGCCGATAAGCTGAGCCACGTTATCCAGTCAAATCAAAACTTCATGCAAGACGGCAAGCTACAAGTGTCCTTCATTTACATTCCAACTCCTGAGCCCGGCGCCCTTACAGCAAGGAAAAGTCCGCTTTTGGGTCGGAAACAGTACGTTATTAGGTCGCTCGTAGCGTATGAGTTCGCAATCAGTACTCAAAACCTCTAAGGACTAGTCGTCTTTGCGTCGTCAGGGCAGGACTAGTATGTGCCGAGGTACCAACCGTCTAGCGCACTAGGACTGCCCCGAGTCTTCTGATAGGAACCAAGTACGCTTAGCAGTCCGTAGGACACGTACTAGTACGTAATCTTTTCGTCACCTACAAACCAAAGACGTTTTTGGTTCGTTAGCAGCGCGCACGAGTACGTTTCTGAGTCCACGATGGAGACTGGGACGCAGAAAGAACGCCCGCCTCGCGAGACCGTACTTGCACGAGTCCACGATGCGGACTGGGACGCGGACAGGACGCCCATCTTGGGAGACCGTGTACTTGTACTCCACCTCTGCGCACTGCATATTTTTAAATGAGGTACACTACTGTTATGGGTATATTATCGCAAAACAGCCAAAAGCCTGTGCAAGACGCGCCATGTATAAACTTTTGAGTTTGGGGAGGGGCGCCGTGGAAGGTAGGCAACCCATTTGTCACTGCTCGCGCACCGAGCTGCCTACCTCTCAGGCGTTCTTTGCCTGCATGCTGTCTTGTCTGTGTGTCCATTGGCTGCCCTGCGCTACCTCGACGCTGGCCAGGCAGTAGTGGGTGGATAGACTCAGACTGGAAACGGGCAGCCACAGGGACGGACATGGACCGCGAGCGGAATAAGTTTCGTAAACAGCAACTACGACGACGAGAACGGACGAAACGAACAAGGAGGAGGAGGCTAGTAAACCAAAACGTCTCTGATTCCGAGCTCTCGTCATCGGATGCATCGGGTAGGTTATACGCTCTGCACTTATTCTATGCCGCCTTTTGTTCCTTCGCCATTCGCACTTAAGTTAAAGTTTGTGACCTTCAAATGCTATTTATTGTTTTTCTTTCTTTTATTAGGAGATGAACGACAAACACTCAATAAGGTTCCAAAAGTTGCACAGTCAGATTCAGATGGTATGTAAACACTTTTTATCTCCTTCAGCTCACTTCAGGTCATAGACATCTCTGAATATCGCAATATCGTTTGTCTCTTTGTTTGTTCAAGCAGATGGTGAAAATGAGGGAAACGAACACGATGAACCAGGTGGAAGTGGAAGTGGAACTGATGCCGCTGCATTTGAAATGGAAGATGAAGTGTCATTAGAATCTGATGGTATGAGCTGTGTTAGTACCTCTATCTGGAACTAAGAAGCTCCTATTGTTGTTTCCTATGACGTGCTTCTAATGATGTCATGTGGTTACTTTTAATCGCAGGAGGTGACAATCTTCTTGAAGTGCCTGTCCCTGAGCAATACGAGCAATCCGAGGAATCATCGAGCAATGATGAGGATCGAGGTGAGAATGGGAAGCTAAATACATTCAAAAATATAATATTGTTATTAACTTCTCTACAGATCTTTATGAGGGTTAAACTTATTTTGACTAACTAGGTGATTTTTTAAAGTTGGTGTTTATTTTTGTATCGCCTTTATATTTGTAGGTGCTTGGGTAGCTCCATCTGATGAAAGCGATGCAAGCAGTGAACCAGATGAAGCTGATGATTCAGAACAAGATGGAAGTGTCGAAGCAGAATCTGAAGCCGCTGCCAGTGACGAGTCAGATGATGGTGAGGAGGATCAAGACCTTGATGGTGACCAACCAATCTACGACGGTGCTCCCATTTCTCTGCATGAAAGTTTATTGGCAATCTTCACCTTAATGGCAACGGAGCATCTAAGTGGAACACTGGTGGGAAAGATACTGACATTGATTGCTCTTCACTGTCCAGCAAATAGTATTATCAAGAAAACTCTTCACACATTCAAAAGTTATTTTATCAAACTGGGATCATGTCTTCTTGTCTTTCATTATTTCTGCTTTGAGTGCATGTATCCTATAGAAACTAAAGAAAGTATTTGTACAAAGTGTAACAAAGGAGGGGAGAATGCATCATTTTTTTTGGAGTTACCACTTTTAGATCAACTACAGAAACTATTCACCAGACAGAATTTTTATGAAGATTTGCAATACAGATTTAATGAAAACAGGAAACGGACAAAAGAAAATATAGAAGATATATATGATGGGCGCATATATCAAGAACAAATGGCAAATAATGGGTTCCTTAGCCAAAGGAGCAACATATCTTTCATGTGGTATACCGATGGTGTGAAGGTTTTCAAATCATGTTCGTACTCTATCTGGCCAATGTGTTTAGTTATCAATGAGCTGCCTTATAAAAAGCGAACATTGCCTGATAACATCTTGTTAGTTGGCTTGTGGTTTGGTAGACATCAACCCAATCCTAATATTTTTTTGCGTCCACTGCATACCACAATGAAGAGATTTGAACAAGAAGGATATAATTTTAAACTACCTGACAATTCTGAAATCCTTGTGAAGGGCAAGATCATCTCTGGAACTTGTGATTTACCAGCCAAAGCAAAGTTTCTTAGATTCAAACAGTTTAATGGTGAGTTTGGCTGTGCAAGATGCCTTTCACCTGGAGGAAGAGCTGCTGTTAACAAAACCACTGTGCAGGTTTACCCATATACTCCTACACTTCAGAAAAGATCCCATGAAGAAACCCAGGAACATGCTCGTCAAGCTTTGAATGCGAGGAGAAGAGACAAAAATGCAACGGTGTATGGAGTTAAAGGACCAAGCCTTTTATCTAAAATGGTGCCGGATATAATCAGGTGCACAGGTGTTGATGTTTTGCATGGACTCTTCCTTGGAGTTTGCAAACTGCTCATGACATTGTGGTTTGACTCATCATTTTCTGGCCAACCGTGGACATTATGCCATGTGAAAGATTTAATTGATGAGAAGTTAGCAAAAATTAAGCCACCAAGCCATGCAGTACGTGCTCCTCGTAAACTGAAAGAGTTGAAATTTTGGAAAGGTTCTGAATATAAGCTCTTTTTATTGTATTATTCAATTCCTGTACTGAAGAACCTAATGGAAGATGTATATCTACAACACCATTGCAAGCTGGTGTCTGCTGTCCTCCTACTATCTCAGGACAGCATTGCCTTGGATCAGATTGAGGCAGCAGCATCTCTCCTGTCATCATATGTAGCAGATTTTTCAAGACTTTATGCAATGAGATTCATGGGGATTAATGTTCATCAATTATTACATTTAAGTGAGGTTGTTCTTGACCTTGGTCCTTTATTTGTTTATTCCACTTTTTTCCTTGAAAGTTTTAATGGTAGACTTAGCAAATGTTTCCATGGGAACAGCATGTTGCATTTCAAATTTGTTCATCAGTGTCAATGTGTATGCAAATGCCAACTTTTAAAAGGAGTCTCCCTCCAGACAGCGAAGTTCTTAAATTTTGTGACCGTTTAGAGAGTAGTTCCAAGCCATTCAAATTGGCAGACATCGTAGACAATGTCACTGCTGCTGTTGGGAAGTATGAAAGGAAGTTCAATCAAGTTCAGCATTCCAAGGAAGTGATGGAAGAAAGCTTGAATATTGTGGAAGGGCAGTGTAATATTTTTTATCGATTGAAAAGGAAGGGTGTTATGTACTTTTCAGAGGAATATAGTTTTGTGTCTAAAAGAAATGAGTCAAGCTATGTAATGTTTGTTGGTAATGTGGATTCCAGAGGGCTGGGAAGAGTAGTAAGGTTTGTAAGGTGGTCTGCATGTAAAACTTACTGTGATATTGACTGCAGAAATTGCCCTGCCTCCTATTATGTTATCATACGTATCTTTGAACGTTGCCACTGGTTTATCCATGATATTAATGACATACGTGTGCCAAATATGTGGAAGGTGAGAAAAACAGACGTGGTAACTGCTGTACCGGTTCAATCCTTAATTTCTCTGTGCTTTTTTATTCCAGTTAATGATGAATTTTACATGGCCAGTCCTGTTAACAGACTTGAAATTGAGTAAGTTTTTCAGTTCTGACTTGATTGAATGGATAGAGCTGGCACCAATGTAGAATCCAGAAGTTACATGATTTTACAGATTTGAAAGGGGTACTTATCCCTCTGCATTTTAATTTCTTGTGAGCATCTTCTTTGTCTTTGGCCATGCTATTGAAGTATGGAGAATCTATTCTGTCAGTCAATTTGTACACTTCTTGATATTACTTGTATGATATGGTATTACTGGACTGTATTATTATTGACTTTTGGCTATTGCAAATAATAAGATGCTCGTTTTAAAAGAATATTGTTTCTTTATTATTCTCTGCACATCTTGCTAAAGACTATAAATAAATAGCATTCTAGGAATAGACTTACTTCTACTAAGAGAATTATTGCAATACAAACACACAATACAGTTGTGAGTACAAATCTTCTCCAAAGACTTTGGGAAACAACCTCTCTTATTCATCAGCAAACTAAAGCAAGAGCTAACATCAAACAAAACTAATTTTGAATTAACATGGTTGAGGGCTGCATTTCAGAGGGAAAAACCATCTTAGCTTGAAACACGTCATCACTCTTCAGTTTTCATAAAACTTGTGACAGTACAGATCTGAGAGTGAGGGTCCGTCTAGAACAAATTCAGAAATACAATAAAATGCTACACCGAGTCCATGCGATACAAATGTGACACATTTTTTGTAATTATTTCTGTCAAAGAGAGATTGGTTCTGAAATGGCTTGAAGACTTACCATTGGTCTACATTTCAACTTTTTTGAAAGGAAGTATGTTAGTGACTATGCAAACCTGCTTACTTCTAAAGGCAGCAGAATCAAAGAATGAACGTAAGGATTCAAATTTTTAACAGGATTCATCATCCACGAATAAATTATGATGCAACCAGCTCGGGAAAGATGACCAGTTCACGATCATCTTGAGCGAAACCATCCAAGCTCCTAAAACAGAGAATACTAAAGGTTATTGTCACAAATTTCAAAGCCCCTCAGAAATCGACGGAAGAAAACCATTGAAAAAATCGAAAAAGACGTATGTATCAAAACTTACAGCAAATACCGACAAAAAGTACATTAGTGAAAATAAATGGTAGTTTGACTTAAGCTGCCGACGCATAAGCAGCTGCTACTACTTCACTGATAATTACGGATGAAAGTAGTCTGGAAGCATGTATTCCTCATCAATAAGAATCTCCGAAAGAGATAATTTAATTTACTGTCATCTCGTGTCTTTAAATACTTCAGACTTCAAAAATATTTGGACGAGCATTTAACCTATACGACTATCTTCTGCTATGTTGTGAGAGCTTCATTTTTTATTTATTTAAGAAGGGCCAACAACACCAACACTAATGGGAACTGAATAACAGAAAATTGTTTCAGATGCAAGACGAAATTCAAACAGGGTTAATTTATTTTGATTTAGGTGCCTTGTATTGAAATAAGGGGTTCTTATTATATGCTTTGCGCTCTTCTTATTCGCGGATCATTTGGAGGTTGGCAGCACGGCACGGCTGACCGCCGCCGTCGCCATTTTGGATTACTCGAGTTTGAGTGGAGTGCATGGCGGTTGCGGCTGCGTCTAGGTTTGAGAAAGTAAGGAAGTACCTGTTCTGTTAGGCTTGGGTGAAGTTTATATTTGTGTTCAAAGCTTTTCTCAAGCATTGTGTACGTTATTCGTAGGAGACATGTCTAAAAAGCAAGCAGTTCTTTATTGGGTAGACTCCCATCAAGTCTCTACCGAAGACCTTTACGTCGTTCGGTCGGAGGACCGTTACGTCGGGGCAACTACGACAGTGAAGTTTGGAAGCAAAGCCTTTAAAGCGGTGGTTCGCCTCATCAGCAGTAAGTTTTCACTCGAATTTCCCTTAAATTTTTCGTCATCGTGTTATTAAATGTTTAATGTGTACATTTTGTGGGCTGGTTATGGGAAGACGTGATAGGCCTTCCGGGCTATTCGTGCTTGGTCTGTTAAAAGTTTGAACTAAACATCGGCATATTATTCAATCCATTTTATTGTTTATACTAACTTGGTGACTGAAAGTACAATGGCTTATGTGAATTTGTTCTGCTGCTTGCGTGAACTCTAACCTCCAGCCAATGTCTCATGGCCTACCATGAGGTTATAAAGTGGGGGGAATGCCCACTTTTCTCCTCTGTTGAGTCTTTTCTTCGTCATTTGTGATGTATTTGCATATCTTTACAGTCTGCTCTTCTCTGATTTGTCGATAAGTTCATGTACTTGTGAGGAAAGTCTCTTTTCATAGCAGTGTATATTGTTTAGTTAGGCATATACTTGGCTGCGTCAACCTGCCTAAACCAACTTTACATTTTGTTTGTAGGTAACAAAGCAGAACTAGAAGCTGAGGAGGAGAAAGTCTCATTGGAGATTGATGAGGCCCTGCGGAAGAAAAAGGAAGAGGAAGCATTGAGTAATGCAAGGCGTTCCAGGCCCAGGCAGAATCGTTCTCAGCCATCAGGAGCTGCCTCTGATAAAGCGGTTGCATCTGCTTTGGGGGAAAGGATAAGGCCTCCACCAGAACTTGCTTCAAAAGCTAAGCAGATCGCAGACGCCAGAAAGGTGTCTGAGAAAGCGCAGCGAGCAGCTCAGGTATGTCTTCTGGTGTTTTGATTGGCTATTGATGCAAGTGTTGTTACTGTTCTGTCAAAGTTTTAGTCCATGTGGAGAAGTTTGGTATACATTTTTAAAGAATAGATTAGCAGGAAATTGAAGTTTCTGAATTAACTAACATTTTGTTGTGTTTGGTTCCCTTTATTTGTTTTCACTGACAGCTGCGTAGCATGTACCTTCTGTCATTCTATGTGTTGTTATTCTCTCCTCGTTAAAATTTTTAACCAAAGTGCAAAGTCTTGTTCAATTCTGAAACTAAATGTGCTTTATGAGTCCATCATGTACAGATATATATCAAACTATTTCTCATGGGACCATTTTGTTTATTTGTTTGTTTAGGAGGAGATTGATAATGTCATAGTCAACTCAAGCAAGGACTACAATTGCCCTCCAAATCATAAGCCTCCCACCAAGAGAAATTTGTTTGAAAAAGATCAGAATCAGAATGCTGCCAAGAGAAATTTGTTTGAAAAAGATCAGAATCAGAATGCTGCCGAGTCTGATGATAATGTTGATGGTATTGGAAACAATGACAATGAATCAGAGAGAGTTGATAGTAGTGAGGAGGAAGGATCAATCCAACTCTACAACTCCGATGATGATGATGAGGAACAGACAGAGAAGTCTGATAATGCTTGCTGTATCCATTGTTTGGAACTTAGAAAAGCTTGTAAGTGTATCCATATGTAGTCTTTTTGATTTAGTGATATTATTGAGGAGTTTGCACTGACTTCCTGCTCTTTCTTTTTCTCAGGTGGAAAATCACCTTCAGTGTTCCTAAAGGCTGTCTTGAAATTTGCATGTGGCAATGCATGTATTACCAAGTATGCTGAGTTACTTCCAATTCCTGACAAGACACCAAAGGTCAGTTTGACGTTATTTAAGTTCTCTTCAATGGACCAGCATTTGTGTGTACTTACATTTTTTCCCCTCTTAGTGTGAAATGTCTAAAGGTTCCAAGGTGTTCATTTCTAATGCTGACAAGAATGAGTTGAAAAAGAATGGTGATGGAGACCCAGGCAAAATGACACGCATGTGTCTCAATATTCTGTATGGGAGGGAACAACTCGAACAGAATGAAGTTACGGCAAAGGGGACCAGGCAAGGCCAGTTGGGAATACATCCTAATGTCCGCAAAGCTATGAGAGGTATGTATCATTGAAACTATCTTATGTTCTAGAAAATGAGCATGAAAAGAAATATGATATTTTTGTGTGTGGAGTAGCTTTATCTGTTTAAAAGGCAGTTTTTGGCTTGGGGAATTTTTTTTTTTTTCACTATTGCAAAGCCTGTTACATGACACAACTTTAATTTCAGTTATGTACCCCTAGTATTATGTGATGACTGGATTCTTTGTTAATATCTCTGTTTTCATTTTCAGCATTTGTTAACAGGAATGCTCAAGCTCCCTTTCACTCGCTTGATGAGGCCGAATTTAATCGAGTAATTAACCGAAAGAACTGTCAACTGCACCGAGTCAGCAGCTCCAAGAAGGGAACTCCAACCAGCAGAAGACCAACAGTGAACAAGAAGGAAACTAAGAAGGCTGCTGCTAAAAGGAAATCACCTATTAAACAAACTGAGAAGTCTCCTGTGAAGATAGTCAGTCCAAGGGAGTCTCCTGTGAAATTAGTGAGTCCAAGGAAGTCGCCTTGGAAGGCAGGGACAGTATGGGATTCATCTCGGTCTCATGATGTAGTCAAGTCACCCCAGAAGACTCAATGGGAAGTCTCAAGAATGCCATCTAAAGCTGCTCATCAAGGTAAAGTGTCTGAAAACTATGCAGACTTAACTTTCATCAGTTATTGTTTTACAAATTTCACACAATTTTAATTTAAAAAAATTTCATGTTTGTATAGGAAATCCTGCAACTGGATCATCACATCCCTGGCATGGGAATGAAAATGGTTCCCCACAAGATACTCTGTCTGGATACAATTACCCTGTTTACAGCCAGGGAACTCCATGTTGGCCCTATGCAGCAAACTCCTATCAAGGTAAGGTTCACTGTTTTTTAAATTAAAAAAACTGGATTAGGACTTCTTGACGATATTTTGTGCAGGATTTAATGCTTTTTTCCATTGATATGCTGTCAGTACACTTTTATCCCTGCAATTGTCTCAGAATTGCTTAGTTTGCAGCCCGAAGCAGTTTCATGTCATTGAAGGTGCTCATACTGCTAAGTCCTCATGGTAAACTTGTATTTTGATGTGATTCTGCAGGATCTCTTCCAACATCTGCCCCTGCCCCTTCTTACTTCGGACAGGCAGCCTCCACATCTACTGCTCATGGACAGCCGGGAACCAGCTCCTGCCAAGGTAATGTCTTTGTTCTCCTTAATGTGTGTTTTTTTGGGTCAGGTCGGTGGGGTGGAGGATCATTGTGATGTTTAAATGTTGAAATTCATGAAAAATTTAGGAGCCTCAGATTATGATTTTAGATCTTTGGTTTGGTTTTAAATCTTAAGTTTGTGTGCTGTCTTATGGTATCTTCAGATAACCCTGAATATATTCTGAGACTTCTTGGTGCAATTTCAAATATATTGGGCTTTTAAATTTGTTCATGAAATTTAATATTTTTACAGGACCCCACCTTAAGTGATTTAAAGGTGCTCTTAAGGGGTATAAAACTAGGTTTAAGTCAAATGTCTGAAAACAGGAAGATGAAGGCAATCCTTTATCTTGGCACTGCAGTTGTGTGGAAAATTTCACATCTTCAATAGGAAGCAGTCAACCCGGGGTACCTCACTCCATCCAGTCAGTGTGCAGGGGCTAAAATAATCAATTTCCAGTCACGATCCAGTCACCTCCAGTCAATTCAAGTCACTCCTAATCATGACAGCCACTTCGGGGAAAGTTTTAATGGTAGACTCAGCTGAGAAAAAAAAACTGAGAAATAATGTTCCATTTTTAAAAATCATCAGATGTTAAGGAAAAGTAATGTGGTTCTGGGGACACTTCTGAAGTATGAAAGTGAAAAGCAACTGTTGTCAATTTGTGTAGTGCCAATTTTTTATTTTCATTAATGGTCTCCATTAAAATTTGATTTAAAATTTATTAGCTACAAAGTCTCAGTGCAGACTGAACAGAGGTTTGGCATTCTCACAATGGCATAGCATTGCATTTCTAGACCAAACATTTGACCTCAGAGAATACTCATTGTCTCTAAATTTTTGTCATGCAAAGAACTGGCTGTGCTTTAACTAAACCAGACCCCACAATACAAGAAAAGAAATATAGAGGTCATAAAACTACTATTTAAAGTAGTAAATTGTGTATCTTTCCTTAATTTAGTTCTTAATTTAATTTTTTCAGTAACAATTTCATACATGATACTGGTTTCATTGTTAACTTTAGTTGGTCTCAATCAGCATACATCCTAAGAAGTTATCTTTGCTAGTAAAATACTCCTAGTATAATATATTTTGGTCTAGCAGATCTGTTTGGAAAAAAATAGCAGATATTCTTGTTTCACCTGAGAAGTGAATTTTGGTGATACTGAGAATTCTAGTCATTTTCAGTCACCTCAGTCAATTCTAGTCTCCCAGTCATTACTAATCACTCCCAGTCATCCCTAGTCATCAATCAGTGTACAGCCTGTAGAGGTGTGAGGTACCCTCGAGTCAACCACATTGGCTTCCTTGGTTGTTGTAGAAGTACAACACTTTCAGACATTGAGTGATACTTTTTGCCTCAATCAGTGATCCCTAAAACCTGTGACAGTGTTTCTTATTTACTTGACAGCATAGGTTACTCCTATAGCTTCCAAATTTTAAAAATACTATGATGCAATAATTTTAACTCTCAGTTGAAGTCCCATCTTTTCCCAAAAAAGGATCCTCCCAAAAATGTCTCTCTTCTCTAAATGGCCCTCTCCTTCTGATCCTTGGTTCGAATACCCGCGACACAGGGGTGCTTTTTCTTACCGCTTTGTGCTTTTTTACTCTCACCGAGATTTCTCCCACTACGTGTACCTTATTGATCATGATAGCAATTTATGACCATTATATTGACTCTGCTGTGTATTTTTATGTGATTTGCAGGCTCTGCCCAGCCAGAAAACTGGTACAATATTACCACATTGTACTAATCTGACAAAGAAATAAAACATTTTATTTTATGAACTTTTATTGCATTTTTATTGCGATTGACTGTTGCCACTGTGCCCTGCATACTATTTACGAGTGAGTTCGTTGCACACATCTACACAAGCTAGCGATGAGCCACGCCCCTACCTGTGGGCGTGGTTAGGCAACCCGCCCAATCAGTAATTCAAGGGCGGGTAGGCAACCCACATTGCTGGAGAGCTGGACCAGTACGCATTTGATACGCTTGCCTGGGAGACCAGTCCGTTTTTAGTATGCGCGGAGCGTGCGGATCCCACATGGCCCGTTCACAGAAGCGTACCAGTCCGCGTCCCGTGAGAGGGACTAGGTCGCAAAAGCGTCGATTTTGTATACGTTTTCAACAGATACGATGACCAGTCCGACTCGGAAGGGGGACTCGTAAGCGGACGGTCTGTGGGACTCGGTAACGAACTGTTTACGGCCTTAAAGCGGACTTCGAATTTTTGTAGGGGCGGCGTCTCACATACACTGCCGAATGAAACAATGGACAACTGGATGGAGAGAAGAATCACAAATCTCTCTGTATTCGACCCGAAGAATACCGAAGATAATATGTGTCTGATGCGCAGCGTGGCTCTGTCTATCGCCCACGTGAAAGTGAAAGAAGGCACTCTGAACAAACACGTCATTAAACGTATGAAACAGCCAAACTCGCGGGTTTTACACACCCAAGCCCATGACCTGCGACGTTTGTGTGAGTTTGATCACATGGGGCCGTACGACCTAAATCATTTGCAGAAACTTCAAGACGTGCTACCTCATCATCGGCTAGTGGTGTTCACGGACAACAAGGGGAAGGATGTGGTGTACAAAGGACCTTGTGGCAGTCTTGCTCAGCCTCGTCAGAACGTTTATCTGCTGTGGTTTGATCGACACTTCTATGCTATCCTGAACGTAAAGTCGGCGTTCTCTCATCAATACTACTGTGAGAGGTGTCTGGTAGGCTATCGAAACGCTGGCGAACACAAATGTGAGGGAAGTTGTTGGCGGTGCATGTCACCCGAAGTGCATCCTGAAAACGGCGTGCAACTTATTCGCTGTGGGGAATGTGCACGCCACTTTGCGGGGCAGCGCTGTTTCGACTTGCACCGCGAAAAACAATGGAGCAACAACACAACCTGCACCATGAAAAAATTCTGTTCAAATTGTCTGACAACCTTCAATTTCATCAACAAGCGGAAAGGCTGGGTACATAAATGTTTCACAAAACGGTGTCGCTACTGCAAGTATGAAGTGGATGAAAATCATTTATGTTACATGACACCGTGGGAGCCAAAGGACAAGTCGAAAAAGACTCGTTATCTGACTGTGTTTTTCGATATTGAAACCACTCAGTGTGACCGTGTGGAAAACCGCCCTGAATCGTGGCGTCTCCATCGCCCGAATGTTTTGATATGTCAAACTTTGTGTGAATCTTGTGCTAATGTTAAGGACAGGCACCATTCGTGTCATGACTGTGGAGAAAGACAGCATGTGTTTCATGCGTTGAATGATCCTAATGTAAATGTGACCGCTTTGTTTTTAGACTATCTGCAAGCCCTTTGCTCTGAAAAGAAAACTGAAATTCTTCTTCTCTGTCATAATTTCCGCTCGTTCGACGGGTACATGATTATCGAAGAAGTTTTGCGGCGTAATTTGCCCTTAGAAGTAGTACTTCAAGGTGCGAAAATTATTTCAATGAGAGTGGGAAACTGGCATTTTAAAGATTCTTTGATGTTTGTCCCACAAAAATTAAGTTCCCTTCCAAAAAGTTTTGGTTTAAAAGAACTGTGCAAAGGATATTTCCCTTATCTGTTTAATCAACCAGAACAATACAACTATGTTGGTCCACTGCCTGTACAAGATTATTACTGTTCTAAAACAATGCAGAGAAAAGAGAAAACTGAATTTGAAAAATGGTACAAAGCAAGAATGGACGAAGGCTATGTGTTTGATTTTAAGAAAGAAATTATAGCTTATTGTGAATCTGATGTGACAATTTTAAGAGAGGCTATGCAGTGTTTTAGGACTATGTTTGAAAAGATAGCGGGGTTTGACCCTCTGTTTCACTGTCTTACTTTGTCGAGTGCTTGCATGTGTATGTACAGGTTAAAACATATGCCTTTGTATAAGTTAGGGATTGTTCCTCAAGGTGGGTACCGCGGGCGTGACAAACAGAGTTTTGTGGCGTTACAGTGGCTTGACTATGAACAATTTTTGTTGGGAAATAATGTGACCATCAAGACAGCTGAAAATTCGCGTGAGGTGCGGATTATGAACCGCCCAGTTGACGGCTATGTCGAGATCACGCATCGGGGCGGCAGAGTGGAGAAAAGAATTTATCAGTTCCACGGGTGTTACTTCCATTGCTGCCCGAAATGCTACCCTAACCCGGATCGTGAGGTGCACGGTGCTGATTCTGTCGCCGCTAATCGGTACGAGAAGACCATACGCACCACAAACATGTTCCGTCAGAATGGGTATGTGGTAAAAGAAATGTGGGAGTGCCAGTTCGGTGAGCTACAAACTGGTGATGCTGACATGCGTGCGTTCTTCGCCCAACACAAAACAGAGCGCACGCCACCGCTACGGCTCCGTGATGCCCTGTATGGAGGAAGGACCAGCGCCCTCCGTAGTTACATCAGGTGTAACCCCGCGGAAGGTGAAATGATCAAATTTGTGGATGTAACAAGTCAGTATCCAAATGCTAATCTCCGCTTCCCGTATCCGGCTGGACACCCAGACATCTTTCTGAAGAACGACCCGAACATGCCCCCGATTCAACAGTGGAATGGTGTTGTAAAAGCAAAAGTCTTACCACCAACGGACTTGTTTCTGCCTGTCCTCCCGTACAGAGCGTGTTCAAAGTTGATGTTCCCGCTCTGTCGCACTTGTGCGGAGAGTCAAAATCAATCAGACTGTGACCACTTCGATCCCTCAGACCGGGCGCTGACGGGGACATGGCCAGCTCCCGAAATAAAACTTGCTGTCGAAAAAAAGTACCAGATCATGGAAGTGTACGAAGTGTACCAGTATCCCGAAATTATCCAGTTTAACCCAAAGACAGGAGAAGACGGTCTGTTCTCTGGTTATGTGCGGGAGATGATGGCGCTGAAGCAGCATGCCTCTGGCTGGCCAGCAGGCCTTGAAAGCGAAGAAGAAAGACATCAGTACATCGCAGACGTGTTGGAAAAGGACGGAATTCTCCTAGACGCCGATCAGATGGAGCGCAACGAGGGACTACGTACCCTTGCAAAACTAATCCTCAATTCATTTTGTAAGTATGCGATTTTTTCTATTTTTCCTTTTTCTTTTTTTTCCCCGTTTCTAAACTTAATTTTTCCCCTTTTATTCAGGGGGCAAGATGGGGGAGAAAACCCTTCGAGCGTCAACGAAGTTCGTGCAAACATTCACAGACTGGATGGCACTTTTGAATGACTCAAAACTGGAAATACGCGCGATCCTTCCGCTCAGTGAGGACTGTCTTCAAGTGTCATACATTCCGAAGGAGGATACCGAGGACAGCCTGGTCACATCTAGCCTGGTGCACGCAGCCTTTACCACCTGCTACGGGAGACTTCACCTCTACAAATATCTGGATATGGTGGGGGAGCGCGCACTGTATCATGACACAGGTTATAAACGCCCCGAAAATAAAAAAATAAAATTAAAAAAAATCCCTGAAGGGTGAGAAAATGTCACTAATGTGTTTTTTTTTATTTATTTCTTTATTTTCCAGATTCTGTGTGCTACCTTGCCAAGCCAGGCCTCCCGGACCCGCCCATTGGAAAACATCTCGGAGACTTGACAGATCAGATCCAAGATGACTATGGAGCAGGTTCCTTCTGTTTTGAGTTCGTTTCCGGAGGACCAAAAAATTATTCTTACAAGATAGCCTTGGGCGGTGACATTGACAACGTGAAAATCGTGACGAAAGTCCGGGGCATCACAATAAATTCATCTAACGACGAACTCATCACGTTCGAGAACTTGCGTGCCATGGTTCTTGGAGAAGCGGGGAAGCAAGACGTTCCACTTCCGTCGCAAATCGCACGTCTTCCAGGCTGGCGTATCGTGACGAGAGACACTACAAAGGCATGGCGGGTCTGTCTCAATAAGAGACGACGCATTGACATGGAGAGGACGGTCGCCTACGGCTACGTTGACACGAAGGACTTGACAGAAGAGGACGAAGAAATGCTTGCAACACTGGGTCAACTTGCTGACGAGTGACACCGTGCATTTGCTCCTCTGTACATAAAATTGTAAATAAAAAATTGTAAATAAAAAATGACTGTGATATTTCAACAAAAATAGAAAACCGAAATTGTTGACGTCTTCATTTACCTCTTTCCACACACCCAAGCCCGCACAACACGTATAAAAGACATACGACAGCTGTAACTGCAGTCATTTCACAATGGACCTTCGATTCAAACACAGCACAACCGCGCTGCTGGTCGGAGGAACCGGTGCCGGGAAAACGTTTTTCACGAAACGATTAGTTGAAAACAGAGATGAAATGTTTGACACAAAATTCGAAAGAGTTGTGTGGTACTTTACTGAATGGCAGCCAGCATACGAAAAACTCAGAGAACAGTGCAGAGTAGATTTTGTGGAGGGAGTGCCGAGCCTGGATGACTTTCCGCAAAATAGAGGACCCACACTTCTAGTTATAGATGATTGTATGGACCAGTTAAAAAATCCAGAGATTTTAAAATTCTTTATAAAAGGAGCGCACCACCGGAATTTATCGATATTTTTTCTCTCACAATGTCTGTTCCCAAAAGGATTGCGGGAAATCAGCCTGAACTGTAACGCGTGCGTGATTTTTAAAACCAGTAGGGATCTGGCACAAGTTCGCACGTTTTGCATGCAAATAGATCCGAAAGAGTGGCGTGCGCTCATGGAGGCGTACCAAGACGCTACAAAAGAGGGACACTCGTACCTGCTGTTCGACTTTAACTACACACAGGCGGAACACCTACGCCTGCGGACAAAGATATTTCCCGGAGAGAACACCGTTGTGTACATCCCAAAGAGCAAGTATCGAGGGGCGAGTATATAAGGAGGGCTGATCGAAGTTCAGTGGTCATTTGCAAAGATGTCTCGCGAGGAGCACATCACATCCAAGCACGGGGCTATTCTGCAAGTGTTGCTAGAAGCAAAGCCCGCTCTGCGGAAAGCCATTCTAAACGCCTTACCGAAGGAGACGGTGTACTGTCTGTGCGAAATTTCCGATAACCTGCTTTGCGGAAATATTCCTGTTACTCCCCAGCAAAAGTCGAAGATTGCCAGGCATAAAAAAGTTCTGCGACAACTCGCAAGGAGAGGCGAGGCATTAGCAGAGAAGAGAAAAGCAATTCAAAAAGGTGGTGGTGCGTTCATTCCCATTCTACTTTCCGTGTTAGCGTCAGCAATTGGTTCGAAACTCTTCAAATAAAAGTGAAATGGAACACGTCAAGAAAATGATTCTGGTCCCAAGTGAAACAGTTGCAAGACTGCAAGAAAAACCGGTCATTCCCACACCAACGGACAAGATTAACGAGCTCGACCAGGAAATGAATAGAGTGTTACAACAACACGGAGATCAGACGGAAAAATTACGGGAATACGAAAAACTTTTACAGCGCTGCATGCATTTTGTCAACGAGCAACGGAAACCATTCCGACTCACTCTTCCGGACGGAAAAGAAGACGAACCGTCTGAGCCTGACCCGACCCAGCAGTTACGTAGGCAGTTGGAAACAGCTGCGTCAAAATCGTTAAAAAACCACGCCCTTGGGCTCTACGACCAACTGAAACTCACGCCTGGAATACTATGGGACCGCACCGGCACGCTCACAATCGCCGGCAATCGTTATCCCGACTGCAACATTATTGACATCGTCTTCGATGCAGCGAAGCAGCGGCGCAGTGGCTGCGCGAATAACTGGCGGGTGTTCGCACAGCATCTGGCAAAATCAAACTTTCCTATCGAATTTATTCGTAACACGGCGTACAAAAAGTTTATTCGTGATCAGAGAGGCCACGGGTTAACATCGCATCATGGCCCCAGTCAGAACCACAGCAAGAAAAGAAAAAGAGAGCCGCCCGTCATCCCGAGCGGAGTTAACTGGAAAGCATGGCGCTGATTATCTGAAGAAAATTTTCTACGATCCGAGTCACAACGCCGGCTACAGCACACCGTGGAGGTTATGGAGTGCAAGCAAAAAACGGGTGGATCGCAAAGAAGATCTCCGTGAGTTCTTGAGAGGACAAGACACCTACACGCTTCACGCCCCAGTACGTCGGAAATTTCCAAGGAATAAAACTCTTGCTGACGTCGCTGATGATTGCTGGCAGTGCGATCTTTCGGACATGCAATCTCTAAAGAACGATAATGACGGATTCGCATACTTGCTCTGTGTCATTTGTGTGTTTTCGCGTTATGCCTGGTGTGTTCCTATTAAAAATAAAACATCTAAATCGATTGTAAATGCGTTTAAATTATTGTTCACACAAACTGAACGTCGCTGTTCACGACTGGTTGGAGACAAGGGAGGAGAATTCGAAAACAATCATTTTAAGGAGTTCCTGACAGGTTCCGGCATCGAGTATTATCACACGAACAATCCCGATACAAAAGCATCGATTTGTGAACGATTCCAAAGGACGCTAAAAAGCCGTTTATTCAAAGTCTTTACACATCGAGAAAACTACAGATACATCGATGGTCTGCTAGATCAGGTCGTCCATGCTTACAACAATACGTATCACCGCACAGTCAAGATGACACCCACGGAAGCCAGCTCACCGAAACGCACTTTGGAGGTTTATGAAATTCTGTACGGGAAAAGTGAGACGAAAAAGAATCCGAAACTGAGGGTCTCAGATTACGTACGCATTTCTCGAGAAAAGAAACATTTTGAAAAGGGATATACGTGGAACTGGAGTGAAGAAATATTTCAGATAAAAAAAGTAATCCCACACAACAAACCGTGCTACAAGATACAGGACTTGGACGGCACTAGTATTGTCGGAACATTTTACGACGCAGAACTCCAGAAAGTTGCTAAGCCAGACCTGTACAAAATTGCATATATAGTGAAGACAAAAGGAAAAGGGGACAGTATGCAACACCTCGTCCACTGGCGCGGATATCCGGAAAAGTCGCGCTCTTGGGTCTTCGCAAAGGACTTAGTCACGTATTAATTTAAAATGGGGTTTTATGCGTTCTGTCCTCTTCTCTACCCTGAAAATACGACATCGCATTTTAAAATTCAGCTTCCGACTAGACTTGAGCTGACTGGTGACTGGCAGGTGGCCCTGATACAAGCGCACTACCCGAATACGATCGCTCAAGTAACAGATGGAGAAAACGAAATCTCGTTTGTCAAGGACGACGGCACAAAAGAGACATATTTCGTCAAGCCAGGGTATTACGCAAATGAAAGTGATTTCGTGTTTGCACTTCATGAAGCACTTTTCCAGATCGAGTCGAGAGCAAATGGGGAAGGACGGAAAAGTGTTGTGGAAATCACACAAGACAATCATGTTTTATTTTATGCCCTTGAGAATCGTCCTGACGCAAAGTACAGTTTTTCTCCGCGTCTAGCGATGATGCTTGGCTTGGAGCACCCCGGACCTTACCCAACGCAAAGAGAGTTGTGCGCTCCGAATCAGATAAATTTAAATCTCGGTGTGCCCCCGCTCCAGTTCGTCTACATCGATAAAATATCGGAGCAGATCGTTGGTGACTGTCACGCCCCGCTGCTGGCTACTATCCCCACAAATACTACTGGGCAGTACGGAAGTGTATCGGTCCATGCATTCGATCACCCTCTCTATTTCGACCTGGTTACGAAGAGTTTTGACACGCTCGAAGTGAATATAAGGGACCACTCAGGAAAATTCGTCTCATTCAACCACGGAACGTCGATGCTACTGTGCCACTTCAGACCTACAGGAGAGAAGAAATGAGCGCTATGGACAAGAGAGTCGTAAGATACTACGTGAACCAGGCAGGAAGCGGGATTGGTCATTTCTACGCAGGCGCATCCCACCAGAAGGGTTACTCGATCGGAGGGTTCCTCGGCGGATTGTTTCGGACTATCCTACCCTTTCTGAAAAGTGGTGCGGCGGCCGTAGGCCATGAGGCCCTGCGTGCGGGAAGCCATATTTTGGCAGACGCAGCCAGTGGACAGTCATTGCCTGAGAGCGTCTCACAGCACGCATCACAAGCGCGACAGAATCTCAAGAGAAAGCTCGCAGATGCGCTGTCAGGATCAGGTATAAAACGAAGGCGAAAGACACCAAAGACTCAGTCCAAGGCGAGAGCGAGACCAGTCAGCATCAAGAAACGCGAAGCAGCACCAGCAGAGCGCGACATTTTCTCTATCTGACACCATGGCTTTCCTCCACAACGCCTCCCCGGAGTCTCTGAAGAGTGAACTGGACCTGTGGGCACTGCCACCCACACAGACAGCCATCGAGAGTGGTCACTGGGTCACCATTAACCCGTTGTCGTCAGTGGATGATGCATCGACAATCGAATTTGTCGTCCCGGGGAACGGCGAGGAATACATCGACCCTGCGCATACCTTGGTGTACGTGCAGTGCAAAATCGTCAAAATCAATGGGGCAGATGTGGCTGCTGGCGAGAATGCCGATGTGGCACCGGTTAACTACCTTCAGAGCACCATGTGGAGCCAAGTAGATGTGACGCTAAACGGAAAGCTTGTGTCGCAGTCGTCCAGCACCTACCCCTACCGCAGCTACATCGAAGCGCTGCTGGGGTACGACATGTCAGCAAAAATGTCTCATCTCACCACACGGATGTGGTACAAGGACCAGCCAATACCTTTTTTGAATTGTTCACAGGGAGGAGCAAAGCAATGTCTTTGTGTCCCTCCAAAAATACTATGTACGAGGAGTCCTTAAAATTGATTATGAAAGTTGATAAGGTGTTCAGAACTATGAAGGTGGGTTCCAAAGGGGAATGGAAACCATTTCAAAAAGGGGTCCGTATCCTTTGTGCCAGTATCTTGGGTTTGCAAGACTTTTTTTTTACGGAGAGACATTATGTGTACCTTTTGTTGGGCCGCTTCACTCAGGACTGTTTGGAGAATTTATTTTCAATGATCAGGTTGCGCCAGCCAGTGCCTCATGTGCTTGCCTTTCTCCAGTGCTTGAAAGTTATCACAGTTGCTCAGTATTCGATGGCTATCAAGAATTCCAACTACGACTTTGAAGAGTCACAAGAGCTGCGTGAAGCCTTTGACTTCTTTCAAGAAGCTAGAAAGAAAGCTCATGAGAGAGCTACTAGTGATTTTTTTGAATCCTTGGAGGAACTCTTTAATTGTATTCCCAAGGTTTCTTCAGCTGAAGTTATGAATTTCTTCTCTGAGTGGGAAGAAAATATAATTTATGATACGGCTGGGAGTGCAGTTCATTCTATATTGTCTAGGAATTTAGTGACCTGTGATGTTTGTGTGAAAGCAACTCAACTGAGGAGTGATGAGAACCACCCCAGAGCTATTTTAGTTGATGCCAAAGAATATACTCTTTTGAGAAAGAAGGGCACAGCTTTGAAACGGTTGCAAATTTATGTGACTGATGAAGTATTCAAAGCTATCTTGAAAGCTGAAATTTCATTCAGGAAGATGAGGCACAACACACTGCAATTCAAAACAACTGATGTTCACAAGTATTTTGTGGAAAACTTAATGTATGTGTGGGATGGATCCTCAATCCCTGAATGTCATGACATAGGGAGGAAAATTTTAAATGTTTACTTTGATGGGAGACTGAAGGAGTGGTGCAGGATTCGCAGACTGAGTGCCGCAGAGTGTAATAAGTCCAAAGGTGTTAATCGCTCGAGCAAAACTGCAGGTATGCATGATGCCGCCAAAAAAATCCAAGCACCCACTCAGGTTTCAAAGTAATTTGTGTTTTATTCCTCTTGTGTATTTTGTGTCTAGATTGATATTGTGACAGTAAGAGCCATTAACTGCTCTTGATTTTATTTAATTTTATATTAATTTATTTCTATCAGCTGCGTGCAGCAATGTCATTGACTATTACAGGTCTTTTCTTGTGATGATTTTAGTCACAAAACATGTGATGATTTTAGTCATAAAACTTGTGATGATTTTAGTCATAAAATGTGATGATTTTAGTCCTTAAATTTTTTATTCCACTCAAATGAATGTTTCTCATACTGTTGTGTGTGCAAAGTTCAACATTCTCTCTGATTGTGCCAAATTACTGAATACATCTGCGATACTAAAGTGAAATATTGTGTATTATTGAGTGTTTTCCCATATAAATTTGCACATCTCCCTCTCACTGATGTGATGGGAATAAAAATTAGAACACAATAGAAATACGGTCAAATGAAGAATATTTATTCATCAAACCACACTGAAACACATCATACATGTAAGCAAAACTAATACTCAAACTGTAGAAGTCAGGAAGGTCAAAACACACACACAAATACCCGTCTTTAAGAGAACTTCAAGCAGTCTTTGAGACCCTCAGACGGAAACACTGGAGATTATTCAAATTAAAAAACATACTTTGCGCTACAGATGCCAATTCCGAAGCCAACAAGAAATGAGATGACATTTAAAAAACTAAAAAATAATGACACTTGTGATGGTCTTTAAGTCCACCCAAAATGTGAAAGAAACAGTAAACAGACAAAAGTTCTTCCTTGGATTTGTAAGAAAGGTTGCTATCTTTCATTTCACTCACGTACACACAGTGTGGTAGACATGCCACTTGCTTATCAAAAGACCGCAGTTACAAAATCATGGAAAGGTTTGCATTCTCCTTACATTTATCATGAAGACAAATGCAAAAAATGTCTTCTTCTGTTTGAAACAGTGGAGACACTGAAGTTGATGGTACGCATGATTCAGTCCACTCTACACACTGGAAATCTTCCTCTTGATGAAGTTCCTTTTCAAGGATACCTTGCGCTTGTAACAGATCTTAGAAACGAACTTGTTGATGAGCTGTTCTTTCAGCGCAATATCCTGCTTCAGCCTACTAATGATAGCATTGTTGTTCGTGATCTGCTCCTTTAGTAGATACCATGTTTTTGCATCCTTTAAAGTTAAAAACACACCAGAATAATATTAATCACAGAACAAATTAGAAAGGGAAATGTGTCAGAAAAATATAACAGCCAAGTTCATGTACTAACCATTTGCGTTCCTGCAGCCTTCTGTGATGATGTCCCAGTCTGTGTCCCTTGAACAGCAATGTCCTCTGCTTCCATGTAAAGGAAAGCCTAGAACATAATTAACAACTTAATATTTCATTCATTTGAAAAATAGGCTGTGGCCTGATATAGTGAGGTTACCATAACCTTTGCCACCAAACTCAAAATAACTTATCAGCGAAGAACAAGGGCCACCATTACCGCAATATTGAACAGAGAAAAATTCAGAATGTATTACAGAAATAAATTAGAGGCAGACAGCCGCACGTACCTTTAACCTTACACTACAACTTCCCAGACCCCAAAGCAAAGCGACTTGGCACTCCGCAGGAACTTGGCGAAAACTGACGCAGGTAATCTACTAAAACACTCTTTTCTTTTATTCTCACGGAACAGTGAATCATTCAGCAAATTCCACCGCGCATTAACACGCAAGCAAAGAGAAAAGATAGCTGCGTCTCTCGTACGTAAACATTGTCCGTTGCGCGTTTGTTTCCTGTCCGCCATTAACTCAGGCCATGGAGGATCTATGAGAAATTGGCACTAACGATTGAAACGGTATGAAAAATGTATGATGCGAATGACACCGTTCGCGCTTCTCGAGCCACATCCAGGACTCTATGGCAGAGGAGTTGGATGGTGTGAGGAGGGGAGGCTGTGTGCACTTCCAGCCGCTCGGCTCGCCCGGCTCTCCTGCTGGTCTCGGCTGGCCGTAGCTCGACTCGTCACGCTCGCTGTCTCACGCCGGGAACGGCCTGCATCGTTGCGCCTGCAGAGTCAAGGGTAGGCCACCCATCCGACTGCAGTGTATTAGCCTGGACACCCGGTACAAGCGCAACATCTACAAATGGGAACGTAGCTGCTTTGATTACAAACATTGATTTCTCTTTGATTTTCTTGCCATTTTAATGACGAAACCGTGTCTAGACGTCGGTCCGCGCACGACGCGCGTAAATTTAGTGAATACGTGTTTGCCCGCCACCCGGGGCCAACCAGCACCGGTTCCCGTAAGATCACCGAAGCTGAGGGCAGGGGTCCTGGCGGAAGCCGGGCCGATTTAGCTGTTGTTACCAACTGACCATCAGCCCATCATTTTTGGAACCATAAATTTCGGTTTGAAAATATCCAGATGCACGGTTAACTCACTCGCACGCACGCACGCACGCACGCACGCACGCACGCACGCACGCACGCGACGCTCGCAGATACGCGCGTCGCTAACTTTACAGACTGCGAGTGGCAGCGGCGAACGGGACGAGGCGGCTGTCCAGGCCCAGCGGGCGGATAGAGCGCCCCCCGCGAGCCAGCAGTGGAGTGCCAGACGACAGTGGCTATTGTACCGGGAGCGCACTGCTTTTCTCCATCGCAGCTACGTAGCGTAGTGGGCTAGAAGACAGGACGGTAACCGAAAGGTTCGTGGTTCAACTCTTTGCCGGAGTAAAAATTTTTCTGCAAGTTTACCGACTGAGAACGGAGGGTAAAATATACCAAAAGAACGGGCGTCACGTGTGCACTCCGAAATATCCGTGGACACTTACGCGTCAGCGTTGGTGGTAAGCGGCGTTTCCCGGTGTCGAACCTTGGTAGCTTGGTTCGACTCCCCACCCCGGGAAATGTGTCTGGCGAGACTCGGCTGGGGCGAATGGCTAAGGGTTCAGCCATTCGTCGTCGGAAGGTGATCTTTCGTTAACCGTAAGTCCTATGAATCTGGGACGTAGGAATGCACCTCTAGCATGTACGAGTTCTCTCGCTTGCCAAGAGAGTACCCCTCGGGGTACGACGGGGCCTACGGATGGCACAGCGGTGTCTCCCGGATGGCACTAACCTTGGAGAGCCCTTGCGGGAATACCCAGGGCCGAGAGCCGTAGGCTCACTTTTATCATTAATTCCTCTATTTTGTTTTGAAAGTATGAAAGGCATTTTCTAATGATTCTTTGACCTATAATCGAAGCATTTATTTAAACATGCCCCGCCCCCGCTGGCTAAATGCTATGCGGCGCTCTTTTATTACGTCAGCAATTTAGGGGGAGGGGGTTCCGACGAAAAATGACGACCGGTATGGTGGGGGAGGGGGGTACCGGACCGTAATGACGTAAGCAGAGTATCATAAATACAGACAGCTTGTTATTTGATCAGTCGACATAAACTTCTTCCTCCTCTTTAATTCACAAATCTCATAACACATCGATACAAAAAAAAAATCACTTCATTGACCTAACCTAATCCTGTCGCATTCATGTCACCTATCGCAGACCGCAACCTGTCCCTTGCCGCCACTTGACGCCCGCAGCGGCCAAAACCGTTGCCGCCCAGCAGGTAGGCAGCCCATCTTGCTCCAGTGCTGGTGCGTCGGCCTCAGAGGCCAGGCGCTCGGCTCGGACTCGGCAAACTTGTTGTAGTAGTGATGGGACTTCTTCCAACTGGTCACCTTTCCACGCTTAACTCTTCTTATATCGTAATTCGCCAGACCCATCTCCACCCGCAACCATCACCTTTCCTAAAACACTGGACTTGGAAAATAACGAGCCGCCGCGCTCAAAGATTGGATTTAACAATCTAAGGTGTAAAGACCTAATTTATATTCAAAATTTGACAAAAGTTTGACCTCAAAATGCAATTCTTTTAGCAGCCAGACAATCTATGTCATGAAATAATAAAGAAAAAAAAAAAAGAAACGGTAAAAGAACTAGCATTTTTCAGCTTGCTTTCCTGCCGCCTTATCCATTACGCTATGCTCTTCTTTGAGGGGAGGCGGGTCGTCGTGGCCTGTACTTTCCACGATGGAAGCGTCCCAACCAAGCGCCGCGAGTTCCTCTAAGTCCCGCAAGGACTAAGTATGTGGGATTCAAAATTTGGTCAGCGTCATCCTTTGATATGTTGATGCCTGGCTTTCAAAACACATTTTTAACGCGTGATTTTTGAACAAATTTTGATCTAATGCAATCTAAGTCAACTAGATGTCTAATAAACATCTACAGATCTACCACGGTTACCAGTAGATCTTTTATTGTCTAACTAAAATCTACCAGTAGACTTAGACGCAGGGTTGTACACGTTACTGTAACGATGTAACGGCGTAACCGTAACGCGTTACAATTTTATGTAACGGTAACTGTAACGAGTTACATTTAGACTAGGGACGCAACGATAACGAAACACGTTACTTTTGGCGAGTAACGGCGTAACGGCGTTACCGTTACTTGCAGCTGGAATATTAACCCGCGGTAACCACCCGTGGCCTCTCGCTGGCCCTGGTTCGGGTTCAACTTCTCTGCCGCCGAAGTCCTCCGAGCAGGAGTCCGCTGCCGAGGAGGTTGAAAGGTGCTTAGCCCACCAAGTGCGCTTCGTGGAGTAGGGGGTGAAAACCTGTTTTGCCAAGGGGGCGGACGGGAAAAAAAATTTTTTGGGCTTTCTTTACAGTTCGTACGCTACAATACCCACCACCCCTCAAGTGGAGTTGTGGAGAGACTTTTTTCAAAGGCTGGTATTCGGTTCAGTCATTTAAGGAACAGAGTAGGTGATGAAAACTTGGAAATAGAGCTTCTCCTAGTGTTATGGTACGGATTTCGGGGTTGGGTTGAATGATGAAGAAGACTGGGTTGATGGTTAGTTGAGATGTATTCTGGTGGTTCAGAGTGGTTAACAGATGGTTTTGCCACGCGGATGAGTACGCGGTGGTTCCCACGACTTGCCGGAGCCGTGGTGGGTTCGTGACTGCCCGTCCTAGGCTCGGCCCGGCCGCTGCCGCTCGGGCCCGGCGAACGCATCAGCCCGGCAGCGCAACATTTGCTGATCAAGCAGTGCCGCGCTGCCCTGCACCGCGCGCGACGAGACCGGACAGCCGGACTTCACCTCAGAGCAGCCTCGAATGGAAGTACCTTAAGGGAAGTCCCAAGGGACTTACCCTAACACTAGCGCTTAATCACTTATTTTGGCGCTAAGTGATTTTTGAATTAAAGGAAGGGAAATTGTTTCAAAATCAGTCTTCTTTTTACTACCCCCACCCCTCTTGAGCTCGTGTGACCTTTTCTTTTATGTAACGGTTACGGCGTTACATCGTTACAGTAACGGCGTTACGATACATTTTTTCCAGGGGAGTAACGGTAACGCGTTACACTTTTTAAAAGTATCGGTAACGGTAACGCGTTACATTAGGAATGTAACTTGTACAACCGTGAGTAGTTATTGACACAGGAGCTGTAATAACAGTTTTCAAAAGATCTGGCAAAACACTTCAACCAGCTAAATTAAGATTAAAAAGTGCAACTTCTCACAAGGCAATGCTTTATGGGCCAGTCCAGGTGCAAATTGTTATTGCTAAATGGGCTTTCCGTTTCTATGTTTATGAAGCGGATATAGAAGAGAATTTATTGGGATATGATTTCTTAGATTATTTTGATGCTACACTTAGAATCAAAAGTAGAATCATAGAGTTTCCAACTCCAGATAAGTCACAGATCATTAGTACTCAGTTTAGAATTGGCAAAGCTCTTAATAAGTGGAAGTTCAGGGCTGGGGAAGTTTTCTATCCAGTCAGAGCAGGCCAAAAGACTGTTTTGAGACCTTTCGTGGAAAGCAAATTGACCACTGTTCTACACACTGACTATGAAATAGAAAGTGTTGCTAAGAACATGGATATGGATATGACACTAAACTCTACTGTTACCCCAATTCAGGCAAGTGGGAAACTGGATGACGCTCTGTCCAAGCCCCATTCACAACCTAACTGCCGAGATGGTATAGAAGCAGGGAGTCCAGTGAACGTGGAAAATGACATAGAAATAGAAAGTGATAAGAAGGGGCCCCTCGTGTCAAAGAAAACGATCACATACGTAGAAATGGAATATGACTTGGAAAATGACTTAGAAAGTGACACCATAGTGTCTGTAAACAGAAGTGGGTTCGTTGAACTCGACTTGGAAAATGGAAGAACAAAAGAAAGCTTAGTCCAAAAGGGTTTCAAAACAGAGAATAAAGTCAAATTGGGAGTGTTTTCTACAACTCCAGGAATGGGTAGCAAAGTAACTAGGTTACCCAATTCAGTACTTGCTCAGTCAGGGGTAGTACCTTGTGTCACTGCTCCATTAGATGTAACTTTGCAGAATTTCGGGGATAAATATGTAGCTATTCCAAAATATGCCGTCCTGGGAGAAGTCTATGTGTTGCACCCACTTGAATATCATAATATTGTAACAAAAGAACAAGATAAAGATAATGAGAAAATAGCTGAGTGTAGTGAAGAGTCAGATCTAATAGACACAATAGATATGCCAATTTTAGCAACAACTGTGGATCACGAAACTGTGAAATTTGAAGATGCCGAATTTGACCCAAAGCCAAAAGACTCAATTGCTAAGGACCAATCTTTACCAGCAGACTTGCAAGATTTGGCAGATAAAACACCAAATCTGACACCAGATCAAAAGAAAAGTCTGGAAAATTTGTTAAGAAAGCATTGTGACGTGTTTGCTAAAGATCATACCGACCCTCCCTCGGAACAACAGGCTATCTTTTTCAGCAGTGCAGACAAGCGGCTATCTATTTTGGCGATGCAGACAACCGGCTATCTTTTTTAGCAGTGCAGACATACGGCTATCTTTTCTGGCGGTGCAGACAAACGGCTAAGTGCAAAAACCGAAATTCCCAGGAGACGAAATCCTAAGTTTGGGCGCCTATATCAATCAAGAAACATCAAACCAAGTGAAACTAATGGGTTCACCGGAATCCTTGACTTTTATCGTGCAGTTCAGCAAATTTTGGCTCTTCAAATCGTCACAGTTCAGCTACAAGGACGAAAACACTGATGTGGTGCAGACGTGAGTAGCATCCTATTTCGTGCTTTGGTGAGAATACTCTTTTTCCGTACAAACCGTCGTTCTTAATTCCGCTCTCACATCTTATTATCGCTTTAGATTCGTTTACAACTGGCAATCGACTCGAAATGATGCTACAAAGCCTGATCATAAGCCTACCTAACCATAATTGATCAAGGTCTACTTTGAATGTGTTGACTTTCACTACTGAAACGGGGCGAACAGAGTAAACCATCCGTCATCATCGTTTTACTTTAAAAAAATTAGCCTCATGAAACTAAGAAGTTAATACTTCCGCAATTTGATGGTGCCTTTTTACCATCAAGATGCATTTCTTTCGAGATATTTTAACAGGAACGAGTAAATGCATTGCTGTGTGGTTGTGTTCAAAAATCTTGCCATCATAGTTGTATTTGGAATTCTGCTTGAAATGGCTTCTCCTAAGTTTACATAATATCAAGTTAAAATGGTAAAGGAAAGAAAGTTATTGTCAAAAGCTCAATTTACTGTTGCAATAATTCTATGTCTGAATTATATAAGTAGATGGTGACGGATGCTGTCACAATGCTATCTCATTGCACTGGTGTCCAAGATGAACTCCTTTATCTACTGAGTTTGGGAATACATCATGAAGACATCAAGAGTCCTCTCAAATTAATGCGAACATGGCAATAAGGTTTGTGGTTCATGTTTGTCCAGGTTTGGCAGCTATCAGTAGCCTGATGCCTAATATTTAAACTTCGGTATGTGTGCTTGTTTGCGCTAAGAATTTAGAGGAGAAATAATTGAATCCTGTATAAATGTCACTTTATTCCCATTAGCAAAAGCACACTTTTACAAGATAAAAATAAATCATATTAAAAAGCAATACTTTGTTTCTTTCCCTCCTTATAAGGCACTAAAAACACATAAGATACAAACATTTAATGATATGACAGGAAACATTGCCTTTCTAAAACAAGCTACTTTGAAGGTGGCAAACAAACAGAAATACTGCCATTAAGAGGTATTCAACTCAGATTAAAATTAAAATCACATAAGAAAACTTAAATTATGCAGGACAAGCGTTGTTCATGGTAAACAATGAAATTCAAAGGAACATAAAGTCAGGAATAACAGTTGCACATTGCAATGCTCATGAGATTTGACTTGATAAAAGAACAGCACTCGTAATACTTAGTATTAGTCAAAGGAAAAAAGATGTCTGATTCAAGCAGTCTGGAAACTAGGTGGACAATGCTGTTACTTAAAACTAAATCTTTGAAAATAGTGACAAACCATAATGCATGCAGTCATTAAAATTAAAATCACACAAGAAAACTTACATGCAGGACTAGCCTTGTTTCAGACAAATAATAATGATATTAAAACGTACATAAAATCAGTTGCACATCACAAAACACTTAATGAGATTTGGCTTGCATGAGAGAACAGCACCCTATTAATACTTTGGATCAGCCAAAGGAAAATAGATGCATTTCAAGTAATCCTAGCTAACATAAAACATCGCATGAAAGTAAAAGCCTTCCATTATTATGTTACAGTCAATAGAAAACAAATGCCATTCCAGCATAACAACAAATAACAAATTTTGGAAATGTTGTACTTCTTTTCCCTCACAATGTCTACTATTCAGTATGATTCACTTCACTTATTCCTCCCCATCCTCTTCATCCTCTCCATCTTCTTCATTGCCAATTTCTGCATCACTTTCTCCATTCTTGTCCCCTTCTCTTTCAATTTCATATATCTCATCATCACTGCTGTTTTCTTCGTTATCACAGACACCACCATCGTTCACTACCTCCTCCGCATTGCTCATGATTGTCTCATAGAAGTCATGATACTTTGAAGGGATAGCCAATGACCTGCACAACTCGGTCAGATGATCAATTTTCTTCTTTGCCAGTGGGATTTTTGATGCATATGCTCGTGTAGGTTTATAAGTTTTCAAATTAAGTGGGCGCCCCACAGAGTTCAATCTTGTGTTGAGAGTTTTTTCTTCTCCATCATAGTCATACTTGAAATGAAGAACTCCAATATTTGAGGGCTCAGCTCTAAGCACCTTCACTTTACTCCATGCAATTTTTCTTCCAGAAGTGTCGTTTTTCCACTGCTGAAGTTTATCAACCATATTGTGGAAGTCAAAAATATCTTCCCTCTTCATAATTTTTACCTCATACATGGGGTCCTCTTGCTTAGCAGATTCTATAAGTGATATCCACTCATCCATGTCAAATAGCTCCTTCAGCTTGGCTTCCGATTCTATTCTGGCATGGATAGAGTCATTCTCATTCTGGGTGTGGCCTGGTTCAAGAAAACAGTGCTGGAACACAACATTGTACTGTGCAGCAGCCAAGAGCATCATGCTGAAAAAGTACCTGTTCTTGTTCTGGCCCCCACAGCTATCAGAAAAGGAATATATTTTGTTGCATCCATTAGCTGCACTCAATTTCACATACTGGAGCATACAACTGCTTACTTCATTAGCACCTCTCTTGGCAACTCCTTCATGCCACAAATGGCAGATTCCTTGCAGTTGAACCATGTCAAATGCAGATAAATTGTACATGGACAATTTGTTTTTGTAAAAAAATACAGACACTTCAGACTTGGGTATGGGTAACACTTTCTGCAAGTCAAAAGCACAAACTCTCACTTTAGGATCTAAGATTCCTAATTCCTTAGCTGCTTTCATTTCTTTGCGAGCAAGTTTCTTATTTCTCTGATGTTTAACATACTTATCCTTGTATTTCTCCCTCTCTGTTCTGGTACCTGTCTTGATCACACGACACAAGGCACATTGATCTTTTTTCGGTTTGAAGAAAGAAATATTGAACTCATTGCATAAAAGTGTGATATATTGTCGTCTTGATGCAATGGCATTCTGAGATAAATTGTTTTCAGTACACCACTGAACATACTGTTTGCTCATTCTCTTCATAGACATGCCCCACTCCAGGTACTCACGTTTACTTCGTGCTCTGCAGTAGTGAGATGGTACCCTAGGAAACAAATTGATATGGGTGCGTATAGTATCTTTCTGAGCTTCGGATAATCTTGTAGGCCTGTTGGCATGTTTTCCTCGTTTGTCTGGTGACAGAAGTCTAGTGTCACCTTCAAGAAGATGTTTGTAAGCACTATCAATGACACCGTGGCTAATGGTCAGAGTATTCACAAACATGGTTTTGCAGACAGGGATTTTAGTTTCTTGATTTCCCGAGCCGAAAAGGAAAAAGTATTTTCTACTTGAATTCCTCCTCGACTGCTGATCAGTTGTCCGCTTCACCACTGGACTTGATTCTGAATGCCTGGTTATGAAATCCCATTTGTCTCGCTGAGATTTGGTTCTGTAATAACTATTAAAAATATCTTTCCGCTGTTCCTCTGTAACATTTTTAGAGCAGCGTCTTGAGCATGCACAAGGTTCTTTCATTTGAACAGATTCCACAATTTTTCCCCTTTTTGAAGTGTAACCATGGCCAGCATTCTTAGCTTCCTTTCTGATAGTGTCCATCCACTTACTGGGATCTCTAACTCGTTTGCGCTTCACAGGTTTAGGAACGCAAACTCTTTTCCTGGGAGGGCAAGTTGGTGTCTGGATTACATTGCGCTCCACATCTCTGTCTTCAGTATCAGACACAGGATTTTCAAACTCCTCTTCAACATCTGACACATTATTGTCCAGAAGCAAGTCCTGAAGAATGGGAGGACGCCTGCTCTTTTGTTGAGCCTCTGCTTCTTCCTGCTGAATCACAGCGTCAATAAGGAGATCAGCAGCAAGTGGGTTTACTGAAGATGAAGGACCACTACAATGCACTGTCAAACCAAATACAGGGTCATCAAGCTGAAGAAGATCATCCAAATTGAAATCACCACCAACTGAATAGACATCTGAAATAAACAAAATTGCACACATAAAATTAAGACATAGAATGGAAGAGGAGGAAAAATAAATGATGTGAGATTTAGTGCCGAGAAAGAAACAGTCAAAACTTTACCTTGAGCCGTTTTAGTGACGATGTGAGACTTTGGGTGTTGCTCGGATCTCATAAGGGTAGCTGGTGAACTAGAACCACTTCGATTTGTTGTCTCCGAACGTGGAGTAGATTTATGCTGTTTTGCACCTGGCTGTGGCCTTGCTGGACTGTGTGGGTGTGGGCTACCTGTGGGCCAAGAATATACATATGTTACGGGTTAGTTTGAACCGGGTAGAACTAGGTGGAACCAACCTCCTACTTCAACCCGTAACACATCTATAGACAAGAGGCAGACTGCACTCCGGTACTAAACTGAGCTCAAAACAGGGCAAATTAATGAACAAGAGTCATTCCAACATACAGGATAGTCCATGAAAAGAAAATAATAAATAATTGGCCTCATTGTTGCTACAAAATGCTCAGCAGTGCTGGACTGTAGGTGGAACACATTTTCCCACACTAGCCCTGAAATGTAAAATAATTAAAAAAAAAAAAATGTTTACCAAGGATTTCCAAGTATGTCATAGAAAGCCTCTGTTTAACACTAAGCTCTTTGATTTTACCAGTTTGAGAACAGAATGCATGGCAGCTAAACAACAAGGAACCCATTACAAACCCAGAGCACATGAATTCAATATATCATGCATCAAAAGTCTAATTTTAGTCTGCTTAACTATTCACTTCCCCTCTGAGGGCATAAACAAAGCCACCAGTGAATGGAAATACACCATGTCATTACTAATACGGAAAGGAAACCTGTTCATAAAGCCCTCCATGTCTATAGTTCTTCATGAGAAGTTTCTCATTTAAAAACCATAGCTATCCATACCCAAGTGTGTAGCAGGAGAAATAACCCACGATGGAGATCCATGATGGTTTGTCTTTGAAGGGGTAGTCTGAATAGAGGCTTCACCTGCACAGAAAAATAACACTGAGTGTTAATGTTAGTTTGTTGTCTCATAATAAAATACAACAGCTTTGTGGCAAGCTCTCCTTCAAAATTGTTCCCGCTTAAATTCCTTGTAAATTAGAGCAAAGCCAACATTTCTGTGACAGCCTTTCATACCTGGGCTCTGGATTTTCTGTGTTGGAGCAGTTGGAGAAATGACCCAAGAAGACCTGTGTTTGGGAGATTCACCTGTGAACATTTGAAAACAAATCTGCGAATAGAAGAGCTGAAAAGAAATGCAAGATCCTGCTGCAGCGTAAATGTTTTGTAAAGAAATAAAAAAAATAAAAAATAAATAAATTAAAGACTGATATTAGACTCAATAATTAACATACATTTTTGAATGTAAAGAATTTACTAAGAGATTAAAGACCAGAAGTTTTGTATTGTTAGATGAATTCACACTGTTGAAAAGTAAAGCACAATACCATGGTGTGCAAAATAAATGGATATTGATTGTTACATTTCATAAAAAGTCTCCAACAGTATTGGTTACTATACTACTTGCAAAGAATTCAAACCTGTAGAGGTGCCTGCTTTGGCAGCAGTCAGCCTTCTTTTCTGGGTCGGGCCAGTCACACTCTTCTTTCCTGTAACACCAAGGCCCAAGAGTGAATAGCAACACCTTAAACGTGATCTGAAAAACTTGCCCTTCTCCAAATGGATACATCACTCCTCTTAAAATTCCACAGTATAACTTTAGAATATGATTGTCTTCTGACAACAAAGTCTTTCAGTGACAAACACCATCACTATTCAATCAAACAGATGCAAAACAGAAGTCCTGAACCAAGTTGTTGTTTACCTGGCTCCAAATCCAGGTCCAGCCTCCGACATACATTCCTGCTTCCTGCTTCCTCCTTCCTCCTATCAAGAAGGTTCAGGAACCATGGACTGGGGCCTAAGGAATCAAAGACACAAAGCCGTGTCAGTAATTGTTTTATCAGTGCAATCCAATTACAAGGTAGCATATACATTGACGTGAAGCTATATCAGTCCTTGACGCAAACATGCCCCAAAAACTGTATGTCAAGAAACACGAGACAGCATAAATTATATTGATTTCGATCTACACAAGCAATAGTTGCCGCGTTTGAGGTTACGTACATTGTGCGTCGGCCGGAATTGGAGATTCTTCCATCGCAGGTCGTGGTGCATTTTCACGATTTTCAAGATTATTGACAACCGCGGATGATGACTGCTCAAGAGCAGTCTGCATAAGCAATCGCGAACGATTACTTATTACACTATTCAACAGTGGCTTCATTGTGGTTGATGCACCCTCGCCTCCTGGTGTTCTCCGACTCCGGTCTGGCTGCTCTGCCAGACCGGCTCGACGACGGCGCGGCGCCGAGTCAACACCGCTTTCAGTTAGCCGGCTGTTCAGCGGAGCGTAGGGCCTGATTCGAGGTTATGTTCGGTTTTCAAAATGCATTAACTCTTGGTGGAGCGAAAATTAAAATGTCATGGTGTGATATTTGGAAAGCCCGTATTTTGTTTTATTGGAAATGTACAAAATGTCAGTTTTCACGAAAAAGCCAGTTAGCCGTTTGTCTGCACCGCCAGAAAAGATAGCCGTATGTCTGCACTGCTAAAAAAGATAGCCGGTTGTCTGCATCGCCAAAATAGATAGCCGCTTGTCTGCACTGCTGAAAAAGATAGCCTGTTGTTCCGAGGGAGGGTCGATACTACGTTCGGGAAGTGTCCGTGGTTAAAGTTTCGAATAGATACGGGAGATCATCCGCTGATAAACAAAACGCGAGACCGGTTCCGATTCATTATAGAGAGGCTGTGAGGGAAACCATATTGAAGTACCTACAGCAAGGAGCAATTAGACCAAGTCAGTCAGCTTTGGCTTCTCCAATTCTTTGTGTTATGAAGAAAACTGGAGTACGAGTACGAGTCTGCATCGATTATAGAGCATTGAATGCAATTACACGAGTACCTGCTACACCTTTACCAAGGGTACAGGACTTGTTACAAAGAATGGGAGGGAAGAAACTGTATCATGCTTTTGATTTGGCTCATGGCTACCATAATTTCGAAATTCATCCAGATGATCAGCCCAAAACGGCTATCATTCTGCCAGAAGATCTAGGATTGCCTAGCAGACAATTTGAATTCACTAGACTTAGTTTTGGGTTATCAGCAGCACCTGGAGCATTCCAGTGTGTCACTAATAGGTTAATAACACCAGCCAAAAAGCCAACACCAGAAAATGATCTGGGTGATGCAGTTTCAGTTTACCTCGATGATGTATGCATTGCAGGTGATTCCTTTGAAGTCATGTTGCAACGTTTAGAAGCGTTGTTCAACCGAATAAGAGCATCAGGGTTTCTGTTAAAAGCAAAGAAATGTTCGTTATTTCAAAAAGAAATTTCATACTTGGGCCATATATTATCGGAGTTGGGTATATAGACTGATGACAATAAAGTCAATAAAATTCTTCACTGGGCTAGACCAAATGATCAAAAGGAATTGAGATCTTGGTTGGGATTGGTAAATTATTATACTAAATATGTTCCTCACTTAGCAACAAAAGCAGCTCCATTATATGGGTTAATGAAAGCTAAAGTAACTTGGGAATGGACTCAGAAGTGTGAAGAAGCTTTTGAGGCTATTAAGAAAGATTTAACTTCACCTCCAATTTTGGGAACACCAGATGTAAATAAGGGACCATTTACTTTGACATCTGATGCTAGGTTAACTGGGCTAAGAGCTGTGCTAACTCAGGAACAAGATGGGAAAGAAATTACTATGGCTTATTGGTCAAAAGTCTTAAACCCAGCACAGAGAAATTATTGTGCAACTCACCGTGAATTGTTAGCATTAGTTGAGTCAGTCAAGGCATTTAATCATTATTTAGCAGGAGCACAATTTTTGGTAAAATCGGACCATGCTGCTCTGCAGAGGCTGAGAAGTTTCAAAAACCCCACTGGTATGTTGGCCAGATGGTTGGAGAAACTGGCTCCTTATCAATTTCAAGTAGTTTCTGTAAAAGGGACCAGCATTGGTCATGCAGATGCTCTTAGTCGTAGACCACAAAGGCCCTGTAATGAGAATTGTAAGAAATGTATTAGAATTGACGAAAGGGAGGAAGCATCTGTTAACACTACTGAGACAGCAGTGTCAGTAAACTTAGCACAAGTTGTACAAGTAGAATATGTAAATAATTTCAATGTAATCCACTTCAAGGGATCAATCTTTGATAGTGAAACTAGGTTACCTTTGGTCCAGGCTGTAAGCTGGGATGGTAAAATGGGCGCAGGTCTGGCCAAAGAAGTTGATAGAAGATTCAATATAAGAGAGCAGTTCCTTTCAAGAGATAGAACTTGTCCTGGTGTGAAACCTGTGTGGACAGGGCAAAGAATGATTGTTAGTGTGATAACAAAGTAAAGATATTTTCATAAACCATCACCACAGCAAGTCAAGGAGTCATTGTTCCATTTAAAGAATTGGTTACAGTTTTACAAAATTGATGAGTGGCGTATGCCTGAGTTTTCGTGTGGTAGAGACCAATTAAACTACCAGAGACTAATTCAATTCTTAAAGGAAGTGTTCTCAGATACAAATATGCAAGTGCATATGTATCACTTACAAACAGAAAATGTAAATAGAGTAGCTAATGTAAATGTGTTAAGAACTGTAGACTGCATACCCTGTAAACTAGAAGATGTTAAACAGATGCAAGAATTACCTGTGTCACTACAAAATGTCATGGTTAACTGGACTTCCATAGTAGCAGATGGAGTCAGCTCAGATGATTTGAGAAAAGAGGACATCATGCCCATAATAACTGCAGTTAAGAATGGAAAGCGTCCAGATTTCCAAGACATTTGTGGATATAGCAATAAGACTCGAGCACTTTGGCATCAGTTCAAATCACTTGTAGTTAAGAATGGATTGTTATTTAGAAAGTATGAGCATATCACCAGGAATCCTGAAAGGATAATTTACGAATTAGTATTACCATCAAAGTATGTGATAAATACCATCAAACATTATCACGAGCAACTAGGAGAAATTAATCATTTTGGAGTAAATAGGACAGTAGCTCATATGCAACGATTCTTTTGGTGGCCTGGAATGCAAACTGATATCCAATGGTTTATTGCAAATTGTAAACAGTGCCATAAGCATAAAGGGGTTAAGAACAGGTTTAAGCCACAATTAAAAATATTTCAAGATGGGGTTCTGCATGGAAGATGGCATGTAGATTAAGCGGGACCATTTAATAAAAGTAAAGAGGGTTATACTCACATCATGATAGCGGTAGAGTCATTTTCTGCATGGCCAGTAGTAGTTCCTTTGTATGGCAAGTCATCTTCAGAAGTAGCAAGGGCTTTGATTACTCATGTATTTTCCATCTTTGGGGCACCCATCTCAGTAATGATGGATCAAGGAAAAGAATTCGAATCCAATACTATGACAGAAATAGCATACCTGTATCACATAAAGAAATATAAGATATCAGTGAAGCATCCAGAGTCCAATGGAAAAGTTGAAAGATGGATTAGAACTTTGAAGCAACAGCTTGTAATGCTAGTGGAAATGGACCAACTGAAATGGCCAGAATATTTACCTTTCATTGCTCAAGCTTATCGAAATCTTCCAAATAAAGTAACCAAGTGCTCTCCATATGAAATAATGTTTGGAGCTCCCATGAGGACTCCGTTACTATTAGAGAGAGAAGCACCTCCGTCTCAAGAAGACTGGTCAAACAAGAAGGATAAATACCCATTGTTTGTGAGAGAAGCTTTGAGTAAGATTCATGATTTAATCAGAGATATCAATAGGCGGTCTGCAATTAAAATGAAAGAATATTATGACAGAACAGCAATGCTCGCACCATTCAAAATAGGAGACAGAGCGTTTCTACCAAAAAGTCACCAGAGCGGGACAAATGAGAAAGTTAACCTCACCTTGGCATGGACCATACGTAATTTTGGACATCATCAACGATTGCAACGCTCAAATTCAACAAGAAGATCCGCCGCATAGGAAATTGATCGTCCATATCGATAAATTGGCAGCTTATACACCGCAAAACGCGGAAGAAGACTTCTGGCCTGGTTAACGTTTGTGTAAAGAACGTTGATTCTATGGGCAGTCACGGCCAACTGGATATAAGCAACACCGCCAGCTACAAGTGACGCGAGATTCAATCGGTGCAGACCGATCGAGCAGGGCGTATTGACGACTGTCAATCCTTGAACCGGCTAGATCTGGTTTAATCTCCATAAAACGGGACCAAAGCCGATCGAAGCCGATTAAAGCGGATCGAAGAGGATCAGTCTAGCTCCAAACAACGCCATGGCACCACGCAAGCGGGTATCCAGAGTGCAGTCAGAGACCAAGCCAGAAGGAACCACAGCACCAGCACCAGTAGAGCAAGGAGTAGCGACGGGAGCAAAGAAGGGAAGACCGGCTACCATTCTCCAGAAAATAGAAAAGGATTTCCCAGTCATCCAGATTTCAAGGAACCAAGGAGCAAGTAAGCAAGTATATACAAAGAAGAGTGCATCGCTAGAGGAGGTCAAGGCGACCGCTCTCAAGTGCTTGGCCAGGGATAGGCTGAGGAAAGAAGAGTCAAGGAAAAGAAGAAGTGTGGAAACAAGTCAAGAACGAGAGGATAACAAGTGGAAGAAAATGGAAGGAAATTGGGACGGAGAGGAGCTGTGGTCAGTTGAGGAGTTGGAAAAGGAGTTGGGGTTTAAGGGAAGAAGTGAGATGGAAGAGGAATTGGAGAAGATGGAAAGGATGATCAAGAAGAAAGAAGAAGAAATTCAAGGATTAAGGAAACAAGACTCAGTGGAAGAGAAAGCAGAAGAGATGAGCAATGAAGAACTGTGTTTAGATCTAGAAATGTTGATTCAGCAGATGGAAGAGAAGCAGCAGGAGGCCGAAGTAGTAGGAGAAGAAATAGCAAGGATAGATAGAATGATTGCGGAGTACTGGTTGTTGGCGTAGGAAGGTGTACGGCACGTGGTTGGAGAGTAGGAGATTCACTATAATGAATAACACACTTGTGAATGCTGTTAATGACAGAGATTTATTCAGTAGTAGCAAAGTGTATTTATAGGGTCAACAGGGAAGAACACAATCGATCACTAAGTCGATGGTAAGGTCTATTCGATATATCGATATCTCTGTTAGTATTTGCACCGCCTTTCTCTAACATACTCCCTTAACACAGATATGTTTACAATGTTTTTGCGGTTATGTACCGTTAATTTACTCCTTTAGGGAGTGGTTGGAATTCTGTGACAAAGTCTTGATTTGAATTTCTCAAACTTGGTGCTTAGCAGCGGCTTTGTGAGGATGTCAGCGATTTGTTCACCAGTGGGACAATATTTCAATTCGAATAGTCCGCTATCATGGGCCTCACTGATATAGAAATACCTTATGTCTATGTGCTTGCTTCTGCGGTTCATTTGTCCTGTCTTGATTAGGTTAATTGCACTTTGATTGTCCACGTTCATGTGGATTGTTGGTGCTTTTATTGTTAGTTCTTTAAAGAGGGTACTAATATATTGAAGATCTTTACAACACTCAGCTGCGGAGATGTATTCTGCCTCAGTAGAGGATGTCGCAACAATACTCTGTTTTCTTGAGCACCATGTCACTGGACCATCGGCATATAAAATAACATAGCCGGTAGTACTTTTCATTTGTCCTCTTCTCCCCGACCCGGCATAGTCGGAGTGACAGTAACTTATTATTAGATCTCCTGTTGTATATTTTATTCCTGTGTCCGGAGTCCCTTTTAGGTATCTTAGAATTCTTTTTAAGTTATTGACGTCTTGTTGTGTAGGATTTTCTATGAATCTGTTTGCATAGTTTACCGCGTATGATAGGTCAGGCCTTGTTTTACATGATAAATATTGTAGACTTCCTACAATTTCTCTGTATGGGAATTTGTTATCTTTGCTTGTGTTTGTCTCATCTGTGTTATTTTGGTTAGATTCCATTGGTGTGCAGACTGGACGGCAGTCATACATTCCATATTTCTGCAACACCTTCTTTGCATAACCTATTTGTGATAGTGTTATTGCACTGTCAGTCTGAGATATCTCCATACCAAGGTAGGTTTTTGGGTTATCTGTTGTTGTGACTTCAAATGAGCTTTCAAGCTTCAATATTAATTTTGTTATTTGTTCTAGGTCTTTGCCTAATATAATGCCGTCATCAACGTGAATGGCAATGTACAGAGAATTGTCAGGAGTTTTAAAGATACATTTGTCACTTTTTAGCTGTGTGATGTTTTGTGTTTTTAAGAATGAGGTAAGCCTTTTGTGCCATCTTTGTGGAGCTTGTTTCAATCCATAGAGTGCTTTTTTTAATAAGCAAACTTTGTCTTTTCCTTCAAAGCCTTCAGGTACCTTCATGTAGACTTCTTGATCAAGACTGCCATTAAGAAATGCAGTTTTTATATCGAATGTCTTTATGGCCATTTTGTGTTGTGCTGCTAAAGCAAACAATATTCTGAGGTTAGTTGTGTCTACCACTGGACTGTATGTTTCTTTGTAGTCCATTTTGTTTTTTTGTTCACACCCTCTGGCTACTAGTCTGGCTTTGTATCTGCCATCTTCTTTGATTTTAAATATCCATCTACTGCTTATAATTTCCTTTCCTGCTGCTTTGCTCTTGTCTACCATTTCCCAAACATGGTTCTTTATTAAAGCCTTTTTTTCGTTTTCTATAGGTTCCTTCCATTTGGCGTCAGAGCAGCATTTCTCATATGTGAGCTTGGCGTCATCTATGTGACTGAGGTAAAGTTCATAGTCTTCATACCTTTTTGGATGTTCTATTTCATTTCTGTTTCTTAAATTGTATCCTTCATTACCTACTGGTTGATTATTTTCAATGTTTTCCTGTTCTTCTAGGTTTTCAATATTTGGATCACCGGCTTGATGTTCTGCCAAGTCTTCTACATCTGGAAGATTGTCCATGACTTGTTCGTGCATCTCATCAGCTCTTATTTCCTCTCCTTCTGGATTTTGGGCTTGTGTTTTACTTGACTTTTCTTTGATTGCTATTATTGGATGTTGTTTGGTTTTATTTATTAAACTGTGACCTGGAAGATTGGTGAATGTTACATCTCTTGATAGGAAAATTCTTTTCTTAATTGGGTCCCATAGTCTATAGCCATTGGGGCAGTAGCCAACGAATATAGCTTCTGTGGCTCTGTTTTCCAGTTTCTTCACATATGAGTTAATTTTTGAATAAGCTATGGTACCAAATAGCTGTATGTTAGAAAGATCTTGTGGTTTGTTTGTCCACATTTCAATGGGCAGTTTGATAACTGTTGTGGAGGGACTTCTGTTTATTAAATAAGTTGCTGTTGTGAGAGCTTCACCCCACATTTCTAGAGGTAGCTCTGAGTCATTTAGTAGTGCTCTGCACCTTTCCATTAGTGTTTTGTTCATCCTCTCGGCTTTGCCGTTCATTTGAGGACAATAGGGTATAGCGTAGTCCATTTCTATTCCTTTGTTTTTACACCAATTTCGAAAGTCAGTGCTGATGAACTCTCCCCCATTATCACATCTGATTTTGCAGGTCTTTGTCTGCAGTTTGTTTTCAGATTGTACCAGGAATTGTCTGATTAGGTCTGCACTTTCACTTTTGTACCTCATTAGGAATATGGTTGAGAAATGCGTGTAATCATCCAGTAGCAACAGGTAATAGCTTTTTTGATCATGAGTTGGAGGGGTTATACCACCTCCTATGTCCATGTGGACCAATTCCAGGGGTCTTTTAGCCCGTTCTCTTATTGTGTTATGTGGTAATTTATGTGCATTGGCTTCGGCACACTCTGTGCACACCAGATCAAGTTGTTTTGAGATGTTAAACTGTACTCCAGAGCACATTTCTTTAAGTTTGTGTAAGTTTTTCGGACCGAGATGGCCCATTTTTCGATGCCAGAGGATGAAATTATTTTGTTCATTGTCGCTTAATAAAGCATATTTATTTTCATGAGGTAAGGTCACATAATATAGGTCAGAATCTTTCCGACCTTTACAAATCAAAACATTGTCTGGAACATTAATAGTCCCTTTAATAAACAAAACTTCATTTTCTGTGAAAACGACCGTTGCTCGTCCTCCCGTCGTAATGCTGGGTACTGCCATTAAGTTCTTAGTTAATCCTGGAACATAGTGTACATTTTTTAAGTCACATTTCGAGGATTTAAATTCACCACTTAGTGGCGATATCATTGAGGTACCTTCTTGGGCTGTTGTGATTCTGTTAGAATCCCGTTTAAGATTAGTGAGTGGCTTTACATCATTGATCATGTGCCCTGTGGCACCACTATCTACCACAAAGCTTGTTGAATTACTTACTTTGGATTCAGACGATGTGTCTGAGTTTAGACGAGTTCTCTTATTCGCCATGAAGCACACTCTCTCCTCTTGTCTTTTTGTCTCTGGTTTAGTGTTTTTCCTTTGTTCTCTCTCTCTCTTTTGAAGTGTTCCTGTCTCTTATTTTTGAAGAAGCATTGCTCTTCTGAATGATTGTTTCTTTTGCAGATTGAGCACTGTTTTCTTGGCTTGTGATAGCACTCCTCACTCTTGTGGTTGGAGCGTTTGCAGTACATGCATTTTTTACTGTAACAGTCTTTTGCCATGTGGCCTCTTTTTTTGCATTTTGTACAATTTAGCCTCTTTTTGATGTTTCCAGAAAAATTGGTTGCATTAGCATTAAATGTAACTACTGGCTCCTCTTTGTTGGAGTCTAGTTTTGCTTCCTCAATCTGGAGTCTGGCGCATAGGTTGTCTATGGTCTTATCTAGCTGTGGGACACTGTCCCACGCCGTTGCAAAAGCACTCTACTCTTTTGGAAGAATACTTGAGATCTTGGTAATCATTGCAGTTTCATTCACTTCTTGTCCAAGAGAAGTTAATTGAAAAGCTAACTGCTGTATGAAGCTCACATTTTCTAGGGCAGACTTAGACTTTAACCACTTGTAAGAGTACATTTCTTGTAACAGATAGTTCTTTTGGTGCTCTGTGTCTTTTTCGTAGATGTTCTTTAGCTTGTCCATCATTTCTTTGGATGTAGCACAGGATAGTAAGTGTTGTTTCACACTTTTGTCTGTTGACATAATAATGTAGAGCTTAGCTTTAGCATCTTTCTCTTTCCACAGACCAACCTGGTCTTCTGGAACTTCATCAATTGGAACTGTTCCATCTGTGTATCTCAGCAGATCTTGTGCCTCGAATGAAATTTTTATTTGGAAAGACCACATTGTGAACGAGGCAGCATCCTTTAAAGTGGTCATGTTTGACATGTCCAATGTTTGATTGTTCTCTGTCATTGTGACAGGACGTACACAGGCACTATTTTTAAGAGACACTTCGCTATACTAAAGATTGATTTCTTTTAACACTTTGAGAGAGAGAACGGTACCTGGGCCCATAACCTGTTGGCGTTGGAAGGTGTACGGCACGTGGTTGGAGAGTAGGAGATTCACTATAATGAATAACACAGTTGTGAATGCTGTTAATAACAGAGATTTATTCAGTAGTAGCAAAGTGTATTTATAGGGTCAACAGGGAAGAACACAATCGATCACTAAGTCGATGGTAAGGTCTATTCGATATATCGATATCTCTGTTAGTATTTGCACCGCCTTTCTCTAACACTGGTCACAGGAATGTGAGGTAAAAGGAGACGGAAGGAACATGGTAGAAGTAGAGGTTAACCGAGTAGAAGTAGAGGAAAAGAGTTTAGATGTTATGGTGCAGGAATTGGAATGTGTAGTTAATACTATTAGAGTGGACGCAGGAGTGAATAAAAATCGTCAAAGATGCAAACACTGTGGCTCAAGAGACCACAAAACTGCAGAGTGCAGTAAGAAGGGGCTGCGTAAGCAGTTTAAACTTAGAAAATAATTTGCTACTATTAAGTTTGCTCAGAGTTAATGTTTTTCAAGTTAAGCTATACTTTGTTTTCAGGTTTGTGTTACTATTACTTTGTTAACTTTTAAGTATCGCTAGTGTTTAATTTTAGCCAAGTGCTCAAGTCAAATCGTTTTGGGGTGTTATAATTAGGTGTTAGAAATTAGAAATGTGTTTTAAATTAATTAAAATATGAATGAAGTTACTCTGTTAGTTAATTAAGTAGTGCTAGGATTCCTCGAGGATTTATGAGTATTTATGAGTATTTATGAGTATTCCAGGAGTGGTTTTTTGGATTCACAATGTTCCAAAGGATTCCTACAGTATTCCTTCGCCTTCCACCGGAATACAATTCGGCATGTGGAAGGATTCCGACAGGATTCCCCAGTATTCCAAAATACAAGGAATACAATCGGAATGCTCTGAAACACTCCAGCCTCTCTTCCCTCCGCTGCCGACGATTCCAGACGATTCCAATAATGGTTACTTGTATTCCGGAATGCACTGTGGGTGAACTCGGGGTACACTATGGGTGTACTGTGGGTGCATATGCGTGGTACACTGCGGGTACAGGGAAGGGAATCCAGTAGAATGCCATAAAAACAAACTTGTCTGCAAGCACTTTATTTATTCTTGACAGGCGATTTCTCTGATAATCTCCTCTTCATCAAAGTCATCGTCTGAAGTACACCTGCAAAAGAATTTGAAATTAATATAAGATATCATGAAAAGAGAGCAGGCAATAAAATTTGATGACTCTTACAGACAAAATTCTAAGAACGATTCACTTCAAGAAATATTTTCTTTGATGAAACCACACTAGTAAAACTAAGGTGTAAACTTATGTGCAATTCAGGCTCAAAATACATTTTCCCAATATGTTTGCTTCTCTCCAGTAAAGCAATGATAGGATTCGAGATATGGGGGTCGTACGCCTGATTATTACAATGTTTGAAGAAGTCTTAACTTTTTTTTAAATTAAAAAGAACGACTTATCAGTTTTAGCTGCTGACTAAATTGTATTAAATGCGAGGGTGATCCCCTTCTCAAAACTGTTACAGTGTGATAAATCTGATGCTTCATTAAAATTTTTGAGCCCATAAAAACAAAGATAACATTTAAAATGTAAATTTTGTTTTAAAAATTTAACTCTTAGCTTCTTGAAAGCGTAGAAATCAGGTAGGTGTTTACGCCTTAGTTTTACTGTTTTACTGCAAATACTCTAACCATTGCAGCAATAAACGGGAGCAAAATAATTTATGAAGAGTAAACTAGAATAAACACTGTGTGTTAAACAGCAAAAACTTACCCCATCTGCTCTCCCTTCTCCACAACCTCCTCCACAACCTCCTCCACAACCTCCTCCTCCTCCTCTTCTTCTTCCTCCTCCTCCTCTCCCTCCTTTCCATCCTCTTCCGCCTTCTCCTTGCTCCCCCCATGGCTGCTGCTTGGAGTTTCGGAAGAACCACTGTGAAAACAGACAAAAAGACCCATTTACACATTTACACAGCAAAGTTTTTGGTAAAGAGACATAAACTTCATGTATTCAATTATTTTGGAAAATATGTATTTAAGCAAGAGTGTGCTAATCTATGAGGGAATTCAAAATTTATCAACATAACTTAATCTTTGTTTCTGCGGCCTCGGAAATCCCGAGCCACTCTACACATCTTAGAAAGCACCGCAGATGACTTCTTGAAGGGGACTGGCAGTGCTTTCTCATATTCCATGTCAACAAGGAACTCAGAAAACCTATCTGCAACATAAAATTACAAATAAATAATAAATAGGTTTTCCAGAAAATTGGCAGAACTTAAGATAAAATTGATGATCTCCTTCACTCACCCATTGCAAATTTAGCAAAATTATTAGGGAACACTTTCAGCTCCCCAAGCTTGCTGGGTGGCACCCTGGTCCGGAAGCTGGCTGCCTCCGTTCTGTCAGGGTACACACCCAGCAGTAGAGCCTTGAGCCAGTCCGACTCTCTTTTCAGCGTATACAGGGAATTCAGGGCCTGCTCTGTAATAACAAGCCCTGAATAATCCCTTGCGACCTGCAGAAAAAAAAATGGTCATAATGAAAATGGTAATATGCTCAGTACATGGGGAGTTCTCTAACAAATGCGTTTGCAATACCTGTTCTACTGTCATGATTTCTCTCTTAGGCTCACGAGTGGTGACCTCATCACTGCTGCTGCTCGGCCGGACCCTGCTCGATGCCTTTGTTCTTGTCGACACCTTTGCTGAGCAGCTCTTTGACAAGTCTGAAATTACAATCACACATTACTAGAACGTTTTTTTTACATTTCAGGCACAGTCCTTGAACAAGGTGGGAGTACGCCAGGCCTCGTCGGGGCGTACGCTACGCTCATCGCAAAGCACTGCTCCGCGCCTGGCGCACACCCACCTTAGTCCGTCAGTGGCAGTCATTAGGCCCTGGGAAATCCTGTGGGGCACAGCAATCCCATCTATCCTTCTTAGTATTGCACTGAATCCGGTCAGAACAGACACCAGGGATGGGGGAGCTCCCCAACAGGCCTTTTGCCCCTGTCAAGTTTTTCTGTCAACGATAAGTCGGCGTCCACACGTCCGCCCGAACGAACAAACAGTCTGCATCAGACTATGAGCCCGGCTCCTGCCGTTTCTAAAGAAACGTGTCGGGACGGGCTAAAAAGCGGGACATTGCCCCGCCCCCCCCCCCCCTCTAGAGCCGATCCTAGATCCGACCCTGCTTCTCGGTTAGCATTGTTGTCCAGAAGCAAGAACGCCGCCGGACTTTATTTACATAACTTTCCAAACCCTTAAGAAACTGGAAGACATTTAGAGTTGGTATCATCTGCTTCCGATTTAAATAGAGATCTAAATTTTTTAAATCCCGCACTCATATTAAAAATAACTAAAACCAAAACTCAACATTAAAATAACCATTAAACAAACGCCTGAATATTACATAAATACAAACAAAGGGAAATCATTTTGACATACATGTATCTACAAGAAAATGTACAACTACTATGACGTCAGCCTTAGGGTTAATGTGGGCAAGAAGAATGACAAGAATTAGAATTGTTACAGGAATAAGAGGCATTCTGATCAAACTCACAATCAACCAGCCAGCGAGCCACACGCTTTTGAGAACTGTTTAACTTACGTGGTTCCTTGCTTTCAATCGCAGACAGACGAGATGAGATATCTACATCAAAATTTTCAATTGCAGTTAGACGTGACCGATTATCAGAGAGCAAGGCAGTCAGATTTTCTAGTTGGAGATTTAGTTGGCTTAGTAATGTACTTTGCACCGCATCTTGTGATGCTTTAGTATCTTGTGATGCTACATTATCTTGTGATGCTTTAGCATCTCCTGATGCTTTTAAGTATTTCTCTCTCCAATATTTAATCGGAAGCTGAGGGTCAACATCACTGAAATCAACAGCAGCAGACACAACACTTGTGTTCCCCAGTGACTCTACTTCAGGAACTTTAAAGTTAAAGGAATGATCGGCTGACAAATTACTAGTTGAAATTGTCTCCCCGGCTGAGTTTGTTACTACAAGTAAAGAATTAAAATCAGTACTATCATTTGAAATCAAACCATCACAAAAACCACTTTCAGTCGTTTTGCACACTGAAGCAACAAAAGAGGATGCATTTGAACATGAAGATGGTGTGGCAGATACCAGACTAGAGGTTGGCGAACTAAGAATTACTGATTGTGAGTTTGATTTAACACTAGCGTTAGCCTTTGCACTCTGAGGTTTTATAGTCCGACGTCCCTTAAAAGTAGATTTTGGTGTGGCTAAGGGTGAGCCACCCGTTAATGCCCCTTTTGATGCAATAGGTGAAGAAGTGCTGTTTAAATCAGAAGGTAGAGACCCATTTGAATTAGCAACGCCACCAGGGAGGACACTGTGTTGATCTGTCTGAGAGCTATTAGAGTTGGATAGTTTCCTCTTCTTGAACGTTCGCAGACTGTTACTAACAAAATCACTCATATCTGACACATCACTCTGTGCAGCATTCCTTTTTAACTTGTCCAAGAAGGATGGATTCTGAAAAGGTGAAGCAAATAACATAAGAAGCACATATGTCTAACATGTCTGAGGTTAAAAAAAATCAGGTGCCTTATCATTGCAATACGAACCTATCTTGGTGATAAAATTGTTTTTTCCAATTCACTCTCAGTTCCCTGGGAATCAGAATCTCTAGGATTGGCAGTAGGAAACCTCAGCCGGGACTTCTCAATGCTGGCTTGCAACTTTTCCTTAGTAGCTGGAGACAAAGGTGGGAAAGGGTTAAATTTAACCTAGCATACGACACATGTTGCACAAACGAGTATGAAGAATGTTGGATCTCGTGGACCGTTCTGACAGCAGTAGTGGCGGGCAAAAGAATGAGGAAATCGTCGTGCGCAGAGTGGGGGTTTATTCACAGATTCAATTGTATAAATAGGGCAAAACAAGTGACAATCAAATGGAGTAAAACACTACCAACTTAAGATAGAATATAAAACAAATGTACAAATGTAAGCATTAGAATACAAATTATAACACCCCCTCTTAATGCGACATTTAAAGCTATTGATGAATATAAAGTAAGAATAAAATACAGAGTATATCACAAAACAAAAAATATCACAGAAGTCCAAGACTAGATTTACAAAAGTTAAATTTAACAGTAGGAAGAGGTTTAGTGAGAATATCGGCTGGCATTTGATGAGTGCTGAGGTGATGAATGCTGATGATGTTTTCGTTGACCATGGTTCTTGTGTAGTGGTACTGAATATCTACGTGCTTGAGCCTGCTTCCACTTGATTCATTCGAAGCGATCAGTCTTGCCGCCTGGTTATCGCAACAGATCTTAATGGGGCCTTTCCTGTTGACAAGATGATTCAGGAGATTAGACACATGTGATGATTCTTTGGCTCCTTGACAAAGTGACACATATTCTGCCTCAGTACTGCTTAAGGCTTGACTGGTTTGTTTCTTAGCCTGCCAGAATACAGCACCATTTGCATACACAGAAACTACTCCAGAATATGACTTGCGGTCTAAACCATTTCCCCAATCAGCATCACAAAAGATAACAATATCTTCATGGCACTTAGAATATACTAAACAATTATTTATAGTTCCTTGAAGATATCTCAGAACTCTTTTGGCTGCTCCCCAATGGGTAGAATCAAAATTTGAATTAAATTGACTTAAATAACTAATTACAAAGCTTATGTCTGGTCTAGTACAAACAGCTAAGTACATGAGGGAGCCAATTAATTCTCTATACGGAAGATTGGGATTTGTAGATTCAGTGGGAGTACTCAGCCGGGTTCCTGGTTCCATAGGGGTAGAAACTGGCTTGCAATCAGCATGATGAAACCGTTGGAGGACCTTCTGGATGTAGGACGACTGGTCTAGTAGAATGGTGTTGCCTTCCCTCCGAACACGGATGCCAAGATATTCTGAGATTTCTCCCAGGTTGCGGATGGCGATCTTGTGCTCTAGGGACGATTTCCTCATTCTTTTGCCCGCCACTACTGCTGTCAGAACGGTCCACGAGATCCAACAGGTTATGGGCCCAGATACTCAACGAAGTCGAAGGTAAAACGTCGCCGCGCCTTGTTTTGTTCCGTTCTTGATCGTCATGGCTTTCTTTGATGGTTTGAACTTGAACTCAAATGGCTGGAATCAAGAACGAAGCCAAAGTCCTATCTTTGGTGAGAATGCAAACGGCGCTGGAAGAGGGCGACATGCTTACGAGAATGGGCAGAGGAATCGTAGGCCAGGTGGCACCTGGAATGGTAATGGTCACCGAGCCTTCAATACAAGTACTGTGAGCCATGTCTCTCAAGGAAATTTGCCTGAATCGAAACACCTTACTGGTGCTGAGAATTACGCTCAATGGGCTTTTGTTATGAAGGCTATCCTCATGGCTGAGGGAACTTGGGGGGCAGTTGAAGGTAGCGACGGGGATAGAAGCAGGAATGACCGAGCGTTCTCCAAGATCTGTTTGAACGTTGGAGGCGAGGTCCCTAACCTCATTTATGGTCTAACATCTGCCAAAGATATCTGGGCCCATAACCTGTTGGATCTCGTGGACCGTTCTGACAGCAGTAGTGGCGGGCAAAAGAATGAGGAAATCGTCGTGCGCAGAGTGGGGGTTTATTCACAGATTCAATTGTATAAATAGGGCAAAACAAGTGACAATCAAATGGAGTAAAACACTACCAACTTAAGATAGAATATAAAACAAATGTACAAATGTAAGCATTAGAATACAAATTATAACAAAGAAACAATGTTACCTGCAATTCTGCCGATGTATACTCTGTACTTTTTACGAACATGAACAAATGCCTTGCGCGATTCATCAAACGTTTTCGTGACTGTGCTGACCACATACTTTTTGCCAAAAACAAAGTCGTTTTCATGCTTTGGTTTTTCCGCATTGTCCACAATGTCTCGAACTTGCAAAGTGACTCGCTCTTGGTCTATGCTATGTTTGCATGCCATGAACCAGTCTTCGTTAAAATGCGGTTCATTTTTAGACAACGGCATGGCTCTCGTTGATTTACAAAAACTTTAAATTCGACACTGATGTTACCAAAATACTGAGACTGCCGGCAACTGGTGGCAGAGCTCGACACGAAATAGCGGCTGAGACGATACTGCCATTACGTAACGTGGCGACAGTGACGTCACATTCGTGGTGCCAACCTACAAAGGTAAATGCATGTAAGTGACAGACATGCAGTACTGATCGACAATACAAACAAATGTAATGGTTAACATTTCCGTGGGAAAATATTAATTAACGCAATGGCTGAATAGTTAAAGTTTATTGAGAAGCCGATAAGGAGAAATTAATTTATAATAACATGGAGCCATGGTGTATTACCTGCCTGCGTATGAGAAATTTACTGGATTTTTCATCTCACTACTAGGGTCGTCTGCTGCAAGAGCAGCCATTGTTTATTCTTCTTGTCTGCTGCCGGTTTCGTCTCACTTGTAGGGTTTGAAAACGATAGTAAAGTAACAAATAAGAATTCCAGATTGCAATGAACACACATCGCAAGCAATATCTGTATTCTGCAGTGCCTGTTCCTCGCCGAACTCGTTACCGTCAACGCCGACGCGATGAAATTGCAAGAAGGCGAATGGTAAGAAAGCTCCAGCCTATATTTTTTTTTTCCCTTTCTCTTCTGTGTATTGAAGCATGAATTTATCTAAATTTTTAATTCAGGCAATGTTAGAAAACAGTGACAGTGAGACAGATGCTGCTCCGAGGGGGTATTCAGTTCGAAGATGAGCGAACAGCCTAATCGCTATTACGCTTATTACAGTTATTACGCGTTATTACAAGTTATTACGAGTTATTACGAGTTATTACAAGTTATTACGAGTTATTACGCATTATTACGAGTTATTACGCATTATTACGAGTTATTACAGGCGTTATTATGCTCCTTATTGCGGTGAAGTACACAGACAAAAGGCCACAGTTGCTTCTTATTTAAAAATACCGCTCTCTTAGGTGGGTAGATGCGCAGTTTCTAAAGAGAAGTATCGTAACTCCCGCCGGTTATTATTGAAGGTTCGAAGGTTTTGATAACCCAGCTCGTCCATTGGTTCGACGGTCAATGCATTAAACGGTTAACCGGTTTCGAAACCGGTATTTTTCGAAACCTCAAATGCATTAACCGTCGAACCAATGAACGAGCTTTGTAGCGTATCACCAGCCTGATCACGAGCTTTAATTTGAAGGTTATCACAGAAAGCTTCAAAACCTCGCCTGTTGTTCGTGCCTGCAAAAACATCGCAGTTTGGCGCGCAACTTAGGAAGGAGAGGAGGGAGGGGGCTGTGGGGAAGACAGGCAACGGGGCCCAAGTGAGCACTGAGCGGGCTAGCAACGCTGTGAGTGCGAGAGAGACAGCGCGCTGCTGCGTATATACGTTAAACCTAGTCGTGCCAATCTCCGCAAACAAAACAGTCAACTGAGTGTCCAGTGATTCCAGTCGGCCGTGATAGGCAGGTGAGAGCTCTCCAACGGCCCATCGGACTCGGATCGCACGAGCGTGTCACCTGTCACCGTAGCCGCAATACATTTAGAAAACCGTTTCCTTAATTCAAAGACGCCGTCCTTCGTGGGGGGACAATTAAATAGTTTATTTAATTTTAAGGAATTTTCTTTCATACAATAGAAAATTTACCTAACATCAAAAGCGCCTCCCTCGATTCAAGGGAAAAATTACCTTGACCCAAAGTTTCTTTGAATCAAGAAACCGTTTTTCTGGGTGTACAGCGAGCGAAGCAGTGGCCGGCTGTGGCACGCGAGCAGGGTTCGATCCCGGTCGGAGCGGATTATATTTTAACGCCTCTTAGTCCATTAACGGACGGCCCCTATTTAGGTACCCGCCTTTTAACGTACTAGCGCCACACCCAGTGACAAATCCACTGATCGATAGGCAGACCCGCCACGCACTTCTGCCGAGATAGCTAGGTATGGCTAGGGCTGGGCGGTATTTTCATCTCAATATCAATACCCAATATTTTAAAATATTGAAAATGTGTCAATATCAATATCCTGTATTGAAATATTGAAAAATTGAAAAATTGAAATATTGAAACATTGAAATATTGAAATATTGAAAAATTGAAAAATTGAAATATTGAAATATCAAAATATTGAAATATTGAAATATCAAAATATTGAAATATTGAAATATCAAAATATTGAAATATTGAAATATTGAAATATCGAAGCAGCGCTTTAATGCACAGCGCTTATGAAACAGACTTTTATTATAAACGGCATCTCTCAGAAGCACACATTTTGCAGAAACAATATAAAACAGATCATATGACAAGTTCTGCTATGTAGTTTCGTTATAAGCCTGTGAATAATAGTGCATAATGTGTTGCCCCCTGCGCCGCAAAAACGCTGCGGTTTGAGAAAGACGGACCGGCGGAAGAGAGACTAGAGACAGATCTATGCAAACATCAATGACAGCGAAAGGTTCGCGTTCGCGGTCTTCGCGGTTCACATTCACACTCACACCCGTCGCGTCCCACTCCCACCCACGCGTCCTCTGCTCTCAAGAGACCCCTCCCCTCCTACAATGAATGAAATGTCAATATTCAATATCCAAATATTGATAATCAATACTCAATATCCAAATATTGGATATTGATTTTCAATACTCAATATCCAAATATTGGATGTTGATTTTCAATACTCAATATCCAAATATTGGATATTGATTTTCAATATCCAATATCGAATATTGATATTGACCATTTCAAAATCGCAATATTGAGAGGTCAATATTTTAAAATATTGATATTGAGGTCAATATATTGAAATACCGCCCAGCCCTAGGTATGGCAGATCGCCCCCGTTGGGCAGGACAGAAGTTGGCTTGAAATGACGGAAGTTGCTGTCACATTTTTCCCTTTATTCTCAGGTAATGCGTTCATTATGCGTTCATTACGCATTATTACACATTATTACTTGTTATTATGCATTATTGCGCAATAATACGCATTATTACACGTTATTACGCATTATTACGTGTTATTACGACTTAAATAGTCTAGCGTGTTGTTACATTCAAAAAATATCACTGTGATCAGAAAAACCACTTCAAACTTCAGCTTGCTCTCTCCAACCAATGGTGATAGCAGGAGACAGAGCTACTGTTACAACGCCTCTACACGAGCTATGCTCGACTCGTCAGCAGGCTGCATCAGCAACCGCTGCCTGACTCAGTATCATTCTGTCCTTCTCCAGAGCACAGCCAAATCGGACGTCCTTCTTTTTTGTTGCGTAGCCTTTGCCGGGTACCCATTGTCGATGTGGCGAGCCGAGCCGAGGCACGCTGAGGCCCCGCTAAAAGGAGACGACTCAAGAGTCAGGACCGTTTGGGACCGGTGGGGGGGGGGGGGGGGGGACAACAGTGCGAGAGCCTTGCAGGAGGCCAGCGCTAGACGGCCCGCGTATGAGAATGTAAGCGTTACACTGACTGCTACCTAGACGCCCTAGCTCTTCAACTACTCCCTCTTTCCTGAAAGGAGATACAAACCACCCCGAACCACTCCAAAACTGAAACAAGGCTCAACCAAAATCCTGATTCCATAAATTTAAAAAAAAGAAAGCAAACAAAACCAGAAAAAAATATAAACTTAACTTCTATAATCACCCCCAAACAACCCCAAAACTGAAACAAGGCTCAACCAAAATCCTCATTCCATGAATTAAAAAATAAAAGAAGGCAAACAAAACCAAAAAGAACAAAATATAAACTTAACGTCTATTTTAACCAAACCCCCGTGAAACTCCGGGCCTACCAGTATCTCACACAGTGGGATAGTATTTTTTTTTCTTGGAAGCATAGCCCCATATGGCCCTCTGACAGAAGTTTTTCGAACTCTCCAGATTATCGAAGGGTACTCGTACAAGACACGCTGACGTGTTTTTACACTTCAAAAATATCACACCGTTTAAAAACGAGTTTTAAAGTCGGCTTTCTCACTCCTTTCAATGGGGAAAGTAAGAGACAGAGCACCTCGTCAACAGGCACCACTAGTCCAAAATCAAAACGATCTAAAAAATCAAAAATCTGTCTAACAGAATTACGGACAGTAGTCGTATTAAATAGTGTAGCGTGTTGTTACATTCAAAAAATATCATAGTGATCAGAAAAACCACTTCAAACTTCAGCTTGCTCTCTCCATCCAATGGTGATAGCAAGAGACAGAGCTACTGTTACAACGCCTCTAGACGAGCTGTGTTTGACTCGTCAGCAGGCTGCATCAGCAACCTCTGCCTGACTCAGTATCATTCTGTCCCTCTCCAGAGCACAGCCAAATCGGACGTCCTTCTTTTTTGTTTCGTAGCCTTTGCCGGGTGCCCATTGTCGATGTGGCGAGCCGAGCCGAGGCAAGCCGAGGCCCCGCTAAAAGGGAGGCGACTCAAGAGTCAGGACCGTTTGGGACCGGTGGTGGGGACAACAAGTGCGAGAGTCTTGCAGGAGGCTAGCGCTAGGCGGCCCGCGTATGAGAATGCAAGCGTTACACTGACCGCTACCTAGATGGCCTAGCTCTTCAACTACTCCCTCTCTCCCTCAAAGGAGATACAAACCACCCCGAACCACCCCAAAACTGAAGGCTCAACCAAAATCCTCATTCCATGAATTTAAAAAAAAGGTAGCAAACAAAACCAGAAAAAAATTTAAACTTAACTTCTATAACCAGCCCCAAACCACCCGAAAACTGAAACAAGGCTCAAGCAAAATCCTCATTCCATGAATTAAAAAATAAAGAAAGCAAACAAAACCAAAAGGAACAAAATATAAACTTAACGTATATTTTAACCAAACTCCCGTGAAACTCCGGGCCTACCAGTATCTCACAAAGTGGGATAGTTTTTTTTTTTTTTTAAAGAAAGCAGAGCAAATAATTGACTGTGGGAGGGAAGGGGAACGGAGTGAGAATTCATGCGGCTAATCAAAAAAAATTAATTAAAAAAAAATAGGCATGTATAAAGTAAAGAAAAAAATTTATATAGGGATCTAACATGGTCAAGCAATGGAAGGAAACGAGACACGCATGTAGGAAGTGCGGGTGAACACACCTGACGGACGTCGACACGAAAGTGCGTGGGCGTGAAGTAGCTTCAAGTAGTTGATAACGGATGTGTGACGCGGCGGGGGCAGCGCCAGGTATAGAGGAGCCGTGATGAAGTGGCAGCGCCGCGGCGGGAGGTCCAGGGACGATGAGAGCGCCGCGGTGCAGGGCGCGATTCGCAGGAAGCGAGCGCACGGCGAGCGCAGCCGATGGGAGCGCAAGGAAGCCGGCGTGGAGGGGCGCGCTGCATGAGCGGGTGCTACCATGAAGTTGGAGAGTGAGCGCGTCACCTGAGCGGGTGGCCTGACTGGGCCGGCAATGAGTCAGAGGCCTCGGTGGGCCGCGGAAGTGAAATTTAAATGAGTTTATTCGGCTCGTGCCGGGGTCAATTAGAGCAATAACAGATTAATAAAATATGTGAGTTGAAATGTGAATATCTATAGCATAACGTCCCAAAACTCTGATATTTGCCGTCCTCGGCAAATTAATGTACAAGTTTAGAGAATGAAAAAGGAAAGTGAATTGGATCCCAAAACTCTGATAATGTTGTAATTACATATTGTCAAAGGATTAAAAAGAGATAGGGGACGATAAACGGAGGTTATATCTATAGCATAACGTCCTCTCCTTCCTCGGGACTCGAGAAACCTGCAGCAGCACCTTCTCGAGGTTTCATCCCCTCCTGAACAACCGTCTTCTTGCAGGAGTTGACACTGCCACTGGACGGCTGGCAGGCGAGGCAGGCACTGCAGCAGGAGTGGACACCGGACAAGGCACCGGGCTGGCAGGAGCAGGGTCGTCAGCAGCACGAGGACTGCAACTTCCCCCCTGAACCGGACTGGCAGGAACAGGAAAAGCACCAGGACGTAGACAAAAGGTACAGCTCTGATTAATAACAATGCACTCTATACAAGGTTCAATGGGGGGGAAAAATCAGTGTAAACCCTCAAAATAATCGGAAAGAAAATCAAAACAGGCCAGAAAAAGATCACGAAAATCCATTAAAAATTAGAAGGAAAAAACTGGGTAAAAAAGATAAGAACAAAAATTAAAAATTCAAAAAGTCAAATTACTTGCATCATGAGTTAGGGGCCCTCTCATAAAACAATAGTTTTTGAATAAAGCAATATTTCTATCCTAGTCAACAGTTCAAAGTCAGAAGCCTGCTTACCTTCAGAGAGTTCTGAACGATCCATCGAGTTGTCTCCTAAGTGCAGCATATCGCTGAAAGTCTCCATGACGGCATGACTGGTGTAGTCATGGTCTGTTACGACTGGAGGCAGGCAGTACACATAATCCAGTGGAGCAAAACGTGCGTGAGTTAAAAATTTCTGGTTAGCCATGCATGTTAAAGAAAGAAAAAAAAGGAAAATGAGGTAGTATTGGAACCAATGGTAAACATTGAATGATTTAGTTTCTCAGTGGCTGCTTGTAGCTAAACGCACGGGTTCAAATGCTGGCTCAAGGGTTAAATAATTCACTTTGAGATACATTCAATCATAACGCATATCCTAGTCTGATCTATGTTAAAAATTGGTAATTAGGACCAATTAAAAGTTAAGGTGCGAGAACACTTTAATGCTTTGTGTTCTGGGCTACAACAGTAGCTTTTTGCAAAATTTGAAACTTGACAGAGCTTAAAATCTGAGAGAAAAAAGTGGTTTGAAGCGCCTACAGCACTGAGTCGCCCTCGTTAATCGAACGATATGTTTTGGTAATAGTCAATCGCAGCTCGAAAATTTAAGTGAAGAAAAAATGAAATGAAAACGGACAGGTGTAAGTTTTGAACCGGCGACCTTCTACACGGTGAAGCGGTCCATTTGACCGCGCGACCAAGCCGACAATGTTACGAAACTTTTCGTGGCCGACCATCACAAGCCACTGCCGCCGTGCGAAGCGCCAACCAAAGCGCAGAATGATGCGAATATACAGCCGAGTTGGCAACAACAGGCCTCCTCACTGATTTAGGGGCCACTCTAAAATCAACTGGATTTGATGTGATCACATGGGCAACTCTGGACTAAAGAAGATTGGTTAAGTCTGCCTCTGTAAAATAAACGGGAATTCTTTTTATAGGCATATTGGTACAATTGTTTTAGGTTCTCCGCCCGCTACGTGCGATGCGAATGGGTCATTTTGAAACATGAAGCAGCCACATTAAGATGTTGCACATTGTCTTAATTTGCAGTTAGTTCCACGAGTTCAGATACATCCTATGATAACGAAGGTGTACAGTAAATGTAGGTACAACATTATTGAATTTTTTTTTAACTGAATACAAATTTCTTAAGTTTGCAGAACGGTAGCATAGCTCCGCCCATTTTTGTGGCTCCATCTAGCGATAGTGAAATGAAACTGAATGCAGAATGCGGCAACACCGACACTTGTTGAGAGGAGAATAAAAAAAGTCGAATAATCGATGCAGAGAGCACCTCGCTCCGCTCGGGCTCAAAAATGGTTTGAAGTGTTGAGTATGGCTTTGTATAGAAATTTATCGACTATATTTAATCAATGATCTGATTTCTTTTCCAACAGCTCAATTAATATACACGGCAGTTCGAACACAATCCAAAATACAACACTTACCTCCATCATCCCCAGTCGAAATATCTGGCTTGAGGAGCGCTTGTACAAGGCTTGGCGCCTTCAGAGCGCTTCCTGGAGGCTTGAAGCTGCTTGAAGCCCCGAGCGGACGCACGAAGTCAAAGTGCAAAGGCTTTGGCCCCAAATGAAGCCATCAGTCAATGGCTGCCTTACAAGCCTTCATGTTTCTTAACGCTTCAGAAAATCGGACTTACAATTATCAGTGTGTCTGTGCTTCTCCGCCAGATTAGCATGTGCGGAGATCATATATCAATTCACCACACGATGTTTCTTACCACAGAATAGGGCCACACTTCATTGCCACACTTCTTTCCCTTGAACCGCTTATCACGTAGGCAACCAATGCGGCAGCGACAGCGCGGGGAATCGACATCCGGCACCATATTGGAGATCGTTTGCTTTTGGAGGCATTTACATCACCGTACAGGCAATATTTTTGTATGAAATGTGTGCACAGAAAAGTATGGTCTAAAAGGCGTTTTGGAGGGCAAGGATCAACATATCAAAAGATGGCAGTGACCTACAACCCCCACCACATAGTGGTATATGTACCTGTGGGACTTAGAATATTTCCTGGATCACCGGCGGCCGTAGAGAGTGGCACCTCCGGTGCGCAATGGCTTCCAAGCGAGTCTCGTAGCCTAATGGTTAGATTACAAGGACCGTAGGGCCAGGAACTGAAGTTCTATACCCGCCGGTCCCATTTTTGGACCCCATTTAAAGCCAATCGTTTCTACTGGAGTACATGCACCACGGCTTGCAGAAGGCTTGTAGAAGGCTTGGCGAAGCGCTCCCCAAGCGCTTCACCAAGCCTTCCACAAGCCATGCTCACTAGCGCTCGTGAAGCTTTGCTGAAGCCTTGTTCGAAGCCTTCTTCAAGCCAGATATTTCGACTGGGGATGGTCTGGGTCATCAGGTTCACCAAGATCCTCGCCATGAGAAACGACCGCAGCAACAGCCATGCCGTCTGCACGGCCTGCATCACCTCCAGCGGGAGGGACGGCGGCGTGCACACCCAGTCCACCTGCCACGTGGACTGCGTCACCTCGAGCAGGAGGGACGGTAGCGGCAGCAGGGGCCCCTGCACCTGTACCTCCACCAGGAGCACGAGCAGTAGCAACTGGAAGCCCTGCAATACACAACATAGGAAATGAGGCTAAATGCGTACTCGTGACACTTGGTGCAAAGACTGTCAAAAAACTATCATTCAACAAGTACTCACGAATGGTGGGGAAGGCATCGTGCCGTAATTTGGTGTTCCTGCCGTTGTTATACTGCCGGTCAAGGAAGTGTGCTGAGCACACATAGTGATTCTGCAGCTGCCTTGCACTGAGAGAATTGAGTTGTGCGTTTCCACACAAACGCACCCATTCCTGACACCTGCAAAGCAGCAAAACTTGAATGAGCTCTCAACACATCACTCAATGAACTATCACTTCAAATAGATAATTTTAATGGTTGCTCTTAATTTTAATTTACTATCTCGTGGTCGAAATAGGCAAACAAGACTTACCTCAGGTCCTGGGGAATGCGATGGAACCGCTCACTGCTCTTGGTCCGCGTGTTCAGGCAATTCACTACCGCACACTTATGCCCACCCATGATTTCGGGAAAAAATCACCCAGATGCAATCACTGTCGCCTCCGAAACCAATGCACGGAGGCCTCGGCTTTGTTACCGAACCGAAAACTCTTGGAATCTTTGCAGTTGTTGCAGCCTCATCACGTGGAACGGAATGTGACCGAGGCAAACGGGCAGTGCGATGGTGTGGGTTCAAATTAGCGGATGTGATGTCATTGCCGGTGGAGATAGGGGCGCTTCTGTTTTGGCGCCTATTTTTTGGCGCGATTTTAAATGTTATTGAGTTGGAAACAAATGGGAACAAAGCGATAAAACTGTTCAACTGTTCTGTGTCATTTTACACGGTTTCTTGTGTGACAGGTGTGTGAAGTTAAATTCCAGAAGTGTCAGTGCAGCCATAAAGCTCAAAAGCAAACATTCAAACTGATTAAATTCAATAAGTTAGTATTTTACAAATGATTTTGGCGTTTTTCTAGTGCAGGGAAATCTTTTTTTTTTTAATTATTATTATGTGGTGGATAGGTGTGGTGGAAACTGTTTAACATTTTTGGTCCTGTTTTCAACTGCTCTCAACCTCTGAAACTCCTTGTATTTTTGGTGCAATTCGAGTTGCAATTTTGAATAAATGTGTGGTTTTATATATTTCTGCCCCTTATTTCGCAAATAATAACTTTCCGTTTGGTTTTTATTCGCCGCAATCATTTTAAAGCGGCCACGAAGCTGCGGCTGGCCGCGGTCACTTACGCGAGACATTCAAACGGAGGTGCGGAGCGCGCGTTTCCTACCCCCACCCAGCCCCCGCCAGCCCCCGCACCCCCTTGCCGCTGCCAACCCAACGCTTGTTTTTGTACCGCACGGCATACTTTTAACTGTGTGAATGATGCTTGAAGTACACTCAGCCTTGGTCTGAGCTTCGATTCGAAGAAGCTAGTGTTGTAAAAGATAAAGGTAGAGCGGGGAATTCAAATTAAAGTTGAACGTGGGCAGTACACGATTTCGCATTATTGTTTTGGCCAGACTACCTTTGCAGCACTGACGTCACAGCCCCTGCCAACTATGCAACCTGCGTAGTTGCCAGGGCCAGCCTTCTAGCAATAGCACTTCACCCTCGCTGTTCTGCTGATGAAGACGAAAATGAGACCAAAGTTCGAGGGGCGAATCACTCGCGTAATCATGTGTACAAAATTCTAGAAATTTTTACAAACAAATTGAAAAAAAAATGCGAATTTAAAGTTGGACTTGGACTCTATGCCGAAAAATAGCACCTAATTAGACTAAAATAGCCAGAAAAGCAATAAAATTCGAAAATTAACGATAACCACGGGGTGTAGTCCGACGAAATCATGAAATCGGTGTACATAGTTCAAACCAGGAGGAAACAACCACGTGCGAGGGCCTGGTTCCATGCGGTAGCGCTCTAATATATTCAAATTATCTTCAAAACTAATGATCCGATTCCCTCCAGGTTGGTTTCATTCGATAGAGGAGTACGTTTTAGATTCGGTAGGATACTTATATATCTAGTGAACTCATATTTACTGCGTAAAATGGTCGATACTTCGTGCCAAATGGCAAATCTCTATGAAAACTCAGAAACGTAGACAAGATTTGCGACCCTTATAACTCAGGAAGGACAATTGAAAATTCATATATCGATGCATATTCGCAACTTCCAAGGCATAACCTGTGCTAATATTTCAATTGCAGGTCTAAAGCACAGCTGGCCTCATAGTTATAATACGAACTATCTGCGTAAAATTTCAGCTCGCTACCGCATGGAACCAGGCGCTTTGACGCTGTTGCCACCCCCTGGTTCAAACGAGTGGTTGCCCCCCTCGCCAAAGTTGGAGATTTTGATAATGGTGGTATGCATTTGCATAAGATTGTTGTTCCTCTTTACGGAACAGGCACGCCCTCTTAACACCTTTTTGCTTTCTTGCAAAAACTCTGACCGCTGAAAAACAAGATGCGGCGAAATTTTTGTCCAGTTGGGAGGAGCCCTCAAATCTTGTCGATCATGGAATGATTTGGTTCGTCCCAGGCTTTCCCATTGATTAGGGAAAAGAAACGATGCTGAGAAAGTCGTGAAATATTTGTCAGCTTGGCCACACTTTAAAAATTCTGAGGCAGCTGAACTGGTATGATCTAAAAGGGTTTCAGTGTTTCATGTGAGTGCCTTAACTGTACTACCATATTTTCTTTTCTTTATCTTTTAGTTTTGTTTCAGGTTGACATTGATTTTAGTCCTTAAAATCTGAAAAGACCAGCTGCTTACCGAGAAATGGGAGGGCTTTATTGGCTCAATATCTTCATTGGCAGGAAAAAAAAAAAAAAAGCAAACAGGATGGAGTTGGAAAAGACATTTTGAGGGTGCTGAAAAGCAAACAAAAATTAACTGATGGTACGAGTAGTGTGTCAAGCCCATGCTTTAATGTTTTTGGTTTGTACTGTATAGGCCCGAAAGGCCGAGTGCTAGCCGCCGCTAGTGTAATAGCCCTCAGGCCGGACGCACGGTTGCGCCACTTCCCGGCGGGCTCCTGACAGTTGCTGACATGGCTCCGCGGTGGCAGCTGGCCCTCCTCGCGGGATTCGCTGCTCTCCGTAAGGAGCCTCCTCGACTTAGTCTTCGGTTTCCGTGATAAAGTGTTAATTATTTATTTCAATCGGAAAGATAGTGATCAGTCTTCAACCATTACACAGTGGCCATCTTATTTAGCGGACCACGTTTTGCAGAGCCTGTCAATTCGTTCCAAGTTGACGTAGAGAGCTCAAATTTTGGGGTATGTCACTAGGGTCCCTCTGGAAAGTCCCACCCCAAACAGCAATTTTGTTAATTCGTTCTAAGGGGTTGAACCTCCCTCTTAAATAGGACGTTGTCAAAATTCGCCGTGAACGGGTTTAAAAAAAAAACAAAAACAGTTTGTAGGGAGAAAGTTGTCCTAATTTCAGTCATTGTGGCATAATTGTTCACTAAAACTGCCAAATTCTCGAATTTCAACCATCTCCGACCATACTTTAAAGGCGATTTTTTTCCAATGTTCCATATGCCTCCACAAAATTTGAACGTTCTCTGACAACCTGGAACGAAATAACCGGCTCTGTTAATAGTAAACCGCTAAATAAGATGGCCACTTTGAATTATATTATGTGTATAAATATAAATATGAAAACAAAAATGGATGATCACTGCAAGAATTGGTTCGGAAAATTTGAGACAGAATTGTTGACAATGGTAATAGCGAGCGCGGCAAAAGTTTGCAGCAAATCAGTCAGTGGGTGTTTTGACAAAAATATGCGAACTAGATAATATGTAGTGTTCTAACTCATTTCTGGGTAGCTGTAAGCCTTCACGGGCCCCACAAAATCTTAAATATACCAATTCATATGGATTTATGTTACTTTGTGTGAGCGTTTGCACAGCCATGCTTATGACTGCCCCTCATTACCAGCCGAACGAGCTTATATTACTTCTAAATCAGATCCATTGTAACTCGGGTATATATTTATCACCAGAATTTCCTTGTTTAATACTGCAGCATTAAACATAAGGTAGGGCATTAAAAGGTTTTGATGAATGCGTTAGCGGCTTTAATACAATAGTCCTTTGTTCACAATGTGAACTGAAAACATTTCTCACCATGAGAAAAAATTGGCCTCACTTTGGAAGCACTAAATACCATTACACAAGGTAGGTGTACGCCAGACCGCGTCGTGGCGTAACAGGCTTCGCTCACCGCGAACCACTGTTCCGCCAATCCACGCCTGGCGTATACCTACCTTGGCCTGCCGGCAGCTGTCACCGGGCGTGTGGGACCCTGCGGGGCTAATTAGTCAGTACGGCGCCCTGCGGGCGCCGGTCTTGAGGCGCGAGGGACGCTACGCTTCTAACCTAACCGCTGGACGTACCTACTCCCACAGTATTGTGAACTTCTCTACCGTACTCAATCGTGCTCAACTCTACCTTAACCTCCCTAGCCTACTCCAACCTTACCTACCCTTCCCTAAACTAACCTACCCTACTCTGACCTAGCCTACTCTAACTTCCCTTACTCATTGTGGACTTCCTAACCTACCCTTCCCTACTCTAACCTAGCCTACCCTACTCTAAACTAACCTACCCTACTCTGACCTAGCCTACTCCAACTTCCCCTACTCCTTGTGGACTTCTCTACCGTACTGAATGCTGCTCAAACCTAACCTGCCCTAGCCTAACCGGTTCCGGTCCAAGGAGGCCCTGCTTTGACAACTGGCACCATCAGCAGCACCTGGGGTTTTCTTCAGGATTGTGATTGAGGTCCTGAGTGTATTTTAAGCGTTATCGGTTCCCATCTTTAAGTTCAAAATACTGCTTTTTTTAGCAGTTTTTCCTTTTGTTCCTGCTCCTGCTCAAGAATGCCCTGTTTTGGCCCCCAGCACCTGCAGCAGTACCTAAAGGTCAAATTTGGCATTTTGAATGGGGTCTTACGGTGATTTAAGAGGGGGTCGGTCGCCATGTTAAAGTTTGATATTCTGCACGATTTAGAATTTGGCCCCCTTGTTCCAGTTCCTGCCCAAGAAGGGCCTGTTTCGACCCCTAGCACCTGCAGCAGCACCTGGGGTTGATTTCGGCATGTTGAATGGAGTCTTGGGGTGATTTTAGAGGGGGTCATTCGCCATGTTTAAGTTTGATATTCTGCACGATTTAGAATTTGGCCCCCGTTCCAGTTCCTGCCCAAGAAGGCCCTGTTTTGACCCCTAGCACCTGCATCATCACCTGGGGTTAATTTCGGCATGTTGAATGGAGTCTTGGGGTGACTTGGCCATGTTGAAGTTTAAAATTCCGCACGATCTAAAAGTTTGCCCACATCTTCCAGTTTGTGCTCAAGAAGGCCCTGTTTTGCCAACCGGCACCTGCAGCAGCACCTGGGGTCCTTTTCGGCATTGTAATTGAAGTTCTGAGTGTATTTTAAGCGGGGTCGGTTCCGATCTTTAAGCTCAAAATACAGCTTGTTTAGCAGTTTTTCTATTTGTTCCTGCTCCTGCCCAAGAAGGCATGTTTAGACCACAAGCACCTGCAGCAGCACCTGGGGTCGATTTCGCCATCTTGACTTGGGTCTTTGGGTGATTTTAGAAGGGGTCGGTCGCCATGTTAATGTTTGAAAATCGGCACGATTTAGAAGTTAGCCCTCCTGTTCTAGTTCTTGCACAAGAAGGCCCTGGTTTGTCAACCGGCACCTGCAGCAGCACCTGAGGTAGGATGCCCCCGAGGTGAGGTTGACTCCGGTATGATGCAAGGAGATTGTGGTCTAAATTTGAGCCATCTACGATGAACCGTTCTCGAGAAATCGCGCGGACAGACAGACAGACACGCACACAGACAGACAGACAGACAAACAGACAAAACATTTTTGGGCCAGTGGGGTAAGGGCTTCGCTATCGCTCAGCCAAAACTGCCCCAGCGAACCACTGGAGCATTTCACTTCGCTACTTTAGTGTCCAAAAGCGCCGAGCTTTTGCCCAAAAGAGGTTAAGAGGTTAGTCGGCAGCGCCGCAGCAGACGCCGCGGTGACGTTTTGCCTCATATCATATTCGTCGTTCGTAGACACGTGGCTGCGGACGGCTGCACTTAATCTTAGTTCAGCCCGACGCAGCCTTCTATTTGGAGAATTTTGGAAGCCTCGATTTACCTTGTAGGTCGTTTTAAAACTCAAATATAGGGGTACTCCCGAGTTGACGTAACAGTAAGAATTAGGTTCACGATCTATATGAATGAAAATTGTTTCTGATTGTTTGCAGGCGTTTACAGATGAATTTCACAATCTTATTCTTCACGTTGTCGACAGGGTGGGCACTATTTAGGGGCCGTTCCAATATGACGTCACACTCTGGGGGTGGGTGGGTCTTGTCTTGTAGTACCATAGGCCTAGAAGGCCCTTAGGTGAAACCGTCAAGGGATCTGACACACCCGTGTGTTGTGTACCCCCCTCGGCCCGAGACCCTGGCAACACCGGTGTAGGAGCGAAGCTGAGCGGCCTGCTAAGAGGACCAAAGGGTGGTTAAACCAGCTTTTCTTAACCTCCCCTAAGTGGGCCCGGCCTCCGTCAGGGCCCGTTAAGCCGACTGCAGCGGTGGTGGCGGGCCCGGGGACGCGGGGGACAGTAGAGCGGTCATGGGATCCCCGGGGTATTACAGCGAGCGACGGTTTGTATACCACAGACTGCGCCACTTTCTGCGGTCGCCGCCTTACCACCGAGTGGCAGCGACTCTACGCAGAGTCCGCCTGACCCTCGGTGGGGGCGACAGTTTAGTTTTTGGTGTCCTCGGGCTGGCTCGGACCGCGGCGGCTGCGGCGATGGTCTGCTGGGAGAATCATGCGGGGCGCAGCATGCGTCATGCGGGGGAGGGGGCGGGGCATGCAGGGGAGGGGGTGTTGCTGGGGGCTCACAGCACCCCGTCAGGTAGATCCTCGGCAGATGAGTCTGCACCATCCTGCTGCTGGGGCTGCTACTCCCTCACCGCCCCTCCTCTACTTGATGACTAGGCGTCGCTCTCCGTGGAGGTCCGGCAGCATGTCGACCTCCTTCGTGGCGCTCCGGACGGTGACCGGACTGCGACCTCCTCCCTCCGGATAGCGGGGTCGGTACCGATCGCCTCCCAAGTCGTCCGGGGTCACGTTTCGGATTGGTCGGAGGGCCACGCACCCCGCACGGGGAGGGGGACGGAGGCTAATAGCTGGAGCCCGTGAAAAACGAAACATACATGTGCCTGAAACCTGGCATATATGGTGAACCATATATGTAGACATGTATGGACCAGATACAGCTCCCCATAAGTGTTTCGGATTGTTTTCATAAACGTCCCATAAATGTACCAATACACGTTCCATATGCCCAATAGACTTACCATTAACGTTGTACCATACATGGCCAAATGTATCCATATGCGGCGCATATTGTTCGTGCTATAGGAAATGTTTATGGCACGTAAACGGTACGGATATGTGCCATACATATGTGCCGTCACGCAAGTGCCCCTACACGGCAAAAAGACGCCTATTATACATACATTAGACGTCCTTCGATACACGGAATTAAGACTGGTAGGCAGGCATCCTAAACCCACATCTAAACGAGGGCAGACGTCCTCGGATCAACCTCACAGGACAAGTGACAAGTGCGCGGAGAAAGCTACGGAGCCTAGGCTAACGCCCGCATGTATATCAGCCGCGTGTAGAATTATGTAATGCACTTAAACCATGCTAAACTGCTCATGTGGAATGAGGAAAATGATAGAACCGGAGTTCAAATGCTATCCGACGTGATGCTTTACATGACTCAGAACCCCATTAGCACGTGCAAAACGTAAGGAAATACGAGAAAGCACAGAAACATCCGACACTGGCACCATCTAGCGGAAAGAAGTTCAGAACCCCTCCTCCACCGATATGGATCATGTTGTCAGACAACTGACAACTACCCGTCTCTAAATCATACCTTTCGAACGGAACTACTCAAACGGTGTGTTCGTCGATAAATAGGCATTAAATTGTTTTCAGTAATTTGAATACTGACGTTTATTGCTCGAATGGACGTCTTATGAAGACACAGTACAGGCCGTCTATAAATGTCTATCCGTTGACGTTTTTCAGTATTAAGACAGTAGGCCGTCTGCAGACAGTCTTTGCACCATCTAACAGTAGATATAGATGTGTAGATGTTCTGAAGACCATCTTCAGATATCTGTAGACGTCTATATACCTTCTTGATATGATACAGATGGTCTATCTGCTGTGTGGGTGTGATTATTTCCAATATCCCGCATATATTAAGACATTTTACCCCTGCATAGGCAAGACTACAATTGTTTTTCTTTCTATCAGACCACTTTATGTTTGGAGCCCAACATAAGAGTTAAAACACAAGGATTATATATGTATACATTGTGTACCATACACGTATCAACCCACCTCTATATGGCATTTTGCAGCTATGTACGTGCCATGTATACAACATAATCATGTATGCACACATGTTTGTGACATACATGGCTCAACCAACCACAATATGGCGTCTTGCAGCCGTGTACGTGCCGTGTATCCAACATAAACGTTAACATGTATGCACACATTATGTACTGTATATGTCTGGATCAGCTATTTATGGAACACATACGTCGACACTTCTGGGCACATCCCTGGTCCGGGAGTCGTAAGTGCGACTGGGTGGTCGTATCGGTGATATCATAGTCACAATTTTGATGTAAGCTTTCGGACCATGTCATCGGTTTTGATACGTGAGATCAAAACTCTGACATCTGATAACGACTACGACCTCTTAACTCTGATCTTATAATCAGACCATACTTTGCTTCAGATGTGAGATTGTGATCTGCAGATGCGGATTAATGACCTGACCGTCACATTAACGACATTCTGTTCAGACGAGATATCTATCACCTGCCGTGAGCTGGTATTCTGATAAGTATGTGTGACCATAATATCGCTTATGATACATCGAGGTCAATTTTATGACGTACGAATTGTGACTCTCAGATGTCACTCTGACGAATTGATGTGACTTTAAAGCCATGCCAAAGACGACAAGCGCCTTATGAGTAAGGCTACAGCCAGCGGAGCCGTCTAGAGTCCATGTCATGTACCGTTTCTCGCCAGCCACTGGATGAAACAGGATATGAAAGTTGTCCTTTTAGAACCGGTTTTTAAAAAGTAATAGAACAATATCATTAAAATATGTGCATATTTTTTGAGTTCCAAAACTGTTGCATTATTTAGATTAGGCCAAATGAACAGTTTGACAATGTGAGAGTGCCCCTGCAAATAATGTAGTAGCAAACTGTCAAAGGCCATTCTCATTTACTCTAAGTTGAGTAGAAGGATAAAAGGAATTGAACAAGAAAATATATCCAAGTGTTTACTAATTTATTTCCTAGTCCTTTTCAATGTGGTTTAACATATTAATAACATAAGAATCTTTAAAAGTTCTACCGTCATTGTGAACTAAAAACACTTTTAACTTCAAATAATCGGCTGGAAGAGCCGCTAGATCATCAAACATAAGTAAAGGACAAAGTTTTATGTGCGGTGCACATGCACCTACTTCATGCTGTACAATATGATTCCTAGTTGTTAATACCTTTCTGCAAGTGATGAAAACTCCTGATTGCTTGGATTGGGAAACGACATTCAAAATTCTTTCAATGAAAACATAAGAACCATCACGAAACATTGCTGCACTGTCACCAAATTTAACTCCTTGCCTCCTCTCAGTGTTTGCAAAAAACATAATCCCATCCTTTATCATTTTTACAAAGCACATTCTTCCTCTGCATTAGGTTTGAACCGAGACATTTCACCAAGTAAACTTATGCCACTAACATTCAATGAAAATTTGCTGCGGTTGAAAGAAAATAGATCATCCCCATATGCTTTAACTCTTTCAGAAACATTTTACATGGAAATTGTTTCAGGAAGGCAGGAAACATTTACATATTTCTGAGCTATTTGTTTTGCAACAAATCTTGTGCCTTTCACAAGTTTTACTAGCTGCCCATTACCTGATTCGAAACAAAATGCTGAAAATGTTGAAAGAGGGCCGTACATTTCCACACACAAAGGTGTAGAAGTAAAAGGATATTGAAATTCATGCTCAAAAATCCATACAGGTGTTGGAAATCACAAACATACTGCTTTAAATAAAATGCTGCTCTCCTCAACTCAGCCCATGAAATATTATTTGCAAGGAGTATGGAAATAGCAGTAACTAATAAACAATGATGCTTTAGATAGTCAGTGGGTAAAATGTCTATCAGACAAGGCAAACTGTAATAAGGAAGGTAAGCACACCATTCATTAGCGTGCCACATTGATATATCATTCATTAACCTAAGCCTTCTTGATATATTGGCAGGTGGCGCCAAGTACTTCATACGTTCATTTATGATGTGAATTTTTGGCAAAATATGAAAAGGCATGCCCTTAGTAGAACTCTGAAGCTGCAATGTAGTAACTTGCTTACACGCGCCTATGAGCACAGCATGCATATAGTCAACACTAAAACCAAATACAGTATTAAAATGAAGAAGGGGTAACAGAGGGCTACAACCAGTTATACCTTTTACTGGTCCCTTCACTCTGCCTATCTGAATATCTAACATAGTTTGGCGAAGCAAATTGTCTTTTCTGTCCCTCACAGACACAATCTCTTCACGATGAGTTTGGGGGTTGACCCATGTGAGAGAGTACTGACTTTCAAAGTTATCACTAATGTCCACATCAAAATCATCAGTTGGCATAAGGTAGCGAGGGTGGTTATGTTCTGGAATTTTGATGCCAGGATGCTCACAGTAGTTGCATCCATGATAAGCATTGAACTGCATGACGTACTTCACTTTTGGCTTAGCAACAGAATCCAGAACACAATTCAATGTAACCATCTTACTCCGATATACTTCACTCAAATGTTTCCATAAGAATCCTTCGGTATAAAGTCTCTGCGCATCAGTAACAGATGGCTGGAGTAATGCAATCATATTTGGATCTAATTTCCCAAACCAAACACCAGCCACTAAGCAGTTGGAGCTCTCAAACCGTGCATCTAATGGAAGCTCATTGATTCAGAGCTGTACAAATTTCCACTGATTCAGGCACCACTCTATCATTAAAAACAACATTCATAAGCTTCAACACATCTCTAATTTCAATGGCTGTCAGTCCATGTCTCACACTAAACTCAAAACACATCAAGAGACATTAAAATACAGTGGTGCTCACTTCAGCTTTCCATGGAAAATCAAGGCCTTTACAAGGCTTCCGTGTCTTAGAGCCTGATGGTTCGTTGTCTTCAGCAGCAGCTGAAGCAGAAGTCGATGTGTTTGATTCTGTTAAGCGATTAGCTGAGAGCTGCAAAAGGGAAAAAAACCTTAATGTATTTAGACTGATACTTGGTAAAATAATTAATGTTTACCGACTATAAATCAAAAACAATAACAACTTATCGACATACCAGATGTTCCTCTCCATCTTCTACATTTAGTCTGCCTTCGCTGTTATCAGACAAAAACTCATCTTGCATGTCATAAAAGTCCATCTGGAATTGCATCGAGGAGGGTTAAAAAGCATAGTCCAATTTTTGTTACTAACGCAATGTGTCGAAAGCTGCAACATAATTTAAAACAGTATAATAATACCATTGGATTGTGATCAGTAAATAAGCCAGAAGACACATGTACGTCCAATGGTCCAGCAAGCCCAGCCGATGCATCAGCCAGAGTGGAATGTGAGGTTGAAGGTCCGGGATCATTCATCACTTGCTGTTAACATAAAATAAACGGGTAAATTGTACTGAAGTTGCATATTTGAAGGTATACAAACTGGAACACTTAACAATAATTCAATGGTACCTTGACTGGTAGACGTCTTATTGTCAAAATTGGAGCTTTGTTGCCATGCTAAGTGAAATACTCTGGTAAGAGGCTTCACGAAACTGAGCTTTCTTTGGAGTTTACTGGGTTCGGCAGTTTTGCAGATAGACCCTAGATACATGCCCCTGTACTAAATTTGTGTCTCTCATCAGCATATTTATGGATTTAAAACTTCAGAACTCAGAAGTATTCAAAGAAAGCTCAGTTTCATGAGACCCCATACCAAAGTATTTCACTTAGCATGGCAACAAAGCTCCAATTTTAAAAATAATACTTCCACCATTCTTTAAAATTGCCAATAAATTAATCAAAACTAGCTGTACATACCGCAAGTTTCTCTCTGTCTACACCACCTAGGCGATCGCCTCTACCAGCTGCAGATTCATCTTGCGTGTCAGTGTAATCCATCTGACAATACATCGAGAAAGACATTATTCGAATCTATTGTTACCAGGGCATTGAGACAGGAGCTGTACACATATCTTAAAATAATAATACCATTTGATTGTGACCAGTAGAAGTGTCAGCAGTGTGATTAAATGCTAACATATTCCTCACAACAAGTTATCTGCATTGTCATTTCCAAAGCCAAATCGTTTTGATTATGCTAAAAGTAAAAAGGAAAGTATTTTCAGAAATCCAGTCCAGGTACATGTATAAGTTTAGAAAAACAAGTTGCTTTGAAGTGGTGGCAGGTCCGGCACTGCGCGGATCCGTTCGAGATGTGTCACTGTGCGCGGTCATATTCCTACTATTTGATATTAAAATGCATCGATAACTAATTATTACGTCATAATCTAAACATCATTGTTTAGTGAAAGATTTTTACTTTCAATACTTAGCTGTATCAGAGAAAAAGTTTCAAAGCGAATAGAAAGTAGCGTTGGCACGACCGATCTGGAGTGCATCTTTCATGAACGCACCCGGAGCCATGTTCCTTCTCAGTTCGTGCGATTCGACGAGTTCAAATGACGTGCCGAAGTCCTAGTCGCCCTTACCCTGCTTTTGAGTGTGAATATATTCCGTTTGAGAATCAAAATGAGCAAGTGGATTCATGTCCGGCATGCGAACGACAGGATAAGCTGTCCTGCAGCTTGTACAGAGGACTATTCTTCAAAAGTGAATTTGAAGGTGAATGAAAAGTACGGGGTGTTCTGGAGCCCGGACGAGGACGTAACACCGAGAAGCTTCCTGAGGAAGCAAAAGAAGATATTGCGAGTTACTGATGCTGTTCTTAAAAAGAACAAAGGCGTTCCCGTCGCGGGATACAACCCAATGACGCTGCGTATGGTGAAAGGTTAGAATCCGTGTACCGGTTATTTCCCCCGGCTCTTTGTTTGACTCCCTCACTTCCTGCTCCAAAGCTGTTCTGTCTGACATATATTGGTTTGTTTGTCCCAGACTCGGAGGATGAGTTTTTGAAAACCAGCAATGCTAAGAGGCTGGTTGCACCCGTTAACGCTCCAACTGCAGTTTCCAATTTGAAGCAAGCTTATACCTCACTGCCAACAAAAAAGTGAGTCCGGTATTGATTATACTGTTCCCTATAGGTCAGAGATGAGATCATTCCAGCAATATCTTTGCCAGAGTTAAAAAGCAACTTTGCTGACAAGTAATGCCCAATGCGCTGTGATACGTTTTTGCTTTGATCAAACCGGTAATTGCTGCACATGCTGGAAGACTGGTTTGTTTTTGTCCGTTGGCATCAAAGTTTTCTGCAGAGTTTAGTTCTTAAATGTCTAATTTTGTCTCAGACTCGTGCTTCAAAGAAGACTAAGGCACAGGTTACCAGGTGTAACATGGGTGATTTCGTTGGAGAACGCAGCGAGAATTCTCATTCTGAGAAGGAGGAATCAGACGGGTCAGGAGATGAACAAGATGATTCTGAGGCTCGAGATGGGGCCGATGCATCTCAACCGCATGCTGGCAGTGGTAGTCCTCTTGGAGGGAAGAAATCACCTATGGATCAAACGCTTGCATCATCAAGACTTGTGAGTACATTGTGTTTTGCAGCAAGGAGTACCTGACTTTGTTTTTTTCTTTCTGTTGGGATTCTGTGCTGTTTTTGATAAACATAGATAGTGAAGATAGTTGACAAACTAAAGAGACATGTTATTTTTCATTACAGGAATTGGCTGATGCGTTCCCCTATGGTTTTGAAGATCAGCCCCCAGATGAGGAGGAACATGAACGTGATATAGACGTATCTGCACTGGCATTCAGGGACATGGATGAGAAGGTCCTAGAGAAAAAGAAGCAAGTGAATGAAAGCAGTTTGAGGGAATTTAAACTACGACAGGAGGTCCAGGCATTTAAACTCCAACTTCAAAGGCAGGAAGAAGAGAAAAGACTAGCCAGAGAGAGTGAGAGTGGTGGTAGGACACTGCCTCAAACTGGCATTGCAACAAAATGGGGTGGAAGCTGTACAGTCTGGCTCTTCATCTAGCAAAGATCCACAGGTATTTACCAGTTAGAAACAAAAACACAAGTATTTGTTAAATAAAATTGGTAACATATATAGCTACTTCTATAACTTGCTTTGTCTTATAGATAAAGATTGTGCCTACTAGGATTTCTTAAGATGATGCAAACACTTCCATGAACACATCTGAGTCGTCTATAGAACTTTCCTCGCCTAATACTTCTACGGTTAGAGCATCATTTGATTTGCTTTGTGAATGTCTTTTCCTTTTAGTTATTGTGGTTTTCTAATTGTTATCTCTTATCAGGAATCCAAGAGAAAGTCCTCTACTCCATCAGGCATCTGTGACGAGATGCTTTCGAAAAGGCAAAAGCTGATTTCTGCATTGTTAGGCAAAAAGACTAAAAAGGAGCCTTGCAATAAAAAGATTTTGGATTCACACCCCAGAGACTTTGATACTGCGGGTTGGGTAAGTTTATGTCCCATATTTTACTTTTTCCTGTCAGGAACTGAGCTTATTATATGTTTTTTTTTATTATTATTTTTCAGAAACTGACCACAAAGCAGGAAGATGCTCTTCTGAAGGCCACGAAGAAAGGGAAGAAACACGATCAGCTTTTTACTAAGAAGGCCATTTCCATTCTCTGGGATCAAGATGAAATGGCACTCCGAAGTGCGAAGGGGACACTGGTGTAAATGCTATCAGAAAATCTCTGATAACGTCTCCACTTTTCTGATAACTTTCTCTTTTTCTGATAGTTTGGGTGTTTTTCTGATAAGATTGAGTTATCAGAGAAAAGTTATCAGAATTTCGAAATTTTCCTGATGGTTTTCATTGTTATCAGAATAAAAGTTATCAGACCACTCGCAGTTTCTGATGACCCGTAAAATAATCAGGAAAAATGTATCAGACCATCTGAAACCTCTGATAAATTTTCAGTCTCGAATTTCGATGGCCATATCTTCCATACTTTTGACGATATCGAGTTATAATTTGGTTTGAGGCATCTTGGAGTGATTTTAGTCGGCTGTTTTAAATACTTTTGGTTTTGGGCTATATCTAAACATATTCCAGACGCATTGAGAGATAGGTCAATTTTGACCTCAAAATCGGCTCGGACGCAGTTTTGACCCCCCGGAAGTCGAATTTGAGGACAGCACATCGTCCAACTTGAGTAGAAATAGCAACTGTATGTCAGAAGAGTTATCAGAAACACAGACATCAGAACTACAGGCATCAGAACACGTCTATCAGAAAGAGAGGGTTATCAGGAAAAACAAAAATATCAGAGGTGCACCAAAAAGTGTCAGAAATGACTCTGACAATGTTTTTCTGATACCAACTTCTGATAACATTTACACCAGTGGAAAGCAGCACCTTTTATGGATGAAGCTCCGAGACCTGATTGCACCCCTGCAATGAAAGTTTATCTCCTATGTAAGTGATGTAAGTTCACTTTATGAGTTAATTTAAATTTCATTATGGTTCTAACTGTTTTGTATGTTTCCAGATTTGTTGGACCGTAGCGTGCAAGAAGAAGTAAAAAAGGAGAAGGACGCAGTAGAAGAGAAAAAGTCAAGGGCAACCATGGGCCATATTGAGGGCTTTTTGTCATCCAAAATTGCAACTGTTCGCAGAGACCTTAGGGAAGTCTTTGCTCGAAGGAAATGATGACTCGACTGACTCAGAATAGTTTTTGATTGCTTTACTTGTTCGACTTTTTAGTGGTCAACATGTACGAGCTCAGTTTGTGATTGAAACTTGTTTCTGTAGAGCCCTAGATCGTTATCTAGGGAGGACTTAGGGTTTTGTTGTACTTCTAAATTTTTTCTTCATTTCTTTTGTTATGCTGCTGTTAGTACATTCTGAAGCACTCCTGCTTAATGGTGACTCAACTGACTCAGAATAGTTTTTGATTGCTTTAACGGTTCGACTCTTAATCGGTGTATCATGTACAAACACAGTTTGTGATTGTATCTTGTTTCTGAATAGCCCTAGATCGTTATCTGGGGCAGACTTATTTTTTGTGTTTTACATTATTTCTTTTGCAATACTGTTAGTACATTCTAAAGCATTCCTGCCCGAGAGAATTGTTTTTTGAAGTAGTCTTTAGAATGGTTCAGCATTACTCGGAATCTCGTTTTATTCATGGTTGATTCTTCATCGGTCAAGATACCTAAACTCTTGTTTTTTGTTTCAATGAAACTTGTTTTAGAACCCTAGATCTGGGGAAGTTATTTTATGTTTTTGTTGAATTTTAGTTTTTACTTTATTTCTCTTGCATGAACACTGTGTACATTTTAAAGCATTCCTGCTCAAGAGTATTGTTTTTGTTTAATCGTCTTTAGAATGGTTCAGTATTAGTTGGCTCCTCCTTTCTTAGGTTTGATTCTTTATTGCTCAAGATACCCAAACTCATGTTTCTTGTCAGAATGAAACTTGTTTTAGTACCCTGTCTGGGTAAAATTTTTATGTTTTAAGTGATTTTTTTTACTGTATTTCTCGGGAATAACGTATGTATGTATGTTAGTATATTCTAAAGCCTTGCCTTAGAGAATTGTTCTACTTAGTTCTACTTAGTAGTCAATACAGCTTTATTAATAATATCCGATTTTGTTACAATTTGATGTCCCTTCATTTTCAATGTTGACACTCAGTTCAATACTTTACATGTTTTGGTCTAAATCAGTTTTCTTCCGAATAGGGGACCAGAAACGAGGTTTCTAGCCTGTCCGAACGGAACGCCTGTTTCGTAGGCATCACTGCAAACCGAGGTGTGTTGCAAACCGTTTTCTTTGGGGTAAAAACCGTGTTATCGGGTCCCTAACCGTGTTATCGGGTCCGTTACCGTGTTCTCTTCCCCATCGCCACGCTACGCGATAGCTAATAACACGCAAAAACCGTGTTAGGAGTCGAAAACACGGTTAAAGTGTATTAATAGAACACGGACTTTGGAGAAGAACACGCTTTTCTCATGAGATAGGCTGCCAGTATGATGACGTCAGCAAGCTATAACACGGCTGAGATGCTCCATAACACGGTTTTCATCAGACGAGGTAAACTTCAAAGTCCCACGTAGCCACCTCAAAACGGCTAAGTCCTGACACAATGTGAAGGAAAAAGGGTTTTCTTAAAAATTCAAATTTATTTATAATTTTATGTGCAACAAAAACAGTATCGTCGAAACAGGTATTTTTTAATTTTATTTTTTTTTGGTGGGGGGGATAATTTTTGACTCGGACTCAGATTTTTTCCACTTTTATGAGCTGTGTGATGATAAATGAAGCGGAAGCACCCAGACTGCTCAAATTTCAAAATGTTACTCCGGGCATTTACTGATGCAGGAAAACACCAAAAGTCTGAGCTGGCCGGACACTGTTTTTAATCAAAATCAATTTGTTTGAGGACCACTTCAGTTATAATTCACATCTGTTTTTCTTTTCATTATTTTTGGCTACAGTATGACAAATATTAACAAGTATTTATGTCCTCTCTATTGCTATGCATATCTTAGGCATATACCACAAATAATTTTTAGCCCTGCGGATGAATCCATTTCTCGTGTGGGCACATGGCTATGTCTCCAGTCACTCTTAAGTCCGAAATCACACAATGTTGTGAGGGGAGAGAGGGGTAGTGTGGAAGAGAACAATAAGCAGAAGTCTGGAAGGTTTGCAATCACATTGTATTATGCAGGATATGTTTACATTGGTCAAGTACGAGTCATACAGAGAATAAAATCAGGTTCACAATCAGGTACAACACACTGATAACTGGATGTAATATCATTATTAAATTGATACAATTTAGCATAGTAAGTTGAATTACAGGAATGAAGTAGTAAAGAAATTCAACAGAACTCTAACTAAATAAAGTCTTATGGATTACATATTACCGCAGGAAACCACTTTGTTCAGTACAGGATGTCCACGGTCTAGTACGAGTCAGATGAACAATAAAACCAGTCACATTATAGGGTACAACACACGGATAACTTTAGATTAACCATAATTTTTCAATTGGAAAAATTTGGCAGTGAATTGAAAATGCTAATAAATTAATTGACAGGAGAAAGATATACACCATAAAATTTTATAAAAACTTTTTAAAATGTAGTCCAGCACTAGAGTGGGTCAGCAGTGAGTCAAGTTATCGACTGTGCTTTAATTTATCATACTTCAACTGTTACGTAAGAGGGGGAAATATAACTCAGAATGTAAAAGGTTACAGATTTACAACAGAAACCATGAATCAATAAAGTTAGCCACTTTAGAATAATTTCCTCACAATATGATAAATACAGCTCAAGCTAAAAAGTGTGAAAAAAATTTGACTGCTTTCTAAATTAGTGACTCAGATCTGGAGTGGTTGAACAGAACAATGTATTTTTTCCTATCAAAAGAAAATAAAGAAAAAATATGAGGATGAAGCAGATCTTTAACATTCATTAAATTGCTTTCATGAAACTGTGTGTAATTAACTTCATATGCATTCAAATGAGGGCAATATACTTCAGTACTAAAGGTTTCAAACACAAGAAATATTGAATCATTGTGAATGTAAATGAAAGACACCCTGGCAAATACAGGCAACAATTCCTCTTCACATGAAGCTAAAATTATGGAATTTGGGCGAAACACACAACCATGTACAACAACCTGTGGTGAGACCATGACCTCTGTATTTTCTGGATGAGCATTCGGTATAATGTTTAGAAGTAAATTAGTATGAGGTGTGCGGCTTAATTTAATAGAAGGGCCCTCCTTTACCTCATGCCCTCCGTATAAAAAGCGAACTGATTCGAGACACCTTGGCATCGAAGCTAATTCTGCACATCTGAGTGCTTCATAACGGTAAGATAAAGTCCATGGCATATCCTTGAAATTGCGAACCACAGGCACTGTGGATCTAAACCATGAATGAGCAGCCTCAAAGCGCATACAAAAATGAGATCGGGCTGGCCCAAAATCAACCATTTGATTAGGTATGTGAATAAGAAAATGAAATTTTGGAACTATGGTATCCGGATACAAGTGTTTGTAGTGAAGTATAAATATTTCAATTTGGTGTCTGAGGAAATCGCAATCCTCCACTGACACTTCAAAAGCAAAGCAGACATTTACAATCTGTAGTAACTCAATATGGCATTGGAGGTGGTCCAGTGCATTATAATCATCAATTCCATCATCACTTGTAAGTTTGTCTCTCACAAGAAAAGGGAGGATATGACCCAAACAAAGCATTTGAGACGCAGTTTGCTTAAGTCCTTCATTTAAGTGATCTCCAGAGATGTGCACTGGTTTGTCTCTTGACAGATGACCGTAATTAAACCAGTCCATTCTACGGTTTAGTTCTGTCAGAGATATAAATTTTTCAGTGACACAGTACTTTATAAAGTTTCGCATTTCTACCTCTAAAACACCCTCAGAAATAACATGCATTATGTCTTGCACAAGACACTTTGTAACATCAAAATTGACAACATCTAATAAAGGACTACGTGAATTCACCCCATACATTGTTGACCAAAATTGCCTCGCTTCTTTAGTAAGAGTTTGATCAATGATTATTGGAACAATATCATTTACATGTGTTCTCAGATTTCTTAAAATAAATTTGCTTTCTTTAAAGTGAACTCTCCAGTCAGCTTGGGTTGTCATGCATCTCCGGCACAGTTTGTTAGTTTTGTTAACAGAGCGTTTGAAACCTCCTATCAAGCCTTGTGCTGGATGGTCTCCAGTAACTGCAAGCAACGATCCCCTGTAAGTCCTATTTTCCCCATTAACAATTACCGTGACTCCCTCAGCTTGAAGAGTCTGAAGTGAGCTCACTAGATTATTCAGAATTTTATCAATACCAAATTTTACTATATAACTGTACCTGGCAATAGCATAAAGATTAATGGAGCGCACAGTGGACCTGTACTCGGGGTAGATATTAGCCAATTGCCAATAAAAAATACCAAGCTTGTGTGTTCGACTACTAAGAGGATTCACAACTTCCAGCTCATCATAATATAAAATGATACCCAGAGCATTCCTCACAGTACTGAAGAATGGATGAGTCTGAAAGTACTTGCCATCCATTATTGATTTCATCTTGTCACCACCTGGCCTAGGATTGTCCACACAATGCCGAACTTGTTGGTTGCTTAACAATCTGCGAAGGGCTGGAAGAAATGGTATGATGTAACTGTGACGGGCAGCCCTAATTAAGTCCAGAGGTTTCTTTTTCCAAACCCATTCTGTTCCCATCAGAACTTTTTCAGGGACTAACATATTAAGATTATTTACTAAATAATTTTCCATTTTGGTCTTTGTGTTGACGTCTTGAAAAACTTGAGAGAATGGCAAAGTCTCTTCTAGTATCTCCCTTACTGCATCAAGACTTACTAATTGAGTGCCTGGCACGGCATGGCTATAAATTTCCCTCTGTAATGAAAGCAAAACTATTATTCATGACCAAGACATACAGAATTTTTAAACAGATATGAATTTTGTTATAACAACTCACCAATATGGTGTGTATGTACACACTAACAAGTTGATTGACTCCCTCTTGAACTGCAAACATTGCTTTCTGTGACGTTTTGCATTTGTCACGTATGTATAACAGAAATTTGGCAGCATGCCTTTTCAATAATCCAAAAGTATCTACTTCCTCTGCAAGAGTACAAACAAAAAACAACAACTATGAGACACATTTTTAAAACCAATGGCTTGAAGGTTACGGTGCCTTTACCAGTTACCTTCATCTGCCTGCTGGAATTCTTCCTGCGCGTCATCCACAAACATTTGTGCGTCATCATTTGCTACATTATCTTCACCTTCGTCACCTACTACACGTCTGTGCTTTCGGTACATATGTTTCTTGTACGAATTCCAATTCTTGTAGGTCGCTCCACATTCTACTTCTCCGCAGCGAACGGAAAACCGACGATCGTATCTGTGATTCCGTACCAAGTGATTCGCAAGTTGAGCGTAACGCAAGGTTGAGTAGAAACACATGGAACAATTGAATCTTCTGACATCCATTGTTTTCACTAAAAATATTTCACTTTTACAAGAAAAACACGTAATGTTTACGAAGACTGCCTAGTTTCAAACTGCGATATGTTTTTGTAGTTGTGATCTGCTGTCGTCTGCAGTCAGAGCAGGAAACCTAACGCAACTAAATAATTTTTAAATGGCCTGTAAATTAAGACTGAAATCGAAGCGCAGACGGATGAAATGAAATTTAAGAATAAAATGAGGGCAATTCAGAGTGGAGTTATTCATTATTTATGTGGACCTAACCCGTGTACGAATATTTTGTAGGTTGGTAGAACGTTTCCATCCGTCTGCGGTGCCGACACAAGCGAGAAGGCGCAGGCTGGTGTTTACCTTCAGACAAAATGAAGTTATTAAGTTCTCTTTCGTTTTGCAAGTCGGAGAAGAAGGTTCTGCTGTGTCTACGCACTTTTAATCAACGCTTTTATCACCATGGTAAAGAAGACGGTGTTTCTTTCTTGGGAAAGCCGGAACAAACGGATCGTGTTCGAGTCCGACCCTGCTGCAGTTGAGGAGGACGTGGCGTCCCTAACCAAAGCGGTCCACATTGCTGCTGAGAGAGATTCCGATTTAAAAGCGTGTTTAGACGGCTGCAACATCGTCTACCAGACTAGCGTAGTTATTGAGGGCAAGCCAAAGAAGTTTGATGTCGACTTCGACGAGGAGTTACAGCACGAGAAGACGTGTGATGTCCTCTTTAGGCCCATTCCGGTGAAGATTCGCCCAGAAGATTCAGTAAAAGTTGTGGCGGAGTGTTTCCAGAACGGCTCTACAGTCGTTTTGGAAGACAATTGGTGCGAAGAAGATAATCTTCGTTTACCTACTGATGTTCCTACTGGTCCTGACTGCTCTGTAGTAGTATCAGCATGTAGTGTGGGCAGTGTTGGTGATACAAGCAACATTTCGAAATCAACAGTCCCTGTGCCGCAAGATGCCACACGAAAACCCTCAAAGGTGAGTGTTCTCTTACTGATCAGCACAGGCCTGCGCAGCTGCTTTTCAATTCAATTTCCTTGTCTAATAAATTCATTGCCAGCAAGCTCTGTTCTGAGTTTGCATTTATGTTTAAACATTGTATTAATGTAAAGTCACTACTTTGGAGTGTGGAAGTGCGTCACTGTTGGTAGCTATCAGGAAGTGTGATTGGAACGGTCAATAGTATTTACAGATTGTTTCCTTGTTTCAACAGGTTTTTAATATAAACCAAATTCGAAAGGCCGGCATTCCAAATGTTAGTGAGGAAGTGTTGAAATTCGAGGGACATCACAAGTTTGCTGCCAAAGTTGTGGATTTCTATGGGCAGTATATCGAAACAAACTATGGGACTCATGACATCAGACCTCTCTTCAAGCCATTTGCAGAGATGATCTGTAAGAAACATGTGCAATTTATTGACGAATCTTCGCCCAACAAATATGTAAGTGAGCTTTGTTATACTTTGTTGTGTCTACTTGTCATCTTAATGCCAATAACATTATATTCATATTCCTTGTGTTTCAGGGATTAATTCAGAATAAGTTGAGTTCCTATTTCCGTAATTTAAGGAGCAGAAAAAACAAGCAGGATGCGCAGTCTGTGAATCTAGACAAGTCTGCATCCACCATCCGTAAGACTGCAGGGGCAACATTTTCCCCCAAAAATATGAAGCGAAAGAAGGCAAAAGTTGCTTTTAGTGATGACTGCTACAGGTATGCTGGTTTATCTCTGTTTGAGTGCAGTATAAATATTATTGTCTTTGAAAGGTGTGATTTAAGATTGATATTATTTTGTTTATTTCCCTTGTTCGCAGTGATAGTACATACTCCTTTAATCATGAGGAGCAGTCTAAATGTGTGGCAAAGTTAAAAGAGTTAAAGGGTTATGGGGCCATTACACATGTCGTCAAGCTGTACAAGGAGTGCTTCGAGTTCAGACGGAAGTGGATTTCGGAAGTTCCTGATGGCACCAGAATATCGGACATCACAGAGGAATATCCTCATCTTGCATTGCCAGAAATTGTAAGTGCGTTGTTTCTGTTCTATAGCTGTCTAGTTCCAGTGCTTTGTGGCTAACAACTTGTGTTTTGTTTTTCAGATTGTGTTGGAGTTTAGCCTTATGTTTAAAGAAGGTGAAGAAAGCCTAAACAATAAAATAAGGGAAACTGTAACATCATTAGTTCCATTTTTTAATTCTCAAAACAACAGTGTTTTTAATCTATCTTCTGACCGGGATTTGTGCGAAGTGATGACCGAACTGTACAGGCAAACAAAACCAAGAAATACAGCAAAAAACACACCGCCTTGTATTGAAGTTAAAGAGGTAAGATTAATAGTCCGTAACATTTTGTACTGTTTGTCTCCCTTCTTATCTTCCACCCACCATTTATCACGTTCTTTGTTTTTCAGGTGTTTAGTGAGCAGCAGGATGGGCCCTCCAGCAAGGAGCATGAGGGGGCAAGAAGTGTTATATTCTTGGACAATAATGAAATTGCGCTAGCTTATGTGGTGGCAGACCAATTAGTTTGTATTAAGTTAGCTAAACCTAAACTAGAACAAATTATTTTACTATTGATCAGTAGCTACCATGCATGGGACAAAACGTACCCTACAGCCTACTGTCCCTTGTTAACTTTTTTTGAGGAAATAGCTTTGGGCATTCATCCCAGAATTATTCCAGAATCATATCGGTCCTTCAGACAGAAGTTCAATGCTTGGAAAAGAAACAATGAAAACAGCTAACTTGATAGTTTCTGAAGTATAGTTTATAAGATATATATTGATCTGCCATTATGTTAAGTAACTTTAAAATTATTTATGCTTGAATGTAGCATTGAACTTTTCTGCATCACACCATACCATTAATTCTTGTGTTCTGCTCATGCCCTTTACCATGATGAATGTGATATTTTTGCTGATAAACCAGCAAGTTTCATGTATGTGGAGTGTAGTGTTATAACTGTGATTTTTGTCTGTTATTTTACTTAGCCAGAATTAATTGGATACATCTCTTTTTCCTCATCAAGACTGTTTAAGTAGACAATGTTATGAACTGTATCTAGGACACCAATGTAGTATAGTTTTATTTTAAAACTTAGATTAAATATCTGTTCCTAGCGTGCTTGATTTTCTTTTCCACGTTGTAAAGACTGACTGTTTTAGTTTGCAGGTTTTGAATGTTGCGAGTGAGGTATGCTTTTAATGTCAAAGGCAAAGTAATGTAAAGTTTTTAAGTCCTAGTTCATTATTTTCAGTATGTTTTTTCCGTATCCAGACTGTTTAGGTAGCAGCCATTGTGATATTTTAGAACGTGGATGATGTATCCCTCAGAAAAATTCGAACTCAGTAACTGGGTTAAAACTGACATTTTACTAAGTTAGTTTCTACTTAGTTTAAAGTAAGTTAATTGAAACCAGTTTTTAGTTAGTTAACTAGGTGACTCAGTAACTGGGATACTCAGTAACTGGGTTAGTCAGTAACTGGCTTACTCAGTAACTGGGTGTGTGAATAACTAGGTGTGCCTGGGAACTCAGTTAAATGCTAGTTAACTGAGTATGCCTGCTGCGCAAAAACGGCGATAGGCCAAAGCATATACAGGTATTGATTTACATTAATGGTAGCATTAAAGGCATAATTCAGACATATTTCACATGCTGAACACAGTGTTTAATTCACAAAAAGCATGTGTACAAAATTGCACATTTTTTTGCAATAAATAACAAAACTGACAATACAATTTAGCTGCATTCACATGAGATGACGTATTCACTCAAATCACAATCTTGACTAGGAACTGTAGTGAACTGTTCCAACATGCATGCATTTTCTAAGCATTGGCATACCCTGTCAAAAAAAGGGAAGGAACGATATAAGAATAGAATGAAATTGCTTTCATTGCATTGCACTGTTAACTTTATGAAATACATACACAAGACTGCAAAAAGGCATTGCACGCAGATCAGAAGGCAAGGCACACGAAGCTGAGCAGCACTGCAACAGCAATGCTACATCCAAAATCTGGAGTCATTTAGAATCCTTTTCCACAGCACCATTGGTCCTGAAAAAATTAATGGAAAAGAAAGTCAATTAGTTACAGCAAGACATGTTTACTACTAAGTATAGCGCTATGGACATCAAGCAACAACAGACATACTGATCATTTGCAGAGCAGCAAATACATAGAACGTGTCAGAGGCCAGCATTATTTCTCATAAAAACTGCACCAGGACTTTAAACCAGTAAATTACTAAACGCAGTGAAAGAAATGCTGCTAGGGCCAGTTATTTTCAGGATAAACGTAAGAGAGCACATTTGCCACTGCTGTAGAACATAATCACAAATTTATAACCGCAGGGTACATTATCAACAAGCACCATAAAAAAATTCATTAAATAAAAGAATTACATTGTTGCAGGTTCAGCAGAAGCAAATGATGTATTAAACTTAATTCGTAACACCCATCTCAACTTACTCAACTAACATCTCACTAACAAAAAACTAAATCATATGTGCTTGGTTCATGCATTGAAACAGCTCCATTTAAGTGTTATTATCTAAAGAATCTTAAGAGATTCTTTTTATTGGTCCCAGCCTTGGACAAAAGTGCTATAGATTGACTCACCAGATACGTGACAGCACCAAGAAGCAGCAATCAGCAGTGAAGAGCCTCCGCACAGCACAGCATAATATTTTCCAACGCATTCAAGCAACACTAAGATAAGCTGGAACAAAATGAAACTAGTAAAATAATATGTTCACACACACAACACTACTTTAAGAGCACATTAAATCAATTAGTATTGCATCATTTATTGAACCACTAATTTCAGAAACTAACAATCAAACACATAAAGGAGAACAATCAAGAAGGATCGTTCCAAGTAGTACCTCTGCCTGTAGTATTTAGAAGTGACAATTTTGTGGCTGGTTGCGGAAACATCTATTTCTTCTTGTAGCAGCACTCATCCAGATTTTAGCTAGAAGTAATTGGGAGTATCAGTTCGAGGAGTTGCCCAACACAATATTTTTAATATAAATAGAAACTGATTGACTGTCTACCTGTGAATGTACTCTGGTTCTCGCTACTTTTCCCTTGGGAACTTGGTTCTGGGAATCTTCTCCTGATCGACCTGGAAAGGAAAAATAAGCTTGGTTAAGTATTAAGTACCATGAAATGAAGGTATTTGTTAAAGAACACCATCGACACTGATAACAACTTTTACAGAAATACTCACAGTACAGTACAGGTTAGGAGGTTAGGTTCCAGCTCCGATTTCAATGCTTTCACACCCCGCATTTTTAAATGTAATTCGAAGTGTTTGTAAAATACCGTAGCACTTACACATTTTGACAACTTCACTTCTCATGCAATTTCCAAACAAATGAGATGAAAGCGTCACTTTTAGTTTATAGGCCACGAAACTTGTAGGCCTTCCACACAATGTACTTTCTGGATGCCTTTTCAGTGACATTTCGGTAGCATCGCGCGCCGCATTCATCACCACACACACATCGATGATTGTAAATCACTTGGGACCCATACAATATGCGCTCACGTTTGTCTGTGAGCGAGTAAACGTTAGAAGCATTTACACTAGAGGTTACGACGGTACTCGCCCTCCCGGCTCCCACCTAGCCTCGCGCCTTACCGGCCGGTTGGTAGCTATGACGTCACACACACAGTAAAATGGACAACTTGTGACTAAAACAAGTATTAAATACTTTTTACCGCTAAAAAGCTAAACATAGCGTTTCTGCGTGTCTCAAATAAATTGAAAGTAGAAAGCATCTTTTTCAGGCAGGACCTAGTATCTAGCATAAACCTGTGCTAAGCAATGGCAATTATGGAATTAATTCTATTACAAATAGAAATAGACCTCACATGCCAAACATGATAAAACTGAAAGAATTTTATGGAAACACCATTGAAAAGAACACATAAATTCAAGAAATAATCTAGTTCAAACTAAATTTACATTACAGAGAGTTTACGAGGAAGAGCATGGTCTCAAAAGCAGTTTCGCTCGCTGAGGAAAGGTTCGGCTAAGATCAGAACAAACACAAAGGACTACTCGTTATATATTGCTTCCATAAATTACTCATTGGTTTGCAGAGCTAATGGAAGGTCTGATGATTAAGACCAACGCAATTTTAAACGTTTAGTTAAAACCAGGACCAATGTAAAACCAAAGGCGAAGACTTTTATTTTATGTCAGAGTGTCAAGGTACAGAAAGAGACAAAAGAAAGCATATAACAATGTTACACATTTGAAGCCATATTTATATTTTATCAAATATAAAGAGCATAGAATACCATCAGTACAGTACAAAATTACAAACCTCTTCCAGTTATCCGAACTTCCTCAGAGACAGCGAGACCTGATTTAAGACTTATGGATTTTCTCGTAAACTGCCTTTAGTACAGCTTTATTGTAATCTAGGTTGTTTCCTGACTTCATGTGTTATATTTAATTAAGTTTTCTTAAAATTATTGTCTCTTTGTTATGTTTTGCATCAGGCATGTCAGCTATTTTGTCAAAGAGAAGATTTATATTTATATATGTTTTGATCGTATGGGTGCCTTAATACCAGTACTTGTTTAGTATTCATTCTCGTTTTTACATCCATCGATGCATAATAATAATAAAGGGTAATTCTACTTGACTCTACATTTAGAAATTATTTAGTCTTTTTTTCAGTCTTTGTCCAAACAGAGAAACCTAATTTGAGACCATGGATTTCCTCGCAAACTGCCTGTGATGCAACTTTAGTGTGATCAAAATTATTTCCTCGCCTAAAAAAGACCAGTGAACTACCCGACCAGCTGAAGAAGCTTAGACTAAATTTAACTGTGCAGAGTGCTATATTTTTTGACAACCAAAAAGTTAAGTAAAACAAAAAAAAATTGTGTTCACCCAAAATTGTTCAAGTGTGAAATATATAGGTTTAAAAGAAGTTTCAAGTGATAAGAATAAAGAACATATCAAGAGGTGGCGAGCATTCTTTTGGTCATGGCATGAACGGTCGGGACATGGACGGAATGGCCGGCAGCGCCGTGCCTGCCGCCTGTAGGGTAGGCCAACCCGTACGGCACGCAAGAGTGATGGAGCCGTAGGTTGCCTATCCGCCCGGAGCCATCTGGACTCAGTAACTGTCAACGACCACCTAATTACTGAGTTCCTGTTTACATAACTGACTTCAGACCCAGTTCGAACCTAGTTATTCGGTTGTAACCCAGTAAAATGCTAGTTATTACCTAGTAACTGAGTTCAGACCTAGTTCTTTTTTCTGAGGGATAAGTTGTGGGCGTTCATATCCTTTCCCTTTTTTTACAATCAAGTTTTAAGTTTTGACCTTTTTGTATGTACGTTTTGACTGCAGTCAGTAAGATATGCTCTTCATGCCAAAGCCAAAGTAATTTTGAGTTCATAAACTAGAGTTTATTCTGGTGTTTTTCTTTTATCCGCTTTAAGACTGTTTTGCAACTGTAGTGATATATTAAAACGTGCTTAAACTTTGTAGGGTTTGATTGTTGCCAGTGGGATATGCTTAATGACAACGCTGTGATAAAGTGATATAAATTTACTAAGTAAAAATTAATTCCCATTCTGTCATTCTGAAGCTGTATAAGTAGTGTCAGTAGTGATATTATTGCAATTTTTATACTCTAAGATGTCAAAAAGTGCCATTGTATTCTTTGAGCTTCTTTACACAAATTATAAATGTATATTTTTTAAGGGCCTGTTACATGTCAATGGTCCTGATTTGTGAATTGCTATTTTTGATATAATATATATGTTTTGTCATACTTTTGTCTGTGTACTACCTCGAGAACACGCCTAAACCGTATTCTCATAACACGCCAAAACCGTGTTCTTATAACACGCTTTCCCTAACACGCATCCACGAAGAATACGGAAAAACCGTGTTTCTGTGAAACACGCTTTATCCGTGTTGACATAAAACGCCCAAAACCGTTTTAAAAGTGGAGACAAGGAAAACACGCTTTCTCCGTGTTAAAATAACACACTTCGGTTTGCAGTGATCTCGTAATGCAATCGTGTTGTGCGGGCTGGCCTACTCTGCTACTCGTGGGCGCTAGTCATTGATGTCAGATCAGGTTATTTGTAGGGTGGCAGCGGCAGCTCAGTAGGCCTGGTCTAGAAAAGCAAGGTCAGGTCAGAACATCAGGGATGGTAAAGTCGATACACAAATATCAGAAAAGAATCGTCAGGTCAGAATACACAGGTCACAAAAGTTGGGTCAGAATATTCAAGATCAGCACCAACCAGTCACAACGGTCAAGTCGCAAGTCGTGTGTCACATCAAAAGGGTAGGTCGGGGTGAGTTTACTGATATCACTGAACTGATTTGCCCAATTATCATAAGACGCGACATCGCAATACTGACTTCTGACGTCACAACAGTGATATCACACTTACGACTCCCGGACCAGGGATATACGTGCGAGTAATGGGACATAAATGGCTACATACTGCCTTTCTTGGCACATTACCAGTCTATGCATGTTCCATACGCAATACATTAACGGTACATGTATTGCAGTTTTAGCAATTGAGCCACTGTGCTTTTGTTACCAGCTCTGGCCTTTGCCCCCTCTCGCGGGCGCTATTGTCGACAGCACCAGGGCAACCTACGGAGACGATAGTCTGGCAGGCCCAATAAACTACGAACTGGCTCTCTGGGTCCCAAACCAGTCGGTTCGTTCTTCCCTTTCCTTCCCACGACACCAAGTACACCGCTCGGGCTGCAATACCGCACTGGTGGCAGCGGTCTATCGGTACTCACGCCCGGCGGGTCGGAAGAGAATTTGTGAAAGTGAAAAGTGAGAGAAAATAGTGCAACCAGAACCTGCGTCCAGCTCCACCGGTTCGCGGCCCTCGCGCCCCGTCCCGTGGTCCCGGCGACCAGCTCGCCGCCCCGGCCTCCCTGCGCCCGCCCGCCTGCTGCCAGCCGCTGCACGGACCCCGCCTGGCTCCTCCCGGCGCGGACCGTCCCGGCCCTTCCCTGCCCGGCCGCTTCCCCCCACCTCGGAGGTACTGTGCCTGAGCCGCGCTTCGGTTCTTGTGCCCCCGCGCCTCGTCTCGGCCGCCTCCGTTCGGACCGTCTTCGTCTGCGCGGTTCCGTTAGACTTGTGTCTTCGCCTTCGGGTTCGCGTCTCTCGGTTCGGCCAGTCTCTCTCACCACCGACACCGTCGTCTTTGCGGTCCGGGCCGTAGCTCCCCTTTCTCCCCGGCCCGTGTCATGGTACCACCGCCGTCTCGGTTATCGCGCCGTCTTGCCGGCCGTTCCCCCTCCCCACACCCGATGGAGGACGACCCCGCCATCGTCGTGCCTCTTGGCGAACCGGCCGCCCTCGCGCCGCCGCCGCCGGCTCCTCGACGGCCGATGCCCCCTCCTGTCCCGCTGGACCACCCTAGGACCGACCTCCTGCACCCTCCGCCCCGTGTCGCCGCGCGTGACGCGCTCGCCCCCGCTTCGTCCACGGACATTGTAGCGCAATTGGTCGCGTCCAATGAGCGCATGCTGGCCGCCACCATCTAGGCGCGGATCCAGGGGGGGGGGGGGGCGACGGGGCGAGCGCCCCCCCCCCTCCCTAGGGCGCCCGAAGGGCGCCCGAAATGTAGGCAATTCGCGTTACAAACCGCCCGAAAGTAGGCAGGAAGCGGTACATCGCACCCCCTAGAGCCGCTCCTGGATCCGCGCCTGCCACCATCGAGGCCTTCCGGACAGGCTCCCTCGCGTCCTCGTCGGCCGCCCGTCAGCCGCCGACTGTCTCGCGCTCCGGCCCCACGCCTCGCCTCCCGCCCTATGACGGCTCATGGGACTACACCGAGCTCCACGATCAGTGTACGGCCCTTCTTCGTGGCTTCGACGATGAGACGTGCTGCGCCGCGCTCATCGGTTGTCTGACCGGCTCCGCGCGATCCTTCTTGTCGACGCTGAGGCCGCTGCAGCGCGCTACTTTCGCGGCCCTCGATGCCGCCCTCGAGGAGGCTTTCGGGCGCCAAGCGTCTGCTTTCACACACGGCGCAGCCGTCCGGGCCGGGCAGACCGACAAAGAGTCCGCCCGAGCATTCGGCGTCCGCATGCAGTCGCATGCGCGCAACCTGAACATCCCCGATCAGGCCTTGACGATCTTCTTCCTGCAAGGCCTGCGGAATGACTGTCTCCGCCGGGATGCCGGACGGCAAGCGTTCCCCACGTTCAGGGCCGCCGTCACCTGGGCCGAGGCCTACGAGACGTCCCTCGGGTTCGAACCGCTGCCCATGGCAGACGGGCCCTCCCCGGCCGAACGCGTGCGTCTCGCGGAAACGGAAGGCGTCTTCGCCCTTCCGTCGCCCTTGTCGGCCCCCGCGGCCTTGCCAGCGCCACCGCCGCCACCACCTGCCCCGGTTGCCCCTCTCGAGGACCGGCGCATGAACGCTCTGGTCGCTGCCGTCAACCAGCTGTCTCAGCAACAGCAGTCACAGCAGCAGCAGGCTCTGCTGCAGCAGCAGCAGCACGGCGCCGCCATCGACGTCGCCGTCCGCTCCGCCGTCCAGGCCCTGCGCGACCAGCAGCCAGAGCAGAACCAGAACCGTAACAACAACGGTGGGAACAACAGCAACAACGGCGGGCACAAGAACAACCGCAACAACAACAACAACGGCGGACACAAGAACAACCGCAACAACAACGGCAAGGGCAACCGGGGCACTTTCAAGTGCTACAACTGCGGCAAGCCCACAACTGCGGTAAGCCCGGCCTCTACGCCCGCGACTGCCGCGGTCCCAAGAGGGCGCCCCAACAGGAGGCCCCCGCCGCCGTGGCCGCCGCTGCCGTCACCCCGGACATCCAGTACGTCCCGGTGCCGTACACGCCGCAGCCGTCCTGCAGCGGGGCTCACTGCGCACCCTGCCCTCCTCCGTCCAAGTCGGAAAACTGAGGCGGGCCGCGCCTCCGGCCCCTCCTCAGGTCGACAAGGACGCGGCCGCTTTCCCCGCCAAGGCCATTGTCTCGGCCGGCGCGACCGTCGCTTCTGTCGCCGCCCCCCCCCCCCCCCCTCCCAGAAACAGTCACCATTGCCGTCGCCGTCCCGGACGACGCCGAGTCCCCGGACTCCGCGGCATCTTCGGCACCCCATGTCGCCACTCCCGGGTCGCCGCAAGTTCGCTGCCTGGTGGATAACACCGAGACCACCTGGAGTCCTGGGGACTCACGCCGGAGGAGATTATGCTGCGGCAGACTACCTTCCCCAACGGTAACATCCTCAAACAGGTCGAGGCGACAGAGGAATTTTATGACCTTGTCAACCCCCCGAGAGGCCGTCGGCAACGCGCCGCGGCGCAGCGATACGGGCCTTGGGACCAGGACGACCAGGCCGCGTGGCCGGCCCTGCCCGCGCCGATGGTCCCGCTGCCGGCTCAACGCCGCCCGGACCGCGCCCACGCTCCGCCCCGCCGTCAAGCCAGGGTGCGGGTGCGGGCCCCGACACCCCCAAGAGCCCCCGTGCCCGCCGGCGCGGTGCACCGGCCTCCGGCCCGCGGTGCCCGTGCTGCTCGGCTCTCCGGCACCCATCCTCTGGGGGCGGCGCCGCGCCCTTGCTGTCCCCCCGGTGCCCCAGGGCCGTGAGGCCCCCGCTGGGACTGTCAGTACAGCACCTGCTGCATGGCCGGGCCATAGAGCACCTGCCCGGCGCTCTCACCCACGGCGCAAATTCGGAAACTGCCCGCAGCGCCATAGCCGGGCCTTCTGCCCGCGCCCGGTGAGGCGCGCCCTGGGCCCCACCCCCACTGCTGCCCGTGTTGTTCAGATCCCTCAGCGGCCCGCGGCCGTGCACAGGCTCGCCACCGAATCGCCCCTTCGACGTGATCGTAGCGGTAGGGTGTGCCATACTTTATTTTTAGCAGATGATACATTTATCATTGACTATAATAATTACAATAATATAAAGATAATAATAACAATAATATTGTTGTAAACCCCGAATTCAGTTGGTTTAATCTGGCGCGATTGGTTCAGGAGTAATGAGGAAGCAGGAGATGTTAGAACAATTGGAGTATTTATTCAAATATCCTTTGGTAGCGTCTCTCTCTAGCCAAGCGGCTCAGCCAGAGGCAGTTGGCGTCGCAGCGGTGTCGAACTCCGATGTCCTCGATGCGTCCGCCTCGAAGCAACGCCAGCGTAGTTGTGTCGAGTCTCGCCGCGCTGAGCTGGGTCCTCGGTCCTCGGTCCTCGGTCCTCGTCCCGGCGCGGGGGGCAGCAGCAGGGGGGGGGGGGGCGGCCAACGGCGGCTACCCGTCGGGGTGGGGGTAGACCCGTGGCGCGAAGCGCGCTGCGGGTGCTAGTTCCCTCCGTCGCCGCTAGAGGGCGTCCCTCAAGGGGAGGTGCCTGTAGGCGTACAGCCGTTATCGGCACAACCGGCCGACGACGCGCAACGCGACCGGTCTGCTTCTGCTTGTAATTAGAGTTTACGGTAACGTCAGGATGCAAGAATCTCACATCACAACAATATAAAGATAATAATAACAATAATATAAAGATAATGTATCAGCGGCTTGTACTCTCATGCAGAGGCAGGAGGCGAGCACGCAGAAGTATTATACCGCACGGGGGGGCCGCGTTCTGCCGTCGCTGTCGCGCACTGCTCGAGTAGCATTGTTGTCCAGAACGCCGCCGATTTGGCTCCGCCTGCACTCTGCTGCACTCAGCTATGGCCTCGCCTTCGCTCGCTTGGCCAAGGGCCTCTACCGAAACCGAAAATTAACTATCCGGTTACCAAATTTGCCTCAGGAGATGTTCTTCTCTTTCAAATATCTTCGGCTCTCCCTCATAATACAACAAACGATAAGTTCTGCTTTCCTTTCAACTTTATTTTAAACCTTCCTAAACCCTTAAGAAACTGGACGACATTTAGAGTTGGTATCATCTGCTTCTTATTTAAATAGGGGTATAAATTTTTGTTTTCGAAATTCGGTGTACGCGTTACCTCAATCGTGGCCATTTTTTATCCTGATTCCGAGGAAAAAAGTTAAAAAAATTTGGAGGCCGTTTAGGGGGTCCGACTTGCCTCGGTTTGGGGCCTAAATGCCCCTCTATAGGTCAAAAATTTTCGAAAAAAAAACTCATACCTCATATTGACGAAAGTAGGGCTCTGTAGGGCTGAAATTTCAAGGAAAACGTCGTATCTCTTCCGGTTTCGGAGACATCGGCATTGAAAGTGCAAAAATCGATTGATTGCAGCGCGTCTGTTGAGTGATTGAGTGTTCGTTTTTTTCCGTGCACAATGTTCTGTGCCTTTCTTTTTCCTTTTACCGGGTCTTAGGCTCCCTCCCCGACGTTCCGTGCACCCTGTTCTGTGCCTTACTTGTGTTCTAGTGTTTCTCGGGTCGTAGCTTTCCTCCCCGATGACCCTGTACTGAAAATATTTGTTGTATCCTCAACCAACATTTTCTTGAAGGTCAGGTGGTAGTTTGTCTCCCTCCCCTCTCACGTTGTTGTCAGGCAAAGCCGACCAAAGAACGAGAATCTCAGATTGAAAAGTAATGGAATTTATTGCAATGGCTCTGGTGAGCGTAACTAAAGATGATGATGGCAGACACAGATGGAACATGAAAATGAAAAAGCAATGATGGAAATGATGACATAAAACACTTGGAGTTAAAATATTGCTGCTTAGTCTTCAGAGCTTATGACTAGGAACTTTGAACTAAACAAGTTGGAAATTTTCAAAAGGACACCGCGACAAATCGGAGGGCGCTAGGGGGACTGGAAATGTAAGCAAATCGCCACAAAAATTGCATTTGGAGACCTTACTGAGTTCAAAAGATGACAATGGGACTTTGGACGTCATTATTTCTCAAAAGGGAGTCCAGGGTGAGTAGGCAGACCCGCTGGGCTTCTGACAAGGAAGCTTCCCTCCTTGCTTACTCTCAAATTCTCCTGCGAATAAACCAGTGCCTATTTCTTATCCGAAATTTGTTTAAAATAGTTAAGAGAAGTCTGATCCCAGCTCCAGCCCAGAGCAGGGCACGGAAAGTAAATAAGAAAACTTTCTCTAGCCAATATTTGAACCCACATCTGGTTGATTTACACCGAACTAGACAAATTGTTCCGAGAGAAAAATAACTTGTTCCTTTGTGCCAGGGCCAGTGGGCCATTATTTATTCCCCGCTTTTTTAGTAATGTTGGAAATATTTGTTTGACAATTGGACATAATTTTTTCCCTATTTGTGTGCACTTTGTCAGGGGAGGGCAACGTTGTGATGACTGGTGAAGCGATGCTGGCCGCACCCGCTCTTTTCTATTTCCCCAGTCGAAATATCTGGCTTGAGGAGCGCTTGTACAAGGCTTGGCGCCTTCAGAGCGCTTCCTGGAGGCTTGAAGCTGCTTGAAGCCCCGAGCGGACGCACGAAGTCAAAGTGCAAAGGCTTTGGCCCCAGATGAAGCCATCAGTCAATGGCTGCCTTACAAGCCTTCATGTTTCTTAACGCTTCAGAAAATCGGACTTACAATTATCAGTGTATCTGTGCTTCTCCGCCAGATTAGCATGTGTGGAGATCATATATCAATTCACCGCACGATGTTTCTTACCACAGAATAGGGCCACACTTCATTGCCACACTTCTTTCCCTTGAACCGCTTATCACGTAGGCAACCAATGCGGCAGCGACAGCGCGGGGAATCGACATCCGGCACCATATTGGAGATCGTTTGCTTTTGAAGGCATTTACATCACCGTACAGGCAATATTTTTGTATAAAATGTGTGCACAGAAAAGTATGGTCTAAAAGGCGTTTTGGAGGGCAAGGATCAACATATCAAAAGATGGCGGTGACCTACAACCCCCACCACATAGTGGTATATGTACCTGTGGGACTTAGAATATTTCCTGGATCACCGGCGGCCGTACAGAGTGGCACCTCCGGTGCGCAATGGCTTCCAAGCGAGTCTCGTAGCCTAATGGTTAGATTACAGGGACCGTAGGGCCAGGAACTGAAGTTATATACCCGCCGGTCCCATTTTTGGACCCCATTTAAAGCCAATCGTTTTTACTGGAGTACATGCACCACGGCTTGCAGAAGGCTTGAAGAAGGCTTGGCGAAGCGCTCCCCAAGCGCTTCACCAAGCCTTCCACAAGCCATGCTCACTAGCGCTCGTGAAGCTTTGCTGAAGCCTTGTTGGAAGCCTTCTTCAAGCCAGATATTTCGACTGGGGTTGTTCAAATTCCATTGCATTTATTCTCCATATCTTTATACAATCCGAAGGCCTGGCCTATTTAGAATGCTCTGCGACACATACCATGCTTTAAAATTGTCAGCGTTCAACGTTCTGCCTTTGTGTTACAAACCTACTACATCATCTCCTCAGAATAGGGCAAAATTAATGAAATCACAAACTTTGCCCACATTCTTTAAGAACAAATGTGTATTTCCCGGCACCGACAATTTGCCTAGTACATCTCCTAAGTATTATAGTTCAAAATAGAAACACGCACTGAAACTGTGCATCGTCTGGTTTGGACAAGCTAAGGAAAGGCGATGGACACATTTCGGCCCATATGCAGGCGGCTAGCACCGCTTCAGGCGGTACCTACGGTGATGCCAGCCTCTGACTTAGTACACTTTCGGCTTCACCTTGCAGCAGCCTCTTTTTTAACGTTTTCAAACGTTAAAGGTCATCGCTCAGTAGTAACTAGTAACTGCAACCCTGTACTCGCATAGGCCTGCCTGAATATTGAAAGAGTGTGATTATTCTTGTGGCATGTGAAAGGGAAAGGTATATATGAAAAAGATACAGGGTAACAAAAATCATATCTCTGGAATTGGTTTTTGAACACAAGACCATCCTTGTTTCAAAACCCCGCTCATCTCATGGCCTAGGCTACAAATGCTAGCTCCAGAGGGCCGTTTTTCTTACCTTGTCATTACCTTTCCCTACCGACAGACCCCTACTGATATTCCGGGCAGGCCAGCCAGTTCTATTCGCTTAGGAAAAACGTACTTTTACTACTAAAAACAGTTTGGCGGACCCCTACCCAAAATGTTGGCATTTAGTGCTTTAAAGTCCGTGCCGGACTTTTCCGTACTCATTTTGAGCCCGTCCCGACACGTTTCTTTAGAAATAACAGGAGCCGGGCTTATAGTCTGATGCCGACTGTTCGTTCGGGCGGACGTGTGTACGCCGACTTATCGTTCACAGAAAAATTTCTGAACGTAGAACCACGTACGGTGGCAACAATTTTCGATTTATATCGCACATTTTGATGATAAAAGTGTCTGCTTTTGTTTTTTGAGGTTAGGGTTGGCCGCTACGCGCACACCATTACCATCGCGGCGCGCACAGGAACGGGCTCAGGCTAACGATATTAATCGTAAAAAATACATCTGCTATCGGGCACTTCTAGGGAGACTTGAGGCGGGGGCGCAAAGGCCCCCGCGGGCCCCCGCAAACGCCGCCGGCAGGCCAAGCTGGCCAAGTCCCCCTGTCGAACCGAGGTGCTGGTGGAGCGCAGAGGAACTGGTACCGAGGTTGACGGAAGGGACGGGCCAGCTTGTTTTACAGTACATTGGGATAAGAACACGCAAATCGTGTTAAAATTATGCGGGATCCGGTGCGGTATTCGCTTTCTAAGACCCTAGAGAAAAGCAGGTCCGACGAATCAAATTTTTCTTGTGGAACCCCTATATTGAACACCTTTTTATTTTTGGCATTGATCGATGAATGTTTCCAGAGCGCTCCGACGCAATCAGAAACCTGCTAATTTGACTTCGTTTGGCGTCTTGGCCTGCAGAACCTAGTTCTGTGAACCTATGCTCAAGTCCACCCACTATGAACCCTGAAAAGTTGTACAGCAACAGTACCTGCACACATTAAATTCCAATTGTCGCACTTAAGTCAAAAAGTTGACCCAAAATTGTTTGCGCTGTCAAGGGGGCCTACTCGTTTTATCTACTTGCTTCATTACTTTGAACACCTGGGTAAAATTCAGCTGTTGCCGATGACATGGGAGTAGTTGTGGGCTGATTTTGACCAATTATGGTGTCGAGAACAGAGCTGGACGTCCACCCGGTCGAACCATGCTCAAACCCTCATTAATTTTGTGCACTTCAAACACCGAGTGCATAATAAGCGGAAAACGTTGAAATGGGTATCATTTCCGGATTATTCGGATTTATGTGTGACTTTCTTTAATCAAGCATTTAAGACAAACGCTTGATTCTGGCACACGCACAAATACGTTATTCTTGATTCATAAAATCCCACAAGCATCAAACTATGCATAAATCAAGCCTGCATTTTCGAGAGTGCATCGTGAAGGTAGAACAATCGCGAATTTGGACTAATGCCTTGGCTACTCGGCCATTTCTCTTTCAGACGTCGCACTTGGACACAACTACTTACATGATTTCTGGAAGTGCGAGCACGACAACGCAGATAACCAATGTGAATACGTAACTGACTGCCAGGACATTAACAACCCTGACGTATATTGCTTTAGTAAGTCTATGTTGTATCGGCAGCAGTGGCGCGCCTCTGTCGTGTGTGCGAGAGAGACACAGAGATTAGTGTTGCCAACGTCAAACACGATGGAACTGATAGCATCAACTAGATAATTTCCCGTCTTATGCTAACGTTATCTAGTTAACGTTACTCGCGCGCTATAAAGCATTAACAACAATTAATGTTGACCGACAGAGAGACTCTTTTCAGCAGCTGGCCTGACTCTCTCAGATATAAGAGAGAAAATGAGAGATCATAACCTTGAAAGAGTTGTGTTACTGTAAATAAGTCATTCTAGGAGTAGGAGTTTGAGTTTTTTTCAATTGTTTTATATCAGAGCTCTCTGAAATCAGTACTCATTCAATTTACATTTTACCACTGTGTACCACTGTGTACCTCTGTGTACCTCTGTGTACCACTGTGTACCACTGTGTACCACAGTGTACATGCGTACTTTTTATGGTATTCATTATCTATCAGTATATTTTCTGTACCGATTGTTTTTTGTTGTATGCTTAGACAGCATGCTAGGACAATTAAATACATACATCGTTGCTCTATTCAATAAAAATATTTTATCATGGAAAAATCCTTTCGGTTCGGTTAAAAGGCCATTTATGGTGTGCCCTCTCCATCAAATGCTAAATAAGAGGAAAAATCGATTAACGTTAATGTCCGTTAATGTGTTAATTTAACGTGGAGTAGTTAAGTTACTGTGATCTGTTAACGTTATCTAGTTCAGGTTACCCGGATTGCGTTAACGGTTATAACGCCTATACTAGTTAATTTTCAAAATGAACTTGAGCATGCTTTGTTCTTCTGTCCGTAATACACTATGCTACGGGTGATCACGGAGGGGGTCCAAGCGTAACCATAATCGGTCACGTAGTATGGGCACCACTCCGTGCGGGAGAAAATAAATTATTTTATTTTCGTGATATGTCCACCCTTTGTCATTTGCAGCCGATGTACAATCGAAACGCTTGGGGACAAATGAAAGTACCTATGTGACGATTGTGTATGAAAGCAACCATGATGGAATCGCCTTCCTACTTTGCGGCGGTTATTATTGCACAGCAATAGAAATCAAGGGCGACTGCATAAATCGAGATCTACGATACCGGACGATGTCGGACTGCACGATCGAGTTATACGGAACATCTTATTCCTGTGCAAAAGTCAACATAGAGTATGATGTAAGACCCCGTCTCCTCTCGCCCGCAAACACCTTTCTATACACTCTCGGAAATGTCTGTCTGCCCATTTAAAAAACATGTGCTCCGAAACAAGTTCTAGCACGGTACGCTCACCAACAAGTCGTAACGGACTACAAAAAATTCTCAATAAACTTGATAAAACAGTGTTAAAACTGATGATAAAAACGGGGGCGCTTTTCTTGGAAGAACGAGGTCCCAGGACATCACTGTCATTGAGAAACGTTGCTTAGTTCCCCAATCAATAGAGTGATGTTGCTCACTATGCCTCTATTTTCTTCAGAAGTTTTAACACTATTTTATCAAGTTTATTGGGAATTTTTTGGAGTTAGAAACAGTGTAAAAACAAGGCACGCCAACTCTCTTGACACATCTCGTTATCAGTGTAGAATGCCATCGATATTACCGAGTATGAAGAAAATTCCTAATTTGCACACGAGAACTACGTCGAAACAACAAATTGCGTTTGTATAATCTAGAGCCTAGCCCGCTTCAGTTATGTGTTGAGTAAGACAGAAAAGATTTCATTCATCTTCCTCGTCAGATGAGCTGTACTGCTTGGGCCAGATCAAGAATATCAGTCACCGTATAACAAGCTAGAGACAAAATCAAGTCAAGGGTTTTCCAGGCTGGCGCCCACAAATACTTCTCGTTTCAAGAAAGGCGTTTGAACGCAGATATTTCCTTCCATGTAGACCCGAGTGTGATTTGGAAGCGTGAATGAATCCGATCTAGTTTTGGATCAGCCAAATTTTCTTGTCTTAACTCTTTTCTAGCGTTAACGGAACTCTGAACAAGATTTGATACAATCAATGATGAAGAAGTACTATTTTTTCTAAAATCTATCGTAGAAAGAACTAGGATCATTCATGTCCGAAATTTTCTTGATTCAAGTCAATTTGGCTTAACTGAAACGAGTCCATCAGCATCATCCCCAACTCCACTTTAATTTCAGCTGCGATTTCTACCTGAACGGAGGACTGTGTTAAGGAATATGTTAGGGAATAACATCGTCTGCATTTCACTGAGGTTTCTGATGATGGGCATATCATATCGAAGAGAAATAAGCAGAAATGCCCGGAGGTGGGGGGGGGGGGGGGGGGGTGCATAATGAGGGGGGGTGGACTCGGTAGGCAACATAAATGTAAGCTATAGGGAGCAGGCTTGCCTACCCGCTGCAAGGCAGGCGCATCGAATGCTGGACCTCGGTGGAACGTTGGGAGAAGTGTGGGGATAGAAGTACCTGTCGTTCACAACCCACAGACGTCTGTCCGTCTGTCCGTCATTCACGGAAGAGACACATTTGGCGTTCCTCCATGGGATTACCGGCCGCCTAATGCCAGCTTGTCTCATGCAAGACTCTCAAACTGTTGTCCCCGGCAACGCCTAACAACGCCTCGGTGGGCTCGCCAGTCTTCGCCGCTCCGTGCTCCGAGACTTCCTTGTATCAGTATCGTCTCAATAAATCCTCCGGTTCCAGCATATCTGAGTATTTCCTTCTGGCCGAAGCTACGTTTCAGTATGATGGAGTCATTGGTTTCGCCTTCCTACCTGCCTGCCTCGTTAACATCCCCATCCTGCGCAAATATTACCTTCCACACCCGATATTTGAACCCGGCCTCTGATAGCCTAACCTGACGGTGTGAAGGTCCGCTATTTGTTTACCTCTGGATCTAGCTCAGTTCCCCCTTTTCCAGTTCCTGCACTGAGAGAAATGATTCGGAGTACGGACCAAATGTTTGGTCGGTACGCCGAATCATTTCTCTCAGTGTGCGTAAGAAGGGCCTGTTCTGCTTAGCAGCACTGGTGCTGGTCTCGCATCCCGTGCTAGAGACCCCCCACCCTCCCCCCTCGCATTCCGTACATTTCTGGGTTCAGAGGGCGTCGGTTCCTAAATTAAAGTTTGTACCAATCACCGCTGCCCCCCTTCGAGTCCCTGCCCAAGAATCCCATTTTGCCCAACTTCATCTGCAGGACCATCTAAGCCCCCAGTTTTGGCATCGGTCAGTCGCCAGTGCAGGCATTGAATATGCATGATTTCTAGCTGGATGTCCATGCTGCTCCCTGATCTGATTCTGCTCAATGTTAAAGAATTGGCATCCAAATATGATCTAAAATTAAAGCCAGTCTCTATTGGAAAGGTTGAGTAGAAGTGTAAAATTTATTTTCAACTTCGAACTTTAAATAATATGTTTTGGTGCCTTTAAGGTACTTTCACATTTGATTTTAATGCTCCATCTGCTCTACTGCTTAACCCTTTAAAACAACCTAGAAAAACAAACAAAAACAACGTGAGTTTTTTTAGATGAGAATTAGGACGGGGTTCTGGATCAAGTAGTCTGAATTGGTGTTTGGAAGGAATTCCCACTGTCTACGTAATGAATGAAAATATTGTGGATACTTACAAATAAAAGCAGTACACTCGACGGTACATAGATTCCAGTCACAAAAAGGAGAAGCCTCACGAAGCTAAACAGCATTCGACGATGGATAATTAAGTGCTGAAATGAAAATATTGAAACAACTGTGAGTAGAACTCTACTTGATAACAGGAATTAATAAAGAAATCTGAATGAAATATATGACAAATTGTAGCAGACACATTTCGGTCATGACAGAACACATTTGCAAAAGAAACCTCAAGAGTGTTTCACACTAAACAGTTAATGTCTGCTCTTACATGTCAACTTAACATTTACCTATTCAGTAGTTGGTAGCATGAATTCACTGTCGTGAAATGTCCAACATGTACAGCGCGTTCAAAACTTTTCATAATCTGAAATAAGAATGAATTTTTAACTGAATAGTAAAAGAATACGGATAGAATCTCTTCTTGAGAGCTGACCTTGTGCACTTCAGAAAGTTTGTCTCTCCTTGTCTTGTCTTTTACAACCAAGCAGAAGACATAGCGAAGCGGCCTGAGAGCCCACAGATATACATGCACATAAGACTGTAACACATCAAAAAGACTGTTATTAGCAACAAATTTGTAATCAATGAAACTGGCGTTTACATATTCTTTAGCAACATACTATCCAATCCATGTTTAACTCGTTATGTTGTTTTGACCTAATGTTCACTTGCAAATAGTAGTGTGTAACACCTTTCCCCCACAATTTAAGGCTAGGGCATACAGCAGGACAGGAATGAACTTGATTTGAAAGGAGATATGATGAAATAAAACGAACATCCAATGTAAAATCTAAGTGCTCCATGCTTCAGTATCTTCATGAACCCTGCGGACCACTTAACCTCATAACCATACATAGTAAACAAATGTTGTTCTTTCCGTATGTGAGACGGACACGGTAGTAACACATTTCAGGAGTAACAAACTAGCTTTAGAAGCTTAATGGGCCTAACATTATGGGTAGTCACCGAATATTTTCTTCAAAATTACATTTCGGCAATCCAAAACGAAACCAGGAACAAACATCAACAAACTGTAAGTGGGCTGGGCCGGAAGGCATAGGTCATCATAAAGGAGTTAGTAAACTACTAACTCGTTACTCACCTTAGATCAAAGTGCACTCCATCAGAGAAAGGCAAATTTCTATAAAATATTTTCTGTAAGATGACGCGGGTTGCCGACGAGAAAAAGTTCGTCCCAGCGACACAACCGTGCCAACCGAGCCGAGACGCCGAGCCATGCCGAGCTGAGCTAAGCTCAGCATGTCTCTCCCAATCTGGACATCGGTGGACGTAAAGGGGGAAGGGTGTTGAAATTCTTTAAAAGTACCCGTACATCCATTATGGACGACCCCTTTGCTACTGGTTAAAGGCGTTATGTTCCGACCGTTTGAAACGACCTGGAGTCAAGGCTCGTTTAAAAGCGAAGGGGTCCTCTACAATTGCATGCGTGAGAACTCCATCCCTACTCCTTAAGCGTAATGTTACGCTCCAAGCAGAAATGCCCGACGCCCTAGTTTGACCAGTGAAGTTGAAGCCAGACGACTGACACGGTGGTCAGAGAAGACTCGAATACATGTCGATGTGTCAAAGAAAAGAAACGCTATCTCGCGCTTCCGTTTTAGTCGGCGCTAACTCCTGGTTATAAGCATAGGAGTTAGAGCCGGCTACAACGCACGCACGAGACAGAGCCCGCTAGAAGGTGCGCGCGAGTTAGAGCTCGCTTAAAGTCACGCGCGAGATAGCGTTTCTTTTCTTTGACACGTTAATGTTTTAACTGTGATTACAATTTTGTCGTTTCCAGTGCCCTGAAAAGAGCAGTGTTCCGTTGGTTCCCGGGACTCGGTACCAGTTTGTAGTCGAGCGCTCGACAGAAGTGGTAAAAGTCTTTGTGGGCAACGGGACCATCCCAGCAACCTTTCAGGCCTTGGCGAACGCCCATAAACTTTACATCCGCCCAGTGGCAGACCACCTTCCGATGGATATTGTTACACGGACAAAAGCTGGTGAGCTAAGCCCATAAACGGGTTCATATTTTGTCAAAACATTTGGTATTTGCGGGGAGAGCGAGACGGAGGAACACTACTTTGATTATTGCGGTGCCTCTAAAATAAGTGACAATAATAATCGCCAGTTAAAATATAGTGTAGGGAGACGAAACTTTTCCTGAATCGTTCCTAAGGCGCTCATGGTCGAATCTAAACGCGATTAAAGGTACTCCTTTGCCACGTGTGCTTAGCCTACTCCCGAGTGGTTTGGGCTGTGCACGGCGGCTTCGTGGGCCCATTCGGACCGAACCGAGGGGTGCCTTACTGGACACAATCCGACTTCATCCAAACACATTCCAACACATTCCGATACGATCCGGACAATCCATCTCGAGAAATCTAACACAATCTCAGACAATCTGAAGAAATACAAGACGATCGCACACCATCTCCGAAAAAATCTAACAATCTGGACACAATCCTATGTTAAAGCGGGACTTAAGCATCAGTTATTGCATTCATAGCTATCATTTCGAAACAACGCGCGATGAGGCCGGACACCACCCTTACTAGAACATAAAGAACTTAAGCCAGAGAATATGATTTTTTAGCCCGTCCCGACACGTTTCTTTAGAAACGGCAGAAGCCGGGCTTATAGTCTGATGCCGACTGTTTGTTCGTTCGGGCGGACGTGTGTACGCCGATTTATCGTTCACAGAAAAACTTCAAATTTGGAGGATAAACCCCTTTCCTAACGTAGAATCACGTACGGTGGCAACAATTTTCGATTTATATCGCATTTGTGATTAATGAGAATATATCTGTTTTTGTTTTTTGAGGTTAGGGTTGGCCGCCGCGCGCACGTCATTGCCACCGCGGCGCGCACAGGGACGAGCTCAGGTTAACGATTTTAATGGTAACAAATACATCTGCTATCGGGCACTTCTCAGGAGAATTGAGGCGGGGGGGCGAAGGCCTCCGCTAACGCCGCCGCCAGGCCAAGCTAGCCAAGTCCCCCTGTCAAACCGAGGTGCCGGTAGAGCGCAGCGGAACTGGCACCGAGGTTTGACGGAAGGGACGGGCCAGCTTGTTCTTTTACGAGTCTTCAATATCAGGCAAGACCAGAAGCCGGCGGACTTTTTATTTTCATACCAGCAACGATATGGAAATTTCAAAGAACATATTGCAGGTATTGAAGCATGAATGCTAAAAATGTTTTTAAGTTCCTGCGGTACTGAGCAACTAGTTTAAGACAAAAGTTGGGAGGAAAATCATTATTTAAGTTCATCTACTGCTGCACCCTGTCCTTCGATCTGGTACCCAGACTGAATACTGACTCACTCATACCATTCATCCTGTTATCAGTAATTGTTGTTCCCCAATAAATTCTTTCTATTTCAGACATGGCATCGAGAGGCGAATCACTCGCGTAATCATGTGTACAAAATTCTAGAAATTTTTAAATACAAATTGAAAAACATTGCGAATCTAAAGTTGGACTTGGACTTCATGCCGAAAAATATCACCTGCTTAGGCTGAAATGGCCAGAAAAGCAATAAAATTTTAAAATTAACGAAAACCGCGGGGTGTAATCCGACGAAATACTGAAATCTGTGTACATAGTTTAAATGAGTCGCTGCCCCCTCGCATGGCATTGTTTCTCTGCAAACTTTTACTCATATCTCATATTTCAACATCACTATTGTTGGTGCGAATAAATCAATCAGCCCTCGCAGTTCCTTGAATTTTATAGAACGTTACTGCTGAGATATATTTAGCATTTAGTCCCTAACCTAGGGACAGAGTGCAGCCGCAGTTGCCCTCATTATCTAGTTTAGGTAGAAACCTGGACCGACTACTGCCAAAGTAGTGCTATATTGTTTGAAATCATGCCTCAAATATGAATAGACTCAGGCAAGTGACAAAATGTAATCGACGCAGAAGATTTCTTCAAATTGTACGGTTATGTGTCGCAAGTGTGACTTACGCCAGTATGCCAGATCATCAGTGAAGTCACGCAGGTGTGCGCAACTGCTTTAAGGAAATCAAGGATAGGCAAAAGGGGCAGCTTAAGTTTTATAATCAAACTCAACAGTGAAATACCTGCAGTGAAGTCATGCATAAAAATAACACCAGGTGAACCATATTTAACTGCTTGGTCCTGGAGGCACTCTGCTTGGAAAAGTTAAATTTTGTGCTCCTCTAAGGTAGAAAGTGTCTGTGGGAGCAGGTATGTAGTCACAATCCAGACACAATTCTCAAAATCTTAAGACAATCCGTCACAATCCTCGAAAATTCAAGACAATCCGACACAATGTCCATCACAATCCGACTCAATTCCACACATTGCACACAATAACAATCCTGTGTACACCTATCTTCGACAGTGACGGACCCCTTGGACCGAACCTCCACCAGCCCCCGGCGATGCACTGGCGGTTCTTCCGCACCACGCTCTCCAGGCTTAGTACCGATCGGCGCCGGCACGCAGGCTAACCTACCTGGCCAGAACGTGCTCCGGGGTTGTCTGCATGCCCACACTTTTGGCAAGTGGGCCCCTCTAGGGTGACGTCCGGGGCCGGGACCATGTGCATTGTCGGGAGCGTTATATAAGGGTCGCTACACTTGCAGCTCTGCCCATTTCCCCAACAGTCATGGAGCTCATCAGAGCGAACAAGGGGAAGCATTTATTAGTTCACGGCGGTTCCACATACTGCGAGCACTCCAAAAGCAAGAATGGCGACAAGATCTACTGGCGCTGCAGCCAACGCTCGGTGTGCAACGCACGAATGCACACAAACCTCGCGAACCTCGTCCTGATCAAGGAAGGCTCGGCGAACCACCTAGGTCACATTCCAGACCATCGGACCATCGAAACTCGCCGGGTCATGTAGGAGGTGAAGAGAATGACCCCAATCGAGTCATCGTCTTCGCATCGGAGGAGAGCCTGCTGGTGCTGTTCCAGAGCACCGTCGTCTTCGCGGACGGCACCTTCAAGACGGTACCGAACCAGTTCGGCCAACTCTACACTAACCATAGCGTGGTGGCGGACGTCGCGAGCCGCCAATACGTGTTCCGGTTGGTGTTCTGCCTGGGCGTGAGGAAAGTCGCCACCACCTTCCGCCTCATCTGGGAGGCCGTCAAGTACGAGGCAGCGCGTTTGGGGAAGACCTTCCACGTCAGGCTGTTCATCACTGACTTCGAGATGGCTGCTATGAACATCATACAGCAGCTCTTCCCTGGTGTGGACAGCAAGGGCTGCCTGTTTCACTTCAATCAGGCACCGCGGCTTCCGCACCCTCTACATCAATGCCGAGAATGAGGACACCGTCTGCTGTGACATCCAGCGTCTTATGGCGATCCCCTTATATCAATATCAATATCAAGACTCTGCCGGCAGAGTGAGCGGATGACTGACGAGACTGAATGATTTGTAAATAAATTTGTTGCAAAATGTCTTCCTTTTGTGCCAAAGTATCAGAAAGCGACAGGAGGTAGAACCATTCCACACGCACTTTTACAACAATCAACACTTGGCTGGGGTGGGACCTATAAACGAATGGGGCCATTAGGGTCGGCGGACTTGCAATGGGTGGCCGTTTAATACCTGCGGACATTGATATTGTAGTGTTCTAGGCTCTTTCCAGCAAACAGCTGGCATTCTCACCGCTGGCTACTCTGGCTAGCCCTAGTCTCGCTCAGGGTCTCAACTGCATTCTCAATCTGTACGCCAACAACGCATCGCGGCGCCGCGCGGTTGCTACAACAGTCCTGTGCGGGACTCAGTCTGTGAGCGGCGCTTGTCCAATAAAGTCCTCTGGTTCTATCTTTCAACTTGAGCGTGCTCTTCTTCAGTCCGAGACCGAGTTAGATCAATATGCAACGGGCATGCCATTTTGCAGGCATACATACACAGGCGGACATTTTATTCCCGGACGTTTCTTCCTGGAACCCCTAATATTGTACTTGTTACGTAGTGAACATACAGTAGGGTGTTTTTTAAAATAAAAATTTATGCCGACTGGACTGAATTTTGGTGCGTCTAGATGAAGGATGAATGTGTGTAAAGTTTGAGCGTGATCGCACGACGTTTAACCGGTGCTCAAGTCGTTCTACTTCCATGCTCTCTACACGTGAGCTCCGTTGTCCCAGATCATCAGCACCTACCCCACACGCTAGAAAAGCAGGTGACCCCGCAACCTACGCAACCGTTCACTCCCTAACATAATCCAAAATTCCGCATTTTCTTGTTGTGTTTGAAATACCCTGGTAAAAACCGAGGGTGGAGTTTACGCTCTGGTAAACACCTCGGGAAGGACTTCTTACGCTCTCCGAAGGCCCGAAACGCCCTTAGAAGGTGTGTTTGTTGCGCTTTGGGCGTTTTCTCTAAACGCCTTCGAAGGGTGTGAGGACGTTTTCCCTACGCTCTCGGCAGAGCGCGGATTGAATCCGCCCTGCCGGAGAGCGGGAGTGGGGGTTTGAGGGCGGGTTGGTTGGTTGGTTGGATTCAGTGTGTGGGCCGCTTTCCGTCTCAACTGGAAGGAGGTGTGAGCCCCCTCATTGTCGACTCAAGGGGGGGGGGGGGGGCTTGGCCAACCGTCCCATGCCAGAGATGGGGTTCCGAACCTATACGTTGCCGGGTTGCACACCCTGGCCTCCTCTAGACTCTCCGCTCAGCTCAAAAGGTCGCGCCGTCTGGGTTCAAACGTGGGGACACTATTTTCAACTCTCCATTTTTTCTCTAAGCGCACAGATATGTTTTTAGCATTATCAGTTTAATGTGCGGGAGTGCGAAGTGCCCAAAACATTTTGGAAGAGAAACTGGTAACGAATGGTTTGCCAGCATATTGACGTAAAAGGCGCAGCGCGCATCAAGAAGTAGGCACAGTTCAAGAAGTTTCAGAAACGCTTTATTCTGAACTTAAGAAACCGCCAATTTTAAGGAATACTTAGAACGCAACGGTTAAAACGCCTTGCGCGAGGGTGGATTTGGGCGTATAGGAAAACGCCATAGCGCAAAGCGTTTCGCATACGCCCACTAACACATCTCGTTATAGCGGAGTTAAAGCATTTTACGAACACCCCGATCCAACTTCGTGCAAAGCGTTTAAAACTCCGACTATAACTTTGTACAGCGTTTTTGAAACACCCAGCAAACTTCTTGTAAAAGCAGAGTGAAGCCGTTTAGGTCCGCCCCCGCGTAGAGCGTTTTTGGAACTTCTTGCGATGGCGGGAGGAAGAGCGCTTCTTCTATGTCTTAGGGGACGTTCATGAACTACGTGACCGATTTTAGGCCACATTTTGACCCCCCCTCCCCCCTCGTGACGGATCGTGACCAAGCCTCAGCCCCCCCCCCCCGTTACGTGACCAAAACCTTCAATTACATTGTTCGCTATATAATGGCACAAAAGTGCATTCAAACAGGAAATTGGTAGTATTGTTTAGCCCGTCCCGACGCGTTTCTTTAGAAATGGCAGGAGCCGGGCTTATAGTCTGATGCCGCATGTTTGTTCGGGCGGACGTGTGTTCGCCGACTTATCGACTTATCATTGTTGTTTTTTGTTGTTTTAATAAATTCTTTTTGTGTTTGACTCTTACTAGAACCCGCGCTTTCCTTAAAAAAAAATATTAAAAAAATACTAAATTGTTCAAATTGGTGAAAGTTTGCGTGGCTCTGGTGCCCAAACCATGAACCGTAGACCCTTTTACGGAATGGAATTCGATAGAGCGTACCTTTGTGGTCTGACGACACCCATTTGGGACTTTCTTTGGTCGGCAGTCTTCGAGAACCCATCTAGTCCCAAATGGTCCAAAACAGCTCTTTTAGGGGGGTTGCGACCGAGGGGGGGACTACTTCAACAAGCCATTGTCCAGGGGAGAAAAAAGTCAACTGTTTAGTGAAAAAAGTCACCACAAGTCAAAAAAGTCATTGATGTAACCTTCAATCAAACTAGTTGGAAGCACTCAAAAAAGTAATTTACACTTTTAAAAAAAGCCTCTTTGACAAACAGTCAAGTCGCTTCCACTCGAGAAAAAGTCAAGAAAAAGTCACTAACGTTCAATGAATCCAGAGGGATTTGTGTCCTGTGTTCTTGGTTCACTGTTTCTTAAGGTGGGTTGTTCATTGAATCACACACATCATTGAATAATGATTACATCTGTATTTCTAAGTACCACTTTACAATTAGTACTCCAACTTTTGACGTAACTGGACATCTCAAAATTCCCTCTGAATGTTTAAAAAAGCTTTTGTAAATGTTTTTTTTAATACTAAGCTTTGTAAGCCCTTTTCATTCTAGATTTGCATAACGTGGATTAACCTGAATTGTTATAATATTCAATTTTTTGGATTAAATTTACTGGTTTTTTTTTTAGTAAATTGAGCCATTTAACTCCCTTACAAGACTATCCTGCAATCCCACTTTAAAAAGTCCCTAATTGGCTACAAAGTCAAAAAAGTCAGCAAAAAGTCAAAAAAGTCTGCAGCAAATTAAAAATGTCGGATTAAAGTCACAAAAAATTCAGAAAAGTCAAAATAAGTCAGAATAGTCAATTTCACTTCCATTAGTCGTAAGGTTTCATTAGTCGTATACACCTTTCTGAGGAGCAGTCACCCCCCCCCCCCCCCCCCCTCGGTTGCGACCCCTATAGATCATATAGGAATGATCGGAAATTGCTATAGGGACTTTTCGGCAGTCCCTATGCATGAAAGGAGTCCATAAACCGCGTGGGATCAAATTCGGAAGGGGTCGAAAAACGGGTGGCTTTTTTCGTCTGGAATGCCTCATAACCTCCCCGTCTACGACGCAGAGAACCTCCCCACAGACGGCCTAAGCGCCGCAGTTCCGATCAGTCAGGCAGTGACGCCGGCGCGCTGCCCTGCAAGCCGGCCGGCAGCCACGCGGCGCAACGCGACACCGTCCGGGCGGAGTCCCGTAACTCTCGCTCAACCCCCCCCCCCCCCCCCCCCCCCCCCTCGTGACCTGGCGTGACTTTTTCGACCCCCCCTCCCCCCAAATCGGTCACGTAGTTAATGAACGTCCCCTTAAACCGCCCTCGCGCAAAACGCCCAGCAACGCCTTCGTTCCTTCGTTCAGCGCAGGCACAACTCCCTCGAAAGGCGTTGTCAAAGGCGGTCTTGGGCGTTGTGGTCCAAGGCGTTTCAGTTCCGCCTTTACAACGCCCTCACACGCCCTCGGAGAGAGTTTCCGTTTTCGCAAGGGTATTGTTTTCGGGATTTTCCCATATTGATACATTACACGATACCTTAATGCTGTTGTACTGTTCTCTGCATTAAGCGCACTTCGGTACGTCTCCAAGGGGACAAAACCTCTTCGAACACCTGGAGGGTAGGCAGCAACCTAATGAGCGTGTCCAGAATCTGCCTTTTCTTCAGGCGTACTGGTAGCCTTGACGCATTTTCCCGATTTTCACTTCGGATGTCAAATGTGCTTAATGCATAGGCTAGACCATTGTAGTCAAGCGCGCACTAACAACAAAAACAGGCGGAGAGAATTGATAGTATTTAAAAATTCGAGAATTGAAAATTACAAACAACTGTGGCAATGTACTGGAGGTAGGATGCGAGGTTGCGTGGTGACTGTAAATTCCATCCCAGTGAGAGCAGCACACCCTGAAGGCCGCTAGCAGCATCTCTTCCTTCCGCCCTCGGGCAGCTCAGGAGAGAGCCGCTGAGGCAGCATCTTAGGTCATACCTGAAGGGGCCCAACTGCTTCAGCACTGGGCAAACATCGTCCGATATCGCTCAAATTTTGAATACGCTTATTGCAGACGATGGGTTGTCCAAGATCAGTCGAGTCAGTCAAATTTAATCTTTTTGAAACACCTTAATATACAGGCTGTTTTGTTGACGTGAACTTAAGAACTTGTTTGTCGACCAGTGCATATGCTAGAAACTCCAATGTTCGAGGGCGACTTTCTCCATGTGACCTTTACGTATGAGAAGAAGCACGAGGCCGTGGTGTTCCTGCTGTGCGTCTCGAACACGAATTGCTGGGCCATTGAATTATGGGGATTCTGCCACAAGCCCAACATGCCCACGACATTTCATTACTACACCAAACAAACTTGTTTCTACTACTCGGAAGAATCCTATAAATGCTGGTACTTCGTTCATGAAGCTGATAAGGTTAGTACTGCAGCGCACAGCCTGGCGTAGGGTGATCCAAAAATACTCGATTCCGGGGCTTCACAGATAATACAGTAGAAGGCATAAGGTAGATTCTCAGTTTAGGCGTCACTTCTGGCTCTCCAGCTCCCACTCATTGCATCGAAACAAACATTATTTTTCACTAAATGATGAGCACGTGTTTCCTCTGCTTGTACACGTTGACTAATTTAATATCTGGCGTGCTGTCGCGTGACCACGGCTCTGAAAGTGGGTAAAATGTAAACTCCATAACCTACCAAGCTTCTCAGTTTCTCCAGATTCTTTTGAATTTCGCGGGTGTGGGTGAGGACAACCTAATGTCATTCGGTATCGTTTTGGAGACTTAAGTCCAAAGTATCTTATGGAATCCAAAAAGTTATCCTTATTACATTCCTCTGCTCGTGAAGCATGGCCAAAGTCGATCTCACTAAATTTGACGAACGTCTACGGAGTTCACATTTTCCCTCTACTGTGGTCATTCTGGAATTCGTAACCCCAATCTTTTACTTGACCTACGCTAGCCAAGCAATGACGAACTCTGAATAAAGTCACACAATACTTTGGGATACATGACGGCTAAATAAAGCATGTTGAGTCATTTCAACCTGGAGAGTACGAAAATAGGACGTAAACTCCGTGGCGCGTGTGTCTCCCAGCGTTCGCAAAAATAAAGTAAAACGTCACCGTAAAAATATTGGCTCAGAAGACCTTCAACATCTGTAGTTTTGGCCATGACCATAATTCATCGCATGGTTGGTCCAGACCAAGTTGAAGAGATTCAAAATTGTAAACTCGCCTTTTTGTCCAAATTAGAGAGGAAATCGGATTTTTGAGTGTCCAGACGAATTGGGTGCTCGGAAATAGCTCAAAATGCGTTTTCTCGACGTTTCATACAAAGAGACAGCTTGAATTTTTCAAAAGTATAAGTTGGGTCAAAAGTGACCCCTAATCTGAGAATGTACCACATGACCAATGAGCATCGCACAATGCTGCGCGATAGCGAGCTTGATGATGCATGCTTTGCAGACCTGCTACTGCGCTCAATATTTGAGACCGCAGTTTGACTCAGATTGCTGCCAGAAGTCTGGTCAACCGTGGTCTCAGACCTTAAGTAGTGTAAGGACACATTTCCGAAACAGTTCCTTCGTGTCCCTCATAACTGGCCGATGACACTTTTCTTCAGAAACGGTACCGCGGCCGGGCGGACAGTCTGAAGGGAGGCCGTGTGTGGGCCGACATACCGCTGTAGGCCTGTGCGATTATTCGATTCATCGAACCGATTGACCGATTACTTGTGCCATCGTTCCGATTGTGAGACTACCGATTGCGATTGCTGAAATCGGCTTCATGTCAATTATTGCACGGTGTTCGATGGAAAGTAGATTACGGATTGTAAAGCGATCATCGACTAAGGATCAGTAATCATGTGTCGATAGAAAATAGAAAACGGATTGTAAAGCGATCATCGACTAAGGATCAGTAATCATGTGTCGATAGAAAATCGATTAAATCATTGGTGTGGGTGGCTGCAGTAGACAGCAGACGCATGCCCTGCGCGCCGTTACGTTTCATACTTTCAAATTTGTCTGTTAATTCGAGTTTAAGTAGCTAATTTGAAACTGAATCCGAATTAAATTTATTTTTTATTATTTATCTATTTCTGTGCCTTCGGTTCGTTTTTATTTATGCCGCATGACGCCCAGAAAGCGAAATTCCACCGCAATGGATTGATCAATAATAGCCGATTTATCAGTTTTCAACAGAGTTTTCGAATTAGACTGAGTAATCGTCACTGGTCACTGGGTGATCCAGATAAAATACGATTGTCGATTACTGGCCATCAAATCAAACCGATTGTCGATTATCAATCAGCCGGTTACGATCGACTTTAATAATCGCACAGGCGGAGGGGAAGACAGCTCCTTATATTACGAATTCTGGAAATCAAAAAGGTTTCGTACGGAAAAATGACACATTGGTGAATTCATCATGAAGTCTGGTTGCGGTGTGACGTAGTTCAACGGTGCCGCAGGAGACCTACTTGCAACTCCACAGCACGAAAAATAAATGTTGAAATTAAAAAAGAAAATTGTCAACTTCAAATTCGATTCAGGTATTTTCAGGGCCAGACTTCAACCCACCAAAAGAGTCATTTTTCCATACGGAACCATCTATTCAAAAATTCCAAAACTATGGGGGTGTCCAGGAGGGGGGGGGGGGGTCTCTTGACAGGCGCTGATAGCTTGAACCTCGTTGCAGTGCGAAGGAGGTGAAATCCAACGTTTTGTGGACGGGAAAAATTACGCGTTTCCCGTGAAGCGTGAGAATGACACGCTGGCGATATGGTATGTCTTCGACTATACAACAACTGTTAAAGCCTCATCGGACAGCAAGAAACTAGTGATCAGGCCCTACGCACGTGGAACGACCATGCACATTGAGGTGATGCGCAGAATTGGTAAGTGTGCTGTGCTCTTGTGGCTTGACCCCACGAACCGGACGGGACGAAGAACGTTAAGTGGGCAAACTAAAATGGAATCGACTCTTATTCGCTTGCCTTGAACACGACAATCCGGTAGCGAATTTCGACTCTAATTCGCTTGCCTTGAACACGACAATCCGGTAGCGAATTTAAACTCGAATACACCCGAAAAAAAGTCATTCTCGATTTAAGTACTGAACAATACTCGATTTCATGTTCTCGGCCTATGTTCTTGATCCACTCACAAACGCATCATGTGGCGTTGCCATGCTCTGTGGGGTGTTCCAAGAATCTGGGATTTTTCCCACGGGTGTCTTTTTGGAACGTTTATGATCTAAAACGACTCTTTGCAAAATTTAAGCACGATCAGACCATCAGACCCCTCTGAAATGAGGCGCATGGTGCCTACAGTTTTAGAGGTGTGCCCCACTCCGACGGGCCGCCTGACTTAGTGACCGCCCCTGCGCCGTCGCTATGCGTTCAAAACAAAATTCTTGTTTGTCAGGGTTTTACTAGGTCTAAACTTTGGTGAAAATCGACGCACCGCGGGGTCAGTTCGGTGGCTTAGGCAACCCAACTCACACGGACGTGACCTGTGGTACTCGTTCATCCCTCTTTATAAGGACGATTCCTTATAAGGACGGGCGGCGGGACGCGGGTCGTACCGCTCCTTCATCCGTAGACACGCAATGTCCACTCTCTCCCGGACATCGTGGTGGAGATCATGGAGGCGGTCGAACAGCCACCGGGGGTACTCCGAGCGGGCAACACAGGGTGCCTGCTGGAGGGAGAGCGGCCCACGTGCCAGGACAGGGGGCAGGCTGATGACACGGCCCAACATCATCATGGAGGGCGAGAACCCCGTCGTGGAGTGGGGCGCCACGCGGTGACTCATCATCACCAGAGGAGCATGCAAATCTTAAACATCATGGTTATCGGCGGCAAAGATTGACACCTGCTGCACCACAGTCTGGATGAGGCGTTCCACCGCGCCGTCCGACTGGGGATGCATCCGCGTAGTGCGGATCTTCTTAACACCCATGACGGCCATCACGGCCTGGAACACAGCTGACTCAAACTGGCTGCCCTGGTCCGAATGCAGATCGGCGGGGCACCCGAAGAGAGAGAAGACGTTCCACGAGGACCCGGGCGACGTCTTCTGCGCGGGAACTCGCCACAGGGACCGCTTCTGGCCAGCGCGTGCAGTAATCGACAAGTACCACCAGGGACGGATTACCACGCGTCGTCGCGGAGAAAGCACCAGCGAGGTCGACGGCCAGCCTCTCGAAAGGGACGCCGACATTGTAGAGCTGCAGAGGCGCGCGGGGGCGCACGCCAGGTCCCTTCTTGGCGCGGCACCGGCGGCAGGACATCACGTATATCTTGACTTCCTGGCAGAGGCCGACCCAGTAGTACTGGAGACGGATCTTTGCGATGGTCTTGTTCCGGGCCAAGTGGCCGCCGGAGCCCGGGAAGTCGTGGTACTGCTCCAGGACGCGCGGGATCATGGCCCGGGGGAGCACCACCTGCATGACGGTACGCCGCCCGCTGGTGTCCTCGAAGCGCCGGCAGAGCATGCCGTCGACCAGCCGCAGAGTCCCACTGCAGGAACAGGCCCTCGGTCTTAGCACTGCTGCTGGACAGACTCTCCCGGTAGGAACCTCGCCACGCTGAAGGGTGCGCAGGATGGGCGAGATGTCCGGATCATGGCGCTGGCCCGCCCGCAGATCGGCGTGCGTGGGAGTGGTGGCGTCCCCCATCCACACCCTGTTCACCGGGGCGGCCAGGGATTCGAGCCACGCCTTTATGAGGACGATTCTTTATAAGGGCGATTCCTTATAAGGGGCTTGCTTCATAGCCCGGAAAGTGCATTAGTAAGAATCAGAGATATCCAGAATATCCTTTAGCTGCAGTCTTTATAAGCACTTTGCGTTACCGGCCACTCCTTATAAGGATGATTCCTTAGAAGCGCGATTCTTTATAAGTGCGATTCCTTAGAAGCGCTCCCCTGGATAACTGCAAGGCTTTATAAGTAAGAGTGAGCTAATGCTTACCCGCACGCTTCTTTATAACAAATCGCGTTTGTGAGGAAACCTTATAAGGACGATTCCTTATCAGGAGGTTTTCTATAAAGAGTTCTTGATTCTGGTTAACGGCGTGTTGAGTTAAGGTCCTTCCTTAGAAGCGCCATTTTTGATAACGAAAAGTTCTTATAAAGACTGGAGCTAAAGAATGTTCTGAATATCTCTGATTCTTACTTAAGCCCCTTGGGCTGTCGCCGAGAAACGTCGCCTCTCCGTAGGGATTCATCAGAACATAGGACGTTACACAATGATAGTCCAACTTGTTGGCTCAAACAGCGACGCGCTCGGATACGACGTCTCCACTCACGACTCAGCGTCACCTTCATGGCCATTGTTCTCCTTTTAGCCCCCTGCCTCACGTCATTTCATGGAATACGACGCATGGTGATTGAATTCGGTATTTCCGACAAAGCCATCGAGTTCCTTATGTGCAGCCCGGAGACCTGCAAGAAGCTCTCCATCACCGGCTACAGCCCTTCGGGCGATAGGTCACTGGTTTATACAACGCATAGCGGGTGCACTCAGGAAGGCGACTACTGCAGTACTTTAAAAGAGGTAAGTGAACTGCGTAAGTTTGTACATAGCGATTCTTGTGAAGAAAACACTCACTGGCTGAAAGGAGACCATCTCAGACTGTCCGTGGCTCAACGTTTAGACCATCACTGACGTGTGTCTGTCTACTCCACAAACCCAAGAGCGTGGATCCATGCTTTTCCAAAAGTGTGGTAGCAATTAAAATTTCGTAACTGTGAAAGGATGTGTAGTTAAATTACAGACGCAACTTTAGTCGGGCGACTGTAGTCGAAAACTACAATTTGAAGTACACTTTTCCTACATTTTGATTTCGGGATTAGACTGCACTTCCTATGATGGTCGAACTGCAGTTCAAACTGCAATAATACTGCACCCAGCAATATGATTCTGATTCACAGTTTAAACTCATCTTGTAGCTGAAATGAAAACAGCAGCCCATGACAAGTTGGCTCTGCACTTAAATTTTACAGTTTGGAGTGATCTTGTGACTCAAGCGGGAAATGCGGTAGAACATCTTCTGTCGCTCCTGCAGTTCAGCTTTACACTTCACAATGTTGTTGAGACTGAAGTGGGATATCTGGTACAACATGCAGTTAAATTTTACGATTTGGAATGATCTGCATTTTTATCTGCATTTGCAAATTGATTGCAGTCTTGAATTGCAGCGAAAAACGCAACATTTATTTAGTGACGTATCATTGTAGGATGATTAGCAATTTCTATCCGCAATCAATACAGTCATCGAGGCAGACTAAATCTGTACAAAAAATCCAAATACTTACACCCTGCGATACACAAAGCGCTGTATGTTTGAAAACAAATAGACTAAATACAAACTGCAGTGCAAACTGCAGTTCTAGAGTTACGTGGCTTCGCTCCGCGTTGGAAGCAGTAGGTTGTATGTACTCATACGGCCCGCACGGAGGCTCCCATGTCTAAAAAAACCGTAAGACTTACGGAATCCGCTTAAATCTTACGGGATCCAGTTACATCTTGTAGAATCCACTTAGATTTTAGTGGATTCGGTAAGACATATCGGATACCGGATCATGTAACGGAATTCGGTAACGCCAAATCGGATCCCAAGAAAGGACAGCGTATCCGGAAAGATCAATACAGTATTCCGGAAGGGCTTACGGGATCCCACATGTGTCTCAGAATTCCGGCACCTCTCGGTATCGCAAACTTCGTCTGGTATCCGCTAAGGAAATACCGTATCGTCAAAATACCGGTACATTGAAAGTGCTGTAAAACGCAAAGTTTAAGGAATTTCTGCTTCAAATTTTAGGTGTGGCTTCTACGCCAGAAATTGCTAAGGCCATTTTCATCTCGTCCGAATCGGACAACTTTTTTCTGGCATCTCGAAAACGGCTGAAGCTAGCGCAAAACGGATTGCAGATTTGGATCGGACTCCGTTTCAAACCTATGGAAGGTTTATCTTTGCTCCGGCAAGCATTTACAGAAGACGAAGAAAGCACGAAAGTGTTGAGGTCAAACACGGTATATCGTTAACTCTTACGGTATTCCGGACACTGTAACGGTATTTCGGTCTACCAGTGAAAATTGGCGCCCCGTATTACCGGGATCCGATATGATACGGAATCCCTTTCGGTATTCCATAAGGTATCCCGTTTCGTTCCGAAAGGGATTCCGTATCATATCGGATCCCGTTAATACGGAACGCCAATTTTCACTGGTAGCTCGGTATTTTCAGACATGGGCTAGGGTGTGCCATACTTCATTTTTTTCGAAATTCGGTGTACGCATTACCTCAATCGTGGCCATTTTTCATGCTGATTCCGAGGAAAAAGGTAAAAAAAATTGGAGGCCGTTTAGGGGGTCCTACTCGCCTCGGTTGGGGGCCTAAATGCCCCTCTACAGGGCGAAAAATTGATGTTGTCAAAAAAATTTGAAAAAGATTCCCCAACCCAAATCGATGAAAGTAAGGTTCTACAGGGCTGAAATTCCAAGGAAAACGTAATCGATTATTGCACTTTCAATGCCGATATCTCCGAAACCGTAAGAGGTAAGACGTATTCCTTGAAATTTCAGGTCTTTAGGACCCTTCTTGCGTCGATTTGGGTTGGGGAGTCTTCTTGCAAATTTTTTTGACAACATTCATTTTTCGCCCTGTAGAGGGGCTCTCCAACTGAGGCGAGTCGGCCCCACTAAACGGCCTCCAAATTTTCTTACCTTTTTTCCTCGGAATCAGCATGAAAAAATGGCCACAATTGAGGTAACGCGTACACCGAATTTCGAAAAAAATGAAGTATGGCACACCCTAACGGAGGCGTGGCAGTCCAGTGGATAGCGTCCCCGCTCTGATAACCCAAGGTCGTGGGTTCGAATCCAGTTCTCCATCAGTCATCAGGTGAGTTTAATAAAGTATTCCTATGTTTCCACTATTATAACTAATGTCACCACGGTGGGAGTGAGGCGAAGAAGAACGGGTTAAGGGAAAGAAAGGGTTGAAAGGAGAAATTTTTTCTATATGCATTTTAAACGCAAAATTGAGTGCAGGTAAAACTACGGTTAAGACTACAGATGAACGGGACTAGAAGTTCTAAACCGAGGTAGTGCCAGAAGGATATAGTGCCGGATATGTAGCCGAAAACACCCCTAATACGTTGCATTTCTATGTACAACCAAGCCACATGGCATACGTGTTCCTAAGACCCAAATGGTCGATTTTGCCCGAAGCTTATCTCAAAATTTCCCCTAGGACTCGAGTGGGGGGGAGTTTTAACGTTAAAAGTGTTCAAAATTTGAAAAAAATTGAAATCGTCTTTGGAATTTGAGCTTGGGGTCTACTTACCATATTTCGAGGTCGGGCAACACGATGCCAATGTCAGATTTTAGGTTTGGCCACCAGAAGTACCAAAAATCGCCGCCATATTGGAAAATTTTACAAAATTCTATGGGTTTTAATGATGTACCCTACCAGGGCAAGTCGGGTATCGATTCGGAGGTTTTTGAAGTCGCTGATTCCAATCGTGACAGTGAATTTCAGTTCCATCCACCGGAAGTACCGGAACTCGCCAAAATGACGCCCGGAGGCGCCGAAGTTCAAACGGTATGTATCAAAATCATTGAGTTTGGAGCCGTTTTCATGGTTTTCGGGGTCGGTGAGTACGCCTGTGGGACTGGCAATGAGTTTGCACAACCGGAAGTACTCAAAACTATCACTAGATTTTTAAAAGAAATCGCCATACGTTCCTAAGGTCTCCTCATACATAGAAAACATCAGAGTTTAAATCGTTATTGAGTATATACGTCTCTCTCTACGGACGTCGGTGCAAAATTTAGCGTTGTTTTGTAACTTTGTTGCCGTCGCCATCTGAGCTCTCTGCCAGCGCGTTGCTGCGCACTGAACTACCGTGAAGTTGGCCAACATCGACACCCCATGTTGGCCAACATTCTGGGGGACCGTCCTGAAGCGACGTGATCACCAAGAATCAAGCCAAACACCAGAAAAAAGGCCTTAGACACGAACAAACGCCTGACTAGAGATGGCCGATATGATATCGATATATCGAAATATCGATATTTTTAACCCGATATATCGATATTTTTTTTTATCGATATTCGAATTTTCTGATGTAGACATATCGATAATATCGGTCGATATATCGGCCCCAGGGTAATTTAAATGTATTCGCTGAAAAATGAATTCAAGCACCTGTGAAACTAAACTACCGTCAGGCGTCACATTCGTAATGTCCGTGTCGTCTGCCGTGAGGCAGAGCTGCAAGAAGTTGACTGAACCCAGCTCAGCTCAGGCCCGGCCCGCGCCGCGCCTCTTGTGATTACAGACGCTGTCGCATCGCCTAAACTTTGTTTTATTTAATTTTTTTTTATTGAATTAAAAAAAAACCTGTTAATACTGACTCGTATCGCTGTGTTTTAAGTTTCCCTTTTAAATTATCGATATGTGGTCGATCTCCCGCATTATCGATATTTTAGGTCGATATATCGATATCAAATTTATCATAAGATGTTAATATCGATATTACAAATACCGATTTTTTTTTCGTTTAGCTGGGCATCTCTACGCCTGACTCAGGTATTAACTAGTTCTAGATCCGTTTTAGACTGAGTAAAACGCTATACGAATTTGTTTCTGGCGCAATATGCCATCGCAGCCATAAATGCCTACTTTTACAAGGGAACGTTTTTAGGTGTGAGACTTCGTTTTCGCTCTACCTCTGCGAGGGTGAAGGGTACCATAGTACATTTCGATTCTACCCAGAAGTTGTGTCGCTAATATTGCACGTCTCCCGAAAACCAGGGGTAACATATCCCTAAAAATTAAAAAAAAAAAAAAAACTTTAAAAAAATTAAAAAATTCGACCTTGATGAAAAGTGCTCCGAATGCCATGAAACATCGAGAAATGACAGAATATCCGATTTTTGAGACAACAAAAATTATTCCCCTCACAAAAGCAGCGTTGAGGACAAAAAATTTCAGTAAAATTTTCAAAAAATCGATTTTGACGAAAAGCGATCCAAATGTCATGGAACGTCGAGAAATGACAGAATTTCCGATTTTTGAGAACAAATAATTTTTTTAGTTTTTTATTTTATTTTTAGGGATATGTTACCCCTGGTTTTCGGGAGACGTGCAATATTAGCGACACAACTTCTGGGTAGAATCGAAATGTACTATGGTACCCTTCACCCTCGCAGAGGTAGAGCGAAAACGAAGTCTCACACCTAAAAACGTTCCCTTGTTAGCTGCTCCGATAAGCAAGTTAAAAATCATGACGCAGATTTACCAGGTAGAGCGACCAACAGAGGCCTCGAAAAACCCAACATCTGAATTTTAACTCGCCAAAATTCATTTCTGGCAACGTTCGAAATCCTCAAAAAAACTGATTGTGTAGGGGGCAGCCATGTTTGCTGACACTCAGCTGGCCTTAAATTGGAGTTAAAAATCAAAGCCGACGTTTTTCAGGAAGAGCGACCACCAGAGGCCTCGAAAAAACTCACAGCTGAATTTTAATTTGCCAAATATCACGTCTAGTCAAGTCCGAAATACTTAAAAAAGACTGCTTGTGTCGGGCGCAGCCATGTTTGCCGACTCTCAGCTGCTCCAATAGGCTGCTCCGCTGGTCTAGAGAGTTAAAAATCATGAGGCACGTGTTTAAGGTAGAACGACCACCAGAGGTCCCGACAAACCCCACACCTGAATTTTAACTCGCCAAACTTTGTTTCTAGCGACGTTCGAAGTCCTCGGATAAACCTGCACGTGTCAGGCGCAGCCATGTTTGCCGACTTTTAGCCGGTCTTATTGGGGAGTTCAAAATCATGACGCACATGTTTTAGTTAGAGCGACCACCAGAGGTCTCGAAAAAACTCACAGCTGAATTTTAACTCGCCAAATTGTGATTCTGACGACGTTTGAAATCCTCGGAAAAAAACTATATGTGTCAGGCGCAGCCATGTTTGCCGACTCTTAGCTGCTCCAATAGGCGAGGTAACTCATGACGCACATTTACCAGATAGAACGACCACCATACGTTTTGAAAAACCCGACAGCTGAATTTTAATTTGCCAAATTTTATTTCTGGCGCCGTCTGAAATCTTTGGAAAAAACTGCTTGTTTCCAGGCCGGCCACGTTTGCCAACTCTGAGCTGCTCTAATAGGCGCGTTAAATATCATGGCGCACGTGTTTTAGGTAGAGCGACCACCAGAGGCCTTAAAAAACCAAACAGCTAAATTTGAACTCACCAAATTTTGTTTCTTGCAACTTTCGACGTCTATGGAAAAAACAGCATGTGTGAGGCGCAGCCATGTTTGCCGAATCTGAGCTACACCAATAGGCGAGTTAAAATTCATGTCGCACATTTACGAGGTAGAGCGACTACCAGACGCCTCGAAAATACCCACAGCTGAATTTTAACTCGCCAAATATTATGTCTGGCGACGTCCGAAATACTTAGAAAAGACTGCATGTGTCCGGGTCAGCCATGTTTGCCGGCTCTGAGTTGCTCCAATAGGCGAGTTAAAAACCATGACCCACGTTTTTCAGGTAGAGCGGCCACCAGAGGCCTCGAAAACCTGTCACCTAAATTTTAACTCGCCAAATTTTGTTTCTGGTGACGTTTGAAATCCTCGAAAAAAGTGCTTGTGTCAGGCGCAGCGATGTTTGCTGAGAGTCGGCAAACATGGCTGCGCCTGACACGTGCAGGTTTATCCGAGGACTTCGAACGTCGCCAGAAACTAAATTTGGCGAGTAAAAATTCAGGTGAGGGGTTTTACGAGGTCTCTGGAGGTCGCTCTACCTGAGGCACGTGGGCTATGATTTTTAACTCGCCTATTAGGCCCAATGGGAGTCGGCAAACATGGCTGCGCCTGACACAAGCAGTCTTTTCTAAGTGTTTTGGACATGGCCAGACGTAATCTTCGGCGACTAAAAATTCAGCGGTGGGTTTGTTCGAGGCCTCTGGTGGTTGCTCTACGTAAAACACGGGCGTCATGATTTTTAACTCTTCTATTAGACCACCTGGGAGTCGGCAAACATGGCTGCGCCTGACACAAGTAGTCTTTTCTCAGTATTTCGGACATGGCCAAACCTAAAATTGGCAAGTTAAAATTTAGCTGTGTGCAATTCGAGGGCTCTGGTGGTCGTTCTATGAGGTAAATGTGCGTCATGAATTTTAACTCGCCTATTGGAGTAGCTCAGAGTCGGCAAACATGGCTGCGCCTGACACGTGCAGTTTTTTTCCGAGGACTTCGAACGTTGCCAGAAACAAAATTTGGCGAGTTAAAATTCAGGTGTGGGGTTTGTCGAGACCTCTGGTGGTCGCTCTACCTAAAACACGTGCGCCATGATTTTTAAGTCTCCTATTAGACCACCTGGGAGTCGGCAAACATGGCTGCGCCTGACACAAGCATTTTTTTTGAAGACTTGGAACGTTGCTAGAAATGAAATTTGGCGAGTTAAAATTCAGCTGTGTGTATTTTCGAGGCCTCTGGTGGTCGTTCTATGTGGTTAATGTGCGTCATGAATTTTAACTCGCCCATTGGGGCAGCTCAGAGTCGACAAACATGGCTGCGCCTCACACATGCTGATTTTTCCGAAGATTTCGAACGTCGCCACACGTTGGTGAGTTAAAATTCAGCTGTGAGTTTTTTCGAGACCTGTGGTGGTCGCTCTACCTGAAAAACGTGGGTCATGATTTTTAACTCTCTTATTAGACCACCTTGGATTTGGCAAACATGGCAACATGGCTGCGTCTGACACAGGCAGTGTTTTTGAGGACTTGGAACGTTGCTAGAAATGAAATTTGGCGAGTTAAAATTCAGCTGTGTGTATTTTCGAGGCCTCTGGTGGTCGCTCTACCTGGTAAATGTGCGTCATGATTTTTAACTCGCCTATTGGAGCAGCTTACAGTGGACAAATATGGCTGCGTTGGAATATTGCGCGAGAAACAAAGTCGTATGGCGTTAACGGATCTGGGACGAGTAATTACCTGAGTCGGGCGTTTGTTCGTATCTAAGGCATTTTTTTCTCGTGTTTGGCTTGATTCTGGGTGATCACGTCGCTTAAGGACGGTCGCCGAGAATGTTGGCCAACATTTGGTGTCGATGTTGGCCAACTTCACGGCAGTCGGACAGTCTCCGTCCGGCGGTGCGTCGCTCGCTAACGCGCCGTGCAGTTCCGAGAATCGGGCCGGCTAGCTTGTGGTTGTGGTGCGTCGTGCCACCAGCTTCGAAATGTTTTGATTGTTTGTGACGTTTGTGCGTCGACGTGGCGACATCTTCTGTCCTCTGGGTTTGAGGTGAGTACCTTTTACGCTACAGTGATAAAAATAAGTGCCTGTAAGTGTGAGGGACGGGTAGAGGAACTGATCTTCCTTTCCTTTTTCGTGAATAAACTGCTTTGCCCTTTTACTGTATAAGGCATTGTATTTGTTTCTTCCGTTACTGTCTGGAACTTGTTGCTACATGTCGCTTCCTTTCTGCTTTTCTGTCAGGTTTTGGCCAGCATGTCCGATAAAAAAGAAGCTGTTTTTGCTTCTATTGCTTCCTTGGGAAGTGATTGTCCTGAGCCAGATTATAAATGGGATTTATGCTGCCTTTGCCAGAGTGGGAGCAAGAAGGATAATTTGGTGTTTCCAGCGGAAAATCCTATTGAATCTCGCAGAAACGCAGGATATGTATCTTCAGCTTCTTCTGTTGAAAAACTCGAGGATTTTGAGTACACCTTTCCTTCTGGGAAGAAACTATCCTTTCATAACAATGGTGAAGGCATTGCTGATTTCCTGCAACAAAACAAAGCAAAGTGGCACAAACAATGCATGCGTGAATATTCATCACCCAAACTTAACAAACTACTAAGTTCTTTAGAAAAGAAAATTTCTACTCACCCAAATGACGCTGCTCCGGCGAGTTCCAGTAGTACTCCGTCCCAACGACCTTCTACTCGGTCATCATGCAGTCCTGTTGGAATGAAAGATTTTAAATGCTTTATATATTCTGGACCCAAATCATGGAAGCACCCTTTGAGACAGTGTGCCACCAAAGAAATCAGTGACAAAGTCAAGAAGGCCGCAGCGGCCCTTGGTGATACAAGGATCACGGGCTTGCTAGAGGTCAGAGGGATCTCATTGCTATGGAAGCGAAATATCATGTCAATTGTGTTCTTCAATTGTACCATCGATATGAACACGCAAAAAATTCTTGTCACTCTAGTAATGAACAGAATATGTGCGATAATATTGCATTTGGAGATTTAGTAATGTACATAGAAAATAAATTATCCATCAACAATCAGTACATTTTTAAAATGGGGAGCTTCGTGAAAATGCTTCGTGATAGAAGTGCAGAACTTAAAAAGGCACAGCAATCGGAAGTAAAAAAAGAACATAATACTCGACTTCGAGAAAAAATATTAGAATATTTCCCCACTCTTATTGCCGAGAAGTGGGGCAAGGAGTACGTACTCAGAAGTCGAACAGCCAATCTTATGTACAACGTGTGTGGCGAAGATCAGGACGACGACATCCTTGGATTTTATAGATTTGTTAAAAAATTAAGGAAGTCCATCTCTGAAGTTCAGACGCCGTTTCAGGGTACCTTCTCCAAGAATTGTGAACAGGATTCTGTCTCTGGGCCTCTGCTTGCAGCTGTAAATTACCTAGTGAACGGATCCTCTTCTATACCATCTTGTGGTGCAGAAAATCCAGTGGTAACAATTTCGCAGCTTGTAATATATAACTACCACAAGTCTGCTCCGAAAGGGAATACCGTTGTTTACCGCCAAAGGTATTTTGAAACTCCGCTCCCTTTGTTTATTGGTCTAGCATGCTACGGTCGCCACAGAGACAAAGGCATGATTGAGGAGTTACACAAAAAAGGGCTCAGTGTTGATCCAAATCGAGTCACCGAAGTGACGTCACAGTTGTGCAGAATGGTGGTTGAAAGAGCCAAGGATGAGGGCGTAGTTTGCCCTTCTGAGTTAAGGAACGGATTGTTTACGGTGTCAGCACTTGACAATATTGACTTTAAGGCTTGAAGCATGACAAGTGTCAGTGAATTTCATGGGACTGGCATATCTATTTTTCAGTGTCCTATGCTAGACTACGAAGGGTCACCCAGAGCCTTCAAAACATCATTTGCTGACGTATATAGCCCACGAGATTATCGTGTTCCAGAGCTGCCTCACTCATATGCCTTTGTACCAGACTGCGTTCTAAACTTTGAAAAATCTCAACCATCTGTTTCTGCCCCTGATATTTCTCCATTCCAGATCAATGCAGGTGATTGATTTATTTCCCGTTTTATTTAAACGCATATTAAGAGCTTTAATTTCAATTATTTTTTTTTCATTCATTCCTTCATTCGGAATGTGGTAAATTCCTGAATGAATGGAAATCGGAAGAACCGTGGCTCTCTTCTGTTCGGGATAATTTAAGGGGCACAGCTGATGATGACACCTTTAACATATCTTGGTCAGCATTTCATGCCGCTAAAGAGCAATGTTTAGCAGTCTCGACCAGGTTCGCGTTTCACCGCATGTACTGTTCACAGTTAACTTAACATATTGGTATCACTTAAATTATGTGCTATTACATTGCAGCCGTCCCTGGATTGATGCACTGCTTCCTCTTTTCCAAGAAAAATCTGCGACAGTCTCCATGATGAAACACGGAGTAGATGTAATTCAGGCGATAACTCAGCATCTTAACAAAGATCAAATACCTGTTCTGTGCGTTGATCTTCCGTTGCTCGTCCAGGCAAAGAAAATCCAATGGAATTGGCCGTCAGATTATGGTGAGAAAAAGTTGGTCATGCTGCTCGGACCACATCATATCGAGCAAGCATTTCTCCGAGTCCTTGGTCAATATATTGAAGGATCCGGCTGGACCACAATGATGTCACACTCAGGAGTAATTACTGTTGGCTCTACTGAAGCAATTCTAAAGGTAACTGCTGTCGTCCTGAAACACACAGTAAAAAAGAAATTATGTTTAAGGTACATGTTTATTTTTTATTTTAGGTTACACACATCAAGCGAGCACGAGAAGGGCACCAAATCACTGCAGCTGTTTTGCATGACCTGCTTCGAGATGAATATGATCAGGTGCACCCTGATGGAGACGTTTCCTTAGAAGGATGGTTGCAAATATCATCAAAGGAATCAGCAACGTTTTATTATTGGCTCACACTTTTAAATTTACAAGTGTTACTACATGCATTTGTTCGTTCTGTCAGGGAAGGGAACTTTATGGATTTTAAGGATTGTTTGAAGAGGATGGCTCCTTGGTTCTTTGTCTTTGACCATCAAAATTGTGCACAATGGTTACCTGTGCACATTCATGATTAAGAGCAATTACTGTTCACAGCTGAAAGTATTCATACTCACTTTATGGAAGGTTAGTTCCATTTATTTTAAATAACAAAATCATTTTATGCCATAATGTGAAACTTCCTATTTATTTTGGACTTTGTCTTTCTTTTCTAAAGGCCGATTTTAAAGGTCGATTTGTAATTCACAAGACAGTCAATCGATTTAGTGGAATAGGTGTTGATCACGCTCACGAACAAAGTAATGCTGCTATGAAAGGTGACGGAGGAGCGACAGGCCTTAGTAGTGACCCTTCAGCATAACGTCGCTGGAAGATTGGTGGCCCCGAGGTATCCAGAATTTTGAAGGACTTCGGTCTGAAGGAAAAGGATGTGAGGACATCCCATACTGGGGACCACCATGAGCAAAAACTGTCATACCAATCACGGTTTTTTGATCAATGTTTGGCTGTAAAGGATGCATTTTTAGATTACGACAATCCATTTTCCATTCGTGGCGCTGAACTGATCACTCTGCATACGAGGGTACCTGTGTCACAGGCTGTAAAGGAAGCATTTTTAGATTACGACAATCCATTTTCCATTCGTGGCGCTGAACTGATCACTCTGCATACGAGGGTACCTGTGTCACAGGATGGAGTGAGAGCATTGATGTCTGTGGAAGAAAAGGGGTCGTCAATGTACTCAAAATTTGTGAACAGCCGACTGCTAGATAAAACTCAGTCATTTTATGACCCTATTCAGAAATGCAATGTTTAAATTTTTAAGGCCAAGAAGAAAACAGATCGTTATTCCACTTTGAGAATGCTCAAGTCAGATGTTAATCTGTTCTCAAGATGCTTCATTGTGAGTGTGGCCCGTAACTTGGACCTCGATCAATTTTTTGCCCATGAGAACCAAAGTTTCCCTCCTTCTCGGTCCTTAAACGGAGAAATGAGAACAGGACATAAATCACAATTGGTACTTATTTTGGAAAAACTGATTGTTGGAAAAAGCACAGGTAAGCGTTCCTTTTTTTTTTAATTTTCGTTTCAAATGCAGTCTTTTTCCCAAGTATTTACGTGTTCGTTTGTTTTATTTGCGGGTTTCCCCGGACACTGTGATGGCTTACTTATTGATGGTGGCTTACTTGTCCACAATCTTAAACCTCGAAGTGATACGAGCACATTCTCCCAATACGCGGAGCAAATGGTTATGCATGTCCTCTCTATGGCCGAAAAACTCGGCGTGAAAAGACCAGACATTGCGTGGGATCTCTATGTCATGAATAGTTTGAAGAGTACGACTCGTATCTCTAGGGGTGCTGGGATTCGTCGCATTGATCTGCCCAACCGAGGTAGTATAGTATATACATTATTATCGTTTTTATACTTTTACAAAATTTAATTTGTTTTGTGATTTTCTTGCTTTACTGAACAGGCAAGCTGCCAAGTGACTGGGCAGATTATTTAAGAAACGATTCAAACAAGGAAGAGCTGTTGACTTACCTTTCTCAGTATTTTGATAGAGATGAAGCTTTGCAAATTGTCACAAATGTGCATACCAAAATTATTTCTTTGGGGCCAGGTACCTCATCCTTGCAAGAATTTATTTGCGCAGATAAGGAGGAGGCCGATGAAAGGATAATTCTTCACCTGCAAGTAAGACAAATTAATATGCAACTGAAAGTTTTGAACAAAAAAAAAAGCTCTATTTAAAATATGACGTACCTTTTTACTTGACAGGACATGGTTGGGCACGCTGGAGCCAAATCAGTTGTGATTCGGAGTGCAGACACTGATGTGGTTGCCCTCGCAGTTTCCTGTTTTGATCATCTTCAAAAGTTTGGTCTGGAAGAACTTTGGCTGCAATATGGATCTGGGGTGAAGAGAACGTAAATAAGTGTGAATGAAATATTCGAGGAGCTTGAGAAAGAAAAGTCAGTTGCCCTACGAGGATTCCATACATTCACGGGCTGCGATTACGTGTCATTCTTCGGATCCAAGGGGAAGCGTACCGCCTGGGCTGCATGGACCGATTATGATACAACTCAGGCCTTCATTGATTTGTCAAATCCATCGACTTGCCATCCTGAACGTCTTCTTCCTGCACTGGAAAAATTTACTGTTAAGATGTATAGGGTGAAGAGTGATGAGGTACTATCATTCAATAGACAATAATGTTTTTAGTATTAAAATCAATTTTAATTGCACGTTTTTAAAGTACAGGATCACACAGTTGGAGTTAACCAGGCTCGGAAAGATCGTTTTGCTTCGGAAAGCCGCCACATAGCGGCCCTGCCGCCAACGCAGGACGCACTTCTCCAGCATATCAAGATATATACGTTGCCGGGCAGGTATGGGGAACAGCACACAGACAGAGTGAGGTAGATCGTACCTCTCCAGATGGTTGGGGTTGGACTCTTACAAACAGGCAATGGAAAGTAGTTTGGAGCACCTTACCCGAGGTTTGGGAGGCCGTTAGGGCACTAGATCGATGCGGCTGCCAAACCGGATGCATGACCCAGCGATGTTCTTGCCGAAGGTTTTCTCTGCCATGCTCACCTGCCTGCAAAACGTGAAAGGGGAAATGTGGCAACAAGAGGTACGTAAAATTATGCGAAGGCCTGAATGCACAGTTAATTCATTCCATATTATAATTTACTTTTCATTTTCAGAGAAGACAGCAACACTCTCCCCGACATCTTCAGTGACGAAAAGCTTGACATCACAATTTTTTTTAGCCACATTTCTATTTTAGGACTTTCACGTGTTTACGTAGCCTGATTATTAGAATAAGTATTTATTTACTTAAATTTTTAGCTATTTTACAACTTGATGACACAAACATAATTCAATGTGTAGAACTTTTTTATAGTTCACTTTCAATGTGATAATACAAACCATTTTAAAAGATGAATTCCGCTACTTTTTCGCTCCTCAACCCCTGAAAGAATATCAAAAAGTCATTAAGAACAGTTATTAAAGACTTCTGAACGAAAGTATCGAACATCAAAGTGTACTCACCCAACAATTTATCACAGGGACGCGCATAACTTCTAAAAACGGTATAAGGTTCGACGTTTTTCCATATTAGGGAGGAAAGGAACGTATGGCGATTTTTTTTTCTAATCAAGTAATAGTTTTGAGTACTTCCGGTTGTGCAAACTCATTTCCAGTCCTACAGGCGTTCTCACCGACCCCGAAAACCCTGAAAACGGCTCAAAACTCAATGATTTGGATACATACCGTTTGAACTTCGGCGCCTCCGGGCGTCATTTTGGCGATTTCCGGTACTCCCAGTGGATGGAACTGAAATTCATTGTCACGATTTGAATCAGCGACTTCAAAAACCTCCGAATCGATACCCGACTTGCCCTCATGGGGTACATCATGAAAAGCCATAGAATTTTGTAAAATTTTCCAATATGGCAGCGATTTTCGGTACTTCCGGTGGACAAAACTGAAATCTGACATAAGCATCGTGTTGCCCGACCTCGAAATATGGTGAGTAAACCCCAAGCTCAAATTCCAGGGACGATTTCGATTTTATCAAATTTTGAACACTTGTAACGTTAAACCCCCCCCCCCCCCCCCCCCCATTTGAATCCTAAGGGAAATCTTGAGATGGGCTTCGGGCCAAATCGACCATTTGGGTCTTAGGAAAACGTGTGTTAAGTGGCTTGCTTGTACATAGAAATGCAACGTGTTTTGGCTACATTTCCCGCACTAGTAAGCCAAAGTGCAGGATGAAGTGCACTTAAAACTGCAGCAAAGTGCCCTCAAAACTGCAATCATAACTGTCGGCGTTCGAAATTCTGCAGTTAAACTTTAGTTATCTGCAGTTTTCTGAAGTTTTCTTGCAGTCTGTCTGCACATGTCTTGAGTTATTCTGCACTTAATTGTCACTTTGAAAAGTGTAATGGGACAACAACTAGAAGTCTAACTGTAAACAGATTTTTGTACTGTTTTTCTGATCATGGAACCTAGTGACGGTGCAGTTTACCTACACTTAATAGTCGAAAGCAAGAGTACATTTGGAGTACACATTCAACTACAAATCCTTCCACCCGGGACGGAATGAGGTATACTGAACAAATAAATCCGGGTAGGTCACGTAAGCAGGTGCCGAACATTAGCGGGTACGGTGCGGGGAGGCGAGCAGCGCTAGGCGGTGTGGGGGAGGGACCAAATAGCGCCGTGCAGATGTTCAGTGTTCCCGCTTCTGACGTCAAACCGCGAATCACCGAGTGGCCTCTCACCGCACGGCCTGAATTTCAGGGTCTAATTCCAGGGTCTCAGATTTGACTGGGAGGGGCAAAAACTCATTTATGGTGACCCTAAGGTACCCAAAAGCAAAGGAATTTAAAAAAAAACTGCTAGATTTGGCAATATAGCCACATTTTGTGTTTTTTGGTGACGTAAAAAAAATCAACACTAGTGTGTTTCAAAGTGTCATGGGACCTATTTTTCTTCTTCATTTATTGCACTTTAGTGCAATTTTCTTGGGTCAAGGTTTCCACCAATTTTTTTTTCAAATGGTCAAATTTTTTACAACTTTTTCAATTTGCCAAAATACGCGGTCTGAGAAAAATTAAGAAAAATTAGGGTAAGTACCCTACTAGTGTCCGATCATCCCCACCAAATCCTAGGAATGGTCCGACATTTCAATCATGGATTGGATCATACTTACGCTTTCAAGTGACAAAGCATTTTCACGAAACCTATCAGATACTAATCCTGGTCACAATATCATTCGATCTCTCTCCACAGTTATGGCTAGGTTTCGATAAGAAAAAACCATCTCCTTCTTACAATTAACAATATTTACACTCACATTTCTTCTTTCGCACACACCTGAACCATCACCTATATGGCACAAACTTTTAGTAACACCAAAACATCTCTTTCTGATTCTGTTCGGATTCCATGGTCCATCTCATAAGCTGCATGGGCCAACAAACAAACATTGGTTGGGAGGCTTCCCGGCTTTTCGCAATCCACGTACCTTCCGTCCGTTGTCAGGTGTTTTGAACGTCCTTCTATGAAAGTCTAATCGATATGACTGGACAGTGGGTTCTGCCCAACTCACATAAATAAAGTTTACTTTTGATCATCTCTAAGCAAATTTCCACCATGTTTACGCTCCGTCTATCTTCTGCTTCCCCCCCTCTTCCCTGCCGTGTCTCTGTTGCTTGCCAAGAGATGGCAGCACTGGTACGCAAGTCCTGGGAGGATGCTGTACTCAACTAGGGAAGAGAAACATAAGCAATGTACGGGGGAGGTTGGGAGCAAAACCGCATTCAATCCAACGGATTTTAACGGTTTAAAACGTTTGTGCCAAGTGACGCAGGAAGCTAACTAGGAAAAACACAGGAGAATACCTGCCCTTTCGGAATTGAAAAGTTTCCATATCCGTGATATCGCCGTTCCGTTACATGAGCGTGCACAAATCCATGAGCTCCCGAGCAGTCCCGAGGGCGCGCGCATCGCTTCACTCGTACACCGGCCCTTGCCCACTGCCATACCCGTTAGCGCAGCGGGCCGACCCCCTTTAGTTCGTCCAAAGACAGAGCCGTCAGCTTGGTGGACTTCAGGCAGGGGCGTGTTTGTTGTTTGGTTAGGACTTTTTAAAGAATACCAGATAATCTTTATCTTCTAGTCCAGGATTTATTGAACAGTTCAACAGGTCCAAGGAACAACACAACACAAAGAGACCAGCACAGGAAGTAGTCCCCACCCTCACCAGCTTCGGTCATGTATTACTGCGCAGAGGGAGGGAAGGGACACGACAGGGTGGCGCTCTCTGCACAACATAGTTCCTACAACCTACCAAATCGTCTATCTCATCAGTGTTTGTGAAAAATTCCCAATCCTACACAAGGACTTAAAAAGGTTTCACATCTTTGGAAAAAAAATATTAATTTTTTCACGAAAAAGCTTTCCTAAATCGAAATATTTCGCCCAGAAGCTGCCTCTGCTCATAAAACACCGTTTTTAGCCCGTCCCGACACGTTTCTTTAGAAACGCCAGGAGCCGGGCTTATAGTCTGATGCCGACTGTCTGTTCGTTCGGGCGGACGTGTGTACGCCGACTTATCGTTCACAGAAAAACTTCAAATTTGGCGGATAAACTCCTTTCTTAACGTAGAATCACATACGGTGGCAACAATTTTCGATTTATATCGCATTTGTGATAAATGAAAGTATATCTGTTTTTGTTTTTTGAGGTTAGGGTTGGCCGCTGCGCGCACGTCATTACCATCGCGGTGCGCACAGGGACGGGCTCAGGTTAACGATTTTAATCGTAACAATTACACCTGCATCAGACTTCTTAGGAGAATCGAGGCGGGGGGCTGAAGGGCCCCGCAAACGCCGCCGGCAGGCCAAGCTGGCCAAGTCCCCCTGTCAATCCGAGGTGCCGGTGGAGCGCAGCGGAACTGGCACCGAGGTTTCACGGAAGGGACGGGCCAGCTTGTTGTTCCTGACTTTGAATTTGAGCGGCGTCTTAAAAAGTGGTCTAAACTTCACGTGGTTTATGAACGGCACCTTGCGAAAAAAAGCTTTTTTAGTTAAAAAAAATAATTTATGAAATTTTGAAAACTTTTCAAATCCTGTGTAAGATTGGGAATTTTTCATATGCATGACAAGTTTTGTGATTTCTCGACGTTTGGTGAGAAAATGTTTTCGTAAGAAATCATTTTTGATTTTTTTTCATTTTTTAAGTTTTCAAGGCCCTATAAAACTGTGTAAAAGAACAAATTCAGCCGAAATTCTTTGGAAATCCATTCATTCTAACGACAGTTCTATGGCATCCCAAAGTTTGAGCCACTATGCCATGTTACACTAGTAGCAGGGGATGGCAACGAAGTGATGACTGGTAAAGCGATGCTGGCGCCGCACTCGTTCTTTTCTATTCGTTTAAATTCCAGTGAATATCTACTTGATATTTTTGTAATAACTAAATGCCTGGCCTATTTAGGATATACTGTAAAACATGGCGCCCTTTAAAACTGTCAGCGTACAACGTTCTGCCTTTGTGTTTGAAAATTATCGGGTGCTCTCCTAAGAGTAGTGCAAAATTAACAAAATCGCAAACTTTGCTCGCATTTTTATAGGACGTTTGTGTCTTTCCAGGCGTCTGCAAATATCCTAGTACACCGCATAGGTACTACACCTAAAATTATAACAAGCACTGCAATTGTGCATCGTCCGGTGTGGGCATGCTAAGCAAGGCGATGGTCACATGTCGGCTAATATGCAGGCGGCCAGGCACTCCCATGTCAGTGTGTCGAGGCGTGCAGGCGTGCCGTCCGGTGCCGTCTGCAGAGGCGCACGCGTCGGACTCCGGGTTCAGTTCCTGACAGGGGGAATGGTTTTCGTAGTTCTAAAGAGATGTCGACAATTTTTAAAACCTCTTAGAACAAAATTCTCTTGATTCGGCTCTTACAATATTCAAGAGCAAAGTGCTCTTGGTACAAGAACGGTCTTGCCTGGGTGTACGGGCGCGGATCCGTCTGTGGATGGTCTGCTGACAGTCTTCGGTCGTTCTGTCGGAATGTTTGCGGACTGTAGTCATAGCGGTTGGCGACAAAAAACGGCAAAACATATATAAAGCGTGATTTTTTGTAGGCTTGTTGTTTAGGTCACACCGGTCATTTTGACCCGCAGCACACTCATTTCGGACCCAGAGGAGCTGAGCAGCGTTCAATTTTCTGTTCAAAGTGTTCAAAATGTTTTAAAACTAATTATTATCGCCCAGAGATGATCTAGGAGTCGTTTCTGCACAATTCGACGACGACAAATTGAATGGAACACACCCTATATCCGTACGACGCACCATTTTGGCCCCTTGAGCCGCCATTTTGAAAAAAAGGGCCTAAATGTAACTGTTTTGAAACTTGAGCAAATTTGTCAAACAGGGTGTTTTTCTTGGGTGTTATGACGGTGCTGATGACGAAAATGACGGTTAAAACGTTGTTTACTGCAAGGGTGACCAGCTAGTGACGCGCAATGTTTTGTTCAAAGTGTTAAAAATGTTCAAAAACTAATTATTATCGCCCAGAGATGATCTAGATGTCGTTTCTGCACAATTCGACGACGACATATTGAATTGAATAAAACATCCCTATATCCGTACGACCCACCATTTAGGCCCCTTAAATCGCCATTTTGAAAACATAGGCCTAAATTTAATTTATTTTGAACTTAATACTGTCTCATCTGAAATATTACATGAATGCTAGAAACACTGATTTTAGAAACACAAAGTTACATGAATTGGTTTCGAAAAAAAACTTTAAAATGGTTACGAACTTAATGTAGGTCGTCGTCTGCATCTTTGTCTTCACCGGTAACTATTGTTGCATTTTCTTTCCTGTAAATGAAATTGTATTTGTGTAGTTTGATAGTATTGCATTTTGCTGGTTTTTTTTTTCTAACTTTACGTTTGCTCTCATGAAAGTCAAATGAGACTTGATTCAAGATTAAAACTTTGGTTAGGCTACTTTTAGTTTAGACCTAGTAAATTCAAGTCTACATAGACTTGATGCAGCCAAGGTCAAATTAGACTTGATTCAAAGCGATTAATATTGACGAGGGGACAACCACTCATTAAAAATGTGTACACAGATTTCAGGATTTCGTCGGATTACACCTCGTAGTTTTCCTTAATTTTAGAATTTTATTGCTTTTCTGGCCATTCCAGCCTGTGTAGGTACTATTTTTCGGCGTAGAGTCCAAGTCCAACTTCAAATTCGCATTTTTTTTTATCAATTTCTTTTTAAAAATTTCTAGAATTTTGTACACATGATTACGCTAGTGATTCGCCCCTCAAATATTGATTCAAGACAAATTTGGAATGAATCAAAGATAGGAGTATTAAATCAAGGATCGTGTCTTAAATCAAGAAGTCTTTTTTCTGGGTGTAGCTCCTGCGCATTAACCTGCAAAAAAGTGCAAAGGGAATTGCATGAATGTGCCGTAAGTTCAGATAAATTTACGTGCCCAGTTAGCAAAAAAAAAAAAACACACAGTAAAATGCAATGATAGCAAACTACACAAATACAATTTCATGTACAGGTAAGAAAATGCAACAATAAACTGCAAAGCCAAGTGTGGACCAAGTCCACACTAGGAAGCGAGGACCACTTTGATCCACACCAGGAAGCGTGGACCTCTCGTGGCCCACACAAGATAGCGTGGACCACTCATGGTCCACACCCCACTGCGCCTTGCCTTACTTTCCCCATCTGATAGTATGGTGGTCCACGTTTCCTAGTGTGGACCAAGCCATGGTCAACACTTGAAGTGTGGACAACCCATGGTCCACGCTTCCTTGTGTAGACCACTATAGTGGTCCACGCTTCCTAATGTGGACCAAAGTGGTCCACGCTACCTTGTGTCGACTTGGTCCACACTTGGCTTTGCAGTGTACTTACCGGTGAAGAAGATGTAGGCGACGACCTATATTAAGTTCGTGACCATTTTAAAGTTTTTATTGCAAACCAATTCATGTAACTTTGTGTTCCTTATTGTTTTAAAACTTAAAACTGACTTCTGTCAATGTGTACAAAGTGTCAAGTATTTTTTAATCATTGGAAATGAATTGAAATGTATAAAATATATTACAGAGCAAGTTTATTCATCTTTATGGTGTACACGCATCCTTAGTAAATAAACACCACCAAACGCGATTAGTTACGACCAAAATGTGTCAATTGTGGCTAGTTCAAATAAGCTGCATGCATTTAGCGGATCACCGAAAGAGTAAAGTGTTATTTTCAGCATCAGCGATGCAGAGTTTGCCAGAAATAACACCCCGTTCGACACAACTATGCAGGTTCAAAATGAATTAAATTTAGGCCTATGTTTTCAAAATAGCGATGTAAAGGGCCTAAATGGTGGGTCATTCGGTTACAGGGCGTGTTTTATTCAAAATGTCGTCGTCGAATTGTGCAGAAACGACACCTAGATCATCTGTGGGCAATAATAATTAGTTTTTGAATATTTTTAACACTTTGAACAAAACATTGAGCGTTACTAGCTGGTCACCCTTACAGTAAGCAACGTTTTAACCGTCATTTTCGTCATCAGCACCGTCATCACACCCAAGAAAAACACCCCGTTTGACAAATTTGCTCAAGTTTCAAAACAAGTTACATTTAGGCCCGTATTTTCAAAATGGCGGCTCAAGGGGCCGAAATGGTGCGTCGTGCGGATAAAGGGTGTGTTCCATTTAATTTGTCGTCGTCGAATTGTGCAGAAGCGACTCCTAGATCATCTCTGGGCGATAATAATTAGTTTTAAAACATTTTGAACACTTTGAACAGAAAATTGAACGCTGCTCAGCTCCTCTGGGTCCGAAATGAGTGTGCTGCGGGCCAAGATGACCGGTGTGACCTAAACAACAAGCCTGAAAAAAATCACGCTTTATATATGTTTTGCCGTTTTTTATTCGAAAACGGCGTGAACCGCTATGACTACTGGGACAATGCAGCACTCTGTGAAGTACCCTCGTCCCCTCTTGGACCCTCTGCGCAACGAAATCTTAAGCAAGATTCAACATGCATTTGCCGTTTCAGAACGTAACACAAGCGGACGGAAAATGGTTTGGGCCCGGATACCGCCAGTTCTTAGTGGAACATGTCGACGCATATCTGTTCATCTGGCTAAGGAAGTACCCTGGGATGAAAAAGGCCACCCTTTTGGTCGGATATGACTTGACTGTGCTCAAGGTCAAGACAGTTCCCTGGTTAGGGTCTATGTCTGTTTGGTTCTTGAGGGGTAGGTAATGCAACCTTTGATTATAAAATTTGTGCACTGTAGAAATATTACGAATGAAACGTAGGCTTTCAAAAAACGACAGCGGATCGATTAATTATTTTTTAACTTAGGAGGGTGTGGATATTGTTTACAGTGCACAAAGACTTTGGAGCCTACGACAAATTTCTTATTTATAGGATTTTTGCCGTGTGCCTTATATTTTGTCATCTGAGGCTGTTGCCATCTGATGTTCGTTACGTCAATGAATACCAGATGTCTCCGCTCATTTGTGACAGAGCAAAGTTAGGCAAGCCCGCAGGAACAGTCTCACATGAAGTGATCTGTGGTCAGTTTCCATCTGGAAGTTGGTGTGCTTCAGCGTGCAGCCACTTTGCTCGAAATGCGTAAAACACAGTTCAAAATGAATATCACAAAGTTTAAACCAGTCAGTAGTTGTTGCGGGATCGTTTAGGTCCGATCGGCGATACCCGCACGGATAACGCGAATGCCAACAACTAAGGCTTGGCGCCAGCCATTGTTGCGGGTTAGCCCGGGTTTGCCTGTCACGGCTGGGCTGAAACATGACTGGGTATTCAGGGTAGAGTTAATCGCCACCCGTATGAAACGAATAGAATATCGTCTTTTGAATATCGTCTTTTGTCGTCTTACAGTCGTCTTGCGGCAAGGACGACGTCGCGGCGGTAGTAAGAGCAAGACAAGAGCACGATAAGACGACTTCGAGACGAATGGCGCAAGCACATCGTGGTCTGAATCCGGTCGTCGTCTGACCTCTTTCTCGTGTGATTGCCAACTGAAAACGGTGCCTTTTTTGACGAGCGTAAGCCGACATTCAGACTAGATTCAGACGAGGCGAAAGAAAAGGCGAAAAAGTTGACAGCGCGGCCTGGGGCTGATCTGTCGAGTATTACCTTGGGAGTCGGCTACGCTGTCCACCTGGCCAGGGCGAACATCGTTACGGATTAATGCATGCGAGCGCGTCCTATTCTATCGTCAGGCGCCCGCACGTGTCGGGCGCGTGTTTACCAGACACATATCACATGTTACGGTTAACACGGAGTGCAGTAAATGGTGCTGTATTAGTAACACCTAATTTATTTTTGGATGATTGCTTGTGCACGTCGTACTTTTTAGCCCGTCCCGACACGTTTCTTTAGAAACGGCAGGAGCCGGGCTTATAGTCTGATACCGCATGTTCGTTCGGGCGGACGTATGTTCGCCGACTTATCGTTCATAGAAAAACTTCAAATTTTGAGGATCATCTACTTTTTTAACGTAGAATCACGTGCGGTGGCAACAATTTTCGATTTGTATCGCATTTTTGATTAATGAAAATTTGTCTGTTTTTGTTTTTTGAGGTTAGGGTCGGCCGCCGCGCGCACATTATTACCATCGCGGCGCGCACAGGGACGGGCTCAGGTTAACGATTTTAATCGTAACAAATACATCTGCTATCGGGCACTTCTAGGGAGACTTGAGGCGGGGGACGAAGGGCCCCGCAAACGCCGCCGGCAGGCCAAGTCCTCCTGTCAATCCGAGGTGCCGGTGGAGCGCAGCGGAACTGGCATCGAGGATGACGGAAGGGACGGGCTAGCTTGTTCTAGATACCAACGGGTACGTGCCCATGTCCCATGTACCCATGTCAGGGTTTGTGTCTGTGTCAGCGCACGTCATTCTTCTCTTTCACGTGTCCAGTCGATCGAAGCGGGCGCCTTACGCCAGGATAGGACGCGCTTTGAGTGTGCTTCGCAGGCATCAGTCCGTAGCGATGTTCGCCCTAGCGTAGCCGACTCCCACGGTAATACTCGGCAGATCGGTCCCAGACCGCGCTGTCAACGTTTTCGCCTTTTCTTTCGCCTCGTCTAAATCTCGTCTGAATGTCGGCTTACGCTAGTCAAAAAAGGCACCGTTTTCAGTTGGCAATCACACGAGAAAGAGGTCAGGCGACGACCGGATTCAGACCACGATGTGCTTGCAGCATTCGTCTCGAAGTCGTCTTACCGTGCTCTTGTCTTGCTCTTACTACCGTCGCGACGTCGTCTTTGCCGCAAAGACCGATGTAAGACGACCAGAGGGCGATATTCAGCTATTCGTTTTATACAGGATCTTGTTACCTCTACGAATGCGAGGAGGCGTCAGCTGTACGAGAAAAAAAAATGGAAATGGCCGTCGACGTAAATGTCAATTAGCCTATGACGACTTCAATTTGGAGTCACTCTTACAGGCTGTAGTTACAATCTTGGACCTACGCATTACACAGTCTTTATTGGGTAGTTCCGAGTATTGCAGTGTATTGCAGCCTGAGTGGTGTACTCGGTGTGCGAGGGAAGGAAAAAGGGAAGGACGAACCCACTGGTTTGGGACCCAGAGAGCAAGTGCGTAGTTTATTGGGCCTGCTTGACTATCGTCTCCGAAGGTTGCCCTGGCGCTCTCGACAATAGCGCCCGCGAGAGGGGGGAAAGGCCAGAGCTAGTAACAATAGCACACTGGCTCAATTGCTAATACTGCACTTCATCCCCCTCCGGGTTTGCGGAGCGTGAATGAGCGTGTCCACCATTCGGTGCCTAAGGAGCAGGGAAACCCGAGCGCCGGGGGAAAAACCTGTCCGACACTCCATTCACGAGGAGACCGTTCTCGACGAGAGAGTCGGCCTCTTTACCGTGTTAAACTTCGGTTACGGCTCGGGGCCGTCGCGAGCAGCCACGGACTGTCCGTCAAATGTCTTTGGTTAGTCCGAACGGCCTCGGATGGGCGGGCCGTGTGCTCTTAGAGAGCCGCTGGTACTGGGTCTTGGCTTCCGCGTGGGTGGTCCGGAACTGGCGGACAGCGGGCGGGCACGGCCAACAAGGCCGTCCGCGCGACTCGGGTGACAACGGCGGCAGTGTGCCGTCCGGGGAGGTGAGGGGGAGGCGGTCAGGGGACCGCGGCAGTGCGACTGCCGGCCGCACCAGCCGAAGAGGCGGCGCTAGCAGCGGGCGCTGCGGGAGGGGACGGCCAGGGCGCCGTCAGTGGCGGCGGCCGCGCGGCTGCAGTGGTCAGGGCGCTGCAGCCGAGGTGAAGAAGGACACGGGCTTGGTCAGCGGCCCGCGGCAACCTGATCAAGGAAAACAATCACTTGGCGCAGAATTTCCTGCGGGGAGAGATGCCCGTTGACCACGAACACGCGGTCGGTCTCCTCCACCAGGAGCCACTGATCAGAAAGTTCATGCAGGCGGCGCAAGTAGTCCAGGGGGAGTGCAGTCTCCTCCGGGCGTCCGCGGAGCGTCATTCTCCGGTGTGCTTCCTCTGGGGAAGTGCGGACGTAGACGTGGCGGCGGCTGGAGTCTCGGAGGGCGCCGAAGAGGGAGCGCAGCACGGCCATGTGGGCCGGGAGCAGGTTTCCGTCTTGCAAGTGTGCCCTTGCGAAGACGTAAACTTGCAACAGAGAGGACCGAGTGAGGGCGCGAACATGCAACGTGGCCAGAACGAGGGCTTGGAACGTGAAGCTCCAGGCCGCACAGTCTTGTCCGAGGAGGGCCAGGAGATTATGGCCTTCTACGTCTTGCCATGTGCGCACGGGCTCTTTGTAGACGGTGTACTTGCCCGTTGGCTGGAGTCCGGTGGCCAGGGTGGATTTCCCAGCGCCAATATTGCCTCCCAGGTACAGGTCCGGGAGAGAGCGGGGTCGTCGTTGTTGGCGGGCAAGGCGCAAGGCCAAGACCACCGAGAGGGCGGCGAGGAGGAGGAAGACGGTCTGTAGGAGCACGTCCATGTCGAAGCGTTGAGGCGGGTCGACTGAGGGCGCAGCAGAGGCGGGCCCAACTGCAGGCGGGGGAGAGGGGAAGGCAGGTGCGATTGTTTACGCCGCGAGGCACGCGTCCAGCAGGTGCCTTCTGTTCGAACCGATCCAATTTCACTTGAACCGCGGAGTGATAAGCGGCGTGCCAGGGACTCCGGTTTATCGCGCGTCGCTGGAATGTCCGTTGTGCCCGCAGGCAAAGGCAAGAAGACAGGAAAAAGGGAAAGGGAGAACAGGCCTGGATGCGCGGCCTCAGTCATGTGAAAATGACAAGACTCGCTTTCCTAATTCTCATCCGCCCTTCGACCAAAAAGTTGGGGCTGTGGGGGGAGGTACCAGTTTTGTGTTACAACGTTTTTCCTATGCACCTTATTATTTCCGTGCAACCAATGCGCCCAGACTATGATGCGGGCCAGAACCGCATGAGCCAAATAGCATTCCGGGATGTAGAGAAGTATTCCATTTAGGGAATGTTCCGAGCAAGGACAAATGACCAATGTGTAGTGTTGTTGAATCATCTCAACCCCGACTGGACTCGAACCCGAGGCAGCCGCACACCAAGCGAGTGAGCTATCCACTATGCCAACAGCTCCGTTGCAGATGTGTGGGAGCAGGCTGGAAGGTCTTTTGCCCGGTGGTGCGCGAGGGGCGCAAGGTGACAAAGGCCGGGCCGTGGTGTGCCGAGCCGGGCCGGTCAGACAGACAGACAGACAGGCGGGCAGGGGCTAGGCCCTGGCGAGCCGGACCTAGCCGTTGCCGAGGCGGCGATCCCGGTGTTGTTTGAAAGATGGGCGTACGATTCACTGGACAGGGGCCTCCCCGCAAGCCGTGCCTGAAAGGGACTTACTACAGGGCGATCCGGCACAACGGGTCACTCTGCTGGGTAAGGCGAAAGACAGGGAAAAGGCAGGCCTAAAAGAAATGGCGAGGAACAGGAACCGTTGGTGAGAACTTGTGTCTGCTACAGATCTGCTCTGAGTGCCGGCGGTGGGCAATTCAGTAAGGCTGTATGGTGTTCACGATGTCGACGTCCGTACACATGATCGCGGAGACGGGGTGGAAGGCTAGGGCGGTCCGGTGCGCGGGCTGGATGTCGAACACGGGGACGTGTCGGCGCTATGTCACGCAGCTGGTGGAGAGCAGCTGCACGGCCCGGGATTTTGAAGAGCACCACCTTCAAGAAGTGTGTGTGGACGGGGACCGGCAGCCGAATCCGGCTCATTTTGCGCTAGGATTCGTGGAGCTGTAGCAGTTGGCAGTACTGAGCCGTGGGCCGTGGGGAATACGGCGCCCGTGATTGGCAAGACTGGAGCCGGGCCGCGGCGAGCCGAGCCGAGCGCGTAGCAGAAGACGCGGTGGAGCCGAGAGTGCGGCGATTGTCGAGCCTGTCGGAATTCTCCGAGCGGCCGGGCCGAAGGGGACGGCGCCGAGCCGGGATGATCCGAGCCGAGCTGAGCTGCGGCAGCGGCGGCGATGTCAGCGCCTTGCAAGGAACCGAGGATGCGGTTGCGGTTGTCTGAGCCGTGGCGAGCCGGGCCGTGGTGTGCCGGCCCGTGTGCGTGTGTGTACGGCTGTCGGGCGGGGAAGGGGCCGAGCCGTGCTTGTTGACACGAGAGAGGTTAGGGGCCCCATGGCTGGCCGATTGTTTACTTTTTTCAGAAAGCTCGGAATTTTACTAGACTGAATGTCATTCCGGTGTAATTACGGCCTTGTGCCCATGAAAATTTTCTGTGTTTAGTGCCCTCCGATTTGTCGCGGAGTCCTTTTGAAAAATTCCAACTTGTTAAGTTCAAAATTCCTAGTCATAAGCTCTGAAGACAGTGCAGCAAGATTTTAACTCCAAGTGTTTCATGTCATCATTTCCATCATTGCTCTTTCATTTTCATGTTCCATCTGTGTTTGCCATCATCATCTTTAGTTACGCTCACCAGAGCCATTGCAATAAATTCCGTTACTTTTCAATCTGAGATTCTCGTTCTTTGGTCGGCCTTGCCTGACAACAACGTGAGAGGGGAGGGAGACAAACTACCACCTGACCTTCAAGAAAATGTTGGTTATGGATAGAATGAAATGTATTCCAAATAATAGCAGAATAATAGCAGTGCAAAATTAACACTACACGGGGAGGAAGCCTACGACCCGGAAGAAAAACATGGCACGTAACAAGGTGCAAAGACACGGGGAGGAAGTCTACGACCCGGAATTAGAAAAAGTGGCACGGAACAAAGTGCAAAGACACGGGGAGGAAGCCTACGACCCGGAAAAAGAAACATGGCACAGAGCAATAAATAATGAGGACTCAAAACACTTAGATATCGCTCAGGCTCAAGGAGTCGGAAGTAAGATCAATTAGCGGCGAACTGCGCGCGTCTGAAAAATCACTCGTACTCGACGACTCTGCCCGGCGGAACTCGGGGGCAAACCTGCCCGAGTCCTCCCCCACTCCGCGGCTCGAAGAAGAAGACGACGAGGGCCGGGAGTCTGGGGGTAGGGGCGCCTGGGAGGGCACGGTGTGGCCGCGGGGAGCGGCTGAGGAGTGGCGCACGGGGGTCACCAGCGCCGGGCGGTCGGAAACCATGGCACCCAGGAGGGGGACGCGGTGCCAGGGTCCTTCGCCGTCCTGGACACGTCTCCACGGCTTCGGACACATGTTGGTAATGTGTCGAGCCGCACGGCAGTTCCCACACCGGCCGCGGAAGACGTGGCGGGTGCGCGGGGACTGGTGCTGCTGGAACCGGGGCGGCACCTGGGCCTGCCGGTGCTGGGGGCGGGGCGCCTGGTGATACGGCTGCTGCTGCGGGCGCACCTCCTGGTAACGCGGGAGGGTGCGTTGTCGTTGCACATACCGCTGCTGCTGCTGCTGCTGTTGCTGATGTTGCAGCTGCTGCTGCTGCTGCTGTTGCTGATGTTGCAGCTGTCGCTGCTGCTGTTGCTGGAGCTGTTGCTGTTGTTGCAGCTGTCGCTGCTGCTGCAGCTGTCGCTGCTGTTGCAGCTGTTGCTGCTGCCGCTGCTGCAGTGTGGCGCCGCCGCCAACAGAGGGACAGTCGTCCCAGGCATGGCCCAGCCCGCTGCAGTTTCGGCGACTCGGGGCGAGGGCGTGGGGCGCGTTCACGCCGAGCTGCTGGTGCACCGAGCCCGCCGGGACCGCCGGGGCCGCCACCCGGTGCCAGGGGGCTGTTTGGCCAGGGGCCGGGGCGGCGACGCGCGGATGCTGGCTGCCCTCCAGGACAGCGGGGGCCGAGACGGAGACTGGGGCCAAGAAGGAGGCGGCGCGTCGGCCGTCGGCGGCGACCTCCACCCGCATCGGCTCCGGTGCAGAGCGAGGCCGAGGCGCAGGCACGGCCGCAGTCACCGGCTCGGAGCGGAGCAGGGGCGCAGGCACGGCTACGGGCTCCGCGGCCCGGGGTGGCTGCTGCGCCGGGAGAGGAAGCAGCGGCGCAGGCAGGGCCGGCCAGGCAGCAGCGTCCTCCTGCCAGGGTTCGCGGTGGCGACGCCCGCGGCCTCGCGGCAGGTTCCCGAGGTCGAAAAATTCTGTGGTCTCCTCGACCTGCTCCAGCACATCCCCATTGGGAAAGGTGATGGTGCGGACCGTACGCTGGTCGGCCCGGGTTCCTCGAAAATCCATGCCGGCGTGGTGCAGTGAGGACAGCGAAAGGATCCACCCGGGGTGTCGGCTAGGACTAGACTGCCGGGGCAGAGGCCGGACCGGCGCTGCCTGGCTGCCGGCAGGGCGACGGGGTTCATTGGCTGCCGCTAGGACCGATTGTTGCCCGGGTCGTCTTGCCGCCCTTTGGATCGTCATCCGAAGCGTCTAGAAGCTCGCGGAGCAGGGCACGGCCGAGGCGCGGTCGGGGCGTGGCACGGGGCGTTGCCAGGCGCGCGGCAGGGTTGAGGAGGGGCGCGGCATGACGTGTGCCGGGCACGGCTGAGCGTAGCGCGGCGAGGCACTGGAGCACGGTGCGGCGGAAGCGCGGCGGCACAGCCGGTGCATCGCGGCTAGTGCTGGGGAGGCAAGAATGGGGGGGGGGGGGGCATGACCAAGCTCAGGCGGGGTGCAGTCCCGCTGTACGGCCGGTGTGGCTCTGGGCGATGCCAGCCCGCGCGGCTCTGTTGGCCGAGGTGTTGCCTACCCCTCCGGCGCTGGACTAGTCGCCGTCCCCTGGTGGCGCGGAGACAGAGAACAACCAGAAATCGCGGACGGGACAGTCGGGGTCCATGTACGGGGTGACATTTTGAACATTCACAACACGCTTTTTGCCGGTGTCGACGTGCTGAATCCGGAGCAGCAAATCATTTATCCTATCCAAGATGAGATAAGGACCCTCCCAGCGCTTTGAAAGCTTGGGGTTGCGTCCGCGATGCCGGGTGGGTCGGTACAACCAGACCATGTCACCCGCGCGGCTCGAGAAGATAGCCGAGTGCACGTCGTAATTTTCCTTCAATTTCAGCGAAGCCGCCGCGCGCTTGAGACGAACCTGCTCATGCACCGCACGCCTGGCTGCGCGAAGCCACCGGGAATAGTCCGACCTGCGCGTGTCGAGGGCGGCGGCCTCGTCCGGGGGCGGTTCCCGGGCCAGATCAGCTGGAAGATTGATCATGCGGCCGTACAGCATCTCGGCCGGAGAGACGCGGAGCGTGGTGTGCACGGCGGTCCGGTAGGCCAACAAAATCAGGGGAATGTGTAACGGCCAATCGCGCTGATCGTCCCGGGCAACGACCGCGATGTGCTGGGCAAGGGACTTGATGAAGCGCTCGCATCGCGCATTTCCCTTCGGATAGTACGCCGTGGTCCGTGTCTTGCGAATCTGGAGCAAGTTAAGCACGTCCTTGAAAACGGCGGCTTCCCAGCTTGTGCCCTGATCTGAGTGGAGCGTGGTGAACGCGCCGTACCGGGAGACGATGTTGGAGACGATCTCCCGCGCGCATGTTTCTCCAGAAATGTCATGCGTGATCATGACTTCCGGCCAACAGGTGAACGTCTCGACTGCCACAAGAGCGTACCACTTCCTGTGTTTTTGCGCGGCCTCTGCGTACTGCGGGCAGGCTGTCGGGGGGCGGGAAAGGGCCTGCAAAGTCAACCGTCCATCGGCCCAGGAAGGTGTTGTCGTTGAACACGCGCATCGGCCCGGGGGTGCGCCCGTGGCCACGGCCGGTGCCGGTGGTGCGCCTGCACTCCTCGCAGCTAAACACAATGTCCCGGCAATCCTGGAAAGCGCCTGGCCAATAGAAGCGCTCCTTCAGCTTCTCCATGGTCTTGGTGACGCCGAAGTGTGAACCGGTTCCCGGGGACGAGTGAAACTCGACGATCTGGTCAAAGACACGGTTTTCCGGCAGCACAAGGGCCTTTCGGCGCTTAGTGGGGTCCCCGGACGGGTGCTCCCAGCGCAGGTAGAGGACGCCGTCATGCAGCTCGAGAGAGTCCCACCGCAACCACAGGGCGCGCGCTGTGGAGCCAAAAGAGACTGCCTCGCCGGGCGTAGGGCGGACGTCGCGGTCCTTGGCCTCCAAGATCGGCCTGATCCTAGAGTCTGCGAGCTGGTCGGCGCGGATGGCCGGCGGCTGCCATGTTGGATCGGCCTGAAGCCGTGTCAGCCGGACGTCCATGACAACGGCGACCTGCTTTTCGTCCTCCTTTTTCTCGAGGCGCGAACAAGTTTTAGAGTCTGGCGGACAGGGGCGCTGGGGGTACCGACTGAGCGCATCCGCGTGCGTGAGGGTTTTTCCTCGCTGGTACAAAACCGTGAAGTTGTGCTGCGACAGTAACTCGATCCAGCGCGCGGTTTTCCCTTCCGGATTTTTGAAAGTCCGGAGCCACTGTAGAGCCTGCGAGTCTGACTTAATGATGAACGGCGCCCCGATCAAGTACTGGTGGAAATGCTTCACCGCGAACACCAAGCTAGCCAATTCTCTGGACGTGGCGCAGTAGTTCCGCTCGCGCTGGGCGAACATGCTGGAGTGATAAGCGATGACACGCTCCTCTCCCTGCTGCTCCTGACTCAGGACACAGCCGCTTGCGAACGCGCTGGCGTCGACCGCAAGAATGAGGGGGCTGCCGGGAAGCGCCGGCTGCGCCAGGACGGGGGCACTCACCAAGCCGTCCTTGAGGTGCTGGAAGGCCTTGTCGTGGGCGTCGGTCCAGTTGAAGGCGCTGGAGGGGCGCGTCAGCTCGTACAGCGGTGCGGCCAGGGTGGCAAACCCTTTTTGGAACCGGAGGTAGTACTGGGCCAGGCCGAGGAAGCTGCGCAACTCCTTGGCGTTGTGCGGCGCCGACCAGTTGACAACCTTGTCGACCTTGGCGGGGTCCGGGATGAGGCCGTCTCGGGTGAGGACGTGTCCGAGGTACAGCAGCTGTCTCCGAAAGAGGAAACACTTAGGGCATTTCAGGTACACTCCGGAGTCGCGAACACGGAAGAAGGTGCTGCGAAGCATTTGGAACCCGGCTAGAAAGGTCCGTCCGCCCCCTATCACATCATCGAGATAGTGCTGGGCGCCGGTTGGTCCTTCCGGCCCCTCGTTCAGCATGCGATGCATCTGGCGGGAAAAGAATGCCGGCGCGGTTTGGAGACCAAAAACCATCCGGATGTACTCGACTAGGTCGAAACCAGGAACTAGGATGGCCGTCTTGCAGCGGTCCTCCGGCGCTATCTCAAAGGACAAGTAGGCCGGGCTAATGTCTAGGTTCCAGAAGTACTGCCAGCCTTGTAGCGCATCGAAGATGGCGTCAATTCGTGGCAAGGGCCCGGCGTTGAACCTGCTGATGGCATTTAACTCTCTCATGTCTGCACACGGACGCACTTCGCCGGTTTTCTTGGGCACGCACAAGATGTTAGAGGCCCAGGCGCTGTTACTCATCTGAACTACGCCCTGACTCAGATAGTTCCGGTAGGTGGCGTGCACCTGCTCGCGGAAATGAAAAGGCAGAGGGCGCATCTTTTGCCGGAACGGGGGCGCATCTCCCGTGTCGATTCTGAACTGCTCCCACTTGCACAGTCCTATCTGCTCTCCCTCGGCAAAGATGTCGGCAAACTCACGAAGAAGGTCGGCCACCTGCGCACGCTCCTCTGGTGTGATGTCCTCGCACTTGTCGACCAGGGACTGCAGGGAGGCGGGCAGCGGTTCGCCGGGCGCGATCACACGGCGGTGCAGCGGTGCAGCGGGCGCCGCCGTTCGAGCAGAGGCTGTTGGCGCCATCGAGAGAAGGAAGGGGGGCACGACATGTACCTCGGCTAGGACCGTCCGGCGAGGAATGACGGCACGGTGCCGGGCGTGATTGTGGAGAGGGAGCGCCACCCAGGCGGTCACACAGGGAATGACACCCCATTTCACCTCTACCCCCTCCGGGAGCGTGGAGAACTCAGCTGGGCGCACGATTCCAGGGCGTATGGTGTCCAGCCCCGGGCATGTGTCTGCTCCCCAGGAGTGACGTGGAGACGTACCAGAGGCTTCCAGGCGCATGCCGACTCCCCCGGAGTGGCGTGTGGGCGTACTGGCGGCTCCTAGGCGTGTGCCGACTCCCCGGAGTGGCGTGAGTCCCCAGGACTCCTGCCTGTCGTGGTACTGCGGGGTCCCCCGGTGGCGGCGGCCGGGCCGCACGGCGAGTGTCCTCTTGAAGTCCCGGACAGCGATCCTGCACGGTGACTGTCAAAATCCGTTGCCGGGCACTTACCAGGCGGTGGGCCCCACGTCCTCCTGCGGGCGTGAGGCCCCTCCCGAAAATCCGATGGGGGCGGGCGTGCACGGACCAGCCGGACGGCGCCTGTCCGACCGTCCAGACCCGGTGGCCCCTCGGGAAGGAAGTCCTCGCCGTCGATCCAGCCGTCGTCCCCGGAAGCCGCAGGCGGAGCCGGCCAGCTGAACGAATCTGCCTCCTCTGTCTCTGCCTGTACATGAGCCTCATCGTGCGCCTCAGTGCGCTCCCAATCTTGCGCGTGCGCCCAAAGTGGAGTCTCCACCTCGCAGGTCTCTCCGGCCGCCAAGTCCAGGGGCCGTCGCGCGCGCAAAACATAGAAGGCCGAGAAGGGTGCAAGGGAGACGCTGTGCGTGCTGACCCCGAAGTGCATGCGCACGAGCTGCCGTTGTCGCAGAAGATTGCGGTCGGGGTCACGGCAGACCTGAATCGATCTGTTCGAGTACAGAATGTTGACCTCGAAGTGAGCCATCATGTCAGAGCCCATGATGCACTGCTCAGCAATGTCGGCCTCGTACACCGGCCACCTGTACAAGAAGTTGCCGAGACGGAAAGCTACCATCCGTGGCCCTAGAAGAGTAGCGACGCTGCCGGTGACGGAGCGCAACCGCAGGGTTGACTCAGGTGGCGGCGGGCCTGGAAGATGGCCTCGCCTTACCAAGGAGATTACCGCGCCGCTGTCGACCAAGCAGGTGGTCTCAGTGTCGTCCACGACACAGCGAACCTGTGGCGACCCGGGAGTGGCGACATGGGGCGCCGAAGACGCCGCGGAGTCCGGGGACTCGATGTCGTCCGGGACGGCGACGGCAATGGTGACAGTAACTGGGGGCGCGGCGGCGACAGGAGTGGCGGTCGCGCCGGCCGAGACAATGGCCGTGGCGGGGAAAGCGGCCGCGTCCTTGTCGACCCGAGGAGGGGCCGGAGGCGCGGCCCGCCTCAGTTTTCCGACTTGGACGGAGGAGGGCAGGGTGCGCAGTGAGCTCCGCTGCAGGACGGCTGCGGCGTGTACGGCACCGGGACGTACTGGATGGCCGGGGTGACGGCAGCGGCGGCCACGGCGGCGGGGGTGGGGGCCTCCTGTTGGGGCGCCCTCTTGGGGCCGCGGCAGTCGCGGGCGTAGAGGCCGGGCTTGCCGCAGTTGTGGGCTTGCCGCAGTTGTAGCACTTGAAAGTGCCCCGGTTGCCCTTGCCGTTGTTGTTGTTGTTGTTGCGGTTGTTCCTGTAGTTGTTGTTGCCTCCGTTGTTGTTGTTGCCTCGCCGCTGCTGCTGGCAGTCGCACAGTGGGACGAAATCGCCAAAACCCGGAAAAAACCTCTAGCGCCCGAACTATGGCCCCGATTGGCGCAGCGGGCGCCGGTGGTGCGGAGGGCAGGACGTAGATGTCCTCTGTGTCCGCGAGTCGCACGCGCTTGGCCGGGGAGGGGCCGTCCGCCGCGGGCAGTGGTTCGAAGCCCAGCGAGGCCTCGTAGGCGTCGGCCCAGGTGACAGCCGCCCGGAACGTAGAGAAGGTCTGGCGTCCGGCGTCCCGGCGGAGGCACTCGTTCCGGAGGCCTTGCAGGTAAAAGATCGTGAGTGCCTGATCCGGGATGTTGAGCTGGCGCGCGTGGGACTGCACGCGGACGCCGTAGGCGCGGGCAGACTCCTTGTCGGTCTGGCCGGACCAGACGGCGGCGCCGTGGGCGAAGGGAGACGCCTGGCGCCCGAAAGCCTCCTCGAGGACGGCGTCGAGGGCCAAGAAAGAAGCCCGTTGCAACGGCCTCAGCGTAGACAGGAACGAGCGGGCGGGGCCTGTCAGGCAGCCGATGAGCGCGGCGCAGCACGTTTAGTCGTCGTAGCCACGAAGAAGGGCTGTGCACTGGTCCCGAAGCTCTGTGTAATCCCACGAGCCGTCGTAGGGCGGAAGGCGCGGCGTGGGGCCGGAGCGCGAGGCAGTCGGCGGCTGACGGGCGGCCGACGTGGACGCGGACGCGAGGGAGCCGGTCCGGAAGGCCTCGATGGTGGCGGCTAGCATGCGCTCATTTGACGCGACGAGCTGCGCGACAATGTCCGTGGACGAAACGGGGGCGGGCGCGACGCGAGCGTCATCGCAGGGCGCCGGGTGCAGGAGCTCAGTTCGAGGCACGTAACACCCGTCTGCACGGCGAGGCGGAGGGCCAAGGGGCCGTGGGGGTGTCGGAGGCGGAGGGAGCGGGAAGACGTCCGCTTCTCCTACGTCGGCGCCGAGAGGCACGACGACGACGGGCTCGTCCTCTTCCATCGGGTGCGGGGAGGGAGAACGGCCGGTGTCAGCGTGCAGGAGTACCCCCTTACCCCCGGTACTAAATCCCTAGGGATACATTACCCCCAGTAAACCATCCCTAGGGATCCTTGACCCCCCTCAAGGGGGGTAAGCCATCCCTAGGAATGGGTTACCGGGGGTAATGTATCCCTAGGGATTTAGTACACCCCAAAATTTGAAGCCGAGGGGGTAAAGGATTCCTAGGGATATATTACCCCTTGGTCACTAGGGAATCGTTACCCCTCGGGTCGCAGGGGGGGTAAAAGGTCCCTAGAAATTGTTTACCCCCCCGGAAATTCAGCACCTTGGAGGGGGGTAATAGGTCGCTAGTGATACATTACCCCCCGGTAAATGTTCCCTAGGAATTCAGGACCCCCCCGCTGTCGCTGTGGGGGGTAATATATCGCTAGGGTTCCTTTACCTCCCGGTAACTGTTCCCTAGGGTTCCTTTACCCCCCGGTAAATTTTCCCTAGGTTAGGTTATGTTAGGTTAGGTTAGGTGAAGTGTGTATTACCCCATCCCCCCTAACGTATGGTGCAGGTAATTTCCGGGGGGTAATTTTGAAAGTATGTACCATTGTAAAGCTTCTGTCAACCGTCATCTCAAGATAACTTTAATCTTAAAGTACTTTTTTGTTCTGTTTAAGTTTTAAGTCCGACCTTCGACCTGCAAACATCGAAAATCTTATTATTAGATTGTTACTGTTAAAATTTTACAAATCTTGTAAATAAAGGATTTTTTTTTAAAGAGGTCGAACAGCTGGTAGCCGACCTCCGCTACACGTACATGTGTTTGACAACGTGGGGGTCATTTTCGGGGGTAATGTATTCCTTGGGAACATTTACCGGGGGGTAATGTATCACTAGCGACCTATTACCCCCCTCCAAGGTGCTGAATTTCCGGGGGGGGGTAAAAAATTTCTAGGGTCCTTTTACCCCTCCTGCGACCCGAGGGGTAACGATTCCCTAGTGACCAAGTACCAGGGGGTAATACATCCCTAGGAATCCTTTACCCCCTCGGCTTCAAATTGGGAGGGGTACTAAATCCCAAGGAATCCTTTACCCCCGGTAAACCATCCCTAGGGATCCTTTACCCCCGGTAAACCATCCCTAGGGATCCTTTACCCCCTCGAGGGGGGTAAAGGATCCCTAGGGATGGTTTACCCTCCCTCACGGGGGGGTAAGCCATCCCTAGGGATAGTTTACCAGGTGTCAAGGGTTCCTAGGGATAGTTTACCGGGAGTCAAGGGTCCCTAGGGAACGTGTACCGGGAGTAATGGGGTAATCCTGCACGCTAACACCGGCAAGACGGCGCGATACCCGGGACGGCGGCGGTACCATGACACGGGCCGTGAGTTCCACGTGAGTTCCAATCTCATTCGACTTTTTCTTAACGTGGCGGACCGCGATAGTTTTGAGCATTATGACCCGCCACGAGGGACGCAATCTCTTATGATAGGGTAAGCCGGAGAAGAGCTTAGCCAGAAGTGAGAAGAAGGTACGAATCAAAAAGACCGGGAACGGAATGCGGCTGTCTGAAAAATCGCATGCGCCGTTTAGCTTGTTTCTGGCCGCCCCTAGTACGTGTTCGAGATCATGAGGTACCCTGTGTTACAAGCTGTGTTACAAGTTCCCTGTGTCTGCTAACCTTTTCCGGCAACCAGCTGATTCAGTTACTGCAAGATTGTCTCTCTCTCTAGTACTAGGTGGATTTAGGGAGGTGGTCGCACTCCGCGCGGGGAACAGGTCTGAGTCCCTGTCCCCGCGTAGGCCAGGCCGTCCTTGCCTACCTCCCAGGGGTCCTGTCGGTTGGCGGCCGGCATCTTATGGGCAAGGCGTAGTTTTTCGCCACCAGCTCTGCAGTTTTTTATTTTAAACGGGTGACGTAGGCGAGCCGATTTAAGTGCAGAGCCTGATCGATTCGCAGAGAAAAATTGATTTTATCTCTCACCAGTGCTAGATAAAGGCTCGCGGTAGGTCTCGCGGGCAATGGGCTTGTATGACCTCCTTGCTCCGGCTACCGGTTTAAGCACAGTTCAGTTGTTTTTCACTTATCAAAGGTAGTGTAAGCGGTCCGATTCAGGGGAACTGTTTGGACGTTAATTTAAGACCTCGTTTACCCCGATACAATGATCCCATCAAAAACCGCACCTGCTGCTACCGTCGAAGTTGCAGCTAATTGGTCGCCCATTCGAGTCTTTTCTCACAGAGCTCAGTGCCACCGAGTGGGATGTCAACAAGGATTTCTATGATATTTTACGGCGCGGAAGTCATCCGAAACCTATTTAGATCTGAGAAGAAAACAGATGAACATAAATTACTGTCAGCTTGAACATTAGGATTGTGTTGACTACAAAATACATATCACAAGAAACAGAACCTGCAAAACAGGCAAAACAGGCATCCAATCTCTGTATTAAAATTACCTTAGAAACCGTAAGGTTAATAATAAAGAAAAGTTTTCCAAGGCTCGTATAAAAAACTCAGCAAGTATTGCTGTTGCTTTGCTCTTTGTTTTTCCTTAGCATTTTCTGAAGTTTTCTTTTCGAACTCCTCACAGGCAAATATCAATCTTGTGCACATGTAGAAAGGAATTATTGCCTTTGTAAACTTTCTTTAGTATTCTTCAACAGCCTATTTCATGAAAGATTTACCCCTTTATGTAGCTGCTAACGACTATTTAAAAAAAAATCGAACCTATGACAACGAGTTGCAAAACACAGTAAGTGTACAGAGAGGAGCTTAATAGGTAGCTTCGAAAAATATATGTATGTACGCGACCGTTCTTAAATACACAACATTTATCCAGGATTTTTCGAACGTGTAGTACAGATATTAGAGCGAAGTGGTTTTCGCGGGTTGGAATCAAATAAAACCGACGTTTTTATGCATTTTTTATTTTGTCGTGAGGATGTCAGTCCACCTTCCTCGTGGCCTATCGTGGTCTAGCAGAAGTTCCACGCCTACCCGGCGGCATCATCAGACGAATATGGTATTTCGGAGTAGCGCTTGACAGGAAACATGAGGACAAGAATCACAAAAGCGGATCCCGAAGATAACGGTACTAAAAGTAACGCAGCACGTGACGCGCTGTCGGGGCCTCGATCAACCCGCCAAAAGGGTCATTTTATCGTGCGAAACCTTTTAGATTTCGAAAATTCGTAAAATAAGGGGGTATCTAGGGTTAGGTTCACCCGAGGGGGCAACCCTCTTTTGAACTATGTCTGTACACAGATTTCATGATTTCGGCGGACTACACCCCGTGGTTATGGTTAAATTTCGAATTTTATTGCTTTTGTGTCTATTTCAGATTTCAGTCTATGTAGATGCTATTTTTCGGCATAGAGTCCAAGCCCAACTTTAAATTCGCATTTTTTTTCAATTTGTTTTCAAAAATTTACAGAATTATGACCACATGATTACGCGAGTGATTCGCCCCTCGGGTTCACCGGAAACCACTAGAACGCCCCCCTCCTGTAACGCCCTCCTTATTTATTATTTTTATTTTCTTTTAAAATATAAAAATAAGACATTCAGTAGACTGAAATTATACATACAAATGGCAAGAAAAAGAAACTACATTGTTATTCCGAGGGGGGTGTTTTTAAGGGGGCTGTTTTTGTGTGTTCCCTTTTCAGCCCTTTATGTTTAAGAAATCAAATAGATACAATAAGCGACTCTTTAGTATTTTTGGTATTTTACCACTCTTCCCGAGTCGAAATGTAAGCAATACAAAATGGGCACAAGCAATACAAAACACGCTTAAGCAATTTGTTTCGTGCCAATCTATTGTTTCGGTATGGGTCGGCCCTGCTCTGGTGGCAATGCTTAGCGATTCTGGAGCCCCGGCCGCACCCGGAATCACTCGCTAAACAATTCTAAGCAATGCTCGGACCGACTGCTGCCCGCGCCCCTCTAAACCATGCTAAGCCATACCTGAAGACCTCAGAGCCCAGACGGCTAGAAGGACGGGGAGGGGGAGGGGGGGGGGGGGTCCTTGCCCTTAGTGCAGCCTGTGCAGCCGCAGCGAGGCCCTGCCAGCAGCCAGCGTGCCCAGGCAGGCAGGCTGGGCTGGCAGTCAGGCATCGTCGTCGCAGTATCGCGGTGCCATCGTTGTCTTACCTACACGGTTTCTTACGTTTACTTTCAACGCCAGCGTTGTGCAACATTTGAAGACTTCTGGAAGGTACCAAATGCTTCGCCGGATTACACTCAGTGGAGGTAAGTGAAGGCAACATAGTTTTAACTTGCTAAACTGAAGCTGCAGAACTGCAGCAAGTGAGGTTAGAGCGCTAAAACACGTGCGTTGCTAGTTCCTGACTTTAATATCGATGGCAGCAGAAAATACCTTCGCATTTTCTGCGCTGTTACTCTGATTAATTTGATACGTTAAGTGCCAAGATCGGATATTATTTCAAATATTTACTTTGAAAAAAGTTGGGATTTTGTTGGTGACGCTGACGTAGGAAACGAATGCTGGCCGCATCGTGCACCAGTCTCCGGCCGGCCGGCCGGCCTAGGCAGGCCGGTGGACGCCGCAGGTAGATGCGAGGAGCGCGCGGGAGCAGGGGCCGGGGGTGGCGGGTAAATCCACGAGCAGGGGGGGGGGGGGGGCTGTCTGTAAACGGGCCCGTGCGTGTTTCCTTATTCCTGTCTGTTTACGTTCCAGGGTTTGCGTCATACGCTGTCTTGCTAGCTCCTATCAGCCCCAGCATTCAGTACACTTCGGCTCATCACGGCTTGACCAGCATTTACACCGAGGGTACGTTGTTTTGCCTTGCTTGATCCTGATTCATATTTCTGGAGACATGTCAATGTTTTCTGCTGATTTTGCCCTGTTTTTATTTGTAGGTTTGCGGGTGAAAGTGGAGGACAACCGATACCATTTATTTTTAACTTGTATAATTTTCATTTTTCGCAATAAACATTTGACTATCTAATCATCAGACTTGTCATTGTTCACCTATCTTCATGTCTGTTTTGAAATGTGTGGTGCAAAGCCAAAAGTGGGAGCAAAGGAGAGGGAAACGACGCACCGACGGGGCAGAAGAGAAAAAGAGGGGGAATGGGGGAGGGGGAAGGGAGGACGGGGGGCGCTGCTCGCTCGCACAAGCAATGCATAGCAATACCTCGCCTAAGCAATGCTAAGCAATGCTAGGTAATACCTCATATAAGCAATGCCAAGCAATGCATATGCGTGCTTTTAAGCCATTCTAAAAGTGCCTTTCGGTCAGACACCGGGTTTAGCATTGCTTATGGGACACGGCCAGGTATAGCGCGGCTCACAATGCTAAGCAATTATTATTGGGCATCTTTTAGAATGGCTTACATTTCGGCTCGGGTTGGTATTACCACTTTTTGGTATTTTTGTAATTTATGGTTGCACTTGCCGCTTTGAATAATTGTTTCCGTCATGCAGAAGGGTCATCAGGTGCATGAACAGGTCAAGCATATTTTAAGCCTGAGACACAAAACACGCATACTGTAGTTGAGAGTGAACAGTGGCTCATTGATTGGAACGTTATGTCTACAGATAAGGCCACCCCTCCCTGCAATGGAACCCATTTCAGCTGCATAGATGGTGGTTGCGTTTCCAATTACTCGGTGTGCAACAGTGTTTATGAGTGCGATGACGGATCGGACGAATGGCCGGAGACTTGCACTGGTAAGGCCGGCCTTAGCGGTTCCAAACTTTTGTAAGCAATATTATTTGCTAGCTATTTAACAGTGTGTCCGCTGCAAGTTGCTACGGTGATAATTTTTTTCAATGTATACGCCAAGTCAAATTGAAATTCAGCAACTAAGTGAACAGCCGTGCAAGTATTTTTTCTGAACTTAAGCGAGCCTATGCAGACTTGGCACGACAATAAGCGCGGGCGGACACATGGACGTTCAGCTACGAACAACATATAACATGTAACAAACTGTAACTTAATGCGGGCGTTCTTTGAACGGGACACTGTAAACCAAAGAACTACGGTAATAAGAAGTTTGCTGCACCCTACCGGAACTCATCGGGAGTAGTATTGGAAGAATGATGCCGGACGCAATCGGAGCTGAATCTAGAAGCTTCACTACAAAAAGCTTGCGAAAAAAAAGACAGTTCTGCATTACGAACTTTCTTAGGAAGCATTTCGTTCGTAAGGGGCGTTCGGTAATCTCGTAATGGTGTTTAGAGAGGGATGGGGAAGCTACCCGAAGCTCTACATAACCCTACGACTACTGGTTTTAACGCGCAGAATAGTAATCTGAGTGGTATGTCTTGCTTATACTTTCCACGAAAATGAGGCAATAGAGGGGGATAGGGTATGCGGTATTTCAAACAAACCGGGGGGGGGGGGGGGGGGGGGGGGGATACATCCGAAAATGTTACGGAAAGGGGAAGGATGTTTCACGAATGTAAAAGTATGTGGAAATCATACGCAAGTCAGGGTTGAATGAGTTCGTTAGATCTCAGGAATCCGTACGTAGCGCGGGGGGGGGGGGGGTTAATAAAAACGCAACAAATGAACGCTTCTCTCCGTGAACTACTGATTCGCAAGGTACAAACCATTACGTAAGAAAGTTCGCCACACAGCTGCAGTTACCTTCGCAATGACCAGTTTACCTCGTGAGAAGAAGAGTTGGAACTAGGGCCGCCCGGTGGTGGAGCGTAGCGCGGCCCCAAAACATTGCAGACGCCGGGTGCTTAAATCTCAGAAATCTTTGTTTCTCGCGTTTATTGGTAGTTTCGCGTCGTAAAATGTTGTGCGACGGATCATTACGAAGTTATCGACCCTCCGGATTACGTTGGTGACATTTTTATGATCATTTATTGTGTCTGAGTGAAATATGGTCAAATAACCGTTTCTCGGCGTTATTATCGACGCGGCTGTTGAATGTTCATTGAAATAACCTACTGTTATGAAGTGCGGAGTTCATTTTTAAAGTGTTTCGACATTTCGATGCGTCCTAAGAACAAAGCGCGATCTCCTTGCGCGACGCTCAACAAAGCGTGAAGTGTTTTAGGGTCGCGTCAACAAGGTCCGATGTCTCATCGGGCTCCTCCTCGCCCCTCACCATCCGAACACAGGCGAGGGGCGAGGAGGAGCCCGATGAGACATCGGACCTTGTTGACGCGACCCAAAAACCCTTCGCGCTTTGTTGAGCGTCGCGCAAGGAGATCGCGCTTTGTTCTAAGGACGCATCGATTTTGTCATATTGTGTTGTTATTGGTGTGCTCGAACAGCCCTTAATGTAATGACATCAGGACAGAATCAACCAGCTCTCAGTATTTGTATTCTCAGGTAAGGTAGTGTTTCCCTCAGACACAATAAAGATCATAAAAATGTCACCAACGTAATTCGGAGGGTCGATAACTTCGAAACGATCCGTCACACAACTTTTTACGACATGATATCTGAGATTTGAACAGCCGGCGTCTGCAATGTTTTAGGTCCGCGCTACGCTCCGCCACCGGGCGGTCATCTTGTTCCTACTCTTCTTCTTACAAGGTAAACTGTTCATACGAAGAGGGTTTTCTTCGTGAAGTTGATTAGTGCGCATTCTAGTTAGGGTGTTTCACAAAATGAAAGTTAATACAGACTCAACTCAGAAGTTTCTGTACCATGTATAATGTAAGCACCTAGACTCCACTTAACAGTTCTTCTTTGTGACCGCACTTGGTCGCAGATCAATGACACCCTGTGTGGTAGTTCTTGGAGGTATCCTTTTCCCCTTTAAGATGGAAAACAAGGCTCGCAGTCAGCGACCGATTACATACAAAAAACTCGCTTTGCTCGCTGGGGGATCCGCCCCAAGATCCCCGTGCAGGGCTCCACCCTGCTGTTTCTCCCTTGGGTACTAAATTTGGTAGTGTTTATAATTACAAGCAGTCCAGTGGTAGGACAAAGAACGAAAACACAAATTGTTGTGACCACCGTCACCTGCAACAGCACTGGAGGTCGACCAGGTTCCTGGGATTGTTAAAGACGGGTCGGTTTTAATGCTCGAGTTTGAAATTTCGCACCTTTTAGCAGTTTGCCCTCCCGTTCCACTTCCTACTTAAAACCCTGATTAACCCACCGGCACCTGCAGAAGCACCTGGGCCTGGGGTCGTTTCCAGCATTTTTACTGGGTTCCTAGGGTCAGTATAGTTGGGGTTGGTTCCTATGTCCAAGTTTAAGATAGTGTACCCTCTAGCAGTTGGCCCTCCCGTTCCAGTTCCTGTCCAAGAAGGCCCTGTTTTGCCCACTGGCACCTGCAGCAGCACCTGGGGTCGTTTCCAGCATTTTTACTAGGTTACTAGGGTCATTTTAGGTGGGGTTGGTTCCTATGTCCAAGTTTGCAATACTGCAACCTCTAGCAGTTGGCCCTCCCGTTCCAGTTCCTGTCCAAGAAGGCCCTGTTTTGCCCACCGGCACCTGCAGCAGCACCTGGGGTCATTTTTGGCAGTTTTCCTGAGGCTTTGAGGTCATTTGAAAGGGGGTCCATTCTTATGAAAAAAATCGTATCTGACACCGTTCTACCCAAACATTTAGATGAGTCAGTTAACATCATCATCATCATCATCGGGATGGCGTTATAGAGGGGTTTGATGATGATGATTGATGATTTGCAAGAAGATATTCAAAATTTCTAATGTTCATTTTTACAATATTGGAAACATTGCTTTCTATCTGTAGATATTCTGGGAGATACTACACTAGCGACACACTTTTTCGGATGCTTGCCATCTCCACGTTTTTCAAGCTCGGAAGTTGCCGTTTTGCATGGACTTGCCCCCATGGTTTACTTGAAGTCCTAGCTAGGTGCTAGCGGGATGCGATTTGGCTTGCAGGTAGCCGGGGCCAGGGGGCTTGAAATGCGACCATTGTTTTCCACCCTCCGAACCTACCCCGATTAGGGGGTGGAGATAGGTGGAGGTAGGTTTGACCGATCGTGAAAATTTTGAGGTCAGTTTGACAAGGTCATCATTTGGTCCTGCTCACCAAAATTTTTGAAATTTCAGCAAATTTAAAAGTGTTTTTGGGACATTTTTCGGTCGAAATTTCCACCCCGCCGCAGTCAAACCCTCGAATGGGATGGCTCTTAGATCTACTTTGGGACCTTTAAGTACAACCATGAGGGCACGTCCATGCATACGGCAACGTCCTAGCTTGGAAAACGTGGAAATGGCGAGCATCAGAAAACGTGGGGCGCTAATTTTGACGGGCAGTGTATTAGGATGCCGTTCTAGCCCTTCCTGCATTTAGCGCATTTAACTTCATCTGAGAAGGGAGGGGGGGGGGGGACGCCGTCTAGCGCCTGGAGGGCGGACAGAAGTCTGGCGTGTGTGTCGAGAAGATCCTGCCCACCCTCCAGGCGCACAACCAGTCTCGATTTTCACTACCAAAGGCGAGTGTTCTTAGTGCATGGAGTGGCTCGGCCGGGTCTTCGTCGAATAGCCTCCACTATCCACAGAGTAACAATGAGTGACCGAAACTCAAAGTATCCGAAAACGCGAAAATTACAAATTACTAACATTTGAGGCAGTGTACCGGAGGTGGGTATCAGGGTCACTGATACTTCCACCTCAGTAGGTGCAGAGCAACCTGATGGACGCTCGTGTGCAGATCTACTCTTCTGCGATCACATGCAAAGGCACGAGAATGCTGCCAAGGCAGCCCCGATGGCCACATCCGTCAGGGGACCAAATTCTTCTGTCGTCTTGAGCACCGAACAAACGTTGTCCGATCGCACTCAAATTTTGCATACGGTTATTGAAGACCAGGAGGTGTCTGAGTTCGGTCATGTCAGTGCGATTTAAATTTTTTTTTTGAAACATGCTAGTCGACCGACGTTTCGGGGAAGCACGGTGTAGAGAAGGTGTCACTCTGCGGCCGGGAGTTGGGTGTGTCATTCTAATTTTTAAAATAGGCAATCATCTTAGGTCCAGGCAACTGTCAAATGGCCGAAAATCAAACTTGAGTGAATTCGGACAGCGTCACAGGAGTGCCAGAATATGGCGAACATTTGAAGGCACTCTTGACGCACTTTGCTGCGGGTAATCGTTGTCCCAATTCACTCAAATTTGATTTCTTGGTATGTAACACCTGCCTGGACCTGAAACAGTGGACCTTTTGATATTTTTTCTCAAACATCCTAGCCTGGAGTGAAGCTTCTTCGGACGGCACGCCTAGGTTTGCCAGTCCGCCACTCGTGGCGCTGTGATCAATCAAAGGCGCGACGGCCACGCTGTGGTTGGTGCGGCAGAAGCAGGCCGGAATGGTGGGGACATTTGAACGCAGCCGTGCCGTCGAAGGACGCCTCACGAAAATGAAGGCCAAACGTGGGGAGTGACGCCACCGTCTCTTCTCTGCACCGTGCATGACGGACGCCTGTGTCTGGAGGCTTCGTTTGGCCTGCTTTCCCGACAGCAGTAACCACCGCCTGCGCACTTTGCAGCTCCGAACATTACATTCAAGGCCTCAGCGGTTAAGGATCACGCTCTCGTGCGGTATGTCGAAGTCTCGTACCAGACAAGGTTCAAGGGAGTCAAATTCGTCGTGTGCCAAAAAAAGAGAAACTGCACAACGGTTGACATTCTGGGTAGAAACCCCAACAACGGCGAAATCTACTACGTAGAAAGCCACGGCTGTACCTATGTAGGCGCACATTGTCACTTCTTCACTGGAGTGAGTATACATAACATATATGTATAATATTTAGATCACTTGGTCCCGAAATTGCCAAGACCTCTACCCAAACTTCTAAAACGTTACTAAGAAAAGGGGCACTGCATCACTCAGCTCTCTATCAAGTACGCACTTTGTAGGCTTGGAAACATTTTCTTGGAAATGCGAAAATTTTTCTGCGCAATGTAAAGTACTGCTTTTCAATTCATTGCCTTCAGTTTTTTCGTAATGCAAAGCCTCGACCATCGTTTCGTAAGGCTTCAACAAAGTTCACCACAAATGTATATCGTAAGCCATTTCATCGCGCTTACATTATTTTTAAGCTAAAACGGTTCGCACGAGAGACGGGAGTGGCTCATTTCATTGCCAGGCACTTGGTCCACAATTTGGATCAACCGCCGTGTAGAGAAAAACAATAAAATATTTTTTTTAAATTATTTATTTAAAAAATTTAAATTAATTGCTAACTGTGCCACTATACTTAAAAAATAAATAAAAAGAGTTTTGCTTGCTGGAGCGCCTCCATCGCTGACTGTCACTCTACGTTGGATACATCTGACAGTTTTGCCCCCACCCGCCTCAGATGCAACCCGCTTTTGGGTGTGAGCATGTTGCGTGAGCTTGCTGCTTGCGTTCTGAGTTGGAAAGGTCACTGCGCGCTGGTCTCTTGTATGAGAAATTCAGTATCAGCAACTCTAATACGCTTCACAAGAGGCTACGGTATGAGAATTCCGTTCTGCGGACCCACGTTTGGCTATATGAGAACTTCGTTAGTTTTAGTTCAAAACTAGCATAGGTGTTCAATTCCTTCCAACTATTTCACAACGAAATAAACGTTTAAATTTTTGATCGAGGAAACCATTACAGAGACCACAAGTTAATATGTTAGTTATGATTTCACGAACAGCAAAACATAAAAAAACGCACCCTTAGCGTACGCACATCTCGTCGCGTCCCTATGCAACACGCGTAACAGAATGGTCACTCTGATTAACAGTCGTAATTCTCAAGCACACTTCGAAACACACGTAAGAGCAAATGCTGGTTTCAAAAGTTCGTAACTGTGGGGCGGGCCTCTAGAACTCAAGCAAGTCCACCAACCGCGTTGAACCTAAGTAACTCTCTCGGGAACACCCAGACCTACTTATCTTTCACGCTGTACTTTGAACCTTAGTAAGTCACTTTTTTTGTGGAGGTTGAGGTAAAACTTGATTTCGATAGAGTGAAAAAGTAGCTATCGAAATCGTGTGTTTCGAAGTGTGCTTGAGACTTACGACTGTTTATCAGAGTGACCATTCAGTTACGCGTGTTTCACAGGGACGCGACGATCTGATTTCTCACTTAGCTTCGCACGGAGCCTCTCTCGTCGAGCGTCGCCCTCTACGGGGCGCTTAATTTTTCATACACGATCTTAGGTAGCCTCAAACGCAGTGTCCTGCTGAACCCAGAACCACCCAGGACGATTCCGCCACACCTTCACCGTCATGGCGGGAACACACAAAAACACCTTCCTCAAAAACACCTACATCTGAATTAAAATGTATTTTTTTTCTATATTCTTGCCATTTTTGTGGGTTATTTTATTTTTCTTTCTTAGAATGTAATTATTATTAATTTTAAATGAGACACATAATTTTAAAAAATATTTTTATTGACTTTGAGCATTATAGAATGATTTCTCGTATTTTAAAAGTTCTTTGGTTGTCTTTTAAGCGTTTTATTTCAAAATCCTTCTTTTGAATAACATTTCCTACCTATTCACATAAGTGTGGAGGTCCGCCGTGTTCATTCTTATTTTTCATACCAAAAACAGGGCCGGACTTGGCAGGCCACTTTCTAGAGCCTACAAACGCTGTACCTTATAGTGGGGGTACACAATAGTACTTTCGCTATAGGGTGCTCCCACAAACGAGGACCCTCACCCCGTTAGGTTAGGTTAGAAGAGTTCGCCACCTCTTTTTTGAAGCGAACGGACAATCGGGCACCCGCACCACAAGGGGTAGGGGAAGTGGCCTGTAAAAGTAGTCACCTAACTGTGGATCGTTGTTTTTGGTATGAAAAATAAGAATGTCAGCGGCGGACCACCGAGCTCGTTTAAATAGGTAGGAAATGTTGTTTAAAGGAAGGATATTGAAATAAAATGTTTAACAGACAATCACAGACCTTTTAAAATACTGCAAATTATTTTATAATGCTTAAAATCGATAAAAGTATTTTATAAATTATATGTCTCATTTAAAAACCATTGATTCATTTATAAAAACGGAAAATGAAATAAAACACAAGTATGTTAAGAAAAAAAGAAAACTACATTTTAATTCAGAGGGGGGTGCTTTTGAGGAGGGTGTTTTTGTATTGACCCATTTAAAAACCATTATCATGCATTTATAAAACGGAAAATGAAATAAAACGGGATGGCTCCGGTTGTACTAAAAAGAACTGTACTAAAATTAATTCCTAATATCTTAGTACAGTTATTTTTAGTGCAGGAGTCTATCCTAGAACGCCCCCTCCTGGAACGCCCTCCTATGTATTGTTTTTTAATTTTCTGATTTAAATGTAAAACATTCTTAAAAATGAAGGATGAAAATAATTTTTCTTCAAAAAATAGGAGAAAATAAAATACATTGCTTTTAAAAATTAAAAATAATAAAATGCGTTTTTTTTTGTTTTTAAACAAAATAGTCCGGAAATATTTTATTTTGACACCATCTCTTTGACATATTTTCTAATTTAAACTAAAAATAGTTTTGTATAATTTTGTTTGTGAAATAAATGAAACTCAATATCTTAATTTTATTACATTTAGTTATTAGAAATGTTTTTAAATAGTGGCATGGATTTCTCATGCCGGGAACCCTTGTGTGCTGTAGCTTCGCTGCTAGGTTACTCTGCGAACACAGTGCATCTGTTCCTCACAACAGTTGGTGCTGCTGGTCGACTCTCTCTCTCTCTCTCTCTCTCTCTCTCTCTCTCTCTCTCTCTCACACACACACACACACAGATTACCCTACTTGGATGTGCATTCAATGATTTTTCAGTAATGTGAATGGACGTGACGGGACTGAGGCGACTGACGTGATGGGTGGGATGGATCTCATTGTGGGGCCACCTTAAAAATTTTCTACGTCTTTTGACGAAAACGTCGCCCTTAAATTTTGTTCAGGATTTTCTCGTCACATTCGTCGTCGCCAGAATTTTTTACTGAAAGAGATAGAAAAGAATGTCTGTTACCAATTTAGCAAAAGGTGACGATTAATTGGTCACTTGAATATTTAATCACGTGACGATAACGTCGTAGAGTGACGATATACTCAGGTGACAAAATATTCGTCATACGTTTTTAAACATCAAATGACGGAATCTTTTTACAGGATCTAGGAACGGGTTCAAGGGGGGGGGGGGGGGGGAACGTCCCGGTTTTTGCCTACTTACAAGCAGAAAAGTTTTGAAAGATATGCCGGTTGCCTGCCTACATTTTCGGCCAGTGCTCAGAATCGGGCGGGCGAGCCGTGCTACGCACATCTTCTGTCTCGTTCCCACTCACTGGTGTCAGATAGGTGCAAGAGAGTAAGGAGACGAGCGTTGCCCGGCTCACCCGCCTGATTCAATGGGGGAAGTGGGGGCGCCGCCACGCAGCCGCCCGGCCGTTGCCTGGCTGCCGTGGCCTCCCGGTTGGATTACTGTGCTCAAGCAAGGTTGAAGGGAATGCCATACCCACTTGCTGGGATTATGAGTATGAAAACTAAAATTTATCCTTGCCCTGCATGGGAGGATCACCCATGGCCGGATGTTGGAAGTGAAGTGAATTGCAGTGTGTAAGTGTGTGTGTTCAGCTTATACAATTGAGCGGGGACCGCAAGATAAACTGAAACTGCATTGAATATCCCTAGACTGATATTGTTTCATTTTGCATATGCGTTGAAAGATAGAAGATAGGGAAATAGTCTGTAGAACAACTATTTTGTCATTCATTACTAAAATACAAACAACTCGAGTCATACACAGTCCAGTCATGTTTTATAAATTGAGGCAAACGATTGATTTGCTTTTCACAGACATTTTTTTATAAGAACTATGCCTCATTAAAAATAATGGGCTGCACAGAGCCAACAGTCTTTCTATAAAATACAAACTAGATATCAAATCACAAAACGACCCGAAGCCCCAGTCCAAAAGTCCATGACGTCAAGTAAGAAGGTAGGACCTCTACAATTCTTGGACAGCAGACTTATTGAACTTGAAACTGCAGTATGGACAGGAGACTCTATGACCGGATTCCCATGCTCCTTTCTGTCCTGATGAGAGGAACCACAGATGCCAGCATGTGCAGTGATAGCAGTGGCGACAGGGTGAGATGATCACGGTCAGATTAGGTGATATTGACTTCATGCAGTCATGGCCAGGGTTGTACACGTTACTGTAACGATGTAACGGCGTTACCGTAACGCGTTACAATTTTATGTAACGGTAACGGTAACGCGTTACATTTTGACTAGGGACGCAACGATAACGAAACACGTTACTTTTGGCGAGTAGCGGCGTAACGGCGTTATGGTTACTTGCAGCTGGAATATTAACCCGCGGTAACCATCCGTGGCCTCTCGCTGGCCCTGGTTCGGGTTCAACTTCTCTGCCGCTGAAGTCCTCCGAGCAGGAGTCCGCTGCCGAGGAGGTAGGAAGGTGCTCAGCCCACCAAGTGCGCTTCGTGGAGCAGGGGGTGAAAACCTGTTTTGCCAAGGGGGCGGATGGGAAAAGAAAATTTCTCGGCCTCCTTTACAGTTCCTACGCTACAATACCCACCACTCCACAAGTGGAGTTGTGGAGAGACTTTTTTCAAAGGCTGGTATTCGGTTCAGTCATTTAAGGCACACAGTAGGTGATGAAAACTTGGAAATAGAGCTTCTTCTAGCGCTTAATCACTTATTTTGGCGCTAAGTGATTTTTGAAATTAAGGAAGGGAAATTGTTTCAAAATCAGTCTTCTTTTTACTACCCCCACCCCTCTTGAGCTCGTGTAACCTTTTTTTTTGTGTCACGGTAACGGCGTTACATCGTTACAGTAACGGCGTTACGATACATTTTTTCCAGTGGAGTAACGGTAACAATAACGCGTTACTCTTTTTAAAAGTATCGGTAACGGTAACGCGTTACATTAAGAATGTAACTTGTACAACCCTGGTCATGGCACTCCATTTTCCAATATTGCTGCAACACAAATAGGAAGAGGATTGTACAGGTCATCTTAGGGCAAATCTTTTACAGATCACCTTATGGAAATTTTAAATAAACAAGCCATTGTTTGATCATGGCAGGCATGACCGCAGCAAGGTGGATACAGCTAATCTCAGATTATAGTAATAGTTCAAGCTGGCGCAAAGCGAGGCAACTCGCGGCAGAAAGTCGGAGCTAAAAGGGCAGGCGAAGTGTAAAACATGATAATAACAATGTACACATGGAAGCCACACTGATCCACTACACATAGACATGTCAGCTTATCAACATAGAAGTCTCGAAATTACTCGCCCCACCAAGGGGGAAATCACTCGTGAAATCCTGTGTACAAATTTTGTGAAACCCCATCATAGAAGTCACAGATATGCACCCACTTCTGCGTTTTGACCAGACCCTGGGTCTGGGCGGGCTCTGCGGGCCGATTTTTAGTCGTCTTCTATTGATCGCCACAGCTAAGCTAGAGAACATCGTGGCCCGATTTTTTTCCGTCGCCGGGGAAAATAGTTTTTGTGGCGCAAAGTCGCGGTCGATTTTAGGCATGCCAGAGCGGTCCATACCTTTTTTTGTACACACCGATATTAAGATTGAACTTCTATCTGCTTCCTCACCAAATTTGAAGTCGGTTTGGCTGTGGCGATCGTTAGAAGACGGCGCAAAATCCGCCGGCAGAGGTCGCCCAGGCCTGGGGTCCTCTTTCCTCTTAAGCATTTACGGGCTGTCATTCGTCCGAAAACGGCCATAAAAGATCAAAATTTAAACAAATGTGGGCCGCCGTCCTGTGAAATCCTTCGAAGTCCTGAAATCTGTGTACGAATTTCAGTCGAGTGATTCCCCCTCGCGCCCCACCCTCCTTGAAGGGTCATGAAATCACTGTTACAGGGCACAATACTAAAGAGGTTATGGCAATCCATGCTGCTGTAAGAAGACAATACGTGCACATTGTCACATTCTATCTTCCCTTACTGGAAGCGAGACATTGTTATAAAACACGATTTACATTTGCGGCGACAAAGTCAGGGAGCGTCGATGTACGGAAGCAGCAGAAACAGCTGATGACCAATGACCGTCGGATAATGTGTTAACATAAACTCGCGTCGAGCACGCGGCTGCAGAAATTTCTCATACTAGATACAGATACAGTGGGGCCCCTTCTGCGAGGCTAAACAAAACAAGGTTGACCGTCACCACAGGCAGAGAGAGCCAACAATTTAACAAAGAAAATGATAAAAATGAAGAGATTGCGTTGTATTCATTTCACATAGAAAACCATACAAAATTATTTTTAGTTTTTATTAGAAAATAAGTAAAAGAGATGTCAAAAAAAAAATCCGGATTATTTTATTAAAAAAGAAAAATCGATTTTTTTTTTAAAATAAAAATCGCATTTTATTACTTTTACTATTGAAAGGCAATGCATATTTTTTTCCCCTATTGTTTGAAGGAAAATGAACTTCATCGTTCCATTTTAAGAATTTTTTATTTTAAAATAAGAAATTAATGTGAGGGAGGGCGTTCCAGGGAGATGGGCTCATTTCATTGCCAGGCACTTGATCCAAATAATTAAAAAACATTTTTAAAATTAATTAGTTCCCTGCACGGCGACTGATCCAAAAAGAAACCGGCAGTTGATCCAAAATAAAAATAAAATAAAATTTAAAAAAATATATATTCAAAGAAATGAATTAATTTATAAAATGCCCTCTTAAACGCCTCCGCGACCGTCCACTCAGTTCGTGACCTCTTGACAGTTTTGCCCCGGGTGACGCCCCTGGCAGGTACCTGAAATCGTGTATGAGAAATTAAGCGCCACGTATAGGGTGACGCTCCACGAGAAAGGCTCCGTGCGAAGCTATGTGAGAAATCAGATGTGCGTACGCTAAGCGTGCGTTTTGTTTGTTTGGCTATTCTTAAAATCAATACTAAGAAGAAAGAAGGAACATATATTAACTCGTGGACTCTGTATGTTGTGAAATGATTGGAAGGAATTGAACACCTATGCTAGTTTTGAACTGTCACCAACGAAGTTCTTGAGCCACGCGCGGGGCGGGTGGGGGCAAAACTGTCAGAGGTCCAACCTAGAGTGACAGTCAGCGACGGAGGCGCCCCATGAAGCGCGTTTTCGGGAAATGAATATTTATTCCATATTTTATTTTATATTTTAAAAAATAATTTTAACAATTCCATAAATCAATTTTTTTTCTAATAGTTAAAAATGATAAAAAAAATTAAAAATGATAAAAAAAAATTAAAATGTTTAAAATTAAAAAAGAAGCTAACCTAGCCTAGCCTAACCTAGCCTAACCTTGCCTAACCTAACCTAGCCTAACCTAGCCTAACCTAACCTAGCCTAACCTAGCCTAACCTAGCCTAACCTAGCCTAACCTAACCTAGCCTAACCTAGCCTAACCTACCCTGGCCATTTACAAAACATGTAATAAAATTGCAAAAATTAAAATTCAATAAATCAAATTGTTTTTTTTAAACATTTTTAAAATTGTTTTTCATCATTTTTAATTATTTTTACTTAAAAAAAATTGATTTGTGGAATTGTTAAAGTTATTTTTAAAATATAAAATAAAATTTGGAATTAATATTTATTTTCCGAAAACGCGCTGTACTAAAAATAACTGTACTAAGATATTAGGAATTAATTTTAGTATAGTTCTTTTTAGTACAGCCAGGGTGCTCCCAATAAAACACAAGAATGTCAAGAAAACAAAAAAATTACATTTTAATTCAGAGGGGGGTGTTTTTGAGGAGGGTGTTTTTGTATTGACCCATCGAGCCCACCTTTAAAAATACCTTGGATTAATCAAGAAACTTTTTAGGTCAACTATCATTAGACCAATCGAGCCATCCCCTTAGGTTAGGCTATGAAAGATTGTTTTTGATACTTATAAATCCGAATTTTTATTTGATTTCAATTTTTTCTGAATATAAAATTTAACATAAGAAACTGCATGTTAAGGTAACACAGAATTATTATTTTTATTGGGAATAAACCTAAAAATGTGAGTTTATTTCTAATTTTTTTATTTTTAATTTCTGAATGTTTTGAAAACACGGAAGAAAAAGTTAAAATGTTAGGGAGGAAAGGTTTGCAGGGGTAACGTCTGGGATTTACCCCTTTTTTTCCGGGAAGAGATATATTATGTATAAAAATTTCATTGGTGGGAGGAACGAATTGACCCGCGTTAACGTAGTTTACGTCATGATGACGATTTATCTACTATTTTAGTCGTGTTTTATCGAAACAAAATTTCCTCTCGCCGTTGACCGACAAAGTGAAGCGCCGTCTATAATGTCGGTAGTCTAATCTGCTCACAACTTCGTCCGGTGTCGGTTTTCCTCCACACAGCTGTTTTATCAGTGTGCGACCAAAAATGTAACTCAGTTATTTTGTTGCTTCGGGTGACAGAATGCTCCCGCTGCTGGCGTTTCATCATATCCTCTTCCTGAGGGCAAGTTAAAGTTCGAATGGATTCTGTGGCAAGAAGCAGACGGGAAGGTGATGATGAAGATCAGATTATATCCTCAGACGTACTATGTGATAGTCGATTTACCCCCCGGAACTAACTCTCTGAGGCTGATGATCGTAGACGGCTGGGAAATAAATTTCCCCGCAATTATCAGAGAAGGTTTGTTATGAAGTTTTGTAAGTGGGTCATTCCACCCCAAACCACCGCACAGCCCGAAATCGAGTGTCTCAAATTTGGCTAGGAGAGGTAAAAACTCACTCAAGGTGACCCCAAGGACACCCAAACCCAAGGTTTTTTTTAAATTTCTGTTCGATTTTGGAAAACAGCCATATTTTAGCATTTTTTTGAAATTCGTCAAAGCCAGGCTAATACAAAAATCTGACCAGTAAACTTTATTGCAATGTTTAAAAGCATAATAAAACGGATACATACTAGAACATACCCCTCCTGGAACTTACCCCCCGTATTTTTAATTTATTTTTCCGATTTTTGTCGCATTAATACGATTTATTCCAAAATTCCGTCCTTTATGATTTAAAACAAAATAAAATAATAAATAAATGGGTAAAAAAATTGTTAAAGCGTAGAAATTAATTTTATTTTACTGATCAATTTAAAATCATTTAAAGCAAATTACCTATGCACTTTTATTTACACCAGAGATAAAGAGAAAAATATTAATCTGCCGTTACGAGTTGCAGTGTTAGCTAGGAGGAGACACTGTTGACGCCCGCGGAATTTTTCATACCGGGAGGGGATTCATTACCTAGCCTCGCTCCGGGTGTTGCTTTACTTGCACCACCCTTTGTAGTGCAGGTGCCCGATAGTCCGTTCGCTGTAAAAAAGGAGGGGGCGATCTCTATTAACCTAACCTAACGGGGCGAGGGACCTCGTTTGTGGGAGCACCCTACAACAAACGAACTTTAGTCCACCCCCACCATGAGGTCCAGCGTTTGTGGCCGCTGGGAGAGAAGATCCCTCTGCAAACAGAGCAACACCCGGAGCGAGGCCAGGAGATGGGTCACTTTCCGGTATGAATAATTCTGCGGGCGTCAAAAGTGTCTCCTCCTAGCTAACACTGCGACTCGTAACTGCAGATTTATATTTCTCCCCTTATCTCTAGTATAAATAAAAATGTATAGGTATTTTTCTTAAAACGATTTTAAATTGACAAGTAAAATAAAAATAATTTCTACGCTTTAGCAATTTTTCCACGCATTTTTTTTATTTTATTTTGTTTTAAATCAGAAAGGACAGAATTTTGGAATAAATCGTATTAATGCGATAAAAATCGGAAAAATACATTTAAAATACAGAGGGGTAAGTTCCAGGAGGGGTATGTTCTAGTTATTTCCCAATAAAACCTACTTTTCATCCTGAATCTATTGCTTCATGGTAGAAAAAAATTTGGTTATGGTATCCACCACTTATCTTGGAAAATAGTATAAACTTTCACAACTTTTCCAATACGCCAAAATACGTGGTCTGACAAAAAATTATGAAAAAATTCATGGCAGACCTCTACTAATGTCTGCTCATCCCCACTAATTTTTAAATGTGGCCCGACACTCTAACTATGGAACGGGGCAAAAATTAGTCAAAGAAGTTCACGTTAAAGATCAGAAACCAGATTTTTGACACAACATGACATGATATGAACAGATATAAGCACATGACCATTAAAAAGCAATACTTTTCTTGTATTTCTTCATATTTCTATTCTCAGTGACTACTCCGTACTACAGAAGATCAATGAGAGTAGAAATATGAAGAAATATAAGAAAAGTATTGCTCTTAATGGTAATGTGCTCATATCTGTTCAGATCGAGTCATATTATGTCGAAAATCTGGTTTCTGATATTTTACGTGAACTTCTGTTGACTAATTTTTGTTCCGATACTTAGCTAGAGTGTATCCATAGTTAGAGTAGTACGGAGTAGTCTAAATGTGTATCAGAAGGTCACTGAGAATAGAAATATAAAGAAATATAAGAAAAGTATTGCTTTTTAATGGTCATGTGCTCATATCTGTTCATATCGAGTCATGTTATGTCAAAAATCTGGTTTCTGATCTTTTACGTGAACTTCTGGTGACTAATTTTTGCCCCGTTCCATAGTTAGAGTGTCGGGCCACATTTGAAATTTAGTGGGGATGAGCAGACATTAGAAGAGGTCTGCCATGAATTTTTTCATAACTTTTCTCAGACCACGTATTTTGGCAAATTGGAAAAGTTGTGAAAATTTATACTATTTCCCAAAATAAGTGGTAGATATCATGAACAATTTTTTTTTCTACAAAAGAGCAATAGATTCAGGATAACAAGCTGGCCCGTCCCTACCGTCATCCTCGGTGCCAGTTCCGCTGCGCTCCACCGGCACCTCGGATTGACAGGGGGACTTGGCCAGCTTGGCCTGCCGGCGGCGTTTGCGGGGGCCTTCGGTCCCCGCCTCAAGTCTCCCTAGAAGTGCCCGATAGCAGATGTATTTGTTACGATTAAAATCGTTAACCTGAGCCCGTCCCTGAGCGCGCCGCGATGGTAATACTGTGCGCGCGGCGGCCAACCCTAACCTCAAAAAACAAAAACAGACAAATTTTCATTAATCAAAAATGCGATACAAATCGAAAATTGTTGCCACCGCAGGTGATTCTACGTTAAAAAAGTAGTTGATCCTCAAAATTTGAAGTTTTTCTATGAACGATAAGTCGGCGAACATACGTCCGCCCGAACGAACATGCGGCATCAGACTATAAGCCCGGCTCCTGCCGTTTCTAAAGAAACGTGTCGGGACGGGCTAAAAAGTAGGTTCTATGATGCTTTGAAACATTGCAATGAAGTTAACTGATAAGATTTTTGTACAAGCCTGGCTTTTACGAATTTCAAAAAAATGCCAAAATATGGCTGTTTTCCAAAACCAAACAGAAATTTAAAAAAAAAAATTCCTTTGGTTTGGGGGTCGTTGGGGTCACCCTGAGTGAGTTTTTACCTATCCCAGCCAAATCTGAGACACTCGATTTCGGGCCGTGCGGTGGTTTGGCGTGGAATGATCCAATTGAAAGTTTTGTGGGGTGTTTTTTTCTTCTTTTTCTCCGAGAGATCTATAAACGAACTGTTGCAATTAAGATGCAGTACCAACCATCGCTCCCTGAGAGAAGGACGCCCATCGCAAGGACACACGCAGCAATGACAGCACCAAGCCAATTAACTAGCCTGCGGCGCACATGGACTTGGGGAACTTGTTATGCTACGATCAGCGAAGAGACGCTCAACGCCAGGGTTCTGGGGATACGGGGGCTGTGAGATGGTTCCTTGGATGATAAATAAAGGTGACGAGGTAGCGATAGCCACTAAATGAACCTGGACTGGACAGCAGGACGCCAGCGGCCGCAGGGGTAAGGCGGATGAGCCGCGCTAAGGAGCTCCGTGCACCAGGGAGTGAAAACAAAACGAATAGGACAACGAATTCGGACATCCTTTATCCACAGCGCATTGCACATACACTGCATTTAGGGGTCGTCCATATATTACGTACACACATTAGGGTGGAGGGTGGGTCCGTGACTTTGTTTGATAATGTACGTGGGGGAGGGGGAGGTGGGGGGGGGGGGTCTCGATGCAAATTACGTGTGCGCGTACCTGGCCATCGTACGACCGGCAGTAACGTACGCGATGGGCACCTGGCCCCGGGACCAGCGCGCAGCGCAGTCCATCGGCAGCTTCGAAGGCAACATCATCAGGAGGATGGCGGAGGCAGTACACAACCCCGAGAACAACAAGTACGTCCTGCGCAGCATGGAGGAGGCATGCAGAATCCTCAACTTCGAAGCGCCGATCCTGCCGCATATCACCAAACTTACGCTGCGGTGGGTCGGCCATGTAGCCAGGGGGTCCTGCAGCAGGGGAGCCCTCGCGGCCTTCCCACCCACCCCCCTCTTCAGGTATGGCGGCCGCCATACCAAAACAGGGGTTTCGGCGCCCCTGACAGGCTTCGCTCATTGCGAACCACTCTTCCGCCCCTACATACCTGGCGTACACCTACCTTGGCCTGCCGGCGGCTGTCATCGGGCGTGCGGGGCCAACCAGTCTGCACGGCGCCCTGCGGGCGCCGTTTTGAGGCGCAAGGGTCGCTGCGCTTCTAACCTAACCGCTTGATGCTATTTCCATCGTACTGCGCCTTTCTCCACTGCATTCAATCGTGCTCAAATCTAACTTAACCTACCCTACTCTAACCTAACCTTCTCTAACCCATCCAACTTTAACCTACCCTAGCCTACTCTAACCTAACCTACTCTAGCCTAACCTACTAAAGCCTACTCTATCCTAACCTACCCTAGCCTTCTCTTACCTAACCTACTCTGCCCTAACCTACCCTAGTCTACTCAAACCAACCCTACCCATTGTGGACTTCTTTACCGTATTCAATGCTGCTCAGACCTAACCTACCCTGGCCTAACCATTTTCGGTTCAAGGAGGCCCTGCTTTGACAACTTGCACCATCTGCACCACCTGGGGTCTTCGTCAGCATTGGAGTTGAGGTCCTTGGTGTATTTGAAGCGTGGTCGGTCCCCATCTTTAAGTTTAAAATACTGCTTATTTAGCAGTTTTTCCTTCTGTTCCTGCTCCTGCTCAAGAAGTCCCTGTTTTGGCCCCTAGCACCTGCAGCAGCACCTGCCCTGGGAAAAATAATGGGTGGCAAACCGGTAAGCAAAGGGTTTGCGGGTGGTGCGTGGGGTGGTACCGCGGGGGGCACTGGCAGTGGCGTGAGGGTGGCAAGGTGGACCGCTGAGTGGTGCGGGTGGTGCATTAGGAGGTGCGGGTGGTGCAAGAGGAGGTGTAGCGAGAGGCACTAGGGTGCCAATTGGCCGTTTGAGAGGCGCGCAAGTGGCGCAAGGTGGCACCAGGTGGTACCATAGGTGGTTACTCGGCTGGCATCCGAGGTGCACTTCGGTGGATTATGGGTGCTCTTTAGGCGGCAGTTACGTTTGATATAGAATGCTTCTAGAGTGGTAATAATAGTGGTATGCAGGGTGAAAAAAAGGGCATAAATAATGTTACAAACGCATTTATTATATATTAAGAACAAAATATCACAAGGAGTCAAAAATACTGACTATATACAAAAAAATAGAAATAATTGAGCAATGACATAGAGCAAGATTCCATCCGTTCATTCTAGGGCGCACACGTCATACTGTTTTCTCAAAGAAATATTTAAAAATTTACATGGGTAAGCCCAAATTTCCGATTGCAAACGGCGATACAACGCCTGCGGGTGCTCGGGTAGGCCAACCCGCACGACACACACGAATGACAAAGTCAGAATTGCCTACCCAGTAGGCGCCTGTGCCGTAGACCGCGAGCTGGCCTACCGGGCTAAAGTTGGCCAACTTTTTTATTGGCCAATTTTTTTTTTTGGCCAAATTTTGACGATACGATCAAATGCGGGAAAGTCCTTTTATGGGTTGCTGAACAACATATCAAAAGATGGCGATGAAAATTTTTGGGAAATTTCTCACATTTTCGCCAGGACTTAGAAACAACATTGCCACATCTTGACCACACGACCACATGCTGAAAAGACGTTTAAGGGTTCGCCAGACAACATATCAAAAGATGGCACTAAAAATTTTTGGGGAATTTCTTACATTTCCGCCAGGACTAAAAGGACATACTTTCATTCTGGCAACGTCCGAAAAGCCGTTACCCTGCCATCAGTCTCGTGGTCAGCGATGTTGGGAGTTCAATATCTACACAAATTGGCCTGTTAAAATTCATGCGGCTAATACGAACTATAGTTCCAATGCCAAATAATTCGAAAAAGACAGATTTCGAATTTTAACAGGCCATACTTTTCCTCTGGCGACGTTCGAAAAGCCGTTTCCGTGCCATTCGTCTCGTGGTCAGCGATGTTTGCAGTTTAATATCTACACAAATAAGCGTGTTAAAATTCTTGCGGGTGTTAGGAACTGAGCTTCTAGTACCAAATAGTTGGGCAAAGCCTGATTTCGAATTTTAACAGGCTAATTTGTGTAGATATTAAACTGCCAACATTGCTGACCACGAGACTGATGGCACGGAAACGGCTTTTCGAACGTCGCCAGAGGAAAAGTATGGCCTGTTGAAATTCAAAATCAGGATTTGGCCAACTATTTGGTACTAGAAGCTCAGTTCCTTACACCCGCAAGAATTTTAACAGGCCAATTAGTGTTGATATTGAACTGCCAACATCGCTGACCACGAGACTGATGGCACGGAAACGGCTTTTCGAACGTCGCCAGAGGAAAAGTATGGCCTGTTAAAATTCGAAATCTGTCTTTTTTCAACCATTTGGCATTAATACCATGGTTATTAACAGTCACATGAATTTTAACAGGCCAATTTGTGTAGATATTGAACTGCCAACATCGCTGACCACGAGACGAATGGCACGGAAACGGCTTTTCGAACGTCGCCAGAGGAAAAGTATGGCCTGTTAAAATTTGAAATCAGGCTTTGGCCAACTATTTGGTATGTCGAAAAGAGAATGATTTTCTAATCTTCTCTCGATCCAGTTTTCCATGGTTTCATTCGGCAGTGTATGTGAGACGCCGCCGGGCTCAGGAGTTGGAATGTAAATGAAGGACACTTGTAGCTTGCCATCTTGCATGAAGTTTTGATTTGACTGGATCACGTGGCTCAGCTTATCGGCGACCACTCGCCCGGACAGCTGGTCAATGCGGCGCATGCTGAGCCACACCGGCTTCGAGTCCTCCTCGCCGCCGCGCACCTCCATCACACAGCGGTCGTGTGGCCTGGCGCTGACGCACTCCTGCTGCCGCTGGGTGATGGTGTCGAAGAGAGAGCACACAGCTTGGTCTGGGTCACTGAAGCTGGCCATGCCCTGCACGGACATGACCTCCTCGCGAAAGGTAGCTTTGAACCGGGCAAGGTAGCGCTCACGGCTCTCCAGTACTTCAAGCGTTGGTTGCTGTCTCTGTTCCTCCAACTCACCAGCGCCGTCTTCTGTCTCCCTCGGCCGTTTCTGCTGAGGCGAGCCGGGCGCGTGCCGCGAGTCGGGAGGTGCAGCGCGGGGCGTGGTAGGGCGCGGAGAGCCGGGGCGCGGCGTGGCGGGGCGCGGAGAGCCGGGGCGGGGCGTGGCGGGGCGTGGCGGGGCGCGGCGAGGCGGGGCGGGGCGTGGCGGGGCGCGGCGTCTCCCACGGGCGCCACTTCGGCGGTGCAGGGGCAGGCTGTTGCTGCGGTTCCAGCGGCGACTGTTGCTGCTGGACAGACGGACGGACACGCGCACGGCGCGCTGCAGCACGGGTCGTCATCCCCAGCCCCATCAAGTCCCATGCCAGCATGGAGGTAGACTAGAGTGGGGGAGTTGAAGCTGGCCCCAGAGCTGTCGCGAGGTCCCTCACAAACGCCGCTCCGCCTTCTCTTAACGTCCTCTATAACGTTCCCGTTCCCTTCATCTTCTCTAAAAGGGCCGCCACCCTTCCAAATACGCGTAACACAAACAAATGTCTTTCACGGCTTTAATTATCAATGTAAACACGTTTTAGACGTATTGAAAACTTTTAGTTACATTTATTGTGAAGATCTGTGTAGTAATTTTTGTGGAAAACCCATGGAATGGCACCCGTTTCGCATCAGAGGTTGGTATGAGAATTGTGTTTGTTTTGGTTTCAAAGCAGAAGCCTATTTAATATAAATTCGTACTTCTTACTGTGTGTATCTTCAGATATGGAGCTCCTTTTAAATCAATGTGAAATATGTCACCGAATTTGCAAAAGCGAGCGAGGGTTATCGGCCCATCGACTGGTCCACCAACGTGAGTAATTGTAATTGAGCGGTACGATCGGTATACGACCGCGAAAACTGTACAACAAGCATGAAATGAATGCCTAGTTTGATACGTGGAACATCAATCGCCGACACTACATTTGCTGTATGTGCTTGTGTGAGTGAAAGTAATGCATTTTTTTAATCTGTTGCTCTAGGAACTGCCGTAACCGAAGGAGGCGTCTCAAGCCCGGCAAAGCCGATTAGTCGTTTCCTAACCTGCAATGTCTGTCAGAAACAGTTCAAGTCAGCCAAAAACCTTGAAAAACATGAACTAAGTCATTCCTCAGGAAGTGCAGGTAAGATAAGATTTCTGTACTTAATGTCTTCGAGTCAGCCTCGTTCATTTTCGATCTCACTTATCCCAGCTGTCTCTGCAGGTGAAACTGTGCCAAGTCCAGCTGTTGCCACAGACTTGCAGCCCATCCTTGAAAATGCTGATATTTTAGTCTGTGCTTCCCAAGACAACAGTTATTTGCCTGATGATTTGATTGAAGAATTTTCTCATGAGTTTTGGGGAGAGCTGCCAGAAGATTTATTTGTTGCTGAGGCTGAGGAAGAGGAATGTTTGCGTGAGAATGCAGTCCAGCAGGGCAATGCTGTGACGGAATCTTCCTCATCTCAACCCATGTCCAAAAAGAAGAAACTGTCTGCTCTAGTCTACTGCAATTCATGCAAATGCAAGGGGTTTGACTCACTTGACAATTTTTTGAGGCACAAAACCCGCCATGCCATGCAAGGTAACAATAATTCTAGTATATTCTGCTTGCATTTTTTCATACTTTTTGGTATTTTTTTTTGACAATGTTTGATTTATTTTTGTGCAGAGGCCTTTAAAAAGGCTCCCTCTAAAGAAAGGGCCAGAATTGAATGTCTCTTACTGGGAGAAAAGACTTTGTCATGTGTGGAATTGGAGATGTCTGGCCTGAAATGTGTAGCAGCTCAAGATCTGAAAACAATAATTTTAAGTATGAAGAATAACATGCACAGTGACTCTGTGAAGGCTTTCTTCACAACTCTTTGTGATTCTCTGATGTCTTGTTTTTCAGAGAACAGTACATTTTTTGTACTGTCAAAATTAACTGAAACTTATTTACATAAATCTGCCTTTTTACTAGTTGATCAACCTCTCCGTCAAACTTTAATTTCATTTCTCAGTGAGCACATGGGAAGTGGAACTTCTAATATGGATAAAATTTTGTCTGCTATAATGCAGAAGTTTTCTCAGTTATTGCTTGCATTCATTCTCAGGCTTATGAGAGAAGATGATGGAACTGTTACATGCCCTGTGTCTGAAAGATATGCCAATAGGATAGGATGTACTGTAACTGAGGAATACAAGCAGACAATGCATTATGTTGGTGGTGCTAATTTGAAAAAGATTTTGAGGGTGGCATTAAGACTTCGCAATCCAAATGAGAAAAGTGAGAATTTGATCCGAGTTCTTAAAGGTAATTTTTTAATCACTGATTTGGCGGAAGCACCTGAAGCTATGTTAATGGCTTGGACTGAGGCTCAAGATAGAGGGGGCCTGTTAAAAATAAATGCTAAAGTGTTAGAATTTTTTGTTCAGTTGGGAACACTGATTCAGCCTCTAGAAAGGCTTGATGGGTCTGTCTTAACAAATGAAGTTATTGAAAAAGTGTGTAGCTCCAGTAGTGTAATGCAATTGTGGAATGATATTTTGTGTGACTCTTTAAATAAGGAGGAAGCGTTTGAATTGCTGCATGTCTTGTGCAGTCATTTCTGTGTCACTTATAGAAATGGAGTCATTGGTAGGAGAAAAGATGAGTGGGCTGCTCAAAAGCCCAGCCAAAAGCATGGTACAAGTGGATTGTCTTTTAGAGCCCATCTTGGTTGACTGTAACCTAATCGAATAAATAAAAACCTCAGAAAGTGCCAGATACTCTCCTTATTCTGACCCAGTTCATTCACTATGTATCATTGTAAAGAAATTACACATGTAACATTAATCTGCGATTTATTATTTCAAGTAAGGCAACAATCAACTCATAAAATCCAAGTAGCACTCACATGCAACCTATGATTTCCATAGAAGCAAAAGCACCTCAATCTCACTATCATGTATCAATTGTCACAAAATAACTTATGACTATTATGGCACCTTGAGTGTTGATGCAGATTTCCCCAAAACACGATATCAAACTTGAAAATCTTTCAAGAAATACAGCCATCAAAAATGAGCATAAATGCAGAAAAAATTGCAACTGAAGTATATACAATCGAAATTTTCTTCTTTTGTTCTAAAAACAGTTTTTGTTTTGAGGTGACTAAGAAAATCTCATCTCAAAGCACCAGCAAATAATAAAGTAAATATGATCTAAAATAACAATGGAAATTCTTCAGATGTACAATTAAAGATAAACATAGACAAACATATATACAAAAACGTGTTGACCACTTCCCGAGGATGAAGTGCCCCTGGGCCTACAACAAGAACCTATGTACACATGAAAGTCAAGTTTGAAAATCTGCAGCTATAGACCGACGGGCTGTCTTCTTTGAGCGCTTAGGAAGAGGTGTACAATCTTCTTCAGTTATTCGACTAGTATCTTCTGTATTAGCCCTCTTCCTGTCAAAGCGAAAATTTCTAACTGTATGGAGAGGAACCTCAGTATTTAAATACTGATCAGCTGTGGGGTTCCTGTTTCCACCAAGAACTGCTCGTTGCTTGCTGAAGTGCTGTTCCAACGGGTCTTGACAGAAAACACGGGCCATAACATACTTCTGCCCTTCACTAAGAAGAAACTCTATGGCTCCCTTCACAGCCCGACAAGTCATCTCAATGCCCACTAAGGTCTGTTCACTTGGAAGCATCTTCTTTTGTTCTTTAAGTGGCTTACTGCTTTGTTTAACTTCTTCCTGCCAGTCTGCAAAGTAACTGATGATTTCATCAAACCTTTCTTTCAATCTGGGGTCGTTCTTGTTCACGTAGGCTGCCAGTTTGGGGTTCCTTGTAGTGATAGCCTGCATGCTGTGACTACCATTACAGAGGTCAAAAAATTCATTAATAACCCCCAAAAACACACAATTCTTTGGTCCCAGGCCATTTACATACAGTTTCCAGATAATTTTTTACAGAGTTGCTCATGACCCTGGCGGCAAGATCAACATTCATCCTGGTATAAGAATTTAAATACACAGCAGAAGCTGACAGTTTATGTAACATTTTCACAGTGTGTTCAGATTTTCTTTTATATAATCTTACAATGGTTGACCACCGAATTTTTTCTCCATTCTTTGTCATATCTCTGGCCAGTCCCTCCCCGGAATTTTCAAAACAATTCCTTGCTGTTTTTAGAACATGAGGTGGGTCAGAAATAAAAAATATTGGTCGCTGTGGTGCAAAAATATTGTAGGTGTCAAAAATCAATTTTGAGGGAGTTACAGTCCGGGGTGGATGTAGCCGGAAAAACGCTCTATTAACTTCACTACCATCACAAACAAAAGCAATGACACATATGTGAGAAAATTCAAGATGCTGCACCACTTCCCATGTGTTTTTATACAATTCTTCTTTTGATAAATTATCTATTGTGTAAGAGGCAACTACACTTTTCACTCCACTGGCAGTACCTTTAATCATGAAAGACAGAATTTTCTTAGCAGTGGGTACAGATTTCAAAGGTTGAAGTGGTGTGCATTCAGCATCACTGGCCAGTTTACTCTTAAGTTCTAATATCTCTGTCTGGACCTCGTCAAGATGGCAAAATCCAACAATTCTCCCATCCCGTTTCTGGGCCAGAGACTGACTAATTACAACTTCATCAAACATAAGAACATGGTACCTCTGATAAGAATGTTTCATATTGTCTACAGTTACAGCAATATCGTTAATAAAATCTTGATGAACTCCTTCTTTGGCCTCATAAATATGGGTGTAATCAAACAGTGTTCTCTCTGATGGCAATTTAAATACTTTTCTGAGAGAGCCATATGCCGAAGTAGACTGCATCTTAATTTGGATTGCCCAACGAATCATCAAAGGATGCCAACGAATACCAGAGCTCCCCTTCACTCTGTTTGCTTTAGACTGCTGCTGCAGAAAAAGTTTGAAAAAATCAACATCTCTCTCACCTCCTTCTTCGGGCTCTTGAAATTTTACTCCATCCACTATGTTCTGCATCTCTTCATGTAATTCATCATCCACGTCAACGCCCTCTTCCTTTATGAGTTCATCCAGTTTGGCTTCCAGCCGCTTCGCTTTTCTCACTAGACAGTTAATTGTTCTTGTTTTACATCTGTTCCGTTTTTTCTTCTCTTCTGAATTGAGATATGTGAACGGTTTGAATTTATTTGGTGTTTTCTTTGGCTCTTCTGGTATCTTCCTATGAGCAAAACGCATGTTGACTTTGGCACAATGGGTACAGTATTTGTTGGTTTGAGGGACGAGGTACAGACACTCCTTGGATCTGCAGGTAACGTTGTACCTTGTCTCATGAAAGGGGTTGGAATCAACAAAACAATCCTCTGCTCTCTTCCAGAGTGGCGTGTACTTAGTGGCTGAAGCTCCCATGCAGATCTCATAAGAACGGAGGATGAGCAAGCACTGCAACAGTCCCTTAGCACAGGCAGCAGCACTACTCTGAGGTACAGATACTGCAGCGAGCTGTTCATAAATTTTGTGAGAGTATGGAAGCAGTTTTCCATGCACATAAATTTTCTTCTGTCCTCTGAGAGGTATAAATAAGGAACGCTGCACTGTTTTGGAGTTATCAAAAGAGCACGTTAACAAGTTGATGCCATCCCTGTCTGCTGATGCCATGCAGTTCTCAGGTTTCCAAATTGCGAGATATTTTAAAATGTCAGATGGTCGTAACTGGAAGAAAGAAAAAAAGAAGACAGTCAGCACGTTGCTTTCAACAGAACAAAAAATCAATACAGACATTTCCTAGAAAACTGTAGCAAGCTTTAGAGAGACTAGTAAACTGTAAATATTTAATCCATGTCACTTACTGTAATCTCACACTCAGACAGGACAGTCTCTTCAATGGGGGGCACTGTTTCTTCCTTCTCAATGTAGCTGCCATCATTAATAACATTCTGAAGAAAATAAAAAGGTGTAAGTCCGTTGTCTGTAAATTTGAACCTGTATCCAGATGCTGTAACATGACAAGCAACTCAATTGCTTAGGTTCCAACAGTGGCAGACTTGAAGGAGAAGTGTCAACAGCTGGAGTTGAAACATATGGGCTGGGGTCAGAGGGCACTGAGATGATATCCTTCATTGCAAAACATGAAAGGGATAAGTCAAAAACTTAGTGTCTCTGCTTTTTAGGATAATGGTGAAAAACTTGTTTACTTCAGTAAATCTTACTCACAGAACCATCAACCTCCAACTCCGGTAAACAATGCAGTGGCAGAGTAGAGGACTCACTGTCCACTGTAGAAGGTGAAATACTTGGGCTGGGGTCACAGTGTGCCACGATAAAATCCTGTAATGAAGAACATGAAATCAGTGGAAGAGATTTTTTTAAAAAGAAGTCTTAAGTAAAAGGCCTATAAAAATTGGTTAAATTTTACTCACAGAACTTTCAACCTCCACCTCCAGCAGTGAAGAACCTGCAATGATATCCTTCATTGCAAAACATGAAAGGGATAAGTGAAAAACTTAGTGTCTCTGCTTTTTAGGATAATGGTGAAAAACTTGTTTACTTCAGTAAATCTTACTCACAGAACCATCAACCTCCAACTCCGGTAAACAATGCAGTGGCAGAGTAGAGGACTCACTGTCCACTGTAGAAGGTGAAATACTTGGGCTGGGGTCACAGTGTGCCACGATAAAATCCTGTAATGAAGAACATGAAATCAGTGGAAGAGATTTTTTTAAAAAGAAGTCTTAAGTAAAAGGACTTATAAAAATTGGTTAAATTTTACTAACAGAACTTTCAACCTCCACCTCCAGCAGTGAGGAACCTGCAGGCCCAGCCCCATGATGGCAATAGGAATGATCTGAGTCCTGGGTAGCCGACCTTTTCTGTGAAGCAAATAAAAACATAAATAATTTTTACGTATACCAAACAACAGCACGAAAAGAAACGGTCAAGGTGCAGACTTGCTTACTCTTTCTTTCCACCGGGATTTCGGCCGGAATTGCCGGCCACTGGCCTTCTTCGGCATCTGATCTTCTACGCCTATAAGTCCACAAAACAAAAAGATCAGGGAGTTATACACTGATACAAAGTTAAAAAAAATAAAATCAGTAGGCACCGAGTAGGGTTAGGGTTGCCAAATGTAATTTAACTGAACGTTACGGTACTTCAAATTCACAACCAAGTCAAACAGCAAGAGTGGAAAAAAGCTCAACAGGAAAAGATAGCTTGAAACCGTGCAAAATTGATTCCAATCCTACATTGCCCTTAGTTTTTATCGTGTAAACATTCTGCCCGGCCAACCCAATGGTGTAGGCCTTGGGCATACGCCTGTTTTCTTACAAGTCCCCCAAAGTAAGGATACGCAAAAACGTACTGGGAGATAACTTTTTAGACTAACTACACTATTAGCAACAACGGTTTGTCAACCCAATCATTCATATCTTACCATTTTATGAAATATTTAGAAAAATTCCTTACCCAAACGACGCGAAGACTCGCCCGAAGCCGAAGAGGCGCGGTAGCAGGCTTTCGCCGCGAGAGGGCAGAGTCGTCGCTATTCACCTCTCTCTCACACGCAGTCTTTCTTCGTCGCACGTTTTTGAGGGACCTCGGCCGCAGGGTATGCCTACAATTTCGTCGATTTTTCGATGCTTTCAGTTGCATATTTCTCAAATTATGTTTTAAACCGTTCAAAAACGATCTTTCCTCGACCCGGAGCCACCCTTTGCACTGCGATCTGTTCAGTAGATATGTGATAGCGCTTGTTGGAAAATACTCCTGCAAATCGAAGTTCAACTCCCCCACTCTAGTCTACCTCCATGATGCCAGCCTGGTGTCTGCCGACACGGGGACGCCCAGCATCCTGGACTCGAACACGTAGAGGGTACGCCCCTCCTCCAAGAAGGCCTTGGTCCGGTCGTCATCCGGGAGCAGGTGTCGGTACTCCCCCATGCATAGCTTGAACGCGGCGAGGTGCTGTTCCGGCCGCGCGTCGAACAGCCCGCGCGCCCAGGCGTCGACAGCAAGCTGCACGGAATCACTCATACTCGAACACGACACGAGACGACAGGGAGCGGTGCACTGCCGGGGCCTTCCCCTCTCACTCTCATATAGCTTTCAAAAGTGCAAGCGCAGCAGTGGCCGCCGGAGGCTGGTAGGGGGACCGAAAACTTGCTGAAAATTGCATTTTTGCCTGACCGCATGGGGGCGCTGCAGTCGCATAGTCGAGGGAGAGGGAGAAAATTTCTGAGAAATTCGGCCCCCACCCATCAGGGGCTGGGGGATAAAAGCAGGCGCTCCAGCCGCGGAGGGCACCATTCCCTCCCTGGCCTTGTGCGGCATCAGCCCGAGGCAGCTCCCTCCTTGTGCGGCGCCCGAGCCCGAGGAACACCCTTCCCAGCACTCCTTCCCCACCCTGCGCGGCAACCGAGCCCGGGGTGCTTCCTGCGTTCTTTGTGCGGCACGAGCCCGAAGAAAGCTTCCTGTCCTAAACCTCACAATGCCGAAAACGATCAGAATCGCGGACGGCCCACACCTGTCGAAGCAGAAGAAGAGGGGGCCGAGCCAGGCTGTGGACGCCCCGGCGAAGAAGAAGCGAGCCACGAAGAAGCTAGTCGTTGACACTCCCTACCTCACCAACACCCCCACCGCGCAGTCGGGCCCACGCCAACGAAAATGCACACGTTGCAGGGATTCGAGGAGAGGTTCCGTGGCTTGTGAAAACTTTGTAACACTGCGAAGGCGGGCCAGCCCTTACGACACGCATGCATACATGAGGCGTAGTTGCCTACCCAGCAGGTGTCACTTCTTCCCATTCTGGGTTATATGTTAATTAAATGCTCTTTGTGATTTTCATTAAGCTGTATTCCTGTATTCTGTCATCGTTTAATCTTGTACATTTAACCGTCGTCGCATGTTTATATGAGTAATTTGTTTTGGAGTAAAATTCGGGAGGAAAAGCAAAGCAACTGTTTCTTCTTCTACCCTTTTTATTTGAAAAACTAAAGAAACACACAGACACACAAAATTTCCTTTTTTGAGTTTGACGGAGCTGGTGGTAGCGGTGACACACGATGGGGCGGGCAAAACACGAAAGTTCTAGAGTCTGTCCACTTCTTCCGACGCGGTTGAATTTTCGTCGCCCGCGGTCGAGACACTGTCCGTGTGATCGCTGGGCCTCTGTACCCGGCGCTGCAACCCGATGCGGCGTAGCCGAATGCTCCGAGGATGCCCAGGAGAAGGAAAACGAGCTCGAACACACTCACGTCTTCCGTGCTGCACTGCACACGGAACGCATCGGACCAGTACGTTTCATTGCAGCCGACAGTAAAATTCACACTTGTCTCGTTTCGAATGAACCGCGAGGCGCACAGAAGTGGCCACGCGAAAATCACGGAGAAACACGTGACCGCACGCGTGGACAACATCGTAACAATTAACACAGGGGAGCACATACGCATGCTTTTATACCATTTTCTAATGACGAGTAATATATCACACCTCAACTCAAACGAGAGCGACAGAGATAGATGCATAGCTCAGAAAACTGCTGACGCTGCAGCACACTGCGAAAAACACCGACACAGTTGCAGAGGTCATTGCCCCGCCCGCGACATCCGACACCCGGCACGCGCCATGCTGACGTCATCGAAATATGACACCTGCCCCTGGGAGGTAGGCAAGCCCGCAACACAAACCCGCACCCAGGGGACCCGTATACTACTGGGCCGGTGCTGAAAATACAACTGCATCCTCAAACTTGAGCGTCTCGTTGTAGGACGCGCACAAGCCAATTGCATTTAGTATGTTAACAAGTGCTTTGCTGCCCGTGCTGCGGTGGATGTGGACGCTTAAACACAAATGAATGGGTGATAGAAAGCTCCTTGGTCGCGTTGCAGCGCTTATATTGTGCGCCGCAGCTATGCACTTCCTTTCATAAATATCTGTTTTCCCTCTTTTCCCTGGAAGCACAATTTCCTCAACTATGGTCATGAGTGAACTTGGGACAAGTGCTTTCACCGAGCTTCTAATATCTGTCACAGAAGGGTACCGTTCACAGGTGTACTTCATCGCCCCTATTTCTTTTCGAATAATTTCGCTGCCTTTCTGATCTTCTCCCCTTCTGTTTCAACCCCAACTTCATAAGCACGAAACAGTATTTCATTAGCCCGTGATCTAAAGGTCAGAACCATTTTCTTCTTCGCTGACACTGAAAATATTACCTCGTCACCGTATCTCTCGATCAGCTTCGATTTCAGGGTGATTTCACCGTACTGGTTTTGAGAATTGTGTGCACGAAGCAACTCGACCAGGTCTGTCATGCCGAATTGCCGGCTTGTGTCGCTCTCCAGTGGAGTGCACACCTGCTCAAAAGCGGCAAGCTTACTTACGTCCAAAGGACGGCCGCGGCCGCGGCCGCGCCCACGACCATGGAGATGGGGAAGTCCCACGGCCCGCTGAGATGAGACGGCCAGAGGCTGAGGGGAAGCCCAGGATGGTGTTGGGGGTGCACGAACAGGGGTAGTGGTAGAAGAGGCGAGACGAGGCCGCTGAGCTGCTGGAGGGGACGGTGATGGCGAAGACGGTGATATGGACATTGCTGATGTGTTTGGGGGAGAGAAGGGCTGAGCATGCTGCGAACTGAAGAACGATTTATGGCAGTTGCGGTGGTACTTGATTTTTATTACTGATTTGGAGTCCAAAACAGTCGCCAGACGAGCAGAAACGACGCTCCCCCATTCCTCCTTACGACGACTGGCTTGGACTTGCAGGAAGGCCTTGACTTGTACGGACTTAACGTGAATCACACCCCCGGTCTTCTTGGCCTGCTTGGCCTGCTGAAGGCTTGCTGCAGCAATGGGCTCACCGCAGAGAAGGCAGTGTAGTTCCGGGACGTATGCACAACCACGAGACCGGGTCACAGGGGTGTTTTCCTTTATTTAAAAGAAAACGTAAATGTTATCCGCGTTTCTTATGTAAGTACAGGCTTGTTTGAGCCCGCTAAACTGCACCTGTACCTTGCCCTTCTCCATGGCAGGCTGAACAGCCACACTTGCTGCAGCACGTCCTTAAGCTTGTTATTGACGGCGAATCCCAAATCAAAACACAAGAGACGGCGAAATTCGTGGGGGCGCGGGGCTTGTTGCGTAGGAACCCATAGAAATGCCAACAGTGCACAGGCGCAGGAAAAGATTCTTTTTTTTTTGGGGGGGGGGGGGAGGAATAAATTCAGGGAATAATTCGAATCGAACATTACACGAAGGCACATGAATAACTTAAAAACATGATAACTCTGATACCTGTTCCACTTGAAAAAAAAAACCTGTGTGAAAAAGGTCACGAATATTTTTTTTCCCCATTTTTTTTCTGGCAGTGTATTTTTTTTTTCGACATTGAAAAAGAGGCTTGCTGCGTGTTTAAGAACACGTGTCTGTGTTTATATCGTCCGTAGGTCTCATAGTCTCCAAACGGAAGCCCGCGAAGCAGAGGACTGCGGCATCAGAGTGGCGAACTGAGCCGCGGCCGGGGTCCACACGGCCCACTTCCGGTGGCTATAACTCCGGATTAATAAGTCGTACACAGGTCATCGAAAGCGCATATTAAAGCGAAATAAGCAAGCTACATGGCTCATACAAGGCATTTGGCGGTTTCCTGCTTGTTTTCAAGATATTTTGAAAAAAATCTAGTTTGAACAAAAAAAAATTAGGCACATTTTAAGTTTTTAGACTTTTTTTTCGAAAAATACCAATCTTTAGTGTATAACACCGCACATATTCTGAATCGTCATGTCTTTGCGCATCCAAAGAACCAAAATCGGAGTATTCTACGACAATTTGGGCCGGAGAAAAGTCAGTTCAAAGCTTAAAAAGCGACATGAGAAAAACGTTCAAATTTGAGCACTTTGAACGCGATTTGCTTAAAAAAAACCACCGATGAAAAAAACTGAAAATCACATATGTTATTCTCTATACTGAACTTTATCAATTCCCAAAAGCTCGTCTTGCCGCAAATTATTTTAAGCAAAAATGCTATAGTGTCTGTAATACTGTCCATACTTGTCCTGGCCTCTTGTGACTCCAGTCAGACCAATAAATTCTCACTTGGATTCCAGCAGCTCTATCGTGTGGTTCATTCTCCCCTGTTCCTTACAAATAAGTCGCTTGAATATTGGGCACTGTTAAATTCATTCTTTAAATTACAACAAGAAATTGGTGATTTCATAACAATTACAATATATTTTGTAAAATACAATCATTCTAGACATAGTAAAGAACGGGTCTGTTGCCCTTATTCAAATCATTTCGATAACATTTTCTCCTTGTCTTATAATGACTGCACTAATCACCCCTACACCCTGCTTAAGACTAAAACTGCCAACTTTCCAAATGGGATCACTGCACTCTATCATTTCACGAGCAAATATGATTACAGTTTCGTTCCCTTCAATCAGAATAATATCTGTGACCTTGCACTTGTTATTCCTTGGTTTATTTGCAATCAAAATACCACTGGCATTTCTTCTGTAAGATAAGTTCTAGTCAGCTGTGGTGTACGTCAAGCTATCCATAACCGTACGCCCGAAAGGTAGGCAATTCGCGTTACAATCCACCTGAAAGTAGGCAGAAAGCGGTACATCCCCCCCCCCCTATGAGCCGCCCCTGGATCCGCGCCTGCCGCCACCGCAGCCTGGCCTACTGGCCCACATCGGGATGGGTTTGGTTCGAAAATTTGGGTCATTGGCCGTAGCCCGTTGGGGGGTGAAGTCTTGGGTCCCCTGCGATGCTAACCGATAGGGGTTTCCACTTTCCGGAATACCCTAGACCAGTTGTCCCGAATTGTCAATTAACAAGGAGTACTTGCTGTAAGCGCAATACCGAGTAGTCTGAACAACAAAAAGGATAGTGAACACCCTCTCGAGGCCCAGGGAGGTGCCACGCTGGGGCCGAGGCTTCGCCGGGATCTTCCGGTTTCCGTCTTGGCCACTCCGACCCTATGTGCGTGGCGTCTGTTTTAACCCGTTGTCCGTGGACCATTTCTTTACTAACTATTGATAACTACTCGACTGTTGCGAATAATTGCGTTGTGCTCCGGCCTTCCCCAGCACTGTGACCGGAGGCTGGGCTGCGACTCGGTTGGGGGAACCGGGGAGGCGGGGGGGGGGGGGGGGGGCGCTCCGTGCTCGCGGCGGCCGGGCAGGCAGGAGGGAAGTGCCGCTCCGCGTGTTCGAATTTCGAACCAATTTGTCTCGTCTGCTACCCTGGCCGCAATGGCTCGGTGCAAGGCATCACTACCGATATCTCGAGAGAAGAAGAGGAAGAAATGTCAACTTCGGCCGCTGGAACACGTGCACCGGTCTCATTTGACTCCAATCCTTTCACCATGCCGAAGCGGAAGTTTACCGTCGCCGACCAGTGTGCGGTAATGGACGCGGTGAAGAGTCGGCCCGCATTGTGGAACCGCACTGACCCGCGGTATCTTGATCGGGAGGAGAGGACAGCTTGCTGGAGGGATGCCGCCAAGGAAGCGAATGTCAGGTGAGTGCCATAGGAGAATCGGATACGGACTGGAACGGCATCTGGTGGCAGGCGATGGTGGTCACTGGGACTCTCTTCCGGATTGGAATAGTCGTGTGCCCGTAGCCTATCTCATGTTCTGCCTGGTTTGTGTCATGTCGCGGCTAATAGTTCGGTGTTTTGCAGTGAAAGATGTCAAAGCCCGGTGGAATGGGCTGGTCAACACGCGGCGGAAGTGGCTGACCAGGGGCCGGAGCGGCATGGCTGCGGGGCGCCGGAAGGAGTTCCCCTTCATTGCCGCGATGGCTTTTATGGGTGACGACGACCGGGAGGACACCCTCTGCAACACGCAGCACAGCCCGTCCACCCTCACCGTCTCTGTGAGTATCATGTGTTAATTATTGTTAATGTGGGGTGGGGTGTAGGAGGCGCGTTAGATCACCATTGTTTACACTCCTATTATACCACCATGTGATTACGACCGATTGCCTCTCTACCAAAACCTGGCGTGGCGATTATCACGTGTGATTATTAACGATTGGCCTACACGCACACGCATTTTCGGAGCCGTTCACCCCTAGCGACCGCCCCGCCACTAAGGGGGCATCCACAAACCACGTGACCTATAAAAGGCCACTTTTAGACCCCCCCCCCCCCCCGCGTGGCCTGGTTATCCTAATCTTCCCATGTTTTTTAATGGAGGAGCGTGACCTGTGGCTGACCCCCCCCCTCCCCCCTCTCCCCCCAAATTCGGTCACGTGGTATGTGTTGTGGATGGCCCCTACTTCGTGCCGCTTGTTTTCGGTTTGCCACTGAACGCACCAAAATCTTGAGGTCCTCGGTTTGTCTAGTTTTGGCACAGTCTTGCTCAATGGCCACTCTTCTCCCTTTCACTGGGAGCCGATTTGTGTGTTCTACCATCTTTCTTATTGAGTGCACGATGCGAATGAGGCTCCAAACATGGTGCTAATCTTTTGATTTTTTTAAAATTTGCAGTCTGGGCGCAGGGAGCTCTACGGCCCATTAGAGGAAGGAAACTTCTTCATCGGCGACGACGGAGAGCTGCATGCCGTCAACGAGCTCAGCGGAGAGGATCGAGCCATCGCCCTCATCCCTGACAGGCATGGCGGAGAGGAAGATGACGAGGAAGACGACGAGGAAGAAGACACCCGCTCGAAGCTGGCCAGCCCAGAATGGCTAAATGGCCGCCCGCCCATCGATAAGGCTGCATCACATGTTGTTCTTTCATGTTCTAAATTTGTTCCAGTTTGTTCCTTTATAGTGTAAGCCCCACGCAAGAAAACAAAAATGAGACTGGGTCGGCTAAGTAGACAATTTTGAAAAACCCTAAAACTATAAAAACGTGCGTTGTGTCGAAGATGAAATGTGTCAACAATTTTGTTCCACTGTTGTTCCGAACGTACCTATGCGAGAAGGGCACTAGTTTTTTTAAAAAAAGGATTGTGGGCGGGCCACGTTCCAAAAGTAGACTAAGTCACATAAACGGCGGCCCCCTAAAATATGCAGACATCACTTTGTCAGGACGTCTTTGTTCCATAGTTGTTCCAATCTGTCTTTGCGAAAAGACGGACGAATTGTACTTTTTTTCCGGTGGTCTGGCTTGGTTTTAATTTTAACCCAGTCATTTACATGTCGCGCAAACCCATTCACACATTTTCACTCAGCGAAATACTTTTGTTCCACTGTTGTTCCAACGGTTAGAATTAATCGAAGCCGATGCCGTCGGCAATTTGCGTCATCCCTGGTTGTTCCCAGCGTGGCACCCGCCTCCGGTCGCGCCGCCAGCACACTCTTAGGTTCCAAGGGCCGCTCACAGCGTGGCCTCGCCTACCGCCCCGTCTTCCAATTCCACCTGATTTATTTTGCCGTGAGAGCTTCCTCCACACCCCTCATCGCACCGCCAGTACAGCTCAACAGCTCAAGCACCGGCCGGCCGGCTCCGGGACTAGCCCGTACCGAATTCTCCCGCCATGACTAGTTCGCTCCGCCGCCACCAGGTGCCTCTGAGCTATGCTTGGCAGGGCGAATAAGCCGTGTCGCCGGAACGCAGCGCACGGGTCCAGCCGATCTGGCAACGCCGCTCTTGGCGACTGAACGAAACTCGAGACGCCGGAGACCCGAGCTACAGCAGCCACAAGCACCAGCCGCTCAGCCGCTGCCGGCTCCTTGTTTTGTCACCAACGGCCGATCGTCTGCATCAACTATAAAAGTAGAAGAGCTGAAGTAATTGATTTGAAGATTGTGAGGTAGGTGTAATTGCTTGAGAGTAAGTCAGGACAAATTGGTTTGCGACTGTGGTCCTGCGTACATTTTATCCAGCGCTCACGTTTTGAGGTTATGGTAACCAAGAAACCCGTTGAATGTTTGACGTCCATTTTCATTGCGTCTTCCCTACAGGGGTGTAACCGTAATCCTTCTGATGTCATCCCAGGACGTTTGTGGACGCCCGTCAAGTTCAAGGTGAGTTTGTGGGTTATTACATTTGTCGAGCACTTCTTGGCGGAGCGTTAGCGAAGCCCTTCTCGGGTGGGTATCCCGAGAGGCGAGCGGCCCGGGTTCTGGACGGTGACTGACCCTTAACCGTGCTCGTTTTGTGTCCATATCAATTTCCTTGGAACGGTGCCTCCTAGTTTCCCCCTGACACACCCCCATGAATCCCGAATCCCGAGTACGCACCACTGGTAACCTGCGTTTTGATGGGGTTACGGTGTTATGGTCGGGCTTGTAATCACGGGCGACTGAGACGGGTAGGTGCGGCGTAGCTGCTAGCGAGGGGTCCACAACTCGAGAGTGTACACATTTTCAGACAATCAAACACAATCATCGATTAAAAATCTTAAAGACTGCATTAACATGAGGCTTGAGCTACATTATAGGGCGAAAAACAGCCGTAAAACGTCATTACTAGATTAAAATTTTAAATCTTCTGCAAATTAATTGCAACAATCGACACAATCAACAGAATCAGTGTACACTTTTGGGCAGAGTTGTGGACCTCTCGGCTGCTAGTCGCTAGCCGTAGCCGCTCGAGCGGCTGCAGGGTCCAGACGCCTCCCACCCTTTGTCCCGCAGACCCGACATCGTGCACGATCTCCCCCACAGCGTCAAGATCGCCTAGCTGAGGCTGTTTGTCGGGCTGCTCGAAGAAGCCTGCCCGGATCGTGCCCCGTCTTCGACCGTAGTCCCGGAACCTCCGGCCCCTGTCCAGGCCGGTGTGGCCCGCATGAAGGCCGGCGGCCCGCGCGGCTGCCGCCAACGAGGCCGTGTTCCTAGCCGTATGGTTCCATAGCAAGTCCCCCGTCCTTTGAGCCCACCCCGTTCGACGACGGAGACCCCGTCAACGCGTCGTGTCCATGAGCCGCCATGAGCCGGTCATGTCCGTATTTCGAACACCTGGTGCCCGCGCTGGTGAGCAAGAGTTTTCCCACGTACTCTCCTTCCTCTTGTACGACTACACGTACCGGGCCCAGTTCGTCGCCCTGGCGGCTGGGTGGCCGATGGCGGAGTAGGCCGATTGTCTTGGGGGTAGTACACATATTACGTAACACCACTGGGGGGGGGGGGGGGCAAGCGTTACGTAACGCATTTGAGCGTAAATAAAAATGGGACTCAAAGCTGCCCGCGCGCCGTGCGTCGTCTGCTGCTAGCGCAGCTCGCTGCACCTGGGCGAAGCGAGTGGAGGGAGAAGGGGAATACGCAGGACCCGAGTCGGCGCGCAGCGGGCGTTGTGTTGTGGCGAGACTCCGGGATGTAAAAGTATAAGCAGTTCACCAATTTTTTTTTTTAAATTCTATTTCAGTACGTACCTGAACCAGTACGTAGATTACAATTGTTTTAAAGCATCAGAAAAATCTCCATTAATTTTTTTCTTTTCTCAAACACACTTGGGACATTAAAATTAAGAAAAATTGAGAAAATTCCTATGTTACGTAACGAAAGGGGAGCAAATTTAGGCAAACCCGCAACAATAGCCTCGCACGAGGTGACCAGTCGTCAGCTTGTGTCTGGTTGTTGTGGCACCACCTTCTCAAAATCGAAATGTGTACGAAACAGTCGAAAATAAACATCTTGCTTTGAAGAGTCTCTAAGGAGCCGTGTGGCGGCTGCCGCAAGTGATCAGAGCGGCCATTTGCATTTTTAGCGACACGAATGTTGGAGCCTAAAGGAGCACCTCGTGTGAGGCTATTGTCGCGGGCCTGCCTAACTTTGCCCTGTCACGGCTGAGCTGCGACACCTGTTCCGTAGGTGGTAAATGTTGTTCACAAATCTTTTCAAAAACGTGTGGGTTGGCTAATTTCTTACCTTGTTATACCCTTTTCAAGACAACTTAGTGGCCGCTTGAGTGTATCATTCATTGTTTCATAATTGGTGTAAGGCCAAGTAGCCTCCCCAGTGTTACATGGCGTGTAATAGTATTTTAATTGTTGCCTACAGATATGGATCCCAGTAGCATAGTCAATAGTGGCGATCCATCGTCCCAAGAGGAGAGCGACCTGTTACAAGAGGTACTCGCAATTTTTAATACCAGTAATGTGGACAGCAATTTCTGAACGGTTTCTACCCTAGCTGAAAATGTGGCCAAATCATCTGGAACAAACCTTAACGCTTGTCCTGCTGGCACAAAATGTGTGCAAGAACGCTGTTCCATGTTTGTTCCAAGTTGTTGCGCCACTCTTTTTGAGATATTAAGTTTTCCTGTATTGACTGGCCTAAAATAGCTGAAAACGTGGGCTGTCATTTGGAACAAACCTTCACGCTTGTCTTGCAGGCACAAAATGTGTGCAAAACGTTGTTCCATGTTTGTTCCAAATTGTTCTGCCACTCTTTTTGAGATATTAAGTTTTTCTATATTGACTGGCCTAAAATAGCTGAAAACGTGGGCAATCATTTGGAACAAACCTTGACTCTTGTCCTACTGGCACGAAATATTGCCAGAATCGTTGTTCCATGTTTGTTCTAAATTGTTCTGCCACTCATTTTCAGATATAACGTTTCCCTATATTGACTGGTCTAAAATTGCTGAAAATGTGGGTAATCATTTGGAACAAACCTTCTCGCTTGACGGGCTAGCTCAAATGGTATTCAGAGTCGTTGTTCCATGTTTGTTCTAAATTGTTCCGCCACTCTTTTTGAGATATTAAGTTTTCCTGTATTGACTGGCCTAAAATAGCTGAAAACGTGGGCTGTCATTTGGAACAAACATTCACGCTTGTCCTGCTTGCACAAAATGTGTGCAAAAACGTTGTTGCATGTTTGTTCTAAATTGTTCCGCCTATCATTTTGATTGCGAAAACGAGCGAACTCCCTCAATGTTTGGCCTGGTGCTTGTACCAGACTGTCAAACTCCTGTTTTCGTTCCCAAAACATGGGCTGCTTACTGTACTGTCTCAACAGAACCTCCTCTAAGTTATCAAAAGTAATTGGCTTCCCTTGATGGTGCAGTGTAGCTATGACTTCTGTAGCGTGTCCCGATAGTGCTTGTAACAGAGCGGTTCTCCTTTCCTGTTCGTTCCACCCATTTGCAGTGGCTACTTCCTTAAACTGTAGTTGGTAAATCGCATAATCAGTGTCCCCATCATACTTATTAAGTTGAAACTTATTCTTAGCTACTACCTTAAGCATGGTATCCTGACTTGCCGTTATCTGTCCTAACCCTTGGCTTGTGCTAGGTTGTGACTGTGTTACGCTTGGTGTTACAACCTGACCCTGTACTTGGCCCGGCTGCTGAGCATCGGCCTGTCCCTGCTGTGGTGCCTGCCGTGGCTTTTCCCCTACCGGCCTATTATGTAACTGCGGCCCCTGGACAACAGGAACTTCCTGGCCCTGCCCTACTCCTGCAGCTCCCTGCCTCATCTGCTCCGGCATCATATTTTGAAACATATTTTGCAAAAACGGTATTAGGAGCTGTACTTCCTGTCTTTCTTCCCCATGCCTTCTGCCTTCCCTGTACCTTCTTTCCCCCTCACGATGATCATATCTGTCATAGTCCCTTCTCCTCCTATCTCTATTCCTTCTCCCCCTTTCTCTGTCCCTCTCGTCATAGTCATGTCCATCATCTGTTTCATAGGCGGTTTCGGTCCCTTCCGTGTCCGCCTCTCCCTCTGTGTCGTCTCCGTAATCATGACCCGGTTCTTGTATCCTAACATATCGTCCTGCCCTGTCATCCTGAGCGCCAGCCCTGCGCCGCCCCCTACGGCCACGACCGCGACCTCTGCCCCTGGGCCTCCCCTTACTGCACCGCGCTGCTGCGCTGGTCCGGGTGCCGGCTGCTGCTCGGGAATTTCTACCACTTGCTCCTGTTCGTCCATTTCAGTGTCTTACCACCAACGCTGTGAACTGTGTGGTATGAGTGTTTTGCGCTTGAAACGCAGCTGAGGATTTGTGCCTTCCTCCCTAGCCTGTTGATATGTGCGCCAATGTTCCTTCGGAGCCCCTGGGTACGGTACTAAATATGTCACGGTCGGATCCAATTCGGGATCCGGTTCCGGAATCGGCACGCGAACCTCGTTTCTCCTTGTAGAGTGCTTGGTAACCACCAAGTTGTCGTTGGAATCGAAAGTCCAAACTTCTCTGGTGTCAAATGCGGAACTAACTGATTCTTCCTCCTCTGTGCAGGTATCCGGACTGGCTGAACCGGACCTTTCTGAAATCCCAGAGTCTACGCTCTCAGTTTCCCAGTTTTCCTCGCAAAGAGGTAACAAAGGCTTGGTATATGGGTACAGAGGATGAGCCAACGGAATCTGGCTTTCCTCGTCCCAATTTTCCTCAGATGGAGGCAAAGTTACCCTAATATAAGGGAACAGTGGATGAGCTAAAGGGATGACCCTTCTGCTATCCATTAAACTTAAAGAACTACTTGAAACTGAACTTACTACTAGGAAATTAATAAAACAACAATGAAACAAACTATTTAAACTTGAGCTTACTGAACTAGGATATAACTGAACAATGAACAAATTATTTAAAACTCAACAAAGAACGAGTGAACTATAAAACTTATTTGCTTTTACTTCTAGGACTAGCGTTAGCAACAGAAAGAATCAAATGTTTCGCGCACTTGGACCAATTGAACACTAATTTATACAAGTTGGCTTTAGTGGACCACTTCAGCACAACTTGTCGTTTTGTCACTAATTTTTCTAAACTATCTTAATCCTCTTTCTTTTACCCACAGCAAAACTTTCACACTGCCTGAACCAGCACCTGCCACTCACTACAGGAATACCCGCTTCGTAGAACCCGTATGCACTATTGCGACGGCTGCAGTTTCCTGCTGCACTGTTACAATGGCTTCACGTTCTACGGACCTGGTGCATTCCCACACTGCCGACAGACACCGAATCCAGACGTATCGTGAAAGTGGAAACTTAACCTAACTATTCCTATCTTATCTATACTAACTGACTATCTCTATCCGAAAACCTCCCTCTTAATCCTCTGAACTAAACTAACATACAATGGCTTCGGCCATGGACTATGTCGCACGCTAAGTACAATGGCTTCAACGTAGAACTGTAGCACGTCTGGAATAACTATGGCGTCGAAACACAAAGGTTATCGTCGCACTTCAGAACTCAAACGGCATCAGAACCCAGATGTAGCACTGTTATACCCAACGGCCGCAAAGTCCGAAATCCGTAGCACTGTTGTACCTGACAACCCTTAACCTCTCTGGCCTTCCCTGAACCTCTTCGCCTATTGTAACCTCAACGTCACACTGTAAGCTTCCCTGTTGCCATTTGGCACGAGCTGACATGTACCCATCAGTCCAAGCAGCTCGTGTCAAAATTTTGAAAGCCTTCTGGTGCACTCGGGCCGCGCGCACGAGTAGGTTAACCCTCACGGCTTGCCGCTTCACACGACCCTTCATGCCAGCGGTCTTGCCGTGCCACGGGCCCGTGCCGTGTGCGATGGCATGTCGCCTCGTGATCTGTCTCGTGCCGTGTCTCAAGACGCGTGGTGCGGAGGGACTTGCGGTCCGCAGCCCGTGCCGTGTGCGATGGCATGTTGCCTCGTGATCTGTCTCGTGCCGTGTCTCAAGACGCGTGGTGCGGAGGGACTTGCGGTCCGCAGCCCGTGCCGTGTGCGATGGCATATCGCCTCGTGACCTGTCTCGTGCCGTGTCGCAAGACTCGTGGTGCGGAGGGACTTGCGGTCCGCAGCCCGTGCCGTGTGCGCTTGCATGTTGCCTCGTGACCCGTCTCGTGCCGTGTCTCAAGACTCGTGGTGCGAAGGGACTTGCGGTTCGCGGCCCGTGCCGTGCGCGCTGGCGTGTTGCCTCGTGATCTGTCTCGTGCCGTGTCTCAAGACGCGTGGTGCGGAGGGACTTGCGGTCCGCGGCCCGTGCCGTGTGCGCTGACGTGTTGCCTCGTGTCTCTGAAGGTGTCAAATGTACCACTGTCTCGTGCCGGCTGTAACAGCTCGTCGTGTCACTGGACTTGCAATCCTGGGCCCGTGCCGCGTGCGCTGGCATGTTCTCAGGCGCGTACCCAGAGTGGGGTTTTGGGGGATAACCCCCCCCCCCCCCCCCCAAAGCCCGGGATACGAGGTAGGCAACCCGCAAGACAAACCGCCTGAATTTAGGCAAAAATTTAGGATAAAAACACCACCAAGAGCCAAGTCTAGTTACGCACCTGCATGTTCTGGTCTCTAATTGATTATTGCATCCCTTCATCTTTATGGTTGGCAAGGCAGGGTAATTATACCGCAGAAAACAGGATTTTCATTACAACTTCTGTATTTACATAATACAATTTCCTAGACAATACATTAAAAACTTGCGAGGCAATAAAAATTTAAAAGAAAATTCACATTATATCTTAAAACAATGCAGGAAATTACAGATCTCAAGTGCAAACTAAAACTTAATGTATACAATAATGCAACGTAACAAAATCTAGAAATTAAAATACATACTGAGATCATGAAGGCAAGGTAATTTCACCGCAGAAAACAGGATTTTCATTACAACTTCTGTATTTACACAAAACAATTACCTAGACAATACATTAAAAACTTGCGAGGCAATAAAAATTTAAAAGAAAATTCACATTATATCTTAAGGCAATGTAGGAAATTACACATCTCAAGTGCAAACTAAAACTTAATGTCAAGATAAATGCAGCTTAACAAAATCTAGAAATGAAAACACATACTGAGATCATGTGGAATGAATCAAGTGGACCATATTAACTAAATATAACTATAAATAAAAACCTCAGTTAAAAAAGTTTAAGAGAGTTTGCTGCCCAGGCGATGGCTTATTGGCCTGTGGCTTGAAACCACAAACCTCCTCTCTGAGGAACCGCCAACTTCCCGTAATATATAAAGGGAACTTCAAATCAAAGAGCTCTACTACAGCTATGGCAACTGCAATGGCCTTAGAGAAAGTAAGAGGACTGCCAGCATCCTCAACAATCTTAACTCGCTCAACACATACACTATACTTTGCTTTTGTGTGATCTAGCCATGCCTCCGTCACACATTCCACCCTCACACATACACCATCTCCTCTGGGTTCCTGCCAACACACAACTACATGTTAGGAGATTGAAGAAAAGTTTGAAATCAGTCTTTCACGAAACACACTTACCTGATTGACATACATCCACTTTGTCCAATGTTCATGGGCTATCAATGGCAGCCCCGCAAGAGTGTAGTGCAATGCCACTATACAAAAACAAAAAGAAACGGTAATTAATCATCAAATCCTGCACATCAACGATCAAGATACATTTTTGGATCTGTACGTATACTGCAATTTAGACTGCTTCCACACTAGTTCGAGCTTTGTATGAAAGAAATGAAACGCTATGCATACAGTTTGCAGTCTGCACATTGAAAAATGATAGCAGGTGAGTCAGTTCTTACATTTCTGCGCTGCCTCCAGATTGCCATCTGCTTTCGAGACGGAATGTGCACGCATTAAATTTATGGCATGACTTCCAAAAGTATTCTGCAGCCTCTCTTTGGCCCTGGCACATCTTTCAGGTGTGAAATATTGATCAATTAGCTCCTCAATTCTCTTATCATTGTGGAATCGCCTGATGTCCTCGAGAAGCTGAAACAGTAAAATATATGAAATATACTGGATAACTCACTGTGTGAAGATGCAAGACACCAAGAAAATGTTTCTTTTAAAGGATTTAATCTCTCTTAACCCAACCTGGCCCTTCAATGTCTTTCTTCCAAATTCAAATGTTAGGGAATGCGTGAAGCGTAGTTTGTGAATGGTACGCTCAAAAATTATTTTAACCCATATGTAAACTCTTGATGACATGAAATGTTCCGGATCAGTCATATTCAAACTACATACTACAATCTCTCAAACTGTCTAATTTAATGCCAAATAATTACAGTAACTAATGTTTTCCTTATAACAACTAGGACCTGATATTCTCCTGTGAAAGTTCCCCTAGATATCCGTAAGTGTTCGGCCTGGTTGGGTTAAGAACTACCCAAAGACATTTGAACAAAGGAAGTCAAAGTTACTTACGTGCAGAGGTGACATAAGAGTGGGGTACACCTGCATAACTTCAACCACCGACTTCGATCGGCTCATGCACAACGCTGATCGAGATGTCGCTGTCCAGTTCATACGCCTACGGATCACGTTTAGGTCAGGTGACGCTTTTGCCCACTCCTTCCGCATTTGTTCCACTATTATGTCGATGGAGGCGGCATCGGTACCCATGGGCTCCTCCACGGCCTCGTCTTCGCCCGGTAAGGGTAGGGCTTCCTCCTGGTTAAACAGTCACATAGTCAAATCACTCTCCACCACAAGGCACATTATAACAATCGTGAAACAAAACCTCAACATTAACTTACATGACCGTCGTACCGGTGGGCTCTTCCTCCGGAAACATACTTCCGAAGGCCACCAGATGGTACCTTCTTCTTATCGAGGCCCAATTCGGCCCTCTTGGCAATTATATCTGGGTGAATGTGCCCATACTTTTTCCTATACGAGTGGAATGACTTTTCCAAAGCCAACTTCCACGAACCCTACAAAAAGACAGAGCAAAGACGTAACGTAAGATAGTCCGTTGCGTTGTATGACATCTTCGCAGTGTACCACTTACCCATTTGCAGGGATTCCGGAGGCCATTTGCAGCCCTGGAAGCAGCATCCGATAGCATTGGATACGTCCCAATCAAAGTATCAACGACTCGCTGATATTCATATGGCTTTGGGTATCTGAAAATAAGATAAATTCTTACATTCATCACACACAAAAATTGCACATAACATATTTACTCCCCAGAACCTAAACTTACACATAGCACGAGTATGTCAACAAGTCATCCCTGAGGATGGTAATAATTGAGTGCTTATCCTCATCTGCAATGTTTCTACCATAGGTGCGAATATTATCCTTCATTCCAGGAGGAAAGTCTGGCAGTGGATAAATTTCAGGCATCGGCCCCCTGTCCACTCGGGGCCTGGATCCGATTGCGTTTGCAACGGCGTCCCGTGGAGCATTGTATCTCGTGGTATCGTCTACTCTGCCATTTTCATTCACTCCTGCTTCAGCCTGCTGCCCTTCGTTGAGCGGCGCAGCCACATTGGCTAGGGCACCAGCGCCTGCAAAACGTAGATAGACCGTACACAGCACACAATCGAGAAAGCACGCGAAGTGAAAAAATAAAAACATACCATTTGATTTTTTCAACAGCAAAAGTCTCGTGTCGTTACTGAGGCTGGAGAACTCTTTCACCGTGATCCAATCACGGCCTGGCGGCTTATGCAGTACAGCGTACCGGGCATTAGGATCCCAGTCCTCAAACTCAAGCTCAGCTAAGTTCAGCACCTTCTCTTTTGTGACGGGCAGCGGGATCCTGACCAGGCCACAGTCCCCGTCGTACTCTAAATACAGGTCGAGCAGATTCTGTAAACAGAGATTGACGAGATTAAGTTTCAGCACAGGACGCAATGGACGTTTCACTGTTTTTTGATTTGCAATACGAATGGCAAAAAGTGCAATAAGTATTGCAAGAACTGCATTATTGCAAACTGTTTGCAATAACGATTTACCGCAAATTTTAGTGATAGGTATTGCAATTCCAAATACAGTGTTCCTGTAAGAACAAAAAACTGGAAGCAACGAGGGCCACGATAGGGTGGTCAAAAGGCGCAAAGTGGGGTAAATTGTTATGGGCTGACTCGTCAGGAGTTTCATTTTGGCATTAAAACAATGTGCGCGAAACCGGAAATCTGTCGGACAATATTTAGGGGTCACGAAGTGCCCTTATGAACAGTAAAAATCAATCAACATTTTTGCTGTTCATAAGGGCACTTTGTGACCTCTGCGCGACCCCTAAATATTGTCCGACAGATATCCGGTTTTGCACACATATTTTTAATGCCAAAATGAAACTTCTGACGAGTCAGCCCACAACAATTTACCACACTTTCCGCATATGGACCACCCTAGGGCCACGAGCCGACATTAAATATTAAAACAAGAGCAATGCTCACTATGAGGAAGTGATAAACGAGACTGCCGACGAATGCTGGGTCCACTCACCGCATTCATGTTAGTATGAAGTGGCAGACCCAATACGCTCTGGCCTACAGTCAAAAATGTGGTCTTAGTAACCTACAGTGGTCGAAAACGACATCGTATGTAAGTCCCCGAGGACACCGTGTAGGCATCCAAACATTGTGGTGACAACAACGAAGCCGCAGGGACTAGAATATGGTCGTCGTCGTTCGCATGGTCAAATACTTGGTACGCCTGGAGGTGATGGTTGAATGAGGCTGTCTCCACATAGTACCCATAAAGTAATACGGTCTGCTCATGAACATAAATGATTGTTGTCTTAAAAAAGAGCGGAAACCCATCTACCATGCTCACAACCCCAAAGGAATTATTCCTGACAGTTAAGCCGAAACATTTCACCACAGAGGCAACTTGAAAAGAGGCATTATTGGGAAAATTAAAATGCGATTGTAAAAACCGCCGTGCGCGATCTGGCTTCAATTTCTGAAGCGAAGTGGTCTGATGAGCACTTGCTATGTTGATGTCCTCGGGGAGGACATTATCCCGAGCAAACTCCAAACACCTCCGCTTTTGAAAGCGCTCAGATGCTGTTTTTGTTTCATTTATAAAATTTCTTCCTCTGAGCAAAATTTGTTTGATAATCTGATGGAAACTCTCAAAACGCATGCACCAAAGGTGTCTTAATGGGCCAAACTTCTCTATTAACATTGGGTAATGCACTAAATAATGAAACTTAGCTGGGAAGACTGAGGGATATAAAGAAACCCACATTTTGTGATGGGTACGTATCAACTCCGCCAACTCGGTGACCATGGCACTAGATATCTTTGATGCCAGAACAATGTCACAGATCTGTAAACCAACTTTGTACACCTGCCAGTGCACGTTGTTCTCCGGCACATAACAACCGATCATAAAGGGAAGAAGGTGAAACAAGGACCATTTCTCCGCAGCTGTGCCACCAATTTTCTGGTTACTCTTTTGCCCCCAATCAGCAGACAGACCAGGATGTTTGTTTTTGGCATCCGTCGCACCGTACCGAAACGACGAAATTAAATTTTTCAGTCGATCCAATGATAGCACCTTTGTTCTGTGCAGACTGAGGATCAATTGCCTTACATGCAGTGGCATGAAACACTCCAATATGTCATGCATTACATCAGGAGGAAAGCATCTCAGCGGGTTGAAGCCAGGAATATCATACAAGCATGATCTACCGCGCACGCCAAAAACTGCCGCTAGTTCAGGATCCACCCGTGCCATGGTTCCCTGCCTAGCTAGGGACACCTCCGTTCGTAGCGTGCAATCTGCTACGCAGCTCACAGCCTTCCTGTCAGAATACTCGACTAAACAAAAGCGGCAAATCTTGCCACTACTGAAAGAACATCTGAACCCGCCTAGCGCATGAGCTGACAAATTGTCAGCTGCAACTACTGCTAACGAGCCTGTGAAAGTCAAAGTTCTACCGGATATTGTAGTGACGACTATGCCATCTCGGTGCAAACTCTGCATGTCCAATATTAATCTCTTCAAAACTGATGCGTACGAGTACTTTTGAACTAGCTGCCATTTGCATACTAGCGCAAGATGAATACTCTGCTGGCAGCCCAAGTGGCGCGGCCTGACATTATTGACCGAGAAATACACAACAGCAAGCTTATGTTTCCTACTATGCGACGCAAGGGCATTGGTCACCGTCAGTTCATCTGTGTATAGGACAATACGCAAATGGTAGGGTGTCTGACCTCGGTCACTCGTAGCATACAGTTCGCCAGATGTGAAATCCTCATATATCCCATCCCTTTCTCCGCTGTGTGCAGAAGGCCCACGCAAAATGTCGGCGACGACATCGTCATGTGAAAGATAACTCTTCAAAGTTTCCAGGATGGGTACGTAGTGGTACACCTCCTTTGTTGACCATGTACTGCTTGTACTGTCATAACTACCCATCCCGGCTGCAACACCTCCCTCCTCAATCTCCCCCTCGCCATCGTCTTCCTCCTCTTCCAGTGCCTCAATATCATCGGCATCCCCTTCCAATTCCGCTAGAGGATTCGCAATGTCGATACACTCCCTTGTTAAGTCCACCTCCACGGGAGGCACGTACCCAACCGCGCGCAATTGGGCAATCTCCCCATGAGTGGACGTCAAACAGACAGTATCTAGTTCTGGACATGATACAATTGTGTGCAGCACGTGGTCTGGCGCCAAATCCATTGTGCCCAAATACCCACTAATGGATTCACTCCATTCCCTTCGCAAGTATCTGATAACATCGACATATTCAGCATGGAGACGTTTAGCAACCCTTCTGGGGATGTTGTGCGTGTACTGCAGTTTCAGGTACATAGAAGGCAAATCTCTACGCGCCCTTATCATCATCTTTTCAAACACCTCCTGCGCACGCTTCCGGTCACAGGTTGTGTCGACAACACCGATCGCACGGATCTCAGCAGCTGCCAAGACCTCATGGAATAAGGGTGAAACCACACGCGGTACCGAAGTATCTGTTACTGGCAACCCTGAAGCCTCCCACTCAGCCCTGTGATGACGCTGAATGTGTAACCGAAGCTTTTCAGCAGAGTCAAATCGGTGCTCACAGTCCCTGATCACGCACTCACGGTCAATACGCGCTTTCCCGTGGTTCTTACGCATGTGGCGTACAAGTACTCTAAGTGACCCAACAAACTGGCATGACTCGAGTCCGCAATGAAGCATTATAGCTTATGGAGAGCCCCTTACACGCGTCCCAAAACGGTACTCTAAAAAATCAAGTCTTGAGTCATATCGTCAGTCAGTCACAGGCCGTCCGCATTGAGCCCGGCAACAAGGCCGTCAGCAGCCGAAGTTCACGTCAAACAGCTGAAAACATGGAAAATAGCGACGCATTACACTCCTAGAAAAACGCATGACAATAGGTATTTTCAATAAGGCTTGAAGACGGAATCCACACAAAATTACTTCCGCAGCAGAAACCGGAAGTATGAGAAATCACAGGTCTCATACTCACGGCCATTAGCGTATTCCGGCGAAGAGCCGCAACGGAAGTAAGAAGTTACGAGGAATCAGAATAGCAGATCCAGTATAAGGGGAACCGCAGCAGATAGTATCTCCGGAGAGAGACGAGAGCGAGAAGAGAGAGAGACGAGACGAAAGAGAGACGAGAGACAAGAGCGAGACGAGAGAGAGATAATTAATACGACTTCTGAAAGGAGAAGCTCATTAGAATAAGGAGAAAATATAGCGTATTCCGGTGGATATCCGAAATGGAAGTAAGAAATAACGAAGAATCACAATAGCGGATCCAGTATAAAGGAAACCGCAGTATACAGTATCTCCGGAGAGAGACGAAAGCGAGAAGAGAGAGAGGAGAGGAGAGAGAGACGAGAGAGAGAGAGAGAGAGACGAGAGAGAGAGAGAGAGAGAGACGAGAGAGAAGCGAGAGAGAGAGACGAGAGGAGAGACAGGAGAGAGACGAGAGAGGAGAGAGGAGAGACAGGAGAGAGACGAGAGAGAGGAGAGAGAGAGACTCTGCTGAAGTTCCCCTTATACTGGATCCGCTATTGTGATTCTTCGTTACTTCTTACTTCCATTTCGGTTATCCTCCGGAATACGCTATTTTTTTCTCCATATTTTAATGAGCTTCTCCTTTCAAAAGTCGTATTATCCCTTTGTAACCCTCAAACGTGGTTTCTCAAAAAAAAAAAAAAAAATCTCAAAAAGTAGAGTCTACGAAGCATTAGAACACAGCAATATATCCGCAACGGAAGTAAGAAGTTACGAGGAATCAAAATAGCAGATCCAGTATAAGGGGAACCGCAGCAGATAGTATCTCCGGAGAGAGACGAGCGCGAGAAGAGAGGAGAGAGAGAGAGACGAGACGAAAGAGAGACGAGAGACAAGAGCGAGACGAGAGAGAGATAATTAATACGACTTCTGAAAGGAGAAGCTCATTAGAATAAGGAGAAAATATAGCGTATTCCGGAGGATAACCGAAATGGAAGTAAGAAATAACGAAGAATCACAATAGCGGATCCAGTATAAAGGGAACCGCAGTATACAGTATCTCCGGAGAGAGACGAGAGCGAGAAGAGAGAGAGGAGAGGAGAGAGAGACGAGAGAGGAGAGACGAGAGAGAGAGAGAGAGAGAGAGAGAGAGAGAGAGAGAGAGAGAGAGAGAGAGAGAGAGAGACGAGAGAGAGAGACAGGAGAGAGACAGGAGAGAGACGAGAGAGAGAGAGAGAGAGAGAGAGAGAGAGAGAGAGAGAGAGAGAGAGACGAGCGAGAGAGAGAGAGAGAGAGACTCTGCTGAAGTTCCCCTTATACTGGATCCGCTATTGTGATTCTTCGTTACTTCTTACTTCCATTTCGGTTATCCTCCGGAATACGCTATTTTTTTCTCCATATTTTAATGAGCTTCTCCTTTCAAAAGTCGTATTATCCCTTTGTAACCCTCAAACGTGGTTTCTCAAAAAAAAATCTCAAAAAGTAGAGTCTACGAAGCATTAGAACACAGCAATATATCCAGTTTTGAGTATATCAAGGAGTGCCGCATAAATGAAAATCACAGACAGGGTGTCAAAGTGACCAATACATTACAGAAAATCATTCGGCTGACCGTCTCAGTGTAGACCTAAATACACTGGGAGTCTTTTTTAGCGGCCCACTTTTAGCAGAGCCTGTCATTTTGTCCCAAGTATACCTAGAGCGTTCCTCGGGACATGCCTCCTCAAAATGTGAACGCTCTAGGTCTACTTGGAACGAAAAGACAGGCTCTGCAAAAAGTGGGCCGCTAAATAAGACTCCCAGTGTACTTCTTGCGAAACATGTCATATAGTGGACCCATATCCTATGAGGATGTGTCACACTATATTAAGCACAGTTTGATCTTCATTACTCCACTGGTTTCAGAGCAATAATTAATGAGACAGCAATGGCTTGATCCCGGAACACTGTGAGGTTACTTCCAATGCGTCCCAGCAGTTTTTTCTCAAAAACCAGTGGAGTGCAAACTTCAGAAAATATTATTAACGAACATTCTCAAACAATGCAGATCCAATATATTCTGACATATTTTGAAAAAAATATTAGTCTACACTCAGAGGGTGGGCTGAACCTACTCAATGTGGTTCGAACATATTTGCACATGCCGAGAAAACCTTAAAGGCCTTTCAAAGAAATTACTTCCGTCTTTCTTCTAGATAAAAGCCAGCCTACAAATTGTTTTAATGATTACTGACAATTAATGGAAAACATGCCCACGGATTGTGAGGCTCACCCAACAAAGCAATGTCAGGGCAGTATTTCAAACAATAGTTCCAGTGACGAAATCCCCTCAGGGTTGTTACACGATAAAAGCTTTTCAATTATCTGACTTCTCTGCCCAAGGATTGTGCGGCTCAGTTAACAAACTAATGTCAAGGCAGTGTTTCAACCAATAGTTCTAGTGATGAAATTCCCTCAGGGTTGTTTAAAAGCTTTTTGAATTCTCTGACTTTCCCCTGACCAAAATTCACAGCTCTCCGGACTTTTTTCATATGAATCTGCAATTTAGGCACAATTACTTGAAAATGGATACTCAGGGATACTTACAACTTTGTTGCAGGAAATTTAAAACAAGTATCCCTTTTCAAGTAACTGGATCTCAATTGCAGATCCATATAAAAGAGTCAGAAGAGCTTTGAATTTTGGTCAGGGAAGAGTACAGAGAGGGGAACATAACCTGAAACGAGCGCACAACCACTGTTGGCTGGCCGCATTCGGTAGCATGGCGTACGGAGTCATGAACCTAACCTTTCCAAGTTCGAAACTCCAAGTAATTAGATAAGTTTGGTCAATTCTACTCCCCGTTTTTTTAGATGACCAATAAACTGAACTCAAATGAAGCCGGCAGCGTACGAAGCCACAAGCCATAACCGCTGTGCCTCCAATGTTTCAAGGTACTAACCTGTTCATCGAGGTCCAAGATTTCCGTCATTCTTCTTGTATCTACGACAGTTTCTGAGTTTCTTGCAGCACACTAAAACTCGCCGAATACCTCTCAGAAGATAATGTTACGCACTCGTGACTTGTAGTTTCCAGCGAAAGTGGCGCGATCGACGTTACGAAAGCACGGTGTTTTGCACGATGGAACGTTCACGAATGGCGAATGTTGATGGATGCATGGAAGCTAGAGGGAGGAAGTGGACCGTCTGAGCAGGAGCACCAACCGTCTTCGACCGACGATACTCGGAGAGACCGGCTTGACTGGCATAAGGCAGCCATTTGCCACGACAAATTTAATTTAAAATCACAAACAGTAAAAGAAAGAACATTTATTTTTAAAGTATACGTAGAATCCATTGTGACGAAACTGAGTAAGCACATGCTAGCATGCAAGGTTGGTAATGAAAAAGAAAAAGAAAAAAACGAACACCTGAGTCTCGATGTGTGACATCACTTCCTCCGCGTTATGGACGCCATATTGTCTGTCTTCGTTCTAGTCACTCTATTTCTTGCTTTCCGCCTTTTCGCTTGCTGTGCCTTTTGTGTATCGACAACCAAACCACATTTTTTATGAAGTTTGTGCCGTGACCGCCGTGACCCACACCTTGCCAACGGAACCGAGAAAACATGGGTATGTTTGGCTTTACCGTTATGCTATTGTGGTTATGAACGTAGTGTTTACTAGTGGCTAGGTTGTTGAATGTTCGTTTATGCTACTGCACGTGGGTATCGAATCTGTGCTGAATCGTTTGTGGTTACATTGTGCAGATGACGACGACGTGCGGCCACCTGCTGTCTTCGGCAGGACTACAGCAGAGCACAAAAACCTCCTATCTGACTACAGAGCTATGTTGGCGAGAGGGGAAAAAGTCATGCCATGTCCTTGCACTAACGCACCTAACTACCACGACGACCTCGTCAAACTGGTAAGAGTTTCTCATTTAAATCATGTGTAGAATGTGTAGAATAACAATCTTTTTTAATTGTTTTTTCTAATTCTCATCTTTTGCTTTTGTTTTGCAGCACATCAATGAGGCTCTTCGAGCCTGTAATGTGGGTTTGATATGTGCTCAGGTGCAAGTATGGGACAACGTCACTCCCAATAATGAGAACAGATCATCATGGACTGCAGACCTTGTTACAGCCCCCTTCCCGGGGAGGGTAGGCCCCAGGCCAAACATGTCCGTATGCAAGGTGCAAGATTTTATCCGCAAGAGGTTACCCGTAAGTAGACAACTTACTTAGTTAAGCTGTATTTTATGCCAGCATTATTAATTTTAACTCATGCTTTACATTGCTCTCAGGGTCACCTCCATGGAATAATTGTTCCCAAAACCCAAAGAGGGACAGTTGTCAATAAAAGCCGCTTCAAGTGGAAGCTTCTCGACGAGATCCCTGAGGAGCTCATTGCGGGCAACACTATTAGAAGTATGGTGCACAATGGATTCATATACGCTCAACTCTGCGAGGACCAGCATCTCCAGGAGTCCATCCAGATCACCCTGAACTCCCCATGGTGCAAACTCTGCATGAAGTAGGAAGAGATTTATGTGCAATGTGCAATATATTGTATGATGATTAATTATTTTAGGTAAATGTTAGTTCCTCAAGATTTGTGAACTTACTGTGATTCTCTGACTGAGCACGCTAAAGGCTTTTTGAGACTGGCCGTTGTTTGTCTTTTAGCTTGCATGTGATTTTTACTGAATTTTTACTGATTTCAACTAGTCTTTGTACATGTCAGTATTGACTACTTTTATTTTTTTAATGATCCAGTGTGATTTGTACTCTATTTTTCATTAAGAGTATTAAAACGTGTTCAACATAACCACTGTTTCTCATTATTGTACTTCCTATTATCCGGTTTCATAGGAGCAATAAATACTCCTATTGAGCTGTTAACATTTTCAATTTCAACTTGACCTGAAGGAAAACATACCTCTTATTAACTTTGTATCGTTCAACACTAGAGTACTATTTTCATTCCATGACAACTTTCTTCCTCTATACTCATGGCCCTACAATTTTCAACAAGGTTTTCCTTAATAAGCAGTTCTCAATTTAGAAAACACTTTTGCCTTCAAAGCTGGTCTTATACTGCACCTCCCCAAAGTTTCTACTATGCCAAGTTCCTTCAATGCACCTTAGTATTCTAATTTGGATATTATCTTAGATGTTTCTGACACTGTGTGTTGTACACACTTCCTTGATGTGAGGATGAGGAAAGAGATGGATGGACACAAGCACAAGTTAAAACTAAAAGAGAATTTAGATTTATTCATTAATTATTTATTCTTACAACCAGTAAACAGCAATTAGCATAGCCATTGGTATTGTCAAATTGGAAAATATAACAGTAAGGTACAAAGCACAGCACAGGGACAATAAACAATTAAAGCATGGTTATTGAGTTTTCTTTAGAGTGTCTAGTTTTATTATCACTTTAAAAACATTAATTTTAATTGTCAATTGGTGAAACAAAAGTGCCCTCCACATATCGCCTTTTACTGACGTGAAACAGCAGGATATGACAGGGTAAAGAAAGGTTACAGACAGACTCTTATTTTGCTTTCGGTTTATCAATCATTAACTTTAATACAATAGACATTGCACTGCAACAAATGCTGTAATTGTTCAATGTGTGTAAATTATCAAGGTCTATTAGAGATATAACTTAGATCCAGGGAGCGAGACATCAGCACCAAACTGGCACTGCACTACACTCTTGCGAGACTGCCAAAACATCTTTAGATCAACACTAAACTGGCACCACATCACACTTTACATAGACTGCCCCTGCAGCCTCATAGGACTGTTCTGAATGCAGGGCAACGAGTGAGACAACGTCACCCCCAATAATGAGAACAGATCTTCATGAAGCGCAACAACTGGCACTGCATTAAACTCTAGTGGGACTGCCAGTAATGGCAAACATGGCCACGTACATATCAGCACCAAACTGGCACTGCACTACACTCTTGCGAGACTGCCAAAACATCTTTAGCTCAACACTAAACTGGCACCACATCACACTTTACATAGACTGCCCCTGCAGCCTCATAGGACTGTTCTGAATGCAAGGCAACGAGTGAGACAACGTCACCCCCAATAATGAGAACAGATCTTCATGAAGTGCAACAACTGGCACTGCATTACACTCTAGTGGGACTGCCAGTAATGGCAAACATGGCCACGTACATATCAGCACCAAACTGGCACTGCACTACACTCTTGCGAGACTGCCAAAACATCTTTAGCTCAACACTAAACTGGCACCACATCACACTTTACATAGACTGCCCCTGCAGCCTCATAGGACTGTTCTGAATGCAAGGCAACGAGTGAGACAACGTCACCCCCAATAATGAGAACAGATCTTCATGAAGTGCAACAACTGGCACTGCATTACACTCTAGTGGGACTGCCAGTAATGGCAAACATGGCCACGTACATATCAGCACCAAACTGGCACTGCACTACACTCTTGCGAGACTGCCAAAACATCTTTAGCTCAACACTAAACTGGCACCACATCACACTTTACATAGACTGCCCCTGCAACCTCATAGGACTGTTCTGAATGCAGGGCAACGAGTGAGACAACGTCACCCCCAATAATGAGAACAGATCTTCATGAAGTGCAACAACTGGCACTGCATTACACTCTAGTGGGACTGCCAGTAATGGCAAACATGGCCACGTACATATCAGCACCAAACTGGCACTGCACTACACTCTTGCGAGACTGCCAAAACATCTTTAGCTCAACACTAAACTGGCACCACATCACACTTTACATAGACTGCCCCTGCAGCCTCATAGGACTGTTCTGAATGCAGGGCAACGAGTGAGACAACGTCACCCCCAATAATGAGAACAGATCTTGATGGACTGCGAAACTTGTGGCTGCCCTCTGCCTGCTGGCAGGCTGGTGGCCAGAGGAAACATTAGTGAGAGGGTGCAGCAGTTCATTTGGAAAGGGCTGCCAAAGGAGACAGCTCATCCAGCCGCACCCAGGGCTTGACTGCTTTCATATAGCCTGTCAACAGAAAATGGACGACATTACAGATTGGAATTACTCATTGTTGCCGGTATATGAATCATTATCACTTAACCTAAAATATTCATTACCAACATCAATGCTTGGGCCGCTACTGGACATCCACTGGTTAGCTGCGAATGGGAGAGCCACCTCTGTTGCTGATAAGTGTGGCATGGAAATCCTAGAACACTGCATTTTTCTGCCAAACAAAGACGGAATTGTTAAACATAGGTTACAACTTTAAAAAAATTAAGTGGCAGCATGGCCGGCCAGGCATACAGTTCAAACAAGCGTAGTTAAAACTATACTTTTTCGACTAACCTCCGATTTGCAACAGTTTCAAGCGTTAACACTTTGCTAAGTCGCTGTAGTGTGGTGACTGAGGCGCTGAACTTTGCTTAACGAAAAATAGGCTTTGGTTTTTCCCTGCGTACTGCATTCGCTCTCGAAGGCAAATCTCAGCGGTCGTGCCAGCATCGAGATACCTTCGATTCGAGCTCGAAGCTCGAATTGCCCTATCAATGCCAACCTCCTGGAGCTATCCAGCATTATGACACCCTGAAATTCGTTCAGCGGGGCACGCTCTCGGAGGTTTCAATGTTTCAATCTTACCAAAAAATCTGATGCTTCAACTGCAATGGCAAGGAAATGAAGTGTTGTCACTTCCACTAAAAATAAACAGAAAGTTAAGTTGTCAGCTCTGGCTGACATAGCCACACAAGCAGACGCTATAGCGATATGTGAAATGACATTTATTGTGTAGCTGGTTTAGTCTTGGTTTAGTTTTGTACTTGAAAACATCTTGCTATTCGGTTTTAAACGTGAAAATGAGGACCACTTCATTTGAATTTCCATGTACATGCGAAGCGTCGACCGTGGAGGTGTTCCGTCGAATTGAGAAGGTTAGTGTTTGTTGATAGTTTGCACTATGCACACAGGCAAACATCCCGCTTGTTTCTATTTTAATTCGCTCACCGTTACTGTGCCCTGGAAGTTTTTGCCTTCGTACTTTTACTTCAGATTGCCTTCGCGAAGGAAGGAAATCAAAGAGTGTTGTGTTATGTTGGTTTGATGGAAATAGGTTATGAAGCAGTTAAAATAGCACTTTCCATTTGTACAGGACCTGGTGTTGTACTTGGCAGAGAACTTTCACAATGTGAAAGTGGTCTCTCTCATGGCTGCTGATGACTACAAACAGGAAGGTGATGGAGTGATTGGCTGCTGGACCTTGGACATCACCAGTGATACAGTGGACAAGAACAAGCCCCGCAAACTCAGCAAAGAAATTTTCATTCTTGCCGAGGATTTGAAGGTGTGTATTATACCTGCTTGATGCTTTTGCTGTACATAATGCATGTGAGGATTATATCTTGTGTTTTGTTGCAGGCAATTGTAGAAGGTGCCAGCTATTGTGGGCGTGTGCGTCTCAAAATCCTAGGCAAGCATGTCCACAACGTTCCTAATTGATGTGAACATACTGACATATGGTTTTAGGAGGGTTTCTTTTTGTGTGTGCCTTGCTTATTATTGTAATGAAATCATTGGTACCATGAAATTCATGTCATTTACCTCAGGTTCATTAAATGCAACCGTTTAAATTCGCAACATAACATGATGCCGCAAATTCAGTAAACTTACATGTCACTACTTTTCAGAAAAGTATTGGCTAGAGACTGTAAAGTAGTACTATTTATTCTTGAAAGGTAACTGTTGTTAGGTTGTATTTGTGTTATCCTTTAATTTTCCTGTGATGCTTTATTTCAATGTGTGTTCACAATATGATTGTAGACACTTTGCTGTATCACCCAATACTGGCATTTAAACTTGATATTGTTCACTTCAGTAATGCTATTACAAGCTCCTGTTCATTTTTTCATGTGTTACTGTTTATTATAATGAATATGTATGCATTTGTGAGTTGATTATTATGTATTATTCTTTTCAATCACAGCTAATGACTTCCTTTCTTAAAGACAACATTGTATTGTTCATGTCTATTTACACTGCATATTTAGAGAAATAGCTAACAAAAGATATAAGCAGGTTGATCGTGCAGCTATCAGTCTATCACAAGAGTGCATGAATATATGTGCGAAGTCCAAAAATTTAAACCATGCTCTACATGAAAATTAGAACACAACACTTCTGGAAGTACATATGATCGCAGTGCACAGTGAACTTTCTATCAACATAGACCGCAACTCATTAAGAGGCAAAAATCGCAGAGATGACTTTTTAGTAAACATGTGCATACTGACATATGGTTTCGGGAGGGTTTCTTTTTCATGGACTGTACTTTGCTTATTTTTTAATGAAATCATTGGTACCATGAAATTCATGTCATTTACCTCAGGTTCATTAAAGACTGTAAAGTAGTATTATTTATTCTTGAAAGGTAACTGTTGTTAGGGTGTATTTGTGTTATCTTTTAATTTTCCTGTGATGCTTCATTTCAATGTGTGTTCACAATATGATTGTTGTCACTTTGTTGTATCCCCCCATTACTAGCATTTAAACTTGATATTGTTCACTTCAGTAATGCTATTACAAGCTCCTGTTCATTTTTTCATGTGTTACTGTTTATTATAATAAATATGTATGCAATTGTGAGTGGATTATTATATATTATTCTTTTCAATCACAGCTAATGACTTCCTTTCTTAAAGACAACATTGTATTGTTCATGTCTATTTACACTGCATATTTAGAGAAATAGCTAACAAAAGATATAAGCAGGTTGATCGTGCAGCTATCAGTCTATCACAAGAGTGCATGAATATATGTGCGAAGTCAAAAAATTTAAACCATGCTCTACATGAAAATTAGAACATAACATTTCTGGAAGTACATATGATCGCAGTGCACAGTGAACTTTCTATCAACATAGACCGCAAGTCATTAAGAGGCAAAAATCGCAGAGATGACTTTTTATGTAGTTTGATTTAAAGGGACTGTTGCTCTCAGACTGGTAAAGATTCTAAATGTTTTTCCGAGCACATACTTTCCTATTTTAGAAAGCTACTCCGCCTTCTAATTTGGTGTCATGCTTTCATAGAAAAGTATTTTTCTACTTAAATGTTCCGTGTTCTACGTTTCTGAACTTATGCAGGGAATCCTAATTTTTTCAACCAATTAGTGTCCTATTAAGATGAGCTTTTGAAGGCACTGAGTACAAGTCATTGTGGTTCTTTTAGGCTATTATTTTTAAAATTTGGTAGAGAACTTTCCAAGACGAGGTGATATTTAGCTAGAAAGTGGAGCTGCTTTCATGAACTAGGTATCATACAAGTTTTTTTCTTATCACGTTTGGCAGGGTAATGGCATGCTGTTTTCCTTTTAGAACAGTTTAATATCTCATAAAAGACCTTCGCCTCCAAGGTATGTGTCACACTACACCCGCCAAAGTGCACAGCAATGCTGTGTGCACGAGGGCGTGTGTCACGGCGCACGAAGTAGTCTGTGGGCGCACACGGAGGCCTGCACGCACTGCTGTGCAGCGCTGCAAGTCCGCAGGTATAGCATGCCTCTGGCTGTCCCAAGGCTGTGTGCACGAGGGCGTGTGTCACGGCGCACGAACTAGTCTGTGGGCGCGCACGGAGGACTGCACGTACTGCAGTGCAGCGCTGCAAGTCCGCAGGTATAGCATGCCTCTGGCTGTCCCAAGGCTGTGTGCACGAGGGCGTGTGTCACGGCGCACGAACTAGTCTGTGGGCGCACACGGAGGCCTGCACGCACTGCTGTGCAGCGCTGCAAGTCCGCAGGTATAGCATGCCTCTGGCTGTCCCAAGGCTGTGTGCACGAGGGTGTGTGTCACGGCGCACGAAGTAGCCTGTGGGTTTGCACATTATGCACCAAGTGTGTCCGTGAGCGACAGCAAGTCTGGTTGCAAGTCTCTCTGCACGTTTCTGCGCTAGAGTCTCCGTGCCTCTTTACACGACTGTCTTTGCTACGCAGCATAGGAAGCTTTGTGCCAGGTGCTTTCGGCAAACAAGGTGGTGTGATCGCACAGGTCTCTCGGTGAGATCGGAGCATGCGCAGCGCACGAAGCGCCGCCGTTTGCAAGTCTCTTCACACGAAGCCTGATGCCAAAAGACTTGCAGCTCGTTCAGGTCCATCGTGCGACTGACCCCACTCGCAAGTGGGAGTGTTACAGTGCAAAGCGACGCTGCGATACCGCTTCTCTTCGTCCACGACTAACCTTCCTCCCTTCCGAATTTAAACCGCTGCCACCAGTGTTAAGTAGAGGAGGCGGAATAAGGTAGTCGGGGAGTTTGGGTTTAGCTGTGTATTGACTCCAAGAGAGCGTCTCACAGAATGGCACTGCTCGGTGAGCGGTGCCTGCTTTTATAGGCCCAGAGGAGATGAAGGAGGAGTGAAAGGTGGTGGGGGTCTAGCCGTATCAACAATGCGTCTAGCCGCTATATGGCGGCACCTTATAATGCTAGTCTTGCTACTAGCCAACAGAGGGCGACACGGTATAAAGATGGTGTCTAGGAACGTAAACAAAGAAAAGAGTTATGTAGCCCATGGTATGAATAGGTGACTTTAATAAGTCTGCTCTACGTAACATTACAGATCGAAGACCATGAAGACAATTGAAATCAAATAGATAACAGAGCTGGATATAAATTTAAGGCTCACTGGTATAAATTTCCATTGCTTTAAAAAGTAAAAATTACAGGTATACATCATGACATCATGATACAAACTTATTCTGAAAACACTAACACTAATGTGTACAAATATTCTGAGTTAGTCACAAAACTCAACAATCAGTAATCAATCTGAAAGCACCAAAATTGTCATCACAATCTTGCTATTAAAACACCCATGATGATAAACGCAAACAGACATACATATAAGATGCAAGAACAAAAGCTTGATGAGATTCTCAAATCTCTGTGAAAAACAGAACAAGCGGTCTGACTTCCTGTTCTTCATGGACAGTGATGACTCCGTTATGTATGTTATCATACTTTTCCCACTTGCCATCTACTCTGTGGAGATATGATACAGTGTGTCGAGGCTAGAGGGCAATGAGACCAGTCAGTCTAAAATTTTTCTGAGGCCTTCCAACAACGATACACCCTAAATCATTTAATAATAATGGTGTCTTTGGATGACGGAGGTCTGTGCAAGACATAAATAAATGCAGTGGGAATGCACACTTCACACTACGCTTTCCATCGCATCCTTGTTGTGGGCACATTTGCAGGTGCATCCCAATACTTCGGTTACAAGCTGCACTGAGATTGCCATACCCTCTTTTTTCTGGAACATCTTGATATGGAGCAAGAAGAACATGGTTTTCATCAGGTCCACCTGTACAGTTAATATTAGAACATTGGAAGGACACTTATGATGGTTCTTTGGCAAAGGCCTTAGAGACCAGGTCAGTGACTGAACCAAGACAATCATATTCTTTGCCAGCCTCAGCCTTGCGTTTATGAGTCTCTGGAACTTGAAACTTGATGAGGGTGGAAGAATCGTAAAGTGAGGCAATGGCTTTGGCCCTTAAAAGATATGTGACTTTTGAGGCACCTTCAGTGGCAAGGGATTTCGCAAGGACAATAACACTACCTGAGACGCGTTATCGCCAAGGCGGAGGAACGCGGCGGGGCGTTGTCCCGCGCAAGTGGAAAGGGTCAAGGGTGGGGGGATGCCTTTGCGCGCAGAGTAGCGCTGGGCCGCCTGGGCGTGGTCGCCCGGCGGGCCCGCGCGGCTCGGGGCTGCGCTGCCGAGTGCACTACTCGCGCGTGGAATGGGTGGCCTACCCTTACGGCGCTATTGGTCCTCGGGAGGGGAAGAGAGGAAAGTGAGCCAGAATTCGCGTACGGGGCAGTCCGGGTCGGAGTAGGGCGTAATGTTTTGCACGTTAACAACCCTTTTCTTTGCCCACTTGCTGAATTCTCACAAGCAGGTCATTTATTCTGTCCAGTATTAAGTAGGGCCCTTCCCACTTTTTAGACAGTTTGGGGTTCTGACCTCGGTGTCGGGTCGGCCGGTACAGCCACACCATGTCCCCAGAGTGGCCCGGGAAAATGGCCGTGTGGAGATCATAGTTCTCTTTTAATTTAAGAGAGGCTTCCTCTCGGCGAACCCGGACCTGCTCGTGGACCTGTCGCATCGCCGCGCGAAGCCAGCGCGAGTACTCGGAGCGGCTAGTCTGAGAAGATGCCGGCCCGCTCGGCGGAGGCTCGCGCGCCAGGTCGGCTGGCAGATTCAGCATCCGGCCGTACATCATCTCGGCCGGCGTGACTCGGAGGGTGGAGTGGACGGCGGTGCGGTACGCGAGCAGGATGAGGGGGACGTGGGATGGCCAGTCCCGCTGGTCCTCCCTTGCGACCGTCGCGATGTGTCCCACTAGAGATTTGATAAATCTCTCGCACCTGGCATTACCCTTGGGGTAGTACGCCGATGTCCGAGTCTTGCGAATCTGCAGGAGGTTTAACACGTCTTTAAAAACTGCTGCTTCCCAATTAGTGCCCTGGTCCGAATGCAGCGTGGAGAACGCGCCGTACCGGGCAACGATCGTCGAGACAATTTCCCGAGCACACGTCTCGGCCGTGGTGTCATGTGCGATCATGACCTCTGGCCAGGAGGTGAAAGTTTCCACCGCGACTAGCGCGTACCAGCGCTTGTGCTTTTGGGCGGCCTCGGCGTACTGAGGGCACGCCGTGGGGGCGGGAAAGGGTCCCGCGAAATCCACAGTCCACCGGCCCAGAAAGGTGTTGTCATTGAAAACACGCATGGGTCCCGGGGTGCGGCCGCGACCTCGACCGGTGCCGGAGGTGCGTCGACACGCCGCACAACTGTGAATTATGTCTCGGCAATCTTGGAAAGCATTGGGCCAGTAAAATCTCTCGCGTAATTTTTGCATGGTCTTGGTGACCCCGAAGTGTGACCCGGTGCCAGGGGCCGAGTGGTAGGTGACCACCACGTCCTTGACCCTGTTTTCCGGCAACACGAGCACCTTCTTGTTTAGTGAAGGGTCGCCTGACGCAAGTAGTATACGGGTCCCCTGGTGGCGGGTTTGTGTTGCGGGCTTGCCTACCTCCCAGGGGCAGGTGTCATATTTCGATGACGTCAGCATGGCGCGTGCCGGGTGTCGGATCCCGCGCGCGGGGGCAATGACCTCTGCAACTGTGGCGGTGTTTTCGCAGTGTACTGCAGTGTCAGCAGTTTTCTGAGCTATGCATCCTTCTCTGTCGCTCTTGCGTGTGGAACAGAGTGCGTTCTCCATGTGCTTCAATGCGTGCACGGTATGAAGGTTTTAAAAGGAAAACACGACAAATGTTTTGCTTCTCTTTATTTTCTCCTTTCGGTACATGATTGGTGATTACGATTTATTATAAAATCGTCACAAAACACATGGTTATCTGTATAGTGATCTACAATATACTTAACTACAGCATCGTTTTTATTCTCATTTTCATCAAAGAACATATTTACAAAATCACTTAAACTATATCCATGGGCCTTAAGAATAAGATACAGTAGGCAATAGTGACCACACACAGAAGAGTCTACAGCCTGCATCGCCACCGGGTTGTACTGCCACGATTTACAAACTCGATCGAGAAATTTTCGATGAGACTTTATGAAAGGGGCCAAGCCGTAGGAGCAGAAAAATTCGCCTCGCCCGTGTTTGTCAATAGAAATCGCCTGCCAATGAGCCCCCGGTTTCCTGATGGGGTCGGTCCCTGACTAAAATTCCCACACGTCCCACAGGATTGTGGGAGCCATTTCATGTGGGATCGTACGAATGTCCCACATGGAACAGCGCCCCCACACCGAAATCCCACATGATTTTGGTTCCCACTTCGACTAAACCCACAGGATCTTAATGCCCACACATGAAATACTGTGAAATCCCACATGATTTTTGTTCCCACTTAGGCCATACCCACAGGATCTCAATACCCACACATGAAATGCTGTGAAATCCCACATGAATTTGTTCCCACATGTCACCGGGAGCACATTTTCCATGCGGATTCACTGCATCCCACATGCAAGTTCCTCATCAAATATGCTCCTTTCAGGAGTTTTATTAAGAAAAAGATGTTCACAACGAAAAATTGTGAGAAATCCAACAAACTCCCACAGTTAATTCGAATGTTATTCTGAAAGTGAGCTTTCACTAATGTACGTTTCAGAGAGGAGTATCGCCATTGCTGGGGTGTAGTGCCAAATGTCATGCAGTTCGCTCTGGTGGGTATTTCGAGAACTAGCGAAGAGAACAGGCTGCAGACTCAGACTGGCCGGTGTTTGTGTCCTTTCGGGGCTGGGCATGCTCTTTCCGCGATAGGAAGGTTTTAACATTTTATTCTACTATTGTGTTTTATTTGTCGACGAATCGTTTAGCGCGGCTTTTTAGAAGAAAACATTGCATTCGTAAGTATCTTTCTTGTGGGTTATAATCGTTTTTCTTCTCTTGTTAGGATGTATCATTTGCCTAATGCAGGTTAGGGGAATACATTGTGATAAGGTTTGTTTTTATTGATTCCAGGGATAAGAGAGAAAATGTCTTCGGGTAGCTCGGATGACGACGAGAAAATTCCTGTGACCCTTCCCACTCGCTACAAGAGATTTTTGTACCAAAATACCAAAATTAGCAATAAGACCCTCAATAGGCAGAACTTCATGCAGCCTTCTGAAGCCAAAAGGAAAAAGACGGTATAGTAACTTTATTTAAGTCCATGTAAACGAATAACTTTCCTGTTTAATAAAAGGGTTGAATGTGGAAGTAAGCCTGGAATGTTGAGCGTGCTATAATTATACGCAAGAGTCTGGAATAAGTTGCTTCCCTGAACTGTAGACACTGTTCTCGTACTGTGCAGCAACAGTCATTTTTGTATCCTACAAATTTATATAAAAACGATAAATTAAACTTGTGTTTGTGATTCATTCTTATAGGAGGATGTTAAAGAAAATCAGCTTTCAGATGAAGACCAAATCTCTCGTTCGGACCATTCACATTTTCAAGAATTCCACAAAGTAAGTTTCCCTACCATTTCATAAAAACTGTATTGTATTTTAGTGAAGTCAATTTCAAAGGCAATCTGTTCTCCGGAGGTTCATAGAATTCATACCGTGTGAATGTACCATAATGTATGCCTAAACTTACATGTGCAACTTACCATCCCGAACATTTAACCATAATATACAATGTTTTTGTTTTTTAAAATTCCCTTCTTTAAAATTAATTTGTTTTAGATTTTTAATCCATTGAGATCGTGTGCTAATCAGTTTTGTGGTTTTTGGATCAGCAGAGTGACGATTATGCACGGGCTTCAACAAGTCATCAGGATGCCAATGACAGACGAGAGACAGATTCTGCTGTCTCACTTGCCGGTAACCTCTATGATAAAACCTCATCTGAGGATGAAACGGTACGTGTTGTGTGTTGTAAAGCTTTCATAACTTAATTTGCTTAGCAACTGCTATCAGTGTGCAGTACTGCAATATTAACGAAATATTGTGGATTTGTCCATGAAACTCAGACTGATAGTGATACTGTTTCTAATTCATCCTTACCTGATTTCTTGGAATAATTTTAATTTTGAAGACAGTAGTGTTAATTTGAATTTGTGAATGACTCTCTGTCTTGATTCTGTACTTCAGATTCCTTCTGTTTCTTCTTTTCTTTCATTGTATGCACTCAAATACAGTGATGTGATTGTTATTTGTGAGTGTTAGTGGGGGGGGGGAAATGTTGAATTCAAGACATGCAGTGATGGATATTATGTGTTACATGGACAAATTTTAAATGTTATAGTTATTTTGCAGCCATAGCAGACAGGATGATTTGGTTTCAAGCAGACACTTATTTTAACCCCAGGGAAGTTTTTGTTAAATTTGGATATATCTCTTTGCAGGAAGTTAATGCTGTTTCATCCAAGGCTGGGCCACCTTTGTCTGACTGTGAAACATCATCTGATGAAACTGTGACAGATTCTGGAGGGGAAGCCAAAGAGTCATCAAATGAAAACCCATCCTCATCTGGAACTCAAAACTCTTCGCCTCAACAGGAAGAACAACTGTATTTTGAGGAAGTCCATGAAGGAATAGTTATTGATGATGTAACTGATTCTGATGAAGATGGAAACTCTGATCCAAATCCAGGAGCTGTAATTGATTCTGGTGAAGATGGTAACTCTGATCCAAATCCAGAAGCAGCTCTGTGCCCCCTAAAGAAAACTTCTTAAATTTCAATGAACTGGAAAAAGAATTTGATACATCTGTAAATGTATCTAAAGGAGAGCTGATGTTAATGTTACTGTCTGCTCATCAACAGAACAAGTGGACCAACAAATCTTTGGTTGATGTTGCTAATTTATTTAACTTTTCTCATGAAATTCCATTGCTTCCGGGGTCTCAACATTTGTTTGACACTATTCTTTATGATGAGAAAGTGGCAGGGATTGAAAAGCATTATTTCTGTGGTGTGTGTCATAGGGACTTTGGTAGTATTGTGGAGAAGGTATGTAAATCTTGTAAAACTAAAATAGATAATCCTACTTCTAGATATTTTGTTACTTATGACATAGTGAATCAACTTGAGTTGTTACTTGGTAATCGTGACATAATGGAGAAGCTAGTTGAACCAGGAAGTGTGTATGATAGTCATCAGGAAGGAATGTTTCATGATATTTATGATGGAAAAATGTATAGGAAGTTTGTTGCCACTTTTAGGCATTTAGGTACTGGCATGTTAATAAGTTTCACATTTAACACTGATGGTGCTGCCTTATGGGCATCTTCTAACGGTTCAGTTTGGCCCATATTTCTTATGATAAATGAACTGCCACCCCTCTTGCGCATGAAAAATCTCATAATTGCAGGTTTGTGGTTTGGTAAAGAACATCCAACTATGGATTTATTTCTAAAACCTTTAGTAGCTCAGTTAAACAGACTGTCAGATGGAGTTAAAATTAGAGTCCAAGAAAATGAACTGAATGTACGGGCCTTTGTCATTTCTGCTTGTGTTGACTCTGGCGCTAGAGGCAGCGTTCAGGGTATTAGCAGCCACTCTGGGTATTTTTCATGTAATTGGTGCTTGCAACCTGGAGAACATTTGGAGGGAGCTGTGAGGTTCCTTTTCACTGAACATGTTTACCCAGAGAGAACTCATGATCAACTTTATAGTGATTCAGTTAAAGCTGTTACCAGAAGAACATATATCCGGTCTCCACTAGAGAAAGCTGCTGAAACTAATGGTGCAGTGTCAAAATGTGCTTTCTTTGATTTGAAGAGCCAATCATTTGATTGTGTAAATGGGTTTGTCGTTGATGCCCTACACGCATTAGATCATGGTGTGGCTAGACAGTGTTTAGAGATGTGGAGCAAATCAGAGACAGACTATAATTTTCTCACCCAAGAAAATATTGCATTGTTAGACTCTCGTATTAAAGCGCTTACACCTCCTGTAGAAGTTCGGAAGTTCCCCAGAAATATGTCTGAAAAAGCTGATTGGAAGGCTCGAGACTATGCAAACTTTATGCTTCTGTTTTCTGTCCCTCTTTTGCTTGAAATAATGCCACAGCGTTATGTACAAAGCTGGTTATATTTAGTTCAAGCTGTGTATTTTATAAATAGAACTAGAGTTACTTTGAACAATGTAGATACTGCAGAGAAACTCATTTTGAAATTTCTTCAGCATTTTGGGGAAGCATACCCCTCAAAATATCATACATTTAACTTACACTTGTTGCAACATGTCTGTATGACCGTGAGAAATTGGGGACCAATGTGGGCGATTAGTAACGCATATGCTTTTGAAGCAGGCAATGGAGACTTAAAGAAAATAATACATTCAGCACAAGGAGTACCAAATCAGGTGTGCCGAGGAATTTCTCACAAACATTGCCGCCTCGTTCTGGAGCAAAAATTTGCAAGCCACCAGACCAAGTGTTATGCAGCAAGTATTCAGCCTAAAAAAACTCTGAAGAAGGTAATATCTGTGGGTTCCACTCACTTCATCGGTTCTGCAACTCCATACCATGCGTGTCCAGAGGAAGAGTGGCTTTGTCAGCAAAGTCATATGAACATTCAAAGATGTCAACTTTATAATAAGGCTATCAAGAACAAAATGCTTATTAAAACTTCATGCACAAAGTTTGATAATTCTGTTTTTCAAACAAATGATTTGAAAATAATTGTTGTTAAAAAAATAGTGTTAGATGTACAACAGCAAAATGGTTATGTGTTTGGATTTGAATTGTACTGTACGAGTGTTATGACTCCTATTCGTGATGTAAATATTTTGCCTGAAGACATGTGTGTTCGTAAAATTGAATCTGTTGGGGATGAGTTACTACTCATACCCATTAATGACCTTAAAATGGTTTGTTGTAGGTCTGTTCTTCCTCATGGTTCATATGTTACAGTTCTCCCACACCTATTTAATGTTTGTTAACTTCAGGTCAAGTTTTTATAGGACATATGTGGTGGTCTAGTATTTTTAAAATATTTACATTTTTGGTCTGCCTCTAGACACTGTGTATTTATATCTTTGCCTTTATGATAGTGATGAGCATTTTAATGTGTTTTCACATTTCTTTCTATTATATGACTGACATGTAGTTTTCAATGTGTTCAATTTTATTGGTAAATGGTGACCGATAAAACAAGACTGTTATTTGCTATGAACATTGTAACTGCACCATGTTTTATTCACTTTCATTGTAGTTGGTAAATGTGAATAAATGTTTCACAAAAATTTATTATTTCCCCCTTACTGTCCCCTGGTCTCCACCCTCATTACCCTTCTTTAACTGGGTCTGATGCGGTCTGATGCCAGTGAAAGTGAAATATGTGCTGGCTTTCTGGCTTAGCCATCCCAATAAATTGTCTGTACAGCTTTTCAAAATCCCTTTTCAGCATGCAATTATAACTTAAAAATGAATAATTTAAGTGAAAACAATATTGCAATAGCTTTTCAAACACATCTGGCATCAAAATTTTGACGGTTTTACTGCACTCCTGAAAAGTAAGGGGTGATGGACTTACGTCATTCAAGATAAAAATTGTTGATTGATAATGACAAAATCATACCAAAACTTAAGAGAAAAGAAGTTCTAATGACAATGTCACATGAAACAGGTTGCGCTGGAGACTTACATGAGAAATTTCCGATTGATTCATGGTAAAAATATCTTATTTAGTGTAGCAGTCGCTTGTACATAAGTATTGCTTGCTCTGACCGCGCTGTCCCTTAAGGGGACACGAAAGACAGAGGTGCCCTTGCCAACCAGCCCCTCCCCCCCCCCTCCTGGTCCTTTACCCCCGCATTATGGTCCCCGAAACGAAAATCACCCTCCCGAGCCCACCCGCGCCCCGAGAACCAGAGCGGCGCTCCAGCACGCAGCCGCCGTGACCTCAAACACACGCATGCGAATCGGCCGCCGTCCTGGAAAGGGCCGCCGACGGGAAGGCGCTCGCCGCCACCCCAAAGTCCCTCGCCGACAACCCGGCAGGGGCACCACGGATCTCCCGCCTCCCCATCGCGAAGAAACCCGAGGAGGCGGCCCAAGCCCCAGCCTCCGGCACCCCCGCCGACGACGCCTCGCGGCCTCCGCAGCCCCACCCCGAACCAGCCCCCAGCCACGGCCGGGGCGCGGCCCCGGACGCAGCGGCGCACCGCCATTCCCCGTGAAGGCGCCCGCGCTTCCGCGCCTTCTATAGCGGTGGGTGTCCACCACGCTGGCGGCCTTCACGGGGCCGCGGCGCCGCAACCCCGGATCCCGACGCGCAGCCCGAGATGGCGGCGCCCAACACCACCAAGGGCGGAGTGTGGAGTCACGGTCGCGCACCCGTCGACGAGGACGCGGGCGGAGGCCGGCGGGCACACGCGGCACATGAAGAGGCAGGTCGACGCCAAGCTCACCACGGCACTCGGGGCGGCAGGCACGTAGCCGTGGGGGGGGGGGGGGGGGGTCATGACCCCCCTGGTTATGCCCGAAGGGCACCGCCTGGCAGGTAGGCAACCAGCGTGACATCCCGCCTGTAAGTAGGCAAAAAGCGCGGCCTGACCCCCTCCGAAAACTCCGGCCAGCTACGTGCCTGCGGGGCGGAGCCGCCAGGGCGCGGCTCGACTCGCAGCCCCCGCCTCCCGACCGACGACCCGCGGCACCTCCCCGACGGCGCGGCAGTGGAGGACGGGGAGTCCCGACGGGCACAGCACCCCCAACACCCCGCTGGAGCAGGCCCCGGCCAAGGCAACTTCCGACGACCGTCGCCCACCCGCCAGCGAGCAGCGCCCCCACTCCGAGCCCCGGGGCTGGACGGCAGCACGCCGCCGCGCCCCAGGCCACGCCGCGGCCGCGGCCGCGGCCGGGAGCCGGTCCGAGGCGGAGCTGCGGAGCCACAGAGGCCGCGAGACGTCGCCGGCGGGGGCGCCGGAAGCCGAGGCCCGGGCCGCCTCGCGCAGATACGCAATGCCCCCGCCGGACCCGTCGGCGAAGGACCCCAGGGTGGCGGTGGCGGAGAGCACCCTCTCGTCGGCGGCCCCTTCCAAGACAGCGACCACCTCGCACACGTGTGTCCGAAGTCACGGCAGCTATGGACCGGAACGCCGCTCCGGCTCCCGAAGCGCAAGGCGGACCCAAGAAAGTGATTCCTGTTTCGGGACCGGCCGGGGAAGCTGAGGCTTGGGTCGCCATCGCCCAGGCGCTGTGTGGTTTCAATCGTAGCTGTTCACCACGACGCCGTCGACGTCCTCCATGGCTCCTTGGGTGAGGGGGTAGTTATCCAACACAGCAGCGTGACGTTATTTCTGGACGTCTTCTCTGACCGGGAGAGGGGGGCGCAAGTTAATTTATGGACGATCCCTACTAATTGCATGGTGGACGAGACGCACAAAGAAGTCAGAGATAGTTACGCAGGGTTCTATGAAACGGGCGTAGCGGAAGGGGAATCAAACCCCTGAAACCGGCGACCGGGGTAGGCAACTAGCGCGGCATACCCGAGGGGTACGTCACGTCACTCTCGAAAACTGTGTACAGGGACTGTAATCCAAAATGACTGGAGGTGACTGGAGGACTGTAGAAAGACTGGAGGAAATAACTGAAAGTGATTGGAGGTATTGACAGGGACCCATGATAAGGGTTTTCACTCTTTCCTCGTGATACTTGAATTCGGTTAAAAGCGAGAACATTATATTTGTAGCATTCATAGAAAGTTGTGTTTTTTTTTTTGTTTTTTTTTGGTGGACGGGTTAAATGACCCTGCAACGTAGGGAAGTCCCTCAAATCTAACGGCAATATTTTCAAAAATTAATTGGGAAAAAAGGCTGAAGACTGGAAACACTGGGAGGGACTGGAGGGACTGTAAAGTGACTGGATATGAGACTGTATTTCCAGGTGTACAGGGACTGTACCAAGTGACGGACCCCTCGGGCATTCCCCCATCGAAACCCAAGTCTGGCTACGCCCCTGCAATGAAAGACCTACTTAGATCACATGAAGCCAGCAAAGAAAAAAAAATAGATCACACGAACGAAGAAAAGCATTCGCTCTAACGTGGAATAACTTTTATCATCTGAGGAGTGAAATCGGTTACAGAGCATTACAGAGCGGGTGGTGGCTGGTGGGTTGGCGACAGTGTGCCGCGCTGCCAGCTCGGTCTGCCCAGCCGCCCAACCGCCGCCGTCAGTGAGCGTTGATCGTCGTCGCCGTCGCGTCGGGCATGGTCGGGCACAGCTGCCGCCAGTGTTGTTTGGTTGCTGGCTTGCTATCCTCGCTGCCTTTTAGCTTTTCCCCAATTTGCCATGGGTAGACTCAAAAAGGCGTTAGTCAGATTTCTAACGGGTGAGAAATCCAAGAAGGTTGTCGAAGTTAGTGACATACGTAACTTCAGTCCGTTGCACAAGTCCGACTTCCTTCCGAGTCATGCCTACTCAGTGAAATGGGACGTTCTCCCAAATGACGGAAGCTTCACAACAGAAGAACTTTTCGATGCGCACATCTTGTGTCTTGGAGGTAAGTAATGTGTGCCCGTGTTCGTAAAATGTGACTGGTGCCTGTCGTTGAGCACATAGGGCTGAGCTGTGCGTACTTGGCAATTAGATGGCATTAGACGCCATTGAATGCCTACGCGTCAAAAACGGTTAGTGAACTTTTGTAACCGCCCTTTTCACGAAATCCGCTCGCATGTTTTCGCGATTTTGCGTTGCAAGTCCGTTTCCTAGTGCCGGTTTGTTGATGCATGCCTTCCGCCAATCTGCTCGGTTTGTTGGAGACGGGGAAGGGTCAAATGGGGAACAGTGAGTCGTTTCCCGCGCAGTGTGTCCGGGGAAGGCTCAAATGGGGAACAGTGACTCGTTTCCCGCGCAGTGTGTCCATGAATTCCAAGTTAACATTTGCATTCGCATTTGCTCACTCCTAGTCTTTCTAGTACTTGTTTCAATTTCTAATTTGGGGTTAGAATCTGTTACTTTAGGCGGCACGGCTGGAAAGTTTACTAAGGGTTAGGTCAGCCTGGTCATTATTCTATTTTGAACCACTTACTCTACGATTTCTAGTCCTGCAACTGTAACCTTGCATGAATGTTTTAAGGTAAGGTGTGAATATTAATTGATATTGCTGTTGTTGCAGAAACTCTGGATGCTCTGCGTAGGAATGCTACAGATTTGAAGATACGTGGTCTGCCTGCAGAACTGACCAAGAGTGTACCAAATGCATCTAATGCCACTACATCCACTTCAAAGGAAACCAGAAACGTGAGCAATTCCAATTTATTTACTGGCTGACATGTAACTTGTATAGCTCCAGATTTCAGTTCAATGACCACACAGTTTCTGACATCTGAAAGCAGTCTGTTTGTTCTCAAAATTTGCATGGTACCTCAAGCAATGTTTTTGGCTCATGATTCTATTGTATCTTGATTTCCAGGATCCGGATGAAGTTCATTTTAGTCGTCGTGCTATGTCTCGACTGAGGGTCCAAGAAGCTAGGCGAAGGCAGGCAGAATCTCTTCAGAATAGTAAGTGATGCACACCTCAGCGTTCGCAACCATGCCATTCCTCTTGGGTTTAGGCTTGGAATGGTTAAATTTTGTCAGACTGTTTCGCTTATAAGAAGTTTAAAATTTAGATGTTAAGTAGCAAGACATTTTCTTTGTCGAACTTATGGCAAAGTCATTAACTTAACCATATGAAATGCGTGTTTGTTTTTTGTTTTCCAAGTTCTATTTACTTCATGTAGTGTTTGGGATAAAACTTACAAGGAGTAAAGACCACAAGTACCACCACTGTTATATTGGTATTTTATAAGGAAGGCATTACAAGAATGTAATGCCAATTTTGTACCAAACCTGGGTTCTTCATCTGAAGATGATTATGTTTTGTTTGTGTCTAAAATCTGGTTATTTGTTATTGCTTATGTTCCCTTTTTCCCAGGCCAAAGTTCAAACCCATCAAAATGTAGTGCCATTATCAGCTGCTCTAAAAGTCCGACAGCAAAAGGAGGTAGCCAAACTGGAGAAAGCCGTGGCAAAGAAACAACAGTTGCCCCTGCAAGGAATTTCAGGAAATCTCCTAAGAAAACAAGAGGTTTGTAGCTGTTGCAGCCTGGGCAGTGTTGTTTATTCCATATAACATTCACTTTCTTTTTGTTCCCAGATTCAAGTCCTAAGCAATCATTGGATAGTGCTCCTCTACAATCCAGCTGCTCAGCAAGCCATACTGTTAAGAAGTTGAGACTATCTTCAGAGAGAAGTGCCAACAACAGTATTGTCCTTGAAAACAGTTCTAACAGGGAGCCACATCAGAAAAACACAGGTAAATTTATGATACTTCATCTGAAGATAATTGTTTTGTTTGTGTCTAAAATCTGGTTATTTGTTATTGCTTATGTTCCCTTTTTCCCAGGCCAAAGTTCAAACCCATCAAAATGTAGTGCCATTATCAGCTGCTCTAAAAGTCCGACAGCAAAAGGAGGTAGCCAAACTGGAGAAAGCCGTGGCAAAGAAACAACAGTTGCCGCTGCAAGGAATTTCAGGAAATCTCCTAAGAAAACAAGAGGTTTGTAGCTGTTGCAGCCTGGGCAGTGTTGTTTATTCCATATAACATTCACTTTCTTTTTGTTCCCAGATTCAAGTCCTAAGCAATCATTGGATAGTGCTCCTCTACAATCCAGCTGCTCAGCAAGCCATACTGTTAAGAAGTTGAGACTATCTTCACAGAGAAGTGCCAACAACAGTATTGTCCTTGAAAACAGTTCTAACAGGGAGCCACATCAGAAAAACACAGGTAAATTTATGATACTTCATCTGAAGATAATTGTTTTGTTTGTGTCTAAAATCTGGTTATTTGTTATTGCTTATGTTCCCTTTTTCCCAGGCCAAAGTTCAAACCCATCAAAATGTAGTGCCATTATCAGCTGCTCTAAAAGTCCGACAGCAAAAGGAGGTAGCCAAACTGGAGAAAGCCGTGGCAAAGAAACAACAGTTGCCGCTGCAAGGAATTTCAGGAAATCTCCTAAGAAAACAAGAGGTTTGTAGCTGTTGCAGCCTGGGCAGTGTTGTTTATTCCATATAACATTCACTTTCTTTTTGTTCCCAGATTCAAGTCCTAAGCAATCATTGGGTGATGCTTCTCTACAATCCAGCTGCTCAACAAGCCATACTGTTAAGAAGTTGAGACTATCTTCAGAGAGAAGTGCCAACAACAGTACTGTCCTTGAAAACCGGTTTAACAGGGAGCCACATCAGAAAAACTCTGGTAAATTTATGATTCTTCATCTGAAGATAATTGTTTTGTTTGTGTCTAAAATCTGGTTATTTGTTATTGCTTATGTTCCCTTTTTCCCAGGCCAAAGTTCAAACCCATCAAAATGTAGTGCCAGAACTATATTCAGCTGCGCTAAAAGTCCAACCGCAAAAGGAGGTAGCCAAATTGGAGAAAGCCGTGGCAAAGAAACCACAGTTGCCCCTGCAAGGAATTTCAGGAAATCTCCTAAGAAAACAAGAGGTTTGTAGCCGTTGCAGCCTGGACCCTGTTGTTTATTCCATATAACATTCACTTTCTTTTTGTTTCCAGATTCAAGTCCTAAGCAATCATTGGGTGGTGCTTCTCTTCAATCCAGCTGCTCAACAAGCCACTCTGGTAAGAAGTTGAGACTATCTTCAGAGAGCAGTGCCAACAACAGTATTGTCCTTGAGAACAGTCCTAACAGAGAGCCTCATCAGAAAAACGCAGGTAAATTATCTTATCTGCTTCAACTTTTATTTTATTATTTTATCTAAACATATATTTTCTCTGAAGGTTCATCAAGTACTAACCGAACCCTCCAGACCAAGAATGTCTCAAGGCAATCCAAGAAAAATCAAGGGTTTGGTCTAAAGCGGTCTGGTCATCATTCTACTTGGAACGCACAGCCACTGCAGCCACGTAAAAATCTTTGGGGTAGAGGTAATGATGCTTTCTCCTCATTCTTAGGCTTGTAGATTGTTTTACCATGCCCTGGATTTTTACATTGTCTCTCATGATTTCAGAGAATGATATTTCTCACACGGATCACACGGAACCCCCAAAAAGAAGAAAAGCCGGAGTATGTATCTTGTGTTTTCTTTCTATTATCTTGTTAGGAATCCAAAGTCTTACTTCTTGCTTGTTTATTTTCCGTTAGATCTGTCATACATGGAATTAGCCCCAATGATTATGAAGGACCTAACAGGAGAGGTCCCTTTGCAGCGGGATGGAAGTGGGAAAGTGAGTGATGTAACAAATTGGAAGCGTAGGTGTGTGTACCTTTTGCTTTATTTTGAACATTTTTTCCCAGGTACACATTGGGAATGGGTTGTATGTGTCCGAGGGAAACTGGTCAAGCAGGTGGGCTGTGATGCCAAAATTTACCATTATGGCCAGGGAGTTAATGACAGAGGCATGGCCTGAGCGAAAAATCATGGCCCAGCGGTCTCTAACTGGAAGCCAGTGTCCCACAAATAAGAGGAGAAGTCCCAAAGTGGCAGCCACGCCAGCTAAAGTTAATGCTATATTGGGTAAGTATGTTAAGCAACTCTAGTTTGATTATTAATTCTTTATCTGATGCCTTTCTCAACATTTTTTTCTTCTGCTTGTTTATCAGGAGTTGTTGCTGGACGTGTGATGGCCAAGAGAATTACAGATGAAGATGTAATACTTCAATATGTGCGGAATGCCCGCACATCGATGAGAGATAAATTTAATGAGTCAGATCCTTCATCAAAGCCCAAGCGGGCCAGGAAACCCAAAGCAGCCATTTGTGTGAGTACAATGTTTTCTCTTCTTCCTCTGGTGCTCTGTGTTCTGTAGGTAATAATTGTCATCTGCTTTCATGTTTCTGAAGAACCAAGATGAGAGTGAAAATGATTCCCAGAGTGGTGGCAGTAACAGAGATGGAGACCAAACTTCCCTGCTTGGAGACAGAGATGGAGACCAAACTTCCCTGCTTGGAGACAGAGATGGAGACCAAACTTCCCTGCTTGGAGACAGAGATGGAGACCAATATTCCCAGTGTGGAGATAGAGACCAAGATTCCCAGTGTGGAGATAGAGACCAAGATTCCCAGACTGGAGGCAGTGACAGAGACGGAGATGAAGATTCCCTGTTTGGAGACGGAGACCAAGATTTCCAGTGTGTAGAGGGAGACCAAGATTTCCAGTGTGGAGAGGGAGACGGAGACCAAGATTCCCAGTGTGGAGAGGGAGACAAAGATATCCAGAGTGGAGGCAGTGACAGAGACGGAGATGAAGATTCCCTGTTTGGAGATAGAGACGGAGACCAAGATTCTCAGTGTGGTGAGGGATACAGAGAGCAAGATTCTGACATGGGATATGAAGATTAACGGCATGATTAGCACACTGACTGTTCATTTTTATTTTATTTTTCATTAAGTAATGTTTCATCAAACCTGTACTTATTTCTTTATTCACTCTGGCACCCTATGACTGAGTAACAGTTAATTTTTATTTTTTTTCATTAAGTAATAATGTGTTTCATGAAACCTGTACTTATTTCCTCATTCACTCTGGCATGCTGACTATGAGTAACTGTTCCATTTTATTATTTTTCATTAAGTAATGTGTTTCATTAAACCTTTACTTATTTCTTTATTCACTCTTATTTCTTTGTTCACTATGTTCATATTCACCTTGGAAGTCAAATACTAGCTGCATTCCCATATGGCCCCTGGTGGGTAGGCAACCATGACTTCTGTTTGCACATGTGTCGTGCGGGCTGGCCTACCCTGATACTCGCAGGCGCTCGGCGTCGCAACTAAATGAAAAAATGTGGGAGGCGTTTTTTGTGGGTGGAGAACGCTGTGGGAAAGCTGTCACAGAAAGCACATGAGAGACACTACCCTATGGGACATTTTATGTGGGCGACACTACCATGTGGGACATATTTTATGTGGGCGACACAACCATGTGGGACATATTTTTATGTGGGGGATGAACTTGTGGGGTAACGGATCCTGTGGGAATATTTTCCCACGCCAAAATCCCACAGTCCCACAGCACCTTGTGGGAAGAGATGCCCTGTGGGATTCCATGTGGGAATTTCAGTCAGGGTATTTTGCCGCATTTACTAGTAACGCCTCTGCATGCCCCAATCGAACAGATGGAGAAGGGAGTACTTTTCTAACCAACAGATACATTTTCAAAATTTTAAGCTTTTCGTTGCTGCCCGTCATCAACATAAACTGATTTTTATTCTTGTGAAACTTTATTCGCATTTCAACATTATTCAGAATAAATTTGTCTTGATTAAAGACATCACTATGTATACCCCCAATCATTTCAAAAGTCTTGCTGTCGGATGTGATGGCTCTTCTGCTGATGTGTCCCGAGTTGTGCGTTCTCGAGTCCATCGCTCCAGGCTGGTCCTTGTACCACATCCGTGTGGTGAGATGAGACATTTTTGCTGACATGTCGTACCCCAGCAGCGCTTCGATGTAGCTGCGGTAGGGGTAGGTGCTGGACGACTGCGACACAAGCTTTCCGTTTAGCGTCACATCTACTTGGCTCCACATGGTGCTCTGAAGGTAGTTAACCGGTGCCACATCGGCATTCTCGCCAGCAGCCACATCTGCCCCATTGATTTTGACGATTTTGCACTGCACGTACACCAAGTTATGCGCAGGGTCGATGTATTCCTCGCCGTTCCCCGGGACGACAAATTCGATTGTCGATGCATCATCCACTGACGACAACGGGTTAATGGTGACCCAGTGACCACTCTCGATGGCTGTCTGTGTGGGTGGCAGTGCCCACAGGTCCAGTTCACTCTTCAGAGACTCCGGGGAGGCGTTGTGGAGGAAAGCCATGGTGTCAGATAGAGAAAATGTCGCGCTCTGCTGGTGCTGCTTTGCGTTTCTTGATGCTGACTGGTCTCGCTCTCGCCTTCGACTGAGTCTTTGGTGTCTTTCGCCTCCGTTTTATACCTGATCCTGACAGCGCATCTGCGAGCTTTCTCTTGAGATTCTGTCGCGCTTGTGATGCGTGCTGTGAGACGCTCTCAGGCAATGACTGTCCGCTGGCTGCGTCTGCCAAAATATGGCTTCCCGCACGCAGGGCCTCATGGCCTACGGCCGCCGCACCACTTTTCAGAAAGGGTAGGATAGTCCGAAACAATCCGCCGAGGAACCCTCCGATCGAGTAACCCTTCTGGTGGGATGCGCCTGCGTAGAAATGGCCAATCCCGCTTCCTGCCTGGTTCACGTAGTATCTTACGACTCTCTTGTCCATAGCGCTCATTTCTTCTCTCCTGTAGGTCTGAAGTGGCACAGTAGCATCGACGTTCCGTGGTTGAATGAGACAAATTTTCCTGAGTGGTCCCTTATATTCACTTCGAGCGTGTCAAAACTCTTCGTAACCAGGTCGAAATAGAGAGGGTGATCGAATGCATGGACCGATACACTTCCGTACTGCCCTGTAGTATTTGTGGGGATAGTAGCCAGCAGCGGGGCGTGACAGTCACCAACGATCTGCTCCGATATTTTATCGATGTAGACGAACTGGAGCGGGGGCACACCGAGATTTAAATTTATCTGATTCGGAGCGCACAACTCTCTTTGCGTTGGGTAAGGTCCGGGGTGCTCCAAGCCAAGCATCATCGCTAGACGCGGAGAAAAACTGTACTTTGCGTCAGGACGATTCTCAAGGGCATAAAATAAAACATGATTGTCTTGTGTGATTTCCACAACACTTTTCCGTCCTTCCCCATTTGCTCTCGACTCGATCTGGAAAAGTGCTTCATGAAGTGCAAACACGAAATCACTTTCATTTGCGTAATACCCTGGCTTGACGAAATATGTCTCTTTTGTACCGTCGTCCTTGACAAACGAGATTTCGTTTTCTCCGTCTGTTACTTGAGCGATCGTATTCGGGTAGTGCGCTTGTATCAGGGCCACCTGCCAGTCACCAGTCAGCTCAAGTCTAGTCGGAAGCTGAATTTTAAAATGCGATGTCGTATTTTCAGGGTAGAGAAGAGGACAGGCATTGCTTGGGAAGAACGCATAAAACCCCATTTTAAATTAATACGTGACTAAGTCCTTTGCGAAGACCCAAGAGCGCGACTTTTCCGGATATCCGCGCCAGTGGACGAGGTGTTGCATACTGTCCCCTTTTCCTTTTGTCTTCACTATATATGCAATTTTGTACAGGTCTGGCTTAGCAACTTTCTGGAGTTCTGCGTCGTAAAATGTTCCGACAATACTAGTGCCGTCCAAGTCCTGTATCTTGTAGCACGGTTTGTTGTGTGGGATTACTTTTTTTATCTGAAATATTTCTTCACTCCAGTTCCACGTATATCCCTTTTCGAAATGTTTCTTTTCTCGAGAAATGCGTACGTAATCTGAGACCCTCAGTTTCGGATTCTTTTTCGTCTCACTTTTCCCGTACAGAATTTCATAAACCTCCAAAGTGCGTTTCGGTGAGCTGGCTTCCGTGGGTGTCATCTTGACTGTGCGGTGATACGTATTGTTGTAAGCATGGACGACCTGATCTAACAGACCATCGATGTATCTGTAGTTTTCTCGATGTGTAAAGACTTTGAATAAACGGTTTTTTACCCTGACGGAATGGCTGGACCTAGTTGGACGTCCAGCCATGGTCCATTAACGGTCTGTCCGAACCAAGACGTCCAAAACCAGTCCATATGACGTTGATAATGACTACTAAAATTCGGCGCTAGTCCAGTGCCAGTCCAGATGGACAGCGCACATTTTGGTTCGCCTATTCAACGTCCATAATGGGTCTCAGCTCATCATTGTGAATTCGCTGTGGTCAGAGCTAGTCCATATCCAGTCCATAAAGATTCCCGACTGTCAAAATCAGTCCTGATCGGGTCCGCGAAAAAGTACGACCATTCCTACTTCTTTTTTCCTGGTCATGACTTGGTCCTTAATACGTCCAGGCCTGTTCAGGTTAGTCCCAGGCGGACCTCGTCCATACTGCGTCCCAGCTGGTCCAGCTGCTGGTCCTACCTCGTCCTTACTGCGTCCAGGCCGGTTCAGGTTGGTCCCGGCCGGACCTCGTCCATACTGCGTCCTAGCTGGTCCCATCTGGTCCTACCTGATCCTACCTGGTCCTTCTTACGTCCAGGCCGGTCCAGGTTGTCCAGGTTGTTCCCAGGCGGTCCTCGCAGGTCCTACCTCGTCCACACTACGTCCCAGCTGGTCCCCGCTGGTCCTACCTGGTCCTTGATGCGTCCAGGCCGGTTCAGGTTGGTCCCGGGCGGTCCTTGTCGGTCCTCCCTCGTCCATACTGAGTCCCAGCCGGTCCCCGCTGGTCCTACCTGGTCCATACAACGTCCAGCCCGGTCCAGGTCGGTCCCTGCTGGTCCTACCTGGTCCTTGATGCGTCCAGGCCGGTTCAGGTTGGTCCCGGGCGGTCCTTGTCGGTCCTCCCTCGTCCATACTGAGTCCCAGCCGGTCCCCGCTGGTCCTACCTGGTCCATACAACGTCCAGCCCGGTCCAGGTCGGTCCCTGCTGGTCCTACCTGGTCCTTGATGCGTCCAGGCCGGTTCAGGTTGGTCCCGGGCGGTCCTTGTCGGTCCTCCCTCGTCCATACTGAGTCCCAGCCGGTCCCCGCTGGTCCTACCTGGTCCATACAACGTCCAGCCCGGTCCAGGTCGGTCCCTGCTGGTCCTACCTGGTCCTTGATGCGTCCAGGCCGGTTCAGGTTGGTCCCGGGCGGTCTTTGTCGGTCCTCCCTCGTCCATACTGAGTCCCAGCCGGTCTCAGCTGGTCCTACCTGGTCCTTACGACGTCCAGCCCGGTCCAGGTCGGTCCATGCTGGTCCTACCTGGTCTATACTACGTCCGAGCCGGTCCTCGTAGATCCCGCCTAGTCCCACCTCGTCCACACTGCGTCCCGGCCGGTCCCTGCTGGTTCTCCCTGGTCCCGATCAGGTCCAGGTCAGTCCAGGTTGGTCCCGGGCGGTCCTCGCAGGTCCTACCTCGTCCATACTGCGTCCCAGCTGGTCCCTTCTGGTCCTACCTGGTCCTTACTACGTCCAAGCCGGTCCTCATCGGCCCTCCCTCGTCCATACTGCGTCCCAGCCGGTCCCTGCTGGTCCCACCTGGTCCTTACCAGGTCCAGGCCAGTCCATGTTGGTCCCGGACGATCCTAGCAGGTCCTACCTCGTCCTTACTGCGTCCCAGCTGGTCCCCGCTGGTCCTACCTGGTCCTTACTACGTTCAGGCCGGTCCAGGTTGGTCCCAGGCGGTCCCGACCCCGTCCCGACCCCGTCCTACTTGGTCCGGACCTAGTCCAGACGTCGTCCTACTTGGTCCAAGTGTCGTCCAAGTCGGTCCAAATGTTGTTCTAATTTGTCTAGAACATTGTACAATTTCTAAATACTAAAATAGATTATGTAAACCCAGTCCTGAAATTCTGATAGTCAAAGACAGACACTGATTTCAACTTTCGGAGCAGACGGCACTGCTTGGTTTATCACTTCTAAATAAAGCTGGGTCAGTTTGGTTCCGGCGGGTCCGTGCCTAGCACTATTTTTCTAGTCCTTGTTTGCAGCCACGTTTCTCTGTCACAGTTAGTCGTGATAGAGTTTGGTCCGTGGACATTCGTGGGTGTCTGAGGTGACTGCATACATTTTCGGAGCGTTCGTGCAGGGGGTTCGTATTTTCGCGCGGCTGGCCGAAATGTCATGAGCCGGTCGCGCGCCAAGATCGTGACTATGAGGGATTCGTCGCTCGCAATCGCAGTGCTCGTACCTAGCTCCTACAGTCTTTTACGTTCCACCAAGAACCATAGGTTCTACGGGTTCTACCATAATTTTACATTGTCGTGAACTGCGCGAAGAAAATTATCCGTCTCTCGAAGTGGTTCCGGGTTCGAATCTCGTCGATTAACGATCGTCACGTACGTATTTTGCTTCGTTTTGCGAAATTTGCAATCATAATTTTTTTATGCATGGAATCTTATTTCTTACTATGTACACGTGTCTGGTCACCTCTATTTATTTATTGATTTGCGTTTCATGCCGAGTTGTATTTTGGGTTGCTGTGGGCACGGTTTTCTCGCAGTAATTTGCTTGCACCTGTTGTGCTGTTTACTCAGGCCTAACCTCACTAATGCGCTTGTTCTTCTGCTGCAGGGCGAGCTTGAAGTTTATTTGCTTCTATTTTGACTTTTATCTCGCCTTGTTTGATCTGTTATCTTTGTATTATGTTTTTCTACTTCTCTTTGTCTCTTGCGATGTCGTTACAAGTGTGCTGACTAGTTTTTAAAAATCATGTTTGGTTGGTGTCCTCAGGTGCACATTGTACATATTGGATTGGGAGCACTTTTGGTGTTCTTGCTGTTGTCAACTACTTGGAAAGAAGATCCTGGATCGTTATGTTTGGTAAGTGGCTGTGGTTTATCATGAATCCGTTCTAGTTTTGAGTACCGTGCCAAGACCAACCCCTCAAGCGTTTTGTTTCACTAAAGCAACACTTGCATTCTCTTTTCAGCACTGTTGTAACGAGAACCAGCAAATTAGTCTTTGCTTTTTTGTGTCGTTGATATATTCAGCAGTAACTGGCAATGAAACCTGCAGACAATGTCAGAGCCCTGTTGGACGACATTGTCAACCAATCTGTGGAATCGTATGAAAGAACAGCTCGCAGCCAAGCCTTTGGACTCTCTAGGGGTGGCAAGTGTAAGCCTCTCTAGTACTACTGTTTCCTGTAGGAGGCCAGAGATAATAGGTATTCATGAAAACTGTTCTTATCTCTGTTTTATATTTACAGATCATGGTTGTGGAAAACATCAACTCTTTAAATGGTGTCAGTCCGTACGCCAGCAGGTTGATGAGCACAGTGTGAACATAATTCTTGCAATGATGCAAAGCATTGGTAGGCTCTGAAGGGAGACCCCCATTTTCTTTACACGAGTAAAGCTGACCTAATGGAAGGGATCTGGGTGACATCTCCAGACCGAATGAGAATCAGCACACATTCCTTCAAATGGTTCTTAGAAATGACTGCAGTACAATGTGGATCAAAAGAGGTAAGTGTTCTTATAATGTGCTTATTTTTTCTTGTATATTGTCTTCGGTCCTCTTATTCCCTTCTTCATGGTTGTTGCTCTTGAGGCACACGCTGGAATGGAAGGCAGGGGCCAGCAGTGCTACTGCAGTATTTTTTATTCTTATGGTGGCTCATTCACATTCTCTGTTGCAGTATTTGTAAAATGCTGGAACTGACAATTTCAACAATTCAGATTGTATGACAATACTTGAGTGGGGAAGTCTGACAGTGGAAGTTGCAAGTTACATCCGTGATGTGGACTAATGACACACTCATGACTAGAACATGCATCATGACCAAGACCATAACTTGCAGCATCAGTGCATGGAGTGGGCTAAGAAAGTAGCTGTAGCAAACAAGGAATGGATAAGTGAGTATGTCAATTATTATATCTTACATTTAGTATAACACATGCTATTTCATCAGAAATTTTGTTGCTCTTTTATTGTTGTCTTTCCTTGCTCTTTAAATGTGTGCACAGACTCATGCCTGGAATATAAAGTTAAATTGTATAAAGTTAAACAACTGATTAGGTTTCTTATGTACCAATGCATTTTTATCTTATCTTTACTTCCATTTCAAAAGTTTTGCAAGTCAGATGTCACGTGTTTAAAAAAGATGTTTGTGTGTGTTTGTTGTGAAGAAGAGGCTTGCTGGATCACTCATTTTTATAATTCTGTGCATTTTGTGCAGTTTGTCATGAATTTTCTTTTCTTTTCCTTTTTTTTCATCTCATTGCTGAGGTTTCATGAAAGCTTAATTGCTGTGATGTGCCAAGCTCCTATCAGATGTTTAATTGTGAATGCCTGCTGTAATGGAGCACCTTGCAAAGACCAGTCTAATTTGAAATGTTTTGTCTAAATATTATATTTTCTGTTGCAGTACCGCCAGACTGTTGCAACTAGCAGCTTTGAGTATACAGATGGCACAACGCAACTCCATTTGGGAAGTCTGGAAGATGAACAAGAACAGCCTGGAGTGAAGTTGTTTTTCATGATGCATGAACTTCCAACCAGAGAAGGTTTGAAGGGGGCCAAGTAGAACCAGCAACAAATCGAGTCCCAGCACCTTGAGTAGTGTCGTAATCAATGCTTTGTGCTCGATGGAATGCTTGCAAGATGGCTCTAGACGTTACCATGAAAGTATCAACAGCAAGCAACAAAAGGGTTTGAAATTCCTGTGTGTCAGGCTTAACAAAAAAAAAAAAAAAATTAAAAAAAATAATCCAAAATTGTATTTTGTATGTACCTTATGTAATCAATTGTAAGTTCATTACGTGAGCAAGCTAAGGTACAAGATGCTGTATCTCTTTTTGTACGAATGGGATTCCGGTTATGTGAGGCTAAAAATCTTGGGTAAAGTGTAAAGGTTTGCTTTGTGCAAAGACTGATATGGGTTTTGTTGCATGGACTTACTAGTCTAAGTTGTGGCATGCTAGGTTTGATGTGCAAGTCCTGATATTTTGTCACCTTCATTGACAATCATTTTGGAATGGTGGTCAGAGCAACCCCTTATCAAAGATGTTAAATTTCAATTGCTTCGAACTGAACTTAAAGACATTTGTAATGGAAATAGAATTTTTTGTGTGTTAAACTGAAAACCTATTTATCTAATTAATAGAGCTATATGACCTGAAGGACATCTAATCTGTGGTCTGGTTATATGTATTGGATTTTAGTTGTCTAAAGGATCTACTTCATGTGTATCTTTTATTGAACCTTTGTTACTTGTGCATAATGTTGGAACTTATAAAATAGATTTAGCCAGAGAGTTTAGTGTTATGATATTTATGTTTTCAACCTCATTGCTCTCAAAAGTTGCAACCATTTGTGTATTGTGACAGTACTATTCTCTTTTATGCTGAACAGCCCTGGTGTAGCCATCACTGTATTTAGTTGAGTCGAAATCATATCATATAAATCAGGAACTCTCATATACATTAACAGTTTTTGAGAAACCAGGAAAATTTCCCCAGTGGCAATTGTTTTAAATATCGTGGTGGCAGTCAGCACAGCTTGGTAAGGGAAGATGAAGGGAAAATCATTTAAGAAGATCTGTCAAAACACTGAATTTATTACTAGTTTACTGGGCATTAAAATTGACTGGACGAAGTCAAATTATTCTGCATGGCAGAAAAGATTCAGAATCAACAATTCTTTAAATTTTTCACTTCAACTTTTCCCTCAGTAGCCCCAAAATCTTGCTCAGAAATACAAACTCAATACATGTGGGATCGGCTTGTAGATCAGGTTGACTCATAAACACCTAAGAAACGAGTTAAATGATGATTCAGTACAAACTGTTCAAACATGCAATGTTGCAATGGCATCTAAAAAAAAAAAAAAAAAAGCCAGATAAGCATTACTAAAAACTCTTAAGGAGGCTGTCAAAGATTTCAACAGAGAAGCAATTTTGTCTAGGATTTGAAAAGGCTCTAGAATTGACTAGTTCACGAATCACAACATATAAACACACTGTGGAAAATGAGTTGAAGCACGAACGACCAGTTATCAATAAGTTAGAATCCTAAAATGGAAAAAAAAAAACTCATTCATTGGTTTGTCTTTTATCATATGAACATGAAGCAGCAGTAACATCACTTGATGAATTTAAAGCAATACAACTTGGTGTAAACAGAAGTAGTATTCAAAATCTTCAAGTGAGCGTGTATGCGATGTGATATTGGTAAAAAAAAAAAAGGATTTTTTCTGAATCATGACTGAATCATGAATCATGTGTCCCTGCGAGCAGCAGACATACCTGATACCAATCATTGGGGTGGTCTGCTTGGTTTTTGTTTTTTCTAAGCAAATACGGGATTAATGGTCTTAAGCGCAACGTATTGTTCGTTCTCCGTCAGTGCAGTCCTATTTGGATCATTTCGGTGGTATTTTTTTTTTAAATGGACCTGAACCCAACCAAACCTTACTTTTTGGTCATTGGATTTGTGAATCAATCTCGTGACTGTACACTTTTTTCCCTTTAGATAAAATATAAAATTCTTATCATCTCTTTCAGGGGTCATCCATAAAGTACATCCGAGTCGAAATGGGAGGGGGGGGGGGGCGCCTTGCAGTTTGGACCTCCTGCTTTTAAGGTTTTTAATTAATTGCAAAGAAAGACCGCAAGATGAATGGCGAACGGCGAAAGCCGTCTCTAAGTATCTCAAGTTCCCGTAATTTTTTTCTTTTATTTCTAGTTTGGAATATTATTGTGATTGTTTCTAATTTTTTCGCTTAGTTGTTGTTCTGTTCCTTCTTTTTGTTGTTTAAATAAACGGACGTTCGGGTTTGTGTGGGGGGGGGGGGTCTTTAAAATAGGACAGAAGCGGAAGGGTGAGGGGGCGTTTGCTTTGGGTGAAAATGAACGGAGATACTTTATGGATGATCCCTTTGGCACTATAGACGCCCGTAGTTGGCTTCCCCCTCCACTGCTACGTCACCAGCCCCCGCCACCATGATCTCGTGCCTCACCCCCCCCCCCCCCCCCCCCCGCACGGGGAGCAGATTTAAACTGCTTAATATACTATTTTTATTGCCAATGTTATCTCTCTCATACTAGGCAGAGACCATGGAAAAGTATGGAAAGCCTCGAGACTCAACCTGAGCTGAGAATAGATACTTTCAATTATGACAAGTAAGGTTATGGGATGGACAAAGCGTCTGCTTCTAGCCTCGCACAGGTAGCTTCTTAGTCTCGCACAGGGTCTGTGCTTTCAAAACCCCTGTGGCGCGTGAATCGGCTCCCCGTGCGGGGAGGTGAGGTAGTCGTTGAGGGTGGGTGGGGATCAGGGAGGGGGAAGCCAACTACGGGCGTCTATTCTGTAGTGCTTTTTCCTTCTCGCTTTTGGATACCGTGGCTCAATTTTAATTGTGAAGGTCAGATAAACTGTGAGCTGAAGTTTGTTATCAAGTAAAATTCTGTAAGGAGTGAAATTCGGTGTAAAGAAAAACTGCTGTTCTGAGTTATCATTTTTGATATTTGGATCCCCTCCTGAAGTGGACAGCGGACCGGCGGAGCAGTGCAAGGTACGCTCAACTCTTTTAAATAATAACATCATAGGTATTTCATTACTACCACGTTAGGTGCATCTGAGTTGATATTGCATACCCTTCGGGCTCCAATATTACTCCAAAATCCCATTCCTGTTACGCCCCTCCCCTGCGAAGGCACGATAGAGTGGCACGGTGGCACCACTCCAAACTTATTAAAGCCCCCCCCCCCCTCAATTTTAGCGTTTTGAAATCGATTATTTATCTGTGATCTCCGTCACATCGACATGCGACGACTTTCCCGTGTCTCTCACAAAGTTTTCTGTCAATTTTTGCATTCCGAGGGTGTAGTAAAATTAAACTTTTAAAAATCGCGCGCTGCGGCCTTGCGACAGCCGGACCGGAACCAATCGTGATTTACACCCTGGTTCGCTCGTTGCACTCTCGCCATGTTGCGACTCTATGTGGACATTTGACATACCTCTAAGATCGTTGTTTGGATTGGACTCGTTTAGAACGTTCAAGGCAATTCAGTCACCTAGAATTCCTGTGTAGTTTAGTTCGGTGGAAGGTTTTAATTGTGCATTATGGCAGAGAGATCGAAAGCCACTCTATGGAGAAGAGGAGAAGGAAGAAAACGAAATAGGGAAGATGTGCAACAATTTTTGCAGGTTAGTGTTTGTGTTTTTTTTTCATTTTTTGCATTTGCTCAACTTTTAAGTGATTTCCATGTCAAGTGATTTTATATTATCTCAAATCTCGGTATTCTATTAAGTCTCAGTGAAGACAAGTAAGGGTAGCCGGTGACGTTCGTGATGACTTGGATGAAGCTCCAATTGAAGTTCCAGTATGTGCCGATGATGAGTCAGACACATCGCAGCAGGTATGCTTTTCACCTTCTGTGGGTTTTAGCGTTGGGTTTAAATCTTTCCTGTATATCTTCTAATATTTATTGTTTCTCTGACTTGCAGGGTGGTAGCCTTGTGGGAAATGCTGATGAAGCTAATGTTGCCAATTTGTCATCATCTTCACATTTCTCAAGTGATTCTGAAGTAAGATCTGTTTTATGTTTCATCTTGTTACAATATGTCTTCATAGTACCCCTTTTGTAATTCGGTTCTGTATTGTTTTGTGGGTAGGATGCAGATGAGGGAGACAGTGATTGGAGCAACTGGAGTGAAAGTGATCATGAGGATAGCACAGAGGAAGATAGTACAGACTTTCCTTTTAGAGAAGAGGACATTGATGACAATCTTCTGGTGGAAGCCGGTGCATTGGAAGATGAAGACAGTGATGAGGATGTAGAAGAAGGAAACGCAGTCATCTTCAGTCTAGATAATGCCGTGCTGTCTACTGTGGTCAGATTTCAACCGAGAACTGTCAAGGAGATTATTCTTCTTGAATTGGCCCTGTCACTTAGACACGGCTTGACTTATGAATCTCTTATAGACTCTTTGAAAATCAAGAACACCTTGGCTGGACAAAGGCTGTTCCCAACATCAAAGAGCGAGCTCTGGAGTGTTCTAGGGCGCAGTGATTCAGTTATGTCTGAGCATGTGTACTGTGACTGCGGGTATCTGTTGGGAAAGAAGAAATCTTTGCCGGAAGTGAAAAGGTGCTCCTGTGGTAAAAATGTGACTGTTAGAAAAGCTAGGCATTTCTACATACTTAGTCTTGAGAAACAACTGAGACATTTTCTCTCCAACCCTGGAGTTCAAGAAGCTTTTAACTACAGAGCAACAAGGCAGAGACCTCCAGAAGATTGTTTTGCAGATATCTTTGATGGTGAGAATTTTAAGAAGATAAATCTGGGGCCTCATGATCACACTTATGTGATGAGTACGGATGGTTGCAAAAGCAGTAAGGGAGCGAAAAGAACAATTCAGCCATTTTACTTACGGCTAAATAACACAGCACCCAATCTGAGGCAAAAATTCATATTTCTTGCTGGAGTTTATGTTGGTAAGGGGGACCCTGACATGACTGCATTTCTTTTGCCAGTTGTGAAAAACCTCAACAAGCTCAGCACCACTGGAGTAGTTTGGGAAATCAATGGCCAGCAAGTTACTAGTCGTTTTTTCTCAACATGTCTGTCTGTGGATGGCAAAGCAAGGTACCAGTGTTTGAACATGGTGAGCCATAATAGTGAATATGGTTGTACGTTTTGCAAAATCAAGGGTGTGAGAATTGATAACACCATGAGATACCCCATCAAAGAACACCCAGAGGTTCCACCTTATGAGTACAGAACTCATGAAGATATGAAAAGAAATATGTTGGCTGCTGAGAGGGAGAGAAGCCCTGTCTTTGGTCATAAAGGATTAACACCCTTGTTGGGCTTGAAGGGTTTCGATCTCTCCCAAGGACAAGCATTTGATGACTTGCACAATTTCTATGAGTGCACTGCTGCTGTTCTGACAGAACTTGTGATCAAGGAGGTGCCCAAACTGAATGAATTAGGACAAGAGGCTTTCATGGAGTTGATTGATGCGAGGTTGTTAAATGTGAATACGCCCAGCAAGATCTCCCGTAAACCTGGCACGTGCAAGCTGAAAAACAGATCCCAGCTTAAAGGGACGGAGTGGAGGAACTGGATTGTGTACTATTCAGTCCCTTGTCTACAAGGGCTTGTAGCGCAAAAGTATATTCGCCTCTTTGAATTGTTATCCATGAGTATTTTTCTACTATCGAAGGATGTGGTGCTCAAGGCAGATATTGAGTTAGCAAAGCAGAACATCATTCAATTCCTTACTGAATTTGAAGAAAATTTTGGTGTAGAGAAAACCAGGTTGAATATGCATGCTTCTCTCCATGCCGTCAGGTGTTTGGAGGCCTGGGGGCCCCTCTGGTGCTACACAACTATGTCTTACGAGTCATGGAACAAGAAGGTTATCGATTCTGTCAAGTCTCCCAGTGGTGCTGCTTTACAGATAATAAATCGTCATATGCTTGTCATGGCTGTAAGAATGGCTATGTTGAACAATGAGTTATCAGAAGACATTCGTGACCAGATCAATAAGATTCTGGGAAGAAAACTTAGTTCAAGGTATACTCAAGTCAAAGAGCATATGTATGTGTCGAATTACAACATTGAGAGAAGACCCACTGCAGAGGAACTCCAGATTCTTCAAAGGGAAGGCTTCAGAACGGGTTTGTTGAGAATCCACAAAAAACTTCTGTGGAACAGTGTTTCATATAGTGCAAGTAAAAATACCAAAGAAGACTCGAGGTCAGACAATAGTATAGTGTTCACCCATCAAAACACCTTCTGCAGCATCACTGATATTGTCACTTTCGAAAGTGATAACACTGTCATTTGAGGACTGTTTGTGTTAGAGCACAGTGTTCAGGCAAGATCCTTCCAACATGCTCGGCATATCCTTAAAGTGTTGCCAGCTGGGCATGACCTCCCCTACTTCATTAGAGCTGAAGATATCAGAGTTCCCGTGGTGTCCATGTCTGTTCTTCAACAGAAGTATTTTGTGCCCATGCCGAATACTTATGAAATAGACTAGGTAGCCTGCTTCACTCATTGACAATCTCAGGATGAATTCTGTTATGTTCTCCTTCAGCTTTATAGTTACATACTCTGGACAGTACATGGAGCAAACATTGTATTGTAGTTTTCATGCAAACCTTTTGATCCTCACGTATTCTTACGGTATGTTTTATTCATCTTGTCCTGTGCTAAGGTTTGTTTCATTCATTTTGCCCTGTGCTGGATCTTTTTGCTATGTTGATAATTCACTTTGCTATTAGTTTATATTATTGTTTAATTTTGAACGTTACCTTGTATTTTATTGTTACTATTCTTGTGCTTGCAATTGACTGACCTTGATTTCAGTACCAAATTTGTTGGTCAGTGAAAAAGTCTATTTTTCTGTGACCTGAGTTCCTGATTTTTGAAATTGTATACCTGTGTTATTTTCAAGTACATGATGATTGTGAAGAAAGTAAAAAGTTGTTTAAAACCAGATTTTTTTTATTCATTGTACTATCTATGCCATGGCCTGAAAAGTTACATTGACCGCAAGGAGTGTGAGGTGTCTTTGACAGCTGGTGAACTCTATAAATTCCTGGTGATACGTGCTTTGCTGGTGTAACAATCTCCTCCATTTCTCTATGTGGAGTCAAGGGTCTGAGTGGTCTAACCTGAAATGCATTCTCTAATTAGCATCAGAAATATATTGTCTTGAAGGGCACAGTGATAAAACAGAACATAGGTACCTTTATCACACTGATACTCCTTGATGTAATAGTAGATGTATTTATGCAGCTGCTCATTGCAGTTTTCCCTGAGGCTTTGTCATTTCTTTCTTTTCTCTCAGCACTAGTAGATAATGGTTGTGTATCTGTGGTCGGAATCTGAAATGCTATACCATAGGTTCAAACTACTGCTCATTATCTCAGACATTCCACTGTAAAGAGTCAAGGAAAACAAAAGAAATTACCTTCAGACTTGAATGTCTCTCTCAGCATCAGTGGTGCTGGAGTCCTTGCTGCTGTCACTGTCACTGCCATTAAATCAAATCATGGTGGAGGTTGCACTTCGAATGACATTGTGTTCAAAAACTTTCCTCTGCGTTTACCAGCAAACCAGTACAGGGTACTTCATCGGGCTATTACTAGCATGGGAATCCTTCTTGTCACTTCCTTCATTCCATGCACAATACTGTATCAGTGCAGGGTGTCAGTGGTCAGAATCTGGAATGCAAAACCATGCGTTTACACTGCTGCACATCTCAAACACTACTCGTTAAAGAAGACCCTCTTGAAAGATCAGTGGGGAAAACAAGAATTGACCTTCAAAACTTAAATGCCTGCATCAGCATTAGTGGTACTGAAGTCATTGGTGTTGCTACTATGACTCTCTAAACCATTACACAAACTTGAAATGGCGTTTTCACAAACACTCACCTGTGTTTTCAGATAAATGAGGACAGGCAATGTCATGTGGCTGATTAATGCCATGGGGGTTAGTGGGAGTTTTAAGATTATGTCTCACATAATCAACACTCCTCTTCGTCCGTTTCTGCACAAACAAATTAGAATTTGACAGCTGACATAGGCATGAGAGGTTAAAGGGACTCAATGTACTCACATTCCGATGGCCTTTGCGGTGGTACGTACGTTTCCGTACGCTTCGCTTCGGCATATTGTCGGCTGTTTCGAAATTACTTTTTAATGTACAAATACAATTACTGGAACTTCGGCGAATTTATAGGCGTTGCTGGGACAGTTCCGGCTTTGGCCAGAGGCTTGCCTTCCAGCCCATCTCCGCATTTGCGCCGTCCTTCGCATTTTTTTAAAAATTTTTTTATCTTTTTTTAAATTGAAGCTATCGAAAGTTCTGTCTGTAATTACTTTCACGGCCTCAAAATAGTAAAATTACTGGTGAAATTTTGAAATTCTTACAGGCTTCGACTATGCGTAACTGGAGTTGGTTGTCTGTCCTTTCTACAGCTGCGCACAGCACAACACGCACGCTCCCCACTCCTCCCCCACGTCTCCAGCCACCCCCGCCCCCTCCACACTGGCTCTGGCATGGCACACGAGCGAGCCTCAACTTTAGGCGCAATGTTTTCACATGTAATAATTTTGGAGGCCTATAAAATTTGCATAGGCCAATAGATCAATTCATTAGCTTTATTCTCGTCCCACACTTATTTTGAATGGTGATCGCATCGGCACATGAGGCGAAAGGGGTGAAACCCCTGTATTCCCCGGGCGCTCGCCCTTCTGAACGAATTGACCAACGGTGCAGTGTACAATGTGTACATAATTCGTGCATTTCAAATCTTTCTTTCTTCTATTTCTAAGCTTTTTTATGGTACCCTTGTATCAAGTATTTTTTGTTTGTATGAAGTGTTTTTTCCTTTGCCAGAGTTAACTTTGCCTGCGACCGAAAAAATGTTATGTTGGCAACCTTGGAGGGCGCATTTAATTCAAAAAACATCGCAGCTTGAGCGACGCATGACGCTTCTTTTCGGTTGGAGAACGTTCAGTAGCGATCAAGATGTCGAACGGCGAACAAGTGTTTCAGTGCGCGGTGCTTGACTTGAATTCGGGATCGCTGAAGCGTGTGCCGTCGAATGAGTTGTATGTTCTGGGGGTGAAGGGGTCGAAGAACAAGAAAACGTACACGTATTCTCCGTTCAAGCCTCAACACGAGAAGGATTTTAAGAGCAGGCATGATTATGGGCGGATAAAGGAAAATAATATGTTCCACGTCTGGATCCTGGCGATGTCTGGTAAGTTGCACTGTCTCCTTTCCCAGTTCGCGGGAGGCAGCGCGCAGAGCAAGTGCTAAGCTGAACTTGATGTATATAATTGCAATCTCCGTTCCATGGCAGTGACGCTAGAAGAATTGACTAAAGTCAGGGCCAAGCTGAGGGTTCCGACGCGCAAATCTAATGGCCGGGAGGTGGAAGACCTCGCGTTGTACGCCATTCATGGGGAATTGGCCGACGCTAGGGCATCTGCTGTAAGTATGGGCCAGGTGTGGGCTCGCGTTTCGGGTAGACGTTCTAGTGTTAAATCCTGTTAATTAAGTACACTCCGCATTGTATTTCAGAATCCTAAACCGTCAAAGACGAATGCAAGTGCAAATGCACAAAATATTTTTAATTTATTTGCAGGTGAACAGGTAAGCTAATCAGATGAAGTTTGCTTGTTTGGTGCATTTATGCAATCCAGTGTTTTTGTGTGGGTTTGAATGCTGGCTTTACTTCTAAGGCGGCATCCATAAATTACGTGCACACTTTAGGGAGGAGGGGTCGGCTGAAACGCTACGGTGTTGCACCGTGGGGGGGGGGGGGGGCGTGCTACGTAATTTTTATCGAGCTATTTTTAAACCGAGAACGGCGAGGTGCGAGTTTTAAGTAATGCATGTTTGCCGGTATTCGTCCAAATCGGGAGTGTTCTGTGTTTATAAAAATATTTCCTTATCGTACAGAAACTAATTGGAAAACGTTTTGTGCACGGGGGGAGGGGGGGGAGCGGTAAAAGCACGTCGAATTACATGGGGGAGGGGGCACTTCGCCCGAAAAAGTGTGCACGTAATTTATGGACGCCGCCTAATTGTTCCAATTTGGTGTTTACTAGATGGGTTTGTCAGTGGTGTGCACAGACTCTTCACAAAACGCTGCCCATGTGAGTCAAAATATCTACCTGAACCAAATTAACTTTTTGAAATTAAAAATTTTGTAAGAAAAGTAACTGATTATTGTATGTACATATTCTGTATGTATTCTAGGAGCCCAATGTGAGTGCAGCGAAGCCCTCCATTGTGGACACTAAGACCTCTACAGGAAAGCATGAGAGAGGAAAGTCTGCCTGCCCCGTCATGTCTGCAAATGTGAGTCAATCTACTTGAACCAAATTGACTTTTTTAATTTCTAAAGTTTGCTTTTTTTCATATGCAAGAAAAGTAACGATTAATGTTTGTACTCTAGGGGCCCTCCAATGTGACCACGGGTGAGAAGGAGGATTCTCCTCTAATTATTTCATCACCCAAGGTCCCACCCATGGGTGATCTTGGCGAAACAAAATCAGTCTCCTCCATTGCAGTGACACAAGATGATAATGTTCCCTCTCATGTGAGTCAAAATATGTAATTGAATCAAATTTACTTCTGCATGCATGATTGCTTGAAAATTTTGCATACCAGTTCTATTTCATATGAAGTTTGTTTTTCTTTAAATTTCTCAAGTTATGTTACTTCTGCTTCATATGATAGAAATCATTCATTAAAGTATTGTATTGTGCATTTTAGGGTGATTCTACCTTTGAACAAGGTCACTGGCTCAGTCCTGAAGATGGGATGGTCCAGCAGTTGGAAGAGGGAAGTTTTGGAAAAGACTTAGATTATGCTTTCCTGGCAGAGCAGGATGTAAGAAAATTCTATCTTTTTCCTTTTAAACAATTTTCAATTAAGTTCAAATTATAGTCTTCCTTTTCCCCACACACAATACGGCTTCCCAAATAACAGTTCGTTTTGTTTGTTTCAGGAAAAATTTGTGCCTAGCCAATTTTATTCATTTCTGATGGGCAAGGTACGCCACGAACTGGAGAAGACAAGTGCCGAAATTAGGGACCTAGTTAATGCTAGAACATCCGAAATCTTAGGCAAGATGGTTTCTCTGATGCAATCCTTTACACTGCTTTAAGAGTTTTTAGTAATGCTTCTCTAGATCTTTTTTTTTTGTAGATGCAATTACAGGTCAAAAACAGAAGTCTTCCTTAGTTCATTGACATCACAGATGCAGTGGATTTAACAGATACAATTGTTCCAGTAGGCTATGTAAGTACACATTTTGAGACCTTTTTATTTAGAAAACAGTTTCATTCAATATCAAATAATAAAATAGTCTCAAATGTTAAATGTTTGTATTTAATCATCATTTAACTTCTTCCTTAGGTCTTTATGGGTCAACCGGATGTTGAAGAAGATCCAAAATATGTAGAAATAGTATCTTTAAGCAAAATTTTAGGCCAGCAAAGAGAAAAATTACAGTGGAAAATTGAAAGGATCCTGGACCTAATTGTAGGTAATGACCCACCTGACTTTTGTCTGGACTCCAACAAGCTGAAAGGTTGCGAGCAGTTCCCAGAATGCTACCAAAAGAGCATAATGAGTAAGTAGAAGTTGAAGTTAGGCAGGTCAATAAATTAAACAATGGTCATGCATTAAGATTATGTTTCTCCTTCCCAGATGTCATTAATAACTATGAGAAGAATCGAGGGTTGGCACAGGAAATGCCAGCCTCTTTGGTGACCATTTCTACAGTGAGAGAAAAATTAAAACACATATTCTACAAGCGGAGGAATGCTAGAAAAGCAGTCATTGAGGCTGCTCAACAATTAGCAAAACAAGTGACTGTAGAAGAAAAATGTGATGAAACAGCAGAGGAAACTCCTAACTTGAAAAGAAAAAGCTCTGAAAGTGACTCTCACCTCAAAGTTAAAAAAACAATTAATGGTTCAGACCTGTGAGTTGTTTGCTGTTTTCATCTTAAGATCGTTATCTATTCTTTTGCTTTTTGGTTTTACTTTTGTTCTCTTGTAATTTTTCTCAAGTAATGGTACAGACTTGTGATTTGTCTGCTCTTTTCATCTTTAGATTGTTATCTCTTTTCTTCTCTTTTTGGTTTCACTTCTGTTCCCTTGATCTAACAGTAGCAGAAAGTCAAGCCATTTACAGACTTAGTAAATTTTGTAATTTAATTTATTATATAATGGTTTTGCAAATACCTTGCAAGTCATTATGTGGCAATAAACTCTGAGTCTTTTTTGCAATGCAGAGTAATAAGTTGATTTTGATCTCCAGTATTCCAGTAATAACTTCAATGTTTTAACAGATCTTCTTAAAAGATTTCAAATTCATCAAGTGTCTTAACTAAATACAGTGATGGCTACACCAGGGCTGTTCAGCATAAAAGAGAATAGTACTGTCACAATACACAAATGGTTGCAACATTTGAGAGCAATGAGGTTGAAAACATAAATATCATAACACTAAACTCTCTGGCTAAATCTATTTTATAAGTTCCAACATTATGCACAAGTAACAAAGGTTCAATAAAAGATACACATGAAGTAGATCCTTTAGACAACTAAAATCCAATACATATAACCAGACCACAGATTAGATGTCCTTCAGGTCATATAGCTCTATTAATTAGATAAATAGGTTTTCAGTTTAACACACAAAAAATTCTGTTTCCATTACAAATGTCTTTAAGTTCAGTTCGAAGCAATTGAAATTTAACATCTTTGATAAGGGGTTGCTCTGACCACCATTCCAAAATGATTGTCAATGAAGGTGACAAAATATCAGGACTTGCACATCAAACCTAGCATGCCACAACTAGTAAGTCCATGCAACAAAACCCATATCAGTCTTTGCACAAAGTAAACCTTTACACTTTACCCAAGATTTTTAGCCTCACATAACCGGAATCCCATTCGTACAAAAAGAGATACAGCATCTTGTACCTTAGCTTGCTCACGTAATGAACTTACAATTGATTACATAAGGTACATACAAAATACAATTTGGGATTTTTTTTTATTTTTTTTTTTTATGGCTGACACACAGGAATTTCAAACCCTTTTGTTGCTTGCTGTTGATACTTTCATGGTAACGTCTAGAGCCATCTTGCAAGCATTCCATCGAGCACAAAGCATTGATTACGACACTACTCAAGGTGCTGGGACTCGATTTGTTGCTGGTTCTACTTGGCCCCCTTCAAACCTTCTCTGGTTGGAAGTTCATGCATCATGAAAAACAACTTCACTCCAGGCTGTTCTTGTTCATCTTCCAGACTTCCCAAATGGAGTTGCGTTGTGCCATCTGTATACTCAAAGCTGCTAGTTGCAACAGTCTGGCGGTACTGCAACAGAAAATATAATATTTAGACAAAACATTTCAAATTAGACTGGTCTTTGCAAGGTGCTCCATTACAGCAGGCATTCACAATTAAACATCTGATAGGAGCTTGGCACATCACAGCAATTAAGCTTTCATGAAACCTCAGCAATGAGATGAAAAAAAAGGAAAAGAAAAGAAAATTCATGACAAACTGCACAAAATGCACAGAATTATAAAAATGAGTGATCCAGCAAGCCTCTTCTTCACAACAAACACACACAAACATCTTTTTTAAACACGTGACATCTGACTTGCAAAACTTTTGAAATGGAAGTAAAGATAAGATAAAAATGCATTGGTACATAAGAAACCTAATCAGTTGTTTAACTTTATACAATTTAACTTTATATTCCAGGCATGAGTCTGTGCACACATTTAAAGAGCAAGGAAAGACAACAATAAAAGAGCAACAAAATTTCTGATGAAATAGCATGTGTTATACTAAATGTAAGATATAATAATTGACATACTCACTTATCCATTCCTTGTTTGCTACAGCTACTTTCTTAGCCCACTCCATGCACTGATGCTGCAAGTTATGGTCTTGGTCATGATGCATGTTCTAGTCATGAGTGTGTCATTAGTCCACATCACGGATGTAACTTGCAACTTCCACTGTCAGACTTCCCCACTCAAGTATTGTCATACAATCTGAATTGTTGAAATTGTCAGTTCCAGCATTTTACAAATACTGCAACAGAGAATGTGAATGAGCCACCATAAGAATAAAAAATACTGCAGTAGCACTGCTGGCCCCTGCCTTCCATTCCAGCGTGTGCCTCAAGAGCAACAACCATGAAGAAGGGAATAAGAGGACCGAAGACAATATACAAGAAAAAATAAGCACATTATAAGAACACTTACCTCTTTTGATCCACATTGTACTGCAGTCATTTCTAAGAACCATTTGAAGGAATGTGTGCTGATTCTCATTCGGTCTGGAGATGTCACCCAGATCCCTTACATTAGGTCAGCTTTACTCGTGTAAAGAAAATGGGGTCTCCCTTCAGAGCCTACCAATGCTTTGCATCATTGCAAGAATTATGTTCACACTGTGCTCATCAACCTGCTGGCGTACGGACTGACACCATTTAAAGAGTTGATGTTTTCCACAACCATGATCTGTAAATATAAAACAGAGATAAGAACAGTTTTCATGAATACCTATTATCTCTGGCCTCCTACAGGAAACAGTAGTACTAGAGAGGCTTACACTTGCCACCCCTAGAGAGTCCAAAGGCTTGGCTGCGAGCTGTTCTTTCATACGATTCCACAGATTGGTTGACAATGTCGTCCAACAGGGCTCTGACATTGTCTGCAGGTTTCATTGCCAGTTACTGCTGAATATATCAACGACACAAAATAGCAAAGACTAATTTGCTGGTTCTCGTTACAACAGTGCTGCAAAAGAGAATGCAAGTGTTGCTTTAGTGAAACAAAACGCTTGAGGGGTTGGTCTTGGCACGGTACTCAAAACTAGAACGGATTCATGATAAACCACAGCCACTTACCAAACATAACGATCCAGGATCTTCTTTCCAAGTAGTTGACAACAGCAAGAACACCAAAAGTGCTCCCAATCCAATATGTACAATGTGCACCTGAGGACACCAACCAAACATGATTTTTAAAAACTAGTCAGCACACTTGTAACGACATCGCAAGAGACAAAGAGAAGTAGAAAAACATAATACAAAGATAACAGATCAAACAAGGCGAGATAAAAGTCAAAATAGAAGCAAATAAACTTCAAGCTCGCCCTGCAGCAGAAGAACAAGCGCATTAGTGAGGTTAGGCCTGAGTAAACAGCACAACAGGTGCAAGCAAATTACTGCGAGAAAACCGTGCCCACAGCAACCCAAAATACAACTCGGCATGAAACGCAAATCAATAAATAAATAGAGGTGACCAGACACGTGTACATAGTAAGAAATAAGATTCCATGCATAAAAAAATTATGATTGCAAATTTCGCAAAACGAAGCAAAATACGTACGTGACGATCGTTAATCGACGAGATTCGAACCCGGAACCACTTCGAGAGACGGATAATTTTCTTCGCGCAGTTCACGACAATGTAAAATTATGGTAGAACCCGTAGAACCTATGGTTCTTGGTGGAACGTAAAAGACTGTAGGAGCTAGGTACGAGCACTGCGATTGCGAGCGACGAATCCCTCATAGTCACGATCTTGGCGCGCGACCGGCTCATGACATTTCGGCCAGCCGCGCGAAAATACGAACCCCCTGCACGAACGCTCCGAAAATGTATGCAGTCACCTCAGACACCCACGAATGTCCACGGACCAAACTCTATCACGACTAACTGTGACAGAGAAACGTGGCTGCAAACAAGGACTAGAAAAATAGTGCTAGGCACGGACCCGCCGGAACCAAACTGACCCAGCTTTATTTAGAAGTGATAAACCAAGCAGTGCCGTCTGCTCCGAAAGTTGAAATCAGTGTCTGTCTTTGACTATCAGAATTTCAGGACTGGGTTTACATAATCTATTTTAGTATTTAGAAATTGTACAATGTTCTAGACAAATTAGAACAACATTTGGACCGACTTGGACGACACTTGGACCAAGTAGGACGACGTCTGGACTAGGTCCGGACCAAGTAGGACGGGGTCGGGACGGGGTCGGGACCGCCTGGGACCAACCTGGACCGGCCTGGACGTAGTAAGGACCAGGTAGGACCAGCGGGGACCAGCTGGGACGCAGTAAGGACGAGGTAGGACCTGCTAGGATCGTCCGGGACCAACATGGACTGGCCTGAACCTGGAAAGGACCAGGTGGGACCAGCAGGGACCGGCTGGGACGCAGTATGGACGAGAGAGGGCCGATGAGGACCGGCTTGGACGTAGTAAGGACCAGGTAGGACCAGAAGGGACCAGCTGGGACGCAGTATGGACGAGGTAGGACCTGCGAGGACCGCCCGGGACCAACCTGGACTGACCTGGACCTGATCGGGACCAGGGAGACCAGCAGGGACCGGCCGGGACGCAGTGTGGACGAGGTGGGACTAGGCGGGATCTACGAGGACCGGCTCGGACGTAGTAAGGACCAGAGGTAGGACCAGCATGGACCGACCTGGACCGGGCTGGACGTCGTAAGGACCAGGTAGGACCAGCTGGGACCGGCTGGGACTCAGTATGGACGAGAGAGGACCGTCAAGGACCGCCCGGGACTAACCTGAACCGGCCTGGACGCATTAAGGACCAGGTAGGACCAGCAGGGACCAACCTGGACGTCGTAGGGACCAGGTAGGACCAGCTGGGACTCAGTATGGACGAGGGAGGACCGACAAGGACCGCCCGGGACCAACCTGGACCGGCCTGGACGCATCAAGGACCAGGTAGGACCAGCAGGGACCGACCTGGACCGGGCTGGACGTTGTATGGACCAGGTAGGACCAGCGGGGACCAGCTGGGACTCAGTATGGACGAGGGAGGACCGACAAGGACCGCCCGGGACCAACCTGAACCGGCCTGGACGCATCAAGGACCAGGTAGGACCAGCAGGGACCGACCTGGACCGGGCTGGACGTTGTATGGACCAGGTAGGACCAGCGGGGACCGGCTGGGACTCAGTATGGACGAGGGAGGACCGACAAGGACCGCCCGGGACCAACCTGAACCGGCCTGGACGCATCAAGGACCAGGTAGGACCAGCAGGGACCGACCTGGACCGGGCTGGACGTTGTATGGACCAGGTAGGACCAGCGGGGACCGGCTGGGACTCAGTATGGACGAGGGAGGACCGACAAGGACCGCCCGGGACCAACCTGAACCGGCCTGGACGCATCAAGGACCAGGTAGGACCAGCAGGGACTAACCTGGACCGGCCTGGACGTCTTAAGGACCAGGTAGGACCAGCAGGGACCGACCTGGACCGGGCTGGACGTTGTATGGACCAGGTAGGACCAGCGGGGACCGGCTGGGACTCAGTATGGACGAGGGAGGGCCGATGAGGACCGGCTTGTCTTCCTAAGGTGGAAAACGACAAGGTGAGTCACCCCTTCATGTATTAATTTTTAGTCTAGGGTAGGTTAGGTTAGATCGGAGCCGATCCTCCGCCCGGTCCTTTTGCATAGGTTAGGTTAGGTTAGGTTAGGTGGTATCTTCTTTTACATGTTTACACACAGCTCTGACAGTTGCCGTGCGCAAGATCTGTAGGTTAGAGAGGTTTGGTTAGGTTAGGTAAGGTTAGGTAGGAGACTGTTGTGGAAGGGTATAGGATGCAGTATTGACGGTCCCCGTGAGGTTAGGTTAGGTTATGGTAGGTAGGTTAGGTTAGGTTAGGTTAGGTTCGGTAAGGTTAGATGGTATCTTCTTTCACATGTTTACACACAGCTCTGACAGTTGCCGTGCGCAAGATCTGTAAAAAAACGTAGTTGGGAAATGCTTCACACAGCTAAGTGAATCTACTTATCAAACGAGGCTAGGTGCATACAGGGTCTGTAGTATTGACATCAATAGGTTCCGTGTTGATGCGGCTGGATTCTATCAAACCAGGACGACTCTTCCCATCAATCTCGACTTTTTGACACAGCTGACACTGAGCTATAACGCCTAACATTATCCTTAACCATAGACAGTAAATGGCCTTATAAAAGTGCTCCTGTGGCCATATTGGGATCATCATGACATTTATGCAACGTCTGGCTTGTATTTGCGTCTGGAAGCAACTGCACCCGACGCAGAACCTGAAAATAACTGAAAAATTTGACACTTTTTAACGATATTTTCTTGCCGTTGGGTGGTTTCTCCTGATAGGGGTAGGAAGGCGCGGAAACTGATTTTGTATGATTCCAACCTTTAAAAAAAGATGTCGGATTGGGAAGTCGGTATCTCAACGACTTCAACCCTTTAAACGCTGCGGCGTGTTCCCTTGCAAGCCATTGCTAAGAAGTGAGACTCAAACAAAGGACCTTTCAGTTCGAAAACGTCTGAAAATGATGGCGCGTCGCTGTTTTTCAATGATTCTAGCGCCTGTGCTCCGCATCAAACTATTTTCTGTAAAAAAAAAAAAAAACCGCTTTTAAAATTCACTGTTTTCCAAAATGGCTTGCACGGGTACATGCCGATGCGTTTTAAGGAACGAAACGCTATGGTATGTTCGCCCAATGTTGGAGGCAGGTCTGTACCAAATTTCAACGTTCTAACTTGAAAAACGTAGAAATGGTCGCGCTGACCATAAGTGGGCACTAATTTTGACGCCCAGTGTATAATCCCCATTTTCATTTCAGAAATGGACCTCAGGTGTTACTGCTGGTGCCAGTGGTCAAAACAGGGCATATCAGGCTTGTCAGACGACCGCAGTCGCTTCGCTCGCGCTAAAGGTATTCCCTTCTCGATAAGGCGTCTATGTGGCCTCCGTCAACCTTCCCAACTATTCATTTGACTTGCACAGAATTAATAAATCAGTAAACAGTGTACACAGTGTTTAGGGGCAATTAGAGTGCAGTATGTGAAAAATTACAACGTGTTTAGTGGCTAGGGTCAAAATGACCCCTTCAGACAAAGAAGGTGAAAGGCTTTGTAACTACTACAAAACTTGAGCTAGGAGGCTGAAATTTTAAGGGATTGCAGTGACCCCGATTCATCTCGAAAACTGCGTAACGCAAGTTCTGATTTGGGGGCGTTTTGGTTGATCATTGATCTTGTTTCGAAATCACAAATTAGATTTCTTAAAAGGAAAAAAATAAAAAATTAGGGAACTCGTTTTGAGGGACCGCAGATCGGTGGGAGTTTGTCTTGGGACCATCCGTCGCCTGCAGTCAACGATCGCCTTTCGCGTACTCTGCAGGGCCCGGAGTGATAGATCAGTGGCTAGGTCCGGTTAAGACGCAAGAAAAACACAGAATTTAAAAAAAATATTACAACTACTGATTGTGCAGAACTTGTATTTATGAGAAGTATGCAAATCTCGAAAAACCTTTTTTTCCCCTCAAAACTCAAAGAACGAGTCCGTCCGAGGACGCTAAAGCGTTCTCCATGCCTGTCTTGTTATCTGAGAGTTTACACCAAACATTATCGTGTTGTCTCAACAGCCGTTTCAAACGACCTTTTGTCGCTTAGTTGATAATTGTTTAAACACTATTTTCAATGTGAACAATATAACGTATTTCCATGCGATTTTTTAAACGAACTGAAAAGAAATATCAGATCACCTTGTGTCAATGTGTCACACAGTTTGGTTCGCGCCGAAGGCCAACGTGAGGAACCTGTGTGCTCACGGCTCGTCTTACACCTTCTTGGGTGTAAGCATGTTGTGTCGGTCTACTTATCTCCCTTTAGATACGATTATGTTGCTGTATGCTTATGCCCTCATATCGTTTCGTTTGCTGTGACTTCAGACCAAAAATACTTGGACAATCTGAATTGCAGTAGGCCCATTTGTTCGCTAAAATTATCAATTTTTCAACAGTGTTTCTTTAACACCAACACAAACCACAGGTACATACTCACCCAGACTCATTGGTGCAGAGGCGCAGAGCCCCGTACAGGCCTTGCTGACGGTGAACCTGCCGTGTGGCGCGCGTCGAGGGCCAGCGTGGGGAAACTGTGAGCTCAAGGGTAGTCTGGGTGTTTTGGCCTTGACATCTACCTGATGTAAGAAGAACGTGTGATCGCGGTAGCAAACATACCTTGCCGAGCATGATTATGTTGTTTGAGGTATATATCTCGCTAACGCAAACGGAAACTACGATTACGGTTGGCAACACACCTTAATAACCGTCAGTACCGTGCAATAGGTGTACATAGTAAAATAATAGTGCGAATTCACTTTTATTACTTTTAACAAGTGATACGATTTTTACCAGAGTTTAATCACTTCTATCATCCATTCATCGTGTTGCTCTACTAATTAGTCCGGACACAACCACATTAAAGTCTTTGACATCTATATCGAGCGACTTATTATAAGCAGCAAACACCAAATAAGAAGAACGGAACACAACTCTGTGAGGAGAAGCACCAGTTGCATGGCTGAGAGACGGATTAACGGCGCACTGGATTTTTGGATTTCAGTGAAAAACATATCCCAATATCTTTGTGATCTTGCGGTACATGCATAGAAATAATGGTTTCCACCTTTCAGTTGGTACGCCCAGAAGTCTTAGATCTAGGAATGAAAGGCACGTTATGGTAGTATTGTAATCCCCACATAACTTAATAAACTGATGACTGTTATAATGCTGCCTAATGTCACACTAGACATCCCTAGGAGCTCCATGTCTCAAGGTGGTATCATCTTTCACATGTTTATTTACAGCTCTGACTGTTGCCGTGCGCAAGATCTGTAGGTTAGATAGGTTAGGTTAGGTTAGGTTAGGTAGGAGACTGTTGTGGGAGGGTATAGGATGCAGTATTGACGGTCCCCGTGAGGTTCCGTTAGGTAAGGTTAGGTTAGGTTAGGGTAGGTTAGGTAAGGTTAGGTAAGGTTAGGTTAGGTTAGGTGGTATCTTCTTTCACATGTTTACACACAGCTCTGACAGTTGCCTTGCGCGATCGAAAGGCACCTTATGGTAGTAATGTAATCCCCACATAACTTAATAAACTGATGACTGTTAGAATGCTGCCTTATGTCACACTACACATTCCTAGGAGCTCCATGTCTGAAAGTGGTATCATCTTTCACACGTTTACACACAGCTCTGACTAATGCCGTGCGCAAGATCTGTAGGTTAGATAGGTTAGGTTAGGTTAGGTTAGGTATGAGACTGTTGTACAGGATGCAGTATTGACGGTCCCCGTGAGGTGAGGTTAGGTTAGGTTAGGTTAGGTAGGTTAAGTTAGGTAGGTTAGGTTAGGTTAGGTAAGGTAAGGTTAGGTTAGGTAGTATCTTCTTTCACACAGCTCTGACAGTTGCCGTGCGAAAGATCTGTAAAAAAGCGGAGTTGGAAAATGCTTCACACAGCTAAGTGAATCTACTCATCAAACGAGGCTAGGGGCATACAAGGTCTGTAGTATTGACATCAATAGGTTCCGTGTTGATGCGGCTTGATTCTATCAAACCAGGGCGACTCTTCCCATCAATCTTGATTTTTTGACACAGCTGACACTGAGCTGCAACGCCCAACATTATCCTTAACCTCAGACAGTAAATGGCCTTAAAAAAAGTGCCCCTGTGGCCACTATTGGGATTATCATGACATTTATGCAACGTCTCGCTTGTATTTGCGTCTGGAAGCAACTGCACCCAACGCAAAATCCGAAAAAAACTGAAAAATTTGACACTTTTTAACGATATTTTCTTTCCGTTGGGTGGTTTCTCCTGATAGGGGTAGGAAGGCGCGGGAACCGATTTTGTATGATTCTAACCTTTTAAAAAATCGCATGGAGATACGTTATATTGTTCACATTGAAAATAGTGTTTAAACAATTATGAACTAAGCGACAAAAGGTGGTTTGAAACGGCTGTTGAGACAACATGTCCGTTTCCACTTGCCGTGCGCGAAAGATCAGGTCGAGAGAGGTTTCGGACGAAAATGAGATTCGGAGACGCATCTAAAATACAAACAAACCCTGTTAGTCTACGTCTAAAACCATCAACAAAGCATGCACAATTGAAATCACCTGGAAGAGAAAAGAGAAATTTTGATTACGGTTAGACATCCTAGTGTGCTGAAAACACTTGAAAACAATGAGTTGTGTCGTGTCTCCTTCCAATGCCATGGTTTTTCTTAATCATCTTTCAATGGTCTTTGCTGGTCTTTGGCAGAGAAAGGAAGTGTTTTGGGTAGGTGCAAAAAGGGATAAAAACAGCAATAACAAAGATCAGTACATTAAAACACCAAAGTTTGAACCAACACCATTATTAGCTAACCCAACACGCACGCGCTGTATTGCGGCCTAACATGAATTTGGTCCTAGAGAGGACCGCTCACTACAAGTCATGAAACCGGTCTTTGACAGGACCTAACCTAACCTAAAACTAACAAAATCGGTGGTCAAAAAAAATGCTCCCGACATTAATTATGCAAAAGGACCGGGCGAAGGATCGGCTCCGATCTAACCTAACCTACCCCAGACTAACACGCATAATAAAAATAATACATGAAGGGGTGACTCACCTTGTCGTTTTCCACCTTAGGAAGACGCACCCGCGCTATCGTTGCACCAGCACACGCGACAACACGCGACAACAATCCTGATTTCATATAATCACACTCGCGATACGTCGAAACGACACGAAAACAGGATGGCGCCTCGCGCGAGGATCGCCCAGTATATATACTTTCGTGGTGTTCCGCATGCGCGCGCACGTGGAACACCACGAAGGTATATATACTGGGCGATTCCCGCGCGAGACGCCATCCTGTTTTCGTGTCGTTTCGACGTGTCGCGAGTGTTCGTGATTATATGAAATGAGGATTGTTGTCGCGTGTGCTTGTGCAACGATAGCGCGGGTGCGTGCAACGATAGCGCGGGTCGTCTTCCTAAGGTGGAAAACGACAAGGTGAGTCACCCCTTCATGTATTAATTTTTAGTCTAGGGTAGGTTAGGTTAGATCGGAGCCGATCCTCCGCCCGGTCCTTTTGCATAGGTTAGGTTAGGTTAGGTTAGGTGGTATCTTCTTTTACATGTTTACACACAGCTCTGACAGTTGCCGTGCGCAAGATCTGTAGGTTAGAGAGGTTTGGTTAGGTTAGGTAAGGTTAGGTAGGAGACTGTTGTGGAAGGGTATAGGATGCAGTATTGACGGTCCCCGTGAGGTTAGGTTAGGTTAGGGTAGGTAGGTTAGGTTAGGTTAGGTTAGGTTCGGTAAGGTTAGATGGTATCTTCTTTCACATGTTTACACACAGCTCTGACAGTTGCCGTGCGCAAGATCTGTAAAAAAACGTAGTTGGGAAATGCTTTACACAGCTAAGTGAATCTACTTATCAAACGAGGCTAGGTGCATACAGGGTCTGTAGTATTGACATCAATAGGTTCCGTGTTGATGCGGCTGGATTCTATCAAACCAGGACGACTCTTCCCATCAATCTCGACTTTTTGACACAGCTGACACTGAGCTATAACGCCTAACATTATCCTTAACCATAGACAGTAAATGGCCTTATAAAAGTGCTCCTGTGGCCACTATTGGGATCATCATGACATTTATGCAACGTCTGGCTTGTATTTGCGTCTGGAAGCAACTGCACCCGACGCAGAACCTGAAAATAACTGAAAAATTTGACACTTTTTAACGATATTTTCTTGCCGTTGGGTGGTTTCTCCTGATAGGGGTAGGAAGGCGCGGAAACTGATTTTGTATGATTCCAACCTTTAAAAAAAGATGTCGGATTGGGAAGTCGGTATCTCAACGACTTCAACCCTTTAAACGCTGCGGCGTGTTCCCTTGCAAGCCATTGCTAAGAAGTGAGACTCAAACAAAGGACCTTTCAGTTCGAAAACGTCTGAAAATGATGGCGCGTCGCTGTTTTTCAATGATTCTAGCGCCTGTGCTCCGCATCAAACTATTTTCTGTAAAAAAAAAAAAAAACCGCTTTTAAAATTCACTGTTTTCCAAAATGGCTTGCACGGGTACATGCCGATGCGTTTTAAGGAACGAAACGCTATGGTATGTTCGCCCAATGTTGGAGGCAGGTCTGTACCAAATTTCAACGTTCTAACTTGAAAAGTAGAAATGGTCGCGCTGACCATAAGTGGGCACTAATTTTGACGCCCAGTGTATAATCCCCATTTTCATTTCAGAAATGGACCTCAGGTGTTACTGCTGGTGCCAGTGGTCAAAACAGGGCATATCAGGCTTGTCAGACGACCGCAGTCGCTTCGCTCGCGCTAAAGGTATTCCCTTCTCGATAAGGCGTCTATGTGGCCTCCGTCAACCTTCCCAACTATTCATTTGACTTGCACAGAATTAATAAATCAGTAAACAGTGTACACAGTGTTTAGGGGCAATTAGAGTGCAGTATGTGAAAAATTACAACGTGTTTAGTGGCTAGGGTCAAAATGACCCCTTCAGACAAAGAAGGTGAAAGGCTTTGTAACTACTACAAAACTTGAGCTAGGAGGCTGAAATTTTAAGGGATTGCAGTGACCCCGATTCATCTCGAAAACTGCGTAACGCAAGGATTCTGATTTGGGGGCGTTTCGGTTGGGCATTGATCTTGTTTCGAAATTACAAATTAGATTTCTTAAAAGGAAAAAAAAAAAAAAATAAGGGAACTCGTTTTGAGGGACCGCAGATCGGTGGGAGTTTGTCTTGGGACCATCCGTCGCCTGCAGTCAACGATCGCCTTTCGCGTACTCTGCAGGGCCCGGAGTGATAGATCAGTGGCTAGGTCCGGTTAAGACGCAAGAAAAACACAGAATTTAAAAAAAATATTACAAATACTGATTGTGCAGAACTTGTATTTATGAGAAGTATGCAAATCTCGAAAAACCTTTTTTTCCCCTCAAAACTCAAAGAACGAGTCCGTCCGAGGACGCTAAAGCGTTCTCCATGCCTGTCTTGTTATCTGAGAGTTTACACCAAACATTATCGTGTTGTCTCAACAGCCGTTTCAAACGACCTTTTGTCGCTTAGTTGATAATTGTTTAAACACTATTTTCAATGTGAACAATATAACGTATTTCCATGCGATTTTTTAAACGAACTGAAAAGAAATATCAGATCACTTTGTGTCAATGTGTCACACAGTTTGGTTCGCGCCGAAGGCCAACGTGAGGAACCTGTGTGCTCACGGCTCGTCTTACACCTTCTTGGGTGTAAGCATGTTGTGTCGGTCTACTTATCTCCCTTTAGATACGATTATGTTGCTGTATGCTTATGCCCTCATATCGTTTCGTTTGCTGTGACTTCAGACCAAAAATACTTGGACAATCTGAATTGCAGTAGGCCCATTTGTTCGCTAAAATTATCAATTTTTCAACAGTGTTTCTTTAACACCAACACAAACCACAGGTACATACTCACCCAGACTCATTGGTGCAGAGGCGCAGAGCCCCGTACAGGCCTTGCTGACGGTGAACCTGCCGTGTGGCGCGCGTCGAGGGCCAGCGTGGGGAAACTGTGAGCTCAAGGGTAGTCTGGGTGTTTTGGCCTTGACATCTACCTGATGTAAGAAGAACGTGTGATCGCGGTAGCAAACATACCTTGCCGAGCATGATTATGTTGTTTGAGGTATATATCTCGCTAACGCAAACGGAAACTACGATTACGGTTGGCAACACACCTTAATAACCGTCAGTACCGTGCAATAGGTGTACATAGTAAAATAATAGTGCGAATTCACTTTTATTACTTTTAACAAGTGATACGATTTTTACCAGAGTTTAATCACTTCTATCATCCATTCATCGTGTTGCTCTACTAATTAGTCCGGACACAACCACATTAAAGTCTTTGACATCTATATCGAGCGACTTATTATAAGCAGCAAACACCAAATAAGAAGAACGGAACACAACTCTGTGAGGAGAAGCACCAGTTGCATGGCTGAGAGACGGATTAACGGCGCACTGGATTTTTGGATTTCAGTGAAAAACATATCCCAATATCTTTGTGATCTTGCGGTACATGCATAGAAATAATGGTTTCCACCTTTCAGTTGGTACGCCCAGAAGTCTTAGATCTAGGAATGAAAGGCACGTTATGGTAGTATTGTAATCCCCACATAACTTAATAAACTGATGACTGTTATAATGCTGCCTAATGTCACACTAGACATCCCTAGGAGCTCCATGTCTCAAGGTGGTATCATCTTTCACATGTTTATTTACAGCTCTGACTGTTGCCGTGCGCAAGATCTGTAGGTTAGATAGGTTAGGTTAGGTTAGGTTAGGTAGGAGACTGTTGTGGGAGGGTATAGGATGCAGTATTGACGGTCCCCGTGAGGTTCCGTTAGGTAAGGTTAGGTTAGGTTAGGGTAGGTTAGGTAAGGTTAGGTAAGGTTAGGTTAGGTTAGGTTAGGTATCTTCTTTCACATGTTTACACACAGCTCTGACAGTTGCCTTGCGCGATCGAAAGGCACCTTATGGTAGTAATGTAATCCCCACATAACTTAATAAACTGATGACTGTTAGAATGCTGCCTTATGTCACACTACACATTCCTAGGAGCTCCATGTCTGAAAGTGGTATCATCTTTCACACGTTTACACACAGCTCTGACTAATGCCGTGCGCAAGATCTGTAGGTTAGATAGGTTAGGTTAGGTTAGGTTAGGTATGAGACTGTTGTACAGGATGCAGTATTGACGGTCCCCGTGAGGTGAGGTTAGGTTAGGTTAGGTTAAGGTTAAGTTAGGTAGGTTAGGTTAGGTTAGGTTAGGTAAGGTAAGGTTAGGTAGGTATCTTCTTCTTTCACACAGCTCTGACAGTTGCCGTGCGAAAGATCTGTAAAAAAGCGGAGTTGGAAAATGCTTCACACAGCTAAGTGAATCTACTCATCAAACGAGGCTAGGGGCATACAAGGTCTGTAGTATTGACATCAATAGGTTCCGTGTTGATGCGGCTTGATTCTATCAAACCAGGGCGACTCTTCCCATCAATCTTGATTTTTTGACACAGCTGACACTGAGCTGCAACGCCCAACATTATCCTTAACCTCAGACAGTAAATGGCCTTAAAAAAGTGCCCCTGTGGCCACTATTGGGATTATCATGACATTTATGCAACGTCTCGCTTGTATTTGCGTCTGGAAGCAACTGCACCCAACGCAAAATCCGAAAAAAACTGAAAAATTTGACACTTTTTAACGATATTTTCTTTCCGTTGGGTGGTTTCTCCTGATAGGGGTAGGAAGGCGCGGGAACCGATTTTGTATGATTCTAACCTTTTAAAAAATCGCATGGAGATACGTTATATTGTTCACATTGAAAATAGTGTTTAAACAATTATGAACTAAGCGACAAAAGGTGGTTTGAAACGGCTGTTGAGACAACATGTCCGTTTCCACTTGCCGTGCGCGAAAGATCAGGTCGAGAGAGGTTTCGGACGAAAATGAGATTCGGAGACGCATCTAAAATACAAACAAACCCTGTTAGTCTACGTCTAAAACCATCAACAAAGCATGCACAATTGAAATCACCTGGAAGAGAAAAGAGAAATTTTGATTACGGTTAGACATCCTAGTGTGCTGAAAACACTTGAAAACAATGAGTTGTGTCGTGTCTCCTTCCAATGCCATGGTTTTTCTTAATCATCTTTCAATGGTCTTTGCTGGTCTTTGGCAGAGAAAGGAAGTGTTTTGGGTAGGTGCAAAAAGGGATAAAAACAGCAATAACAAAGATCAGTACATTAAAACACCAAAGTTTGAACCAACACCATTATTAGCTAACCCAACACGCACGCGCTGTATTGCGGCCTAACATGAATTTGGTCCTAGAGAGGACCGCTCACTACAAGTCATGAAACCGGTCTTTGACAGGACCTAACCTAACCTAAAACTAACAAAATCGGTGGTCAAAAAAAATGCTCCCGACATTAATTATGCAAAAGGACCGGGCGAAGGATCGGCTCCGATCTAACCTAACCTACCCCAGACTAACACGCATAATAAAAATAATACATGAAGGGGTGACTCACCTTGTCGTTTTCCACCTTAGGAAGACGCACCCGCGCTATCGTTGCACAAGCACACGCGACAACAATCCTCATTTTATATAATCACGAACACTCGCGACACGTCGAAACGACACGAAAACAGGATGGCGTCTCGCGCGAGGATCGCCCAGTATATATACTTTCGTGGTGTTCCGCATGCGCGCGCACGTGGAACACCACGAAGGTATATATACTGGGCGATTCCCGCGCGAGACGCCATCCTGTTTTCGTGTCGTTTCGACGTGTCGCGAGTGTTCGTGATTATATGAAATGAGGATTGTTGTCGCGTGTGCTTGTGCAACGATAGCGCGGGTGCGTCTTCCTAAGGTGGAAAACGACAAGGTGAGTCACCCCTTCATGTATTAATTTTTAGTCTAGGGTAGGTTAGGTTAGATCGGAGCCGATCCTCCGCCCGGTCCTTTTGCATAGGTTAGGTTAGGTTAGGTTAGGTGGTATCTTCTTTTACATGTTTACACACAGCTCTGACAGTTGCCGTGCGCAAGATCTGTAGGTTAGAGAGGTTTGGTTAGGTTAGGTAAGGTTAGGTAGGAGACTGTTGTGGAAGGGTATAGGATGCAGTATTGACGGTCCCCGTGAGGTTAGGTTAGGTTAGGGTAGGTAGGTTAGGTTAGGTTAGGTTAGGTTCGGTAAGGTTAGATGGTATCTTCTTTCACATGTTTACACACAGCTCTGACAGTTGCCGTGCGCAAGATCTGTAAAAAAACGTAGTTGGGAAATGCTTTACACAGCTAAGTGAATCTACTTATCAAACGAGGCTAGGTGCATACAGGGTCTGTAGTATTGACATCAATAGGTTCCGTGTTGATGCGGCTGGATTCTATCAAACCAGGACGACTCTTCCCATCAATCTCGACTTTTTGACACAGCTGACACTGAGCTATAACGCCTAACATTATCCTTAACCATAGACAGTAAATGGCCTTATAAAAGTGCTCCTGTGGCCACTATTGGGATCATCATGACATTTATGCAACGTCTGGCTTGTATTTGCGTCTGGAAGCAACTGCACCCGACGCAGAACCTGAAAATAACTGAAAAATTTGACACTTTTTAACGATATTTTCTTGCCGTTGGGTGGTTTCTCCTGATAGGGGTAGGAAGGCGCGGAAACTGATTTTGTATGATTCCAACCTTTAAAAAAAGATGTCGGATTGGGAAGTCGGTATCTCAACGACTTCAACCCTTTAAACGCTGCGGCGTGTTCCCTTGCAAGCCATTGCTAAGAAGTGAGACTCAAACAAAGGACCTTTCAGTTCGAAAACGCCTGAAAATGATGGCGCGTCGCTGTTTTTTAATGATTCCAGCGCCTGTGCTCCGCATCAAAATATTTTCTGTAAAAAAAAAAAAAAAACCGCTTTTAAAATTCACTGTTTTCCAAAATGGCTTGCACGGGCACATGCCGATGCGTTTTAAGGAACGTAACGCTATGGTAGGTACGCCCAATGTTGGAGGCAGGTCTGTACCAAATTTCAACGTTCTAACTTGAAAAACGTAGAAATGGTCGCGCTGACCATAAGTGGGCACTAATTTTGACGCCCAGTGTATAATCCCCATTTTCATTTCAGAAATGGACCTCAGGTGTTACTGCTGGTGCCAGTGGTCAAAACAGGGCATATCAGGCTTGTCAGACGACCGCAGTCGCTTCGCTCGCGCTAAAGGTATTCCCTTCTCGATAAGGCGTCTATGTGGCCTCCGTCAACCTTCCCAACTATTCATTTGACTTGCACAGAATTAATAAATCAGTAAACAGTGTACACAGTGTTTAGGGGCAATTAGAGTGCAGTATGTGAAAAATTACAACGTGTTTAGTGGCTAGGGTCAAAATGACCCCTTCAGACAAAGAAGGTGAAAGGCTTTGTAACTACTACAAAACTTGAGCTAGGAGGCTGAAATTTTAAGGGATTGCAGTGACCCCGATTCATCTCGAAAACTGCGTAACGCAAGGATTCTGATTTGGGGGCGTTTCGGTTGATCATTGATCTTGTTTCGAAATTACAAATTAGATTTCTTAAAAGGAAAAAAAATAAAATAAGGGAACTCGTTTTGAGGGACCGCAGATCGGTGGGAGTTTGTCTTGGGACCATCCGTCGCCTGCAGTCAACGATCGCCTTTCGCGTACTCTGCAGGGCCCGGAGTGATAGATCAGTGGCTAGGTCCGGTTAAGACGCAAGAAAAACACAGAATTTAAAAAAAATATTACAAATACTGATTGTGCAGAACTTGTATTTATGAGAAGTATGCAAATCTCGAAAAACCTTTTTTTCCCCTCAAAACTCAAAGAACGAGTCCGTCCGAGGACGCTAAAGCGTTCTCCATGCCTGTCTTGTTATCTGAGAGTTTACACCAAACATTATCGTGTTGTCTCAACAGCCGTTTCAAACGACCTTTTGTCGCTTAGTTGATAATTGTTTAAACACTATTTTCAATGTGAACAATATAACGTATTTCCATGCGATTTTTTAAACGAACTGAAAAGAAATATCAGATCACCTTGTGTCAATGTGTCACACAGTTTGGTTCGCGCCGAAGGCCAACGTGAGGAACCTGTGTGCTCACGGCTCGTCTTACACCTTCTTGGGTGTAAGCATGTTGTGTCGGTCTACTTATCTCCCTTTAGATACGATTATGTTGCTGTATGCTTATGCCCTCATATCGTTTCGTTTGCTGTGACTTCAGACCAAAAATACTTGGACAATCTGAATTGCAGTAGGCCCATTTGTTCGCTAAAATTATCAATTTTTCAACAGTGTTTCTTTAACACCAACACAAACCACAGGTACATACTCACCCAGACTCATTGGTGCAGAGGCGCAGAGCCCCGTACAGGCCTTGCTGACGGTGAACCTGCCGTGTGGCGCGCGTCGAGGGCCAGCGTGGGGAAACTGTGAGCTCAAGGGTAGTCTGGGTGTTTTGGCCTTGACATCTACCTGATGTAAGAAGAACGTGTGATCGCGGTAGCAAACATACCTTGCCGAGCATGATTATGTTGTTTGAGGTATATATCTCGCTAACGCAAACGGAAACTACGATTACGGTTGGCAACACACCTTAATAACCGTCAGTACCGTGCAATAGGTGTACATAGTAAAATAATAGTGCGAATTCACTTTTATTACTTTTAACAAGTGATACGATTTTTACCAGAGTTTAATCACTTCTATCATCCATTCATCGTGTTGCTCTACTAATTAGTCCGGACACAACCACATTAAAGTCTTTGACATCTATATCGAGCGACTTATTATAAGCAGCAAACACCAAATAAGAAGAACGGAACACAACTCTGTGAGGAGAAGCACCAGTTGCATGGCTGAGAGACGGATTAACGGCGCACTGGATTTTTGGATTTCAGTGAAAAACATATCCCAATATCTTTGTGATCTTGCGGTACATGCATAGAAATAATGGTTTCCACCTTTCAGTTGGTACGCCCAGAAGTCTTAGATCTAGGAATGAAAGGCACGTTATGGTAGTATTGTAATCCCCACATAACTTAATAAACTGATGACTGTTATAATGCTGCCTAATGTCACACTAGACATCCCTAGGAGCTCCATGTCTCAAGGTGGTATCATCTTTCACATGTTTATTTACAGCTCTGACTGTTGCCGTGCGCAAGATCTGTAGGTTAGATAGGTTAGGTTAGGTTAGGTTAGGTAGGAGACTGTTGTGGGAGGGTATAGGATGCAGTATTGACGGTCCCCGTGAGGTTCCGTTAGGTAAGGTTAGGTTAGGTTAGGGGTAGGTTAGGTAAGGTTAGGTAAGGTTAGGTTAGGTTAGGTGGTATCTTCTTTCACATGTTTACACACAGCTCTGACAGTTGCCTTGCGCGATCGAAAGGCACCTTATGGTAGTAATGTAATCCCCACATAACTTAATAAACTGATGACTGTTAGAATGCTGCCTTATGTCACACTACACATTCCTAGGAGCTCCATGTCTGAAAGTGGTATCATCTTTCACACGTTTACACACAGCTCTGACTAATGCCGTGCGCAAGATCTGTAGGTTAGATAGGTTAGGTTAGGTTAGGTTAGGTATG